>JBBGZY010002604.1:0-600000 GCA_037952925.1 Lithobates clamitans
TGTCCCCCCTCTCCTCCCACTTATCCCCAATGTCCCCCCTCTCCTCCCACTTATCCCCAATGTCCGCCCTCTCCTCCCACTTATCCCCAATGTCCCTCCTCTCCTCCCACTTATCCCCAATGTCCCTCCTCTCCTCCCACTTATCCCCAATGTCCCCCTCTCCCCCCACTTATCCCCAATGTCCCTCCTCTCCTCCCACTTATCCCCAATGTCCCTCCTCTCCTCCCACTTATCCCCCAATGTCCCTCCTCTCCTCCCACTTATCCCCAATGTCCCCCCTCTCCTCCCACTTATCCCCAATGTCCCCCCTCTCCTCCCACTTATCCCCAATGTCCCTCCTCTCCTCCCACTTATCCCCCAATGTCTCTCCTCTCCTCCCACTTATCCCCCAATGTCCCTTCTCTCCTCCCACTTATCCCCAATGTCCCCCTCTCCTCCCACTTATCCCCAATGTCCCCCTCTCCTCCCACTTGTCTGAAATGTCCCTCCTCTCCCCCCACTTGTCTGAAATGTCCCTCCTCTCCCCCCACTTGTTCAAAATGTCCCTCCTCTCCCCCCACTTATCCCCAATGTCCCTCCTCTCCCCCCACTTATCCCAAATGTCCCTCCTCTCCTCCCACTTATCCCAAATGTCCCTCCTCTCCTCCCATTTATCACCCTCTTATCCCCAATATCCCCCTTCCTCGTCTACACATCCCCAATGTTCCGCTTCTCCCACTTATTCCAAATGTCCCTCATTTCCCCCCACTTAGCAACAATGTTCACACTCTCCCCCAAGTTAGAAATTAGCACATTCCTCCCCCTCCCCCCCCCCATTTAGCACCAATGCACCATTAACTTAGCACCAATGTCATCCCCTATCCCCTCTCTTTGCACTAATGACTACTCTCTCCACTTAACATTGCACTCCTATAATGTAAGTTGTAGTTGCCTTTGGTGGGGAAGAGATGATTTGGGAGTGGAAGGAGAGCTCTGTACTGGAAGGGGGGTTATAAACTGTCCTGTGAAATATGCATTACTGATCCCTGCAATCTGTACCTAGCACAATCATGAACTCTGCACTCTGTATGCAGTGCACTCCTGAACTCTGCACTCTGCACGTAATCCAATCTTGATCTTTGCATTTTGTATATAACACACTCCTGATCTTTGCATTCTGTACATAGCAAACTCCTGAACTCTTCACTCTGTGCAGAATGCATAATTGGTATTTTGCCCCATTAAGACTCTCCCACTGTTAGGTGGTGGTTGCGGCATGGTTAAGTTCCTGCACCTATTATCTGCATATAGTCCTACATATAGTATGTCTGCAGTCTTTCACTGTATCTCCTGTAGTATGTCTGCAGTCTCTGATCATCTCCTGTATCACGTCTGCAGTCTCTGATCATCTCCTGTATCACGTCTGCAGTCTCTGATCATCTCCTGTATCATGTCTGCAGTCTCTGACCATCTCCTGTATCATGTCTGCAGTCTCTGACCATCTCCTGTATCATGTCTGCAGTCTCTGACCATCTCCTGTATCATGTCTGCAGTCTCTGACCATCTCCTGTATCATGTCTGCAGTCTCTGATCATCTCCTGTACTATGTCTGCAGTCTCTGACCATCTCCTGTATCATGTCTAGCACTAAATATTATGCACAACCCAAAATCTGGGTTATTATTAGGCAGCCAATCAGAGGCTCAGGCTGTGAGTGGGGAAACCCTTTGTGTTTCGACAGCCACAGCACATAAGCAGCAGCAGAGCAGTCCCTGAGCCCCCCTTCTTAGGTGCTAAAAGTCCACAGGTTAAGGGGCGCAAATTACTTGCCTTGCCCCGGGTGCTGACAACCCACGCTACGCCACTGGTGGCACCCGCCGGCCGCCAAATGCAATTCATTTACCTGAATAGGGAGATGTTGCCGCCATGTAGTTGTGGAATGGTGGTGCAGATTTTTAGGGATTAACACAGACAGTGAGGAGGTGACATAACGCTTCCTCACTGATTGTCAAACGTCCTCTAAACAGCGATTCACCTTCAGAGGACAACGCTTATGTAAACTGGCTCTAATTGTTTTTTGTTTTCTCTCCAGCCCCTGAGTATTCATCTCTCCTATCAGTGATCAGTAATCCTCAGCTGGCATTGATATAAACTTTGATCACATTTCTGATCTGTCTTCTCCTCCCAGGTCTCCTGTGTATGATGATCATATCGGTGTCATCAGGAACGGTGTATGTACAGAGCGGATCAGACATCACTGACTGTAATATGAAATGTCCTGAAGATGATGTTACTGTGGAGCTGTACAGAAAATGCAGAGGGGTGGAGAGGACACTGCTGGAAAATCACTGTTATTACAATCACACTAAATCTCATGACTCCAGACTCCGACTGCTCACAGGGAGCGGCTGCTGGAAGCTGACACATGCCAGGAAGGAGGATTCCTGTGTGTATAAGATCTGGTGTCACTGTGCTCCGGGATATGTAATATCCTCTACAGAGATCCGTGTTCTGGGTAAGAGTCCATATACCATATAAAGATATAAAACATATACCATACCAGAGGGGGGCTAATGCATTGGTCTTTTTGCATTGCTCTGCATGTTTGCCACCATTGCTGCCTCCTGTGGAATCAGGTGGGTCAGTGGTGGGATCGGGGGATCAGTGGTGGGATCGGGGGGTCATTGGTGGGATCGGGGGGGGATCAGTGGTGGGATCGGGGGTCAGTGGTGGGACATTAAGCTCCATAAGAGGAGGTGACACAGTATGTGATTGCCAGACTGAACCTTCCTGACATTTCTTTTTCTATTAACCTCCCTGGCGGTATGATTATTTCTGATTTTAGGTGCTGAAAGCGGTACAATTATTTTGCATAGAAATTTGGCGTTTTATATTGTAGGCCTGTAATTCTTAGGAATAGTTCACTTAAATCTGTCCAAACAAGAGTCTAGTAGACATCCCGGGTATGATAAAGTTTGAAAAACGAAATAAAAAATTATAATATAATAAATAACTATAAATAATTATAACAAATAATAATATAATAATAATAAAAATTATATAATAATATAATCAAATCAAAAACACTGAAATTTGCTCAGTTGCAGAATTTTAGCTTTCGTTACTTTCAGTGTTTGATGACGGATCTCCCCACAAATCACTATCGATCAATTCTGCGAGTGATTCTAATTTATTATCGCTTTTTTCTAGCTGCTCTAAAACCACTTTTGATGAAAAGAGACAGTTTTGGTTGCTATGGACAATCTCCAGTTTCCTGGCAGAAAGAACAGTTTTATATATATAAAACTGCATGCAGGACACTGGGCAGACCACTTGGGACAAAGGGGATGTGTAGTTATTTGATACAGTACTGTAATCTGTAAGATTACAGTATGCTGTATCTATACTGTGTGTTTCACTATTTGAATTTACCGCCGAACTCCGTCCCCGTGCGTCGCAACGCTCGCAGGGAACTGAGCTCGGCACTGTGAATCGAGCGAGACACAGCGGCTCGCCGATCACAGCGGAGAGACATCGCAGGAACCAGGGGACAAGGTAAGTATGCTCTTCCTGGATCCTGCGATGCAAGCCGGAGTCTGGCTCGGGGATACCGCTTTTGGTATGTAAAATCCAACCCGAGCCAGACACGGGAATACCGCCAGGGGGGTTAAAAGGATAACTAAACCCCAAAATAAAAATGTAATAAATTGCAGCTTACAGTCCTTAAAGTGGAAGTCCATGCAAAATCTAAAATTGCTGCATCTATAGACACCACGGATCTAACACTAACCTCTCTATCCCTGTAAAGAAAAAATTAGTATACATAACTTTTTGGAAGCCGATCCAACTGGATCCCACGCTGAGCTGTCAGCCGTGGCGGTGGGTGCAGAGGAGACAGGAGAAAATGGAAGCCCCATAGTAACTCTATGGGTGACGTTACTTCCCATTAATTTCGCAGCCGTTGTCCTCCGTGTCTTCTGCAGAGCTTCCGCCGCTGGAGATCCGGTCAGATCAGCTTCCACAAAGGTATGTATACTCCTCTTCTCTTTACAGGGATAGAGAGGTTAGTATTAGATCCCTGGTGTCCATAGATGCAGGGATTTTAGATTTTGCATGACTTCCACTTTAAATATTTTGTCTGCATTCATTTCTTTTTTATAGATTAATATTTTTTGCAAATACAGAAAATATCTGTTGCTCCTGCCAGAAATGCCCCTTCCTTGTCACTTCCTATCAGCTGAACTGAACATATAAACACCTTTATCTTCCTTCTGTACACTACTACACCTATCATCCCCTATGTAATGGAGGGTAACAAAGGCAGACATGTTTCAAATCCTAATTGGGAAGTAAATATCCCTGCAGGAAAATCCAATCCAAGTAAATAAATTAACAAAAAAAAATGTATCAAAATGTATCTGTAGGGGCGTGGCTTGGCACGCAGCGCGGATGGAAGCAGTGTGAGAGAGCTCCGGCATCCAGAGAGCGCTGGGACCTGAAAACGAGCCGATCCCTGGCCAAAAATGTCCACTCAGCTGAGGAAAGGGGCACACAATCGCTCTATGAGATCTTTGGGAACTCCCAAAAGCAGGAATTCACAGGCAAAGCTCAGCAAATACCGCTTCAGCAGCGGCAGTGACAGACCCAAGATGGCGCCGGCTCACAAAACGGCACACGAGGAGGACATGGAGGATGATGAAATCTCCCTCCCTGCATCTGAAGACTCTGTCAGAGGTAAAGTGATTGCCGATCACCCACTGACATTTGCAGATATGACAGAGATAGCTGCAGACATCAAGAACTCACTCTCAGCAGCTATCACTGATTTAAAATCTGATTTAATGAGGCTGACTGAACAAATGGCAGTGAATGAAAGAGCAGGAAAACGGAGGGACAGGGCTTTAGTCAGATTGGATGATATTGCAGCTACTCACTCTCAACATATGATTGACATGAATAGACAGATCGAGGACCTCGATAACAGGGGGAGAAGGCACAACATAAGGGTGAGAGGAGTTCCAGAGTCTGTCACCCCCGAACAAATTAAACCTGCATTAACCTCCATTTTCAATAATCTAATTGAGAGACCTGAAGCTTCTCCTATTGAATTTGATAGAGCACACAGAGCCCTAAGACCCAGAGCCCCTGACAATACACCTCCTAGAGATATAATCTGCTGTCTTCCTAATTTCTGCCTTAAAGAAGAAATCCTGCAAAAAGCCAGAATGAATGAGCTGGTTACATTTAATGGAGTGGATGTACAGCTCTTTCAAGATCTCTCACCTATTACCTTGAAAAACAGACGAGCATTGAAACCCCTATTAGGAATCCTAAGGGAAAAAGGGATTAACTATAGGTGGAAATTCCCCTTTGCTCTCCAGGCCTTACACAATGGCAAACAGTTCATACTCAGAGTTCCAGATGACCTGTTGCATTTCTGTGAGAACCTGCAAATAGCACCAGTAGATCTTCCAGACTGGTACGCAGAATTCCGTCTCCCTCCTGCAATCAACAACATGCCTTCCACCTCAGGACTGTCTCCTGGGAAATCACCTTTTCAACATGGAAAACAACACAGAAATGCAGGTAGACTCGGTTATAATTCTCCTGCAACTAAAAGCCCCAGATCAAAAGAGGCTAGACAATATAGTCAAATATAAACAAACAGGGACAATAACTGACAAATTATACAGTTAACTCTTATCCCATATAGGGTGTTGATCACATGTTTAAAGCTCTAATTTTTTTTTTTTTTTTTATTATATATAATTTTTTCTTTAATTTTTTCATTTCGTCACTTCTGTGGACTTTTCCTCATGACTATTAGAGCGCTATTAAAAGTTTAGCCACTAGATGGCAACCTTGAATAAGTCTTACTAGAAACCCAGCACAATAGTATGCTATGACAAGTAAGGACACAAGAACTGCACACATAAAGATTACATTGAAAGCAAAATTCATCACTCTATCCTCCTTTTGAATATTAACAAAATGGATTGAATCCCTATTCTCTACAAATTCGCAACAGGAAACTTGTACTTTCCTACATCTCCAGTTTACAGTTCACAAAGTAAGAACGCTGGCAGTGAAACATGGGAAGACTGAACATCTCTAATTTCTGCCGGCCGACACAAGATTTCCCATCAACCAACCCTCTCCAGATTGTACCAGAGGACTACACATTTTTTTGAATAGGAATTTTGTTTTTCTACACTGATGATAAAAAAGATCCTATGATCATACGGGTATAAGGACTCAGGAAACAGAGATTTTTGACTTAATTTTGTTTGGTCTTCTACTCCCAATGACTGATCGATAAGATTTCTCATACAGGCTTAAAATGTAAGGCGCAGACATACCAACAGGTTGGCATTAGCTAGTGAATAGATTCCTACTATGCCATTGGAATACGCTTATATTATTGCAGCTCTAGATACCCCCACTGAACTGGGTTCACTACTTTGGTTGAATTTGACATGTTAATTACTCTGTTTTATTCAGTTTTGGATTGTTTTCTAATTTTTTTTTTTTTTTTTTCTTAATTAACGATGGTGGCAGTCATATCATAGATCTATTGCAGCAATGATAACAAAAGGTCCCATCCACATATGCTGTATGACCCTAAAACACCCATATATTCGGGTAGCCAGCCTAAATACTGTAGGCCGGGAATAAGATAAGAGAAATCAACATTTATACATCATAGATCTTATCTTATTAATGCTCCAAGATAAGATGATGGGGGCAGGAAGGTCACAGCATAGAATGAGATAGAATATATATGTTTTCCAGTTATATATAAACGGTTCATGATACCCTAGATATGGGGATTTACCATCAAAAGTTACTAATATGTTGAGTGATGCTCCAGAAATCAACACCATTATAATGATAATGGTTTAAAACCATATAAGTTATAGATATTGTTATATACTGGTAAGATTAACAGTTTACAATTTATCGGTTGCCCTCCCACAGAGGAGTTGTATATTGAGCTGCTTCTCATTGGGTCCTGGGAAATTCGAAACCTAGATAAGATAGATATTGGAAACGGACCAATCTCAGGACTTGATGAGATGCAAGGTTAATTCAGTTCCAGACACCCTGGTTTAGTTTATATCACTAATAAAGCTGTATAAGTCAAAATACAAATTACTGGTCAGTGGACACGAATCTTCAAATTATATAAATAGCATCCCGGCGCTCCTGAACACCCGAGAGCACTGATAAAATCGTCACCCATTACCACACGTTAAACGTCCACCCTCGTACCTCCCACTCACCCCCCAGAGTAAAACTGGTGAACCGCTCCTAACACCGGCTTGCTCAACACCTTCAAGGTGTAACACTGAGCAGTCTCAAACACGGTTCTATTGAACCAAACTTACCTCAGTAACAAACTCTAGATTTACCCTATCTTACCCTTACCCTTCTTATCGTATACCAACCACCCATTTCACTTCTCCCCTTCACACCCCCCTCTCCCTTTTTATTTATTTTTTTTTTTTTATCTATTTTTTTTTTTTTTTTTTTTTCCCTTACTACTGTCATGGCCTACTCACTGCTAGGGAAAGCCCCGAACATTATCTCACATAATGTAAACGGCCTAAATATCCCTGAGAAAAGAACAAAGCTCCTGAAGGAACTAAAAAAGGCCAACCCTGCAATAGTTTATCTCCAAGAAACGCACTTTAAGAACAATAATATTCCCAAACTCACGGATGGCCACTTCACAAAAGCTTATCATGCCACAAACCCTACTGCTAAAACTAAAGGGGTCACTATATTGTTTAGCAAACATTCTCCCTTTTCCCCTTCGAAACAACTTGTCGACCCAGAGGGCCGCTATATTTTCATTAAAGGTACATGGGATGGGACACCAGTTACCTTAGCTAATGTGTACTTCCCAAACAAAGCGCATATAACATTCTGCCAAAAAATAGTAGATGAGCTCAGATGGTTTGCAGAAGGATGCATTATCCTAGGAGGCGATTTCAATATCCCACTAAACCCACAACAGGACACATCCTCAGGCTATACTTCTGTTGCATATAAGATACTGAAACGTATTAAGAAATTACTTCAATCCCTATCCTTGGTAGATACTTGGAGATCTACACATCCCTCTGACAGAGACTACACCTTTTTTTCTTCTCCGCACAAAAGATATTCCAGAATTGACCTAATCTTTATCTCCCAAAGAAATTTGATCAATCTAATTAAAGCAGAAATAGGAATAATATCCATTTCAGACCATGCCCCTACCGCCATCAATTTCAAATTCAACCCGCCCAAATCCACTTCATTCAATTGGAGACTAAATTCGGCCTTATTAACTGACCAAACCATACAAGATGACATACATGATTCCATTAAACGATACTTTGAAACTAATCGAGATTCAGACACCAATCCCCTTAACAATTGGGAAGCCCATAAAAGTGTAATCGGAGGGGATTTTATAAAATGGGGAGCCAGAAGAAAAAAAGAAAGAGACAGGGAAATCACTAACCTATCTAATAAAATAGCCAGTCTCGAGAGCCAACATAAACAATCCATCACCATCAATCTAGAGGAAGAACTTAAAAAATGTAGGCAAGCCCTTAAACAGATATTAGACCTAAAAACGAGAAGAACACTTTTTTTCCAAAAGAATATATTCTATGAACATGGAAACAAAAGTGGAAAATACTTGGCTAGAGCACTAAAAGAAGCGCATACAGAGGGACATATACACGCCATGAAAAACAAAACAGGTATCTTAGAGCATAAACCCGAAAAAATAGCCGAACTGTTCCATGAATTCTATACGGCCCTTTATGATATTAAAACACAACACAAACCTCCCCATATCATAGGCGCAAGAGATAAGACAATAAAGGAATTCCTGCAAAATAGCGGATTACCGACCCTTGATCCTGAAGATATCAACAAACTAGAAGAACCCATAAATATTACAGAAATACAAGAAGTAATTAAAGAATTAAAACCTGGGAAAAGTCCTGGCCCGGATGGTTTTACATCCCAATATTATAAAACTTTCACGCATCTCCTCTCTAAACATCTTGTATCTGTTTATAATAATCTAGCAAAACAAGAACATAGCTCTGACTCCCTCTTAATGGCTTATATCGCAGTAGTACCAAAACCAGATAAAGACCCCACGGACTGTGCCAACTTCAGACCCATTTCCTTACTTAATATTGACTTAAAAATTTTCACTAAAATCCTCGCGAATCGGTTGAAACCCCTCTTATCAAAAATCATTGGACCAGAGCAAGTAGGCTTTATGCCTGGTAGAGAAGCCAAAGACAACACGACCAAAGCATTAAATTTAATACACTATATCGGAGGTTCCAAAATCGAAGGCCTTCTGCTATCCACGGATGCAGAAAAGGCCTTCGATAGGGTTTCCTGGGACTATATGCTCTCCACTTGCTCGCATATTGGATTAGGAAACAACATGTTAAATTGGATAGGCACCTTATACCAACACCCCAAAGCCAAAATTAAAATAAACAATACATTATCAGAATCAATCAACATCCGCAACGGCACCCGTCAAGGTTGCCCTTTATCACCATTACTCTTCATACTTACACTAGAACCACTAATCAGAAGCATAAATTTAAACATAGACATTAAGGGATTCCAAATAAATAAAAAAGAATACAAAATAGCAGCCTATGCAGATGATCTCTTATTTTTTATATCACAGCCACATATCTCCATTCCCAACCTCCATAAAATATTTAAGACATATAGCTATATTTCTAATTTTAAAATTAATCAAACCAAGTCTGAGGCTCTAAACCTCTCACTACCCCCCAACCAATTGACCATGATAAAAAAGAACTATAATTATAAATGGGTACAAAAACATCTTAAATACCTAGGGGTTAATCTCACTACAACTTTAGATGACATATATGAAGCTAACTATAAACCCCTATTACTCTCAATAAAAAAAGATCTTAAAAATTGGTCCACAAAATTATTTTCTTGGTTCGGAAGAGCTTCAATACTGAAAATGACGATTCTCCCCAGACTATTGTATATCTTTAACACGTTACCAATACAGGTCCCAAACGCATTCTTTGCCAAAATTAAAGATTTACAAAGAAGATTTTTATGGGCAGGGAAAAAGCCTAGATTGAATTACAGACTACTCACCTCTCCCAAAAACAAAGGCGGAATAGGTTTACCTGACTTCAAAAAATACCACAATGCAACTCATATCACCAGACTGATAGACTGGCACTGCCACGGCGACAATAAAGACTGGGTCCAACTGGAACTCTCCTACAACAAACGACAATTACTATATTTTCCTTGGACAAATCATGCTAAATCCCTCAGAAACTTGAAACACCCCTTGATTAAGACCACAATAGCCATTTTACACAAAATTGCTAAAACGCATAATATCGCTTCAATACCTGGTCCACTAACACCAATTGAAGGCAACCCAGATTTTACACCTGGGATGACACAAAGATGTCTCCCGAGACCCAAACACAGCTTAAAGTTCCTAACATCCCACTGCTTTCTTGGAAATAAGATGAGATCCTTGGAATCATTTAATGAAGAATACGGGGAATCATTTCCTGGCCTATGGTTCTATATGCAACTAAAAAATTTCCTGCTGAACAGCAAAAATAAAGCTTCATACTACCTTCCAATGACACCTCTAGAACATATCTGCTACAAACGTTCCCCGAATCTTAAATCCACTTCCATGGCTTACAAATGGTTGACCCAACCGATTCCTATAGATAGCCATAATCATAAACAGAAGTGGGAAATAGATTTGGGAATTAAATTTAGCGATGCTCAATGGGAAAAAGCTTGTATCTTAGCTCATAAATGTTCACTAAGCACAAAAGCTCAGGAAATATCATATAAAATATTAACCCAATGGTATGTGACACCACAAAAGGCCAGGAGGTGGTTCCCCACAGTCTCAGACACATGCTGGAGATGTGGAACAGAAACGGGCTCATTTATGCACATATGGTGGACATGTCCCCCAATCCAAGAGTATTGGGGAAAAATAATACGCTGGATAAAATACATTACTGAGACCAAAATAAACCTAAATGCCGCTGCCTGCCTGATTCACGTCAACGCATATACACTGAGCAAATACAAAAAGTCCCTCACCAGACATCTCTTAAACGCAGCTAAAACCCTAATTCCATTACACTGGAAATCTACACATACTCCAGGAGTTAAAGATTGGTTTGATAGAGTACAGTATACCTATAAGATGGAAGAAATTTTAGCTATGAAAAAAGAAAACAACACCAACTTTAACAAGATGTGGCAACCCTGGTATCTGTTTACATTATCGGACGAATTTAAAACAGCAACCATCCCGAACTAACAAACCCTGGTTTCAATTGTTAAGAACTTTTAACTTGAATGATGCTATCATTTACTATCTGTTTCAGAATACTCATTTATATACATATGTATTATAAGCCAACAACAACATTCCTAAATGGTATCATATTGGTACCTGCTCATCCTTAAACCCTCCCCCCCCCCTTTTTTTTTTTTTTTTCTTCTCTCCTCCCCCTCTTCCCTTTTCCCTTGTACCCTATTTCCAGAATACTTGAAATATTAATTTTTTTTAAACTCAATTTTCAGAATATATTTGCAATGTCTAAATGTTCGCTGACATAATGTTACATGCTTAAACAGATGTTTATCATAATATAACATGTATACTGAATTTGCTCTCAATAAACTTTGATTGTGACAAAATGTATCTGTATAGATATGGCTGCACCCCAGAACCCAAAACTAAATTATTTACTGTACCATGCAGGAAATGAACTGATAGTCATATAATACTGGGGACTGTATGTGGGGAAGAGGATTCAGGTCACATGAGCATTAAGCAGTGTATAGAAGTATACAATAAGAGCTAGCACTCTATTCTATGTATCTGGGCTCTGTGTTGGTGACATATGACTGATGGTGACTGTCCTCCTCCTGAACTTTCCAGATCCGGTTCTCATCTCCAACATCACCAGTAACTGTAGTCGGCTGGGTGAGGAGACGGCTGTGAGCGTCCAGTTCTCTGGAGAAGAGAGCGCTGTGACCTGGGAGGTGGATGGGGAGCCTCTCCCTGAAAGATACCGGCTGATAGATGACAATAGGACGCTGATTATCCCCAGTGTGCAGAGAGACGACGCCGAGAGGAGATTCCGGGTCAGGATCACAAACCCGGTCAGTGAGGAGATCCGGGAATACCGGCTGGAGATCGGAGGTGAGAGGGGCAATTACTGGGGGAATAGAGGAGGGTGTCATTCTTCCCTGGGACTTGCACTATATACTGTTGTAATGGAAATTTGTACGTTCTGTATATAATTGTATTGTATTTTGTATGTATCGCACACTGCCCTCACTGTGCACACAGCACTAATAATGTTTTCAGTAAATGTTTACTTAATTCTTTCACGTCCTGATTAGAATTAGCCTGCCTATGTAATGCCCCTTGTTACCATAAATGTACAATTGTAACATTAATGTGATACCTACGTAATCATGTGCATAAAAACCTTCAATTGCGTCATAATAAAGCAGAACAGTTATTTGGAAAGATGCTGAGCGTATCTTATGTGTCTGTTCCCTACTGCAGTAGTTATTATTAATTTGGAACCACTAATCAATATGAGGATAGGAGTTGCCTATCATCAATTTAACCAAGTCACTGTATGTGTGTGTATAAAATATATGGTGTCCGTGTGCAGGTTGATATATAATAAAGCAGAAATTTTGCTGATGTGCATATATTGTAATATAACAAAGCAGACTGTAGAACGGATACATTGTATATTGATCACACATATAATCTCTACACAGAGATGTGTTCTAAACATTGTATTTATTTTCTGACAGATTTTACATCAGATTATAGAAGATCCGGAACGCCTCTCATTGCTGGAGTGCTGGTTGTGATAATTGGGATTTTGGTGTCTCTGGTGAGTAATGATTACATCTTTCCTTTCTGTGATCGGATTATTCCTCTAGATCAGCAGCCGCCTCTATAGAGTGTCTGTTGATTTAAGATGGATCTATACTGAAAGGTTATATTATCAGTTTCTGGAATGTATGAAGAGCAATGTAAGGTGTGAAATACTTGCTGCTCCCGGAGAAAATGCTGATTTAGACTCCCTACAGTATATGACTTTTTGGTCATGTGATTTCTTCTGAAGGGGAGTTGAGAGCTCGGGTTGGTTAATGTTCCTCTTGCAGACAAAGTTTTAGGTGATGGTCACATGATCTTTTTTTTTTTATTCAGAAAAATATTTTATTGAGAAGAACATGTAAAAACATACACATACCGACTTCACAATTACATTTTGAATTGCTTATATCTGTCAGACATTTTACATTTGTGTGTCTTATTGGCTGCATTATTAAACTTAACCTGTACCAAAACACCACCGGCTCCACTGAATGTCATTATATTCATCACATACATCTGCATAATAAAAAAAAACATTTGTCCATCCCTATCCTAAACAAGAGCACATGATCTTTACAGAGGGAGGAGATTCGCCAAACTGAACCAAATGCCTATAACTGTGTAATCAGCACTGGAGGAAACCCAAAGCAGAAATTGTTCCAGGAAAGTAAATACTCCACTTCTTCCATTACTCTTTATTTATTCATTCTGGTTTTATATTCATGCTTAAGTCAATGTCTGCTATAACCAGCTCAGGGCTCTTATTTTGGTCATCTTGGGACAGGAATCAGGGCTGGCACATTAGTCTGGGCGCCGGCATGTTTTGGCACTGGACTCCACTACTCCCCCTGTCCAGTGCCTCGCTCAGTGCCAAGCAACATAGTGCCCCCACCACCCACTCACCTGCCTGCCGGTTCACCTGCTGCACATCCCCTGCCCACTGTATATCCTGAAAGAGGAGGGAGAAGGAGGTAGGCTAGTTCTGCCCACAACCCCAGTGTGCAGCCAATCTGTGCCTAGGAAGGGGGTGTGGGCAGGAGATTTCAAAGCAACCAGTGCTCCTGTCCTGATGTCTCCCTGAGCCTCTGAAGACAATGCAGCTCTGGGTCAGTGAACTCTCCCCTCTCTCTGCCTTAAATGTTCCATTGTATTCCTGCCTTTCATGTACCATAGTGATCCTTCCTGCCTTTCATGTACCATAGTGATCCTGCCTTCCTTGTACCATAGTGATCCTTCCTGCCTTCCATGTGCCACAGTGGTCCCTCCTTCCTGCCTTCCATTTACCATAGTGATCCTTCATCAATTGCAGCCCCACTGTACCATCAAATGCAGCCTCACTGTGACCCCCCCGCCCGCCGTCTGACCGGCACTTACCCCATCTTGGTGGCGGGTCAGGCAGCAGGTGACGGCGGTGAGCTGTGGGACAGGCAGCGGGTCAGGCAATGGCTTCTGTGTCCTCCATGCTTCCCGTGCGTCTCTTCTTCCCTTCTGCTAGGTGTCCAATAGAATCGCCTGTGCTTTTAGCCAATCAGGTGACAGGTATTAGACCCACGCTTCATGATTGGCGCACAGGCGGTTCAGTGTTAGAAAAGCAAATATTTATTTGCACACCTGGGTAGGCTGCGAGCGCAATGCTCTGCGCTCTGAGTCCACCTTTTTTGAAGCCTATTAGAGCCTGAGGCTCTAATAAGGTGCTTCAAAAAGACACCCCCACCCCTGTAATTTAGGCACCCCGCGTCCTAAAAGGGGCCTGATGCCTGAATAGGATGTGGCCGCGGTGGACATGGATAGATTCATGAAATGTATGAATCTATCCATTCTACATATAGGGGGTGGCATGACAGAGGAGGCCCTAATGGATGGGCCCCCACTGGATAGGTGGAACTAACAGGCAGCACTGGTGGGCACTGGTAGTCGGCACTGGTGGGCACAGATGAGGTGGCTGTGGCTCTCCCTGTTTAGGACCGATGTCCCCTTCACAGAAGCCGGGGATCTGCTTTTTTTTTTTTCTCACACTTCCAGCGTGAGGAGAAATAACCTGATTACCGAACTTCTGTTTACATCACGTGATCAGCTGTCATTGGCTGACAGCTGATCGTGTTGTAAGAGGCCGGGATCTCATTAACTCAGTGAACACACAGCGTGCCGCACATGCCTCGCAGCTCATGTACGGGAAGACGTCTTTTGACTCCCTCCCGGCAATTAAGGCCCACGCTGTAGCTGTCATTGGGCTATAGCGCGGACGTGAGGAGGTTAAGTTCTCTGTCTATTTTCAGTGTACACAAAACCAAGTAAATTTTCTAAATGATTGTGTTGAGGTTTATATGTACCCCTGAGACTCCAGCTTGGGGCACAGCATTTAAAGCATAGTTTATAGGTACAAGGAAGCCCAGGTTTTGTTTAACCATGGCCCTTAAGCCCCTCCCATGATCATATTTGGCCACACCCACTCTTTGCTGCACCACACTCTGCAGGCCACTGTCTCCATGCAGTGTCCATTATTTTTAAGTTCAAAAGTTGGAAGGTTTGTGTATACATGGGCAGCACAAAAGCAAAAGGGGTGGAGCCGGGGGGGTTGGTGACAAAATGCACCAGCCCTGATAGGAATGAAGGGGATACATGGAAGAACCTCCCAGGTGGATGCAGAATTGGTGTGTGGATGAGGTATGTGCAGTAACATCTAGTACAGATAAAGGTTGGTAAGCATGGGGGTGGTTTTAAAGAATATCAGTCCTTAGATGAGGTGGCTGCATTTGTCTTCTTTTTTCAGTGTAAAAATATCTTCAGCAAGAACATATAATATTTTTTGATCCTGCCAGATACTCAGTGTCCTTTTCCTTTCTAGTTTCTACTATGAATTCCCCTCCCCCATGTAATGGAGATGAAGATCTGTTTGTAGTCCAGTTCAGGAGAGCAGCCTAGGGTGACAACTCCGCTCTACACAGATACAGGGCAGGCAGTGAGTGTTGTCACCCTAGGACAGGAAGTGTGTTATTCACATAACTACCAGGCAGGTGAAAATAAAAGAAGACAACAGAAAATGAATGCAGCCACCACATCTAAGGACTGATAAGTTGCAATTAGGGCTGAAACAACTAATCGATTATTCGACAACTGATCGATTATGAAATTAATCGATTACTATTTTCATAATCGATTAATTGGCCAGTAACATAATGGGGTTATAAAAAATAAAACGAGCCCTTTATAGTACAAAAAGAGCAAATAATTGCTACTGTAAATATTACTTTCACAGTTCTACAGTAAAAAATGAACCCCTTACAGTAGTGATTATTTGCTCTTTTTGTACTATAAAGGGCTAATTTTAGTTTTTTTAACCCCATTATGTTACTAAATGTCTTAGGCCTGGTTCACATCTATGTGTTTTTTGATGCTTTTTGCAGAAATGCACTACATTTCATTTACATGTTTTCCTATGGGACACGTTCATATCTGTGCTTTTTTCAGCCGCTGCGTATTTGGAAAGGGTCAGGGACTTTTTTTATTGCAAAACAGTGCTTTTTTGGTTCAATATACTTCAATGGAGAAGCTGCAGAAAAGCACTTAATGCGTTTTTGCAGCAATTTGTGTTTTTTAATCTCAAAGCAAGTGTGAAAGAGGACCTGATTGATGGAGAGTGTGATGAGTCTGAAGCATTATGGGTGGAACTACATATAGATGGGCGTAGTTCAAAGTTAATCATTGGAGTTTGTTATAGACCACCCAATGTTAACGAGGAGGTGGAGACTCAGCTCCTTGCACAGATGGAAAGGGCTGCAAGGGCTGGGACAGTGATAATAATGGGAGATTTTAACTACCCAGAAATTGACTGGAGTAATGGCACTGCTGGGACAGTTAAAGGGCAAAAATTTATAAACCTAGTACAGGACAATTTTATGGTCCAGTTTATCGAGGCCCCAACTAGGAATGAAGCTCTGTTGGACCTGGTAATCTCAAACCACGCAGAGCTTATTACTAATGTGCAGATAAAGGAACACCTGGGTAGCAGTGACCATAACATGATTTCATTTGATGTTAGCTGTAAACAAGAAATACATAAGGGAAAGATAAAAACACTTAACTTCAAGAGAGCAAATTTTCCAAGGATGAGGGCTGCTCTCGAGGACTTAGACTGGGAGGGAATATTGGCAGCGATAAACACAGAACAGAAATGGGAATTCTTCAAAAAGACTGTTTGGGACCTCACTGCAAAGTATATTCCCATGGGCAATAAGTTTAAAAGGCTAAAAATAAAACCTATATGGCTCACGGTCAAAGTTAGAAAAGCTATAAACAATAAGAAAAGAGCTTTTAAAAAATATAAAAATGAAGGAACACTAGAGTTGTTTAAATGCTACAAAGAATTTAACAGAATATGTAAAAAGGAAATCAAGGGTGCAAAAATTCAAAATGAACGACAGATCGCAAAAAATAGTAGGACAAACCCCAAAAAATTCTTCAAATATATTAATAGTAAAAAGGTCAGGTCTGAGCATGTAGGCCCTTTACAAAATAATCTAGAGTGGGTGACTGGGGACAAGGAGAAGGCTAATTTATTAAATACTTTCTTCAGCTCTGTGTATACAAAAGAGCATGGGGGAGCTCATGTCCATAATGGGGGTGGTATTGACACAGCCCCCAATGATCCACAATGGCTCAAAAGGGATATGGTCCAGAAATATTTAGACAGAATAAAGGTGGATAAAGCACCTGGACCTGATGGCATCCACCCACAGATCCTAAAAGAATTGAGCTCAGTAATTTCAAAGCCATTGTATCTAATTTTTAGGGACTCATTAATGACAGGAATGGTACCACTGGATTGGCGCAGGGCGAACGTGGTGCCTATATTTAAAAAAGGATCAAAGTCTTTACCAAGTAACTATAGACCTGTTAGTTTAACTTCTATAGTCGGGAAGATACTGGAGCGTTTAATAAAAGACCACATAGACGAGTTCTTGCTGGAAAAAAACATTTTAAGCAACAGACAGCATGGGTTCATGAAAGACAGAAGTTGTCAGACAAACCTGATTTCTTTTTATGAAGAGGTAAGTAAAACCTTGGACAGAGGGGTGGCTGTGGACGTGGTTTATTTGGATTTTGCAAAAGCGTTTGATACAGTTCCGCACACACGGCTCATGTGTAAGTTAAAGTCTACAGGCTTGGAAATATCAGTTTGTAAATGGATAGAAAACTGGCTAAAAGACAGAATTCAGAGAGTAGTGGTTAATGATTCTTACTCTGAATGGTCTAAGGTTATCAGTGGTGTACCTCAAGGTTCAGTGCTGGGACCCTTACTCTTTAATATCTTTATAAATGATATTGGGTCTGGGATCAAAAGTAACATTTCTGTCTTTGCAGATGACACCAAGCTATGCAGTGGAATAACGTCCTTACAGGATGTCTCCAATTTACAAGCTGACCTCAATGCTCTGTCTAATTGGGCGACTATGTGGCAGATGAGGTTTAATGTTGAGAAATGTAAAGTTATGCACTTGGGGGCTAAGAATATGCATGCATCATACATGCTAGGGGGAGTACAACTGGGGGAATCTGTAGTGGAGAAGGATCTGGGGGTTTTGGTAGATCATAAGCTCAATAATAGCATGCAATGCCAAGCTGCGGTTTCCAAAGCGAGCAAAGTTCTCTCTTGTATTAAGAGAGGTATGGACTCCAGAGAGAGAGATATAATTTTGCCCCTGTTCAAATCATTAGTAAGACCTCATCTGGAATATGCAGTTCAGTTTTGGACACCAGTTCTCAAAAAGGATATCGGGGAACTGGAGAAAGTGCAGAGAAGGGCAACCAAACTGATAAGAGGCATGGGGGAGCTCAGCTATGAGGAAAGATTAGAGGAACTGAATTTGTTCACTCTTGAGAAGAGGAGAATAAGGGGGGATATGATCAACATGTTTAAATATATAAGGGGTCCATATAGTGAACTTGGTGTTGAGTTATTCACTTTACGGTCAACACAGAGGACAAGGGGGCACTCTTTACGACTGGAGGAAAAGAGATTTCATCTCCAAATACGGAAAGGTTTCTTCACAGTAAGAGCTGTGAAAATGTGGAATAGACTCCCTCCAGAGGTGGTTCTGGCCAGCTCAGTAGATTGCTTTAAGAAAGGCCTGGATACTTTCCTAAATGTACATAATATAACTGGGTACTGACATTTATAGGTAAAGTTGATCCAGGGAAAATCCGATTGCCTCTCTGGGATCAGGAAGGAATTTTTTCCCCTGCTGTAGCAAATTGGAGCATGCTCTGCTGGGGTTTTTTGCCTTCCTCTGGATCAACGGTGGGTATAGTATTGGGTATATTGGATTGTACGTTTTTTTTTTTTTTTGTTTTTTTTTTTTTTATGGTTGGACTGGATGGACTTGTGTCTTTTTTCAACCTGACTAACTATGTAACTATGTAACTATGTAACGATTATTTTCATAATCGATTAGTTGGCCGATTATTGTTTCGATTAATCGATTACTCGGATAATAACCTTAAAAAAAGTGTGGTGTATAATTTAATATGTAAAGTTTAAAAAAAAGGCAATTTATTCTTCAAAATCTCTATGCAGAGGTAAATATAAATAATCAACTATATGATTAGGGAGAAAAATTTCTAATCCACTCTGAGAATAACAGACAGAAGAGATATACTGTATATACAACCCCTGGCAAAAATTATGGAATCACCAGTCCCTGACGATGTTCCTTCAGTTGTTTATTGTTGTAGAAAAAAAGCAGATCACAGACATGGCCAAAAACTAAAGGCATTTCAAATGGCAACTTTCTGGCTTTAAGAATCACTAAAAGAAATCAAGAAAAATAATTGTGGTGGCCAGTAACAGTTAGATTTATAGAACAAGCACAGGGAATACATTATGGAATCACTCAACTCTGAGGAAAAAATTATGGAATCATGAAAAACAAACAAACAAAATAACACTCCAACACATCACTAGTACTTTGTTGCACCACCTCTGGCTTTTCTAACTGCTTGCAGTCTCTGAGGCATTGACTTCATGAGTGATAAACAGAACTCTTCATCAATCTGGCTCCAGCCTTCTCTGATTGCTGTTGCCAGATCATCTTTGCAGGTTGGAGCCTTGTCATGGACCATTTTCTTTAACTTCCACCACAGATTTTCAATTGGATTGAGATCCGGACTGTTTGCAGGCCATGACATTGACCTTATGTGTCTTTCTTCAAGGATTTTTTTCACAGTTTTTGCTCTATGGCAAGATGCATTATCCTCTTGATAAATGATTTTATCATCCCCAAACATCCTTTCAATAGATGGGATAAGAAAAGTGTCCAAAATTTCAATGTAAACCTGTGCATTTATTGAAGATTTAATGACAGCCATCTCCCCAGTGCCTTTACCTGACATGCAGCCCCATATCATAATGACTGTGGAAATTTGCATGTTTTCTCCAGTCGTCTGCATAAATCTCATTGGAACGGCACCAAACAAAAGTTCCAGCATCATCACCTTGCCCAATGCAGATTGAAGATTCATCACTGAATATGACTTTCATCCAATCATCCACAGTCCACCATTGCCTTAGCCCATTGCCCTCTTCTTAAATAATGATGAGGGCGTGGCAATCGGATTATGAGGCCATGCCCCCTTGTGACGTCACGGACCCATGTTTGCAAAAAAAATAAAAACCACAGAGGTGATCAAATGCCACCAAAAGAAAGCTCTATTCGTTGGAAAAAAGGACATAAATGTTGTTTGGGTGCAGCGTCGCACGACCGCACAATTGTCAGTTAAAGTGACACAGTGCCGTATCAGAAAAAAATGGCCTGGTCATGAAGTGGGTAAGTCCTAATGGGTCTTAAGTAATTAAAGGCTAAGTTCACCTTTTCAGGCAGAATTAAATTTTTCATAATAAATAGAATCCTTTTGTAATATATAAAACAATAATGATCTTGCGCTAGCTGGTAAGATATCGCACAATGATAAAAATGTACAATAATAGCAAGAATAAGGTGCATAGAAATAGATAAAAATAAAAATAAGAATAAAGTGCACTACATATAAAGATGCTGAAAATGTAATGTTCTTTCTGTTGAGCATCTTTATATATAGTGCACTTTATTCTTATTTTTATTTTTATCTATTTCTATGCACCTTATTCTTGCTATTATTGTACATTTTTATTATTGTGCGATATCTTACCAGCTAGCGTGAGATCATTATTGTTTTATATTCATTATGTTGTAGTGTGTACACTTTTAGATCTTGCTGCTTTTTGTATAAAGATCATCACACATTTTTAACGTCTTTTGATATCTTCTTCATCTACTCATAGTAGCGCTGAGGACACTTCCCCTTCCTTTTGTAATATAATTTCTGGCTCAGCAATCCCAATGTTTTTATCTCTCACGTACAGTATCTCACAAAAGTGAGTACACCCCTCACATTTTGTAAATATTTTCTTCTATCTTTTCATGTGACAACACTGAAGAAATGACACTTTGCTACAATGTAAAGTAGTGAGTGTACAGCTTGTATAACAGTGTAAATTTGCTGTCCCCTCAAAATAACTCAACACACAGCCATTAATGTCTAAACCGCTGGCAACAAACGTGAGTACACCCCTAAGTGAAAATGTCCAAATTGGGCTCAAAGTGTCAATATTTTGTGTGGCCACCATTATTTTCCAGCACTGCCTTAATCCTCTTGGGCATGGAGTTCACCAGAGCTTCACAGGTTTCCACAGTCCTCTTCCACTCCTCCATGATGACATCACGGAGCTGGTGGATGTTAGAGACCTTCTGCACCTCCACCTTCCATTTGAGGATGCCCCACAGATGCTCAATAGGGTTTAGGTCTGGAGACATGCTTGGCCAGTCCATCACCTTTACCCTCAGCTTCTTTAGCAAGGCAGTGGTCATCTTGAAAGTGTGTTTGGGGTTGTTATCATGTTGGAATACTGCCCTGCGGCCCAGTACTCCTCACCTGGTTGCCACCACACACACTTGACTACATCTAAACCAAATACGTTTATCTTGCTCTCATCAGACCACAGGACATGGTTCCAGTAATCCATGTCCTTAGTCTGCTTGTCTTCAGCAAACTGGTTGTGGGCTTGCTTGTGTATCATCTTTAGAAGAGGCTTCCTTCTGGGACGACAGCCATGCAGACCAATTTAATGCAGTGCGCGGCTTGGACTGAGCACTGACAGGCTGACCCCCCACCCCTTCAACCTCTGCAGCAATGCTGGCAGCACTCTTATGTCTAATTCCAAAAGGCAACCCCTGGATATGACACTGAGCACGTGCACTCAACTTCTGTGGTCGACGATGGTGAGGTCTGTTCTGAGTGGAACCTGTCCTCTTAAACCGCTGTATAGTCTTGGCCACCGTGCTGCAGCTCAGTTTCAGGGTCTTGGCAATCTTCTTATAGCCTAGGCCATCTTTATGTAGAGCAACAATTCTTTTTGCGGATCCTCAGAGAGTTCTTTGCTATGAGGTGCCATGTTGAACTTCCAGTGACCAGTATAAGAGAGTGAGAGCGATAACACCAAATTTAACACACCTGCTTCCCTTTCACACCTGAGACCTTGTAACACTAACGAGTCACATGACACCGGTGAGGGAAAATGGCTAATTGGGTCCAATTTGGACATTTTCACTTTTGTTCCCAGCGGTTTAGACATTAATGGCTGTGTAGCAGTGGTGGCCGCTCCATAAGGGGTGCAGGGGCTCCACCTCCCCCTATCCATGCATCTAGCCCCCTGATCTACATATCAGGGCGCCGGACTATGGATTCCAATGGGGGGTGTATGTTTTTGAAGCATGTGATTAGAGCCAGAGGCTCTAATAGATTTCAAAGCAGGGTGGGCTCGGGGTGCAGAGCACTGCACCCTGATTCCACCCAGTTGCGTGACACTAGTGAATAGATTTTTGCTATACTGCCTCATTCTCCTCCCGGCCAATCAGATAGCCCCTATGGGCCAGAGAATCTTAGGACTACCAATCATGTCTCAGGACACACTTGGGGTTTCTATTCCGCTGGAACGAGAATGTATGTGTGCTGGAGCGCCCCTGGCTCTTCCCTTCCCCTGCCTCCATGCCTCACTAGGTAAGGCAGGCTCTGTTTGTCACCCGCGGGAGGATGAGGGGTTGATTACCACTGTTAACTGTGAGGGTGGGTGTGATTAATCGCTGCCGCCTGTGTCTCCGGGGGGGTTAGTGCTTGGCTTGAAATTGATTGCCGCCTGTGTCTCTGTGTCTCAGAGGGGGAGGGGTGTATGACCCGCTGTTCATCTCCTGGGGCGGGGGAGAGTGTTGTTGTGCTGCCCAGCCCAAAAATAGTGACCACCAATTGCCACTGCCAGGAAGTCTCTGAAGCCTTCTAAGAAATACAGCAAGGGCTAAGGTAAATCCTTATTTTACAAATAAAAAACCTTGTATTTTTCTGTCCCTGAGATACATTAATGGTATATTGGTACATAGGGGAGCTGGATGTTAGAAAAAAAATAGGTGAACATAGTCTTAGCTCTACACAGCCCAAATGTTGGTAAAATTGATTGTGAATATTGTGACATGCGTAGTAGTAACGTAATGTGTTTATTTTTAATTGGGTGTATGCTTCAAGTCATTCATTTGTTTTTCTCTGACCAAGCTCATGCTTTACTATAAGCCGAGGTTCATTCTGTATCTGTAATTATTTCGTAGCCTGAAAATATATTGTTAACGGAAAACATGACTGTAAAAATTGGAGATTTTGGTTTGGTGACTCAAATGACCGGAAAAGATAAAAGTCATCAACAGCAGAGGACTCTAAGCATTGGTACCCACTCCTATATGGCTCCAGAGCAGGTGAATATTTTGCTTTATCTGCATTATACTTCTAAGACTGAAATTAATGTCCTTGCTTTTCAGACTATCTCAATTTGCATAGTTACATAGTTAAGTTGAAAAAAAAGACACAAGTCCATCCAGTTTAACCAATAGAAAACCCACACGCATAGAAAACCTCTATATACACAATCCTATACCTGATGGGGTTCATTCTTACTGCTGGCCTCCATTACACCTTTACCTTGACGGAGGGTCCTGGGAGTGATGCAGTTCAACAAATTTGAAATAAAAAAAGAAAATTTAGAATGAAATTTCAATTTGAATAGTTAAAAAATTTGAATAGTTTTCTAATTGAAGTCATTTCCTAATTCTAATAATTTTCTAATTGAATTTGAATTTCCAAAGAGAACAAAATAGAATAGAGAATAAAGGAATAGAATAGAAAATAGAATAGAATAGAAAAGAATAAAATAGAAAATAAAAGAATAGAATATAATAGAGTAAAGCAAAACAGAATAGAAAATAAAAGAATAGAAATTAAAGGGATAGAACAGAAAATAAAAGAATAGAAAAGAATAAAGTAAAACAAAAAAAATTATAATAGGAAATAAAAGAAAATAATAAAGTAGAATAGAAAATAAATGAATAGACTATAATAAAAAAATAATAAAATAGAATAGAACCATCTTCTCAAATTTGAATTTCAAATAGAATAAATCTGAATACAATAGAAAATAATATAATAGGCAAAAAGAGAAAAGAATAGAAAAAAAATAATAGAATAAAATAGAATATAACCTTCTTCCAAAATTCAAATTTTGAATACAATAAATACAAATTCGAATACAGTAGAAAAGATTAGAATAGAAAATATAATAATAGAATAGAATAGAACAGCATAAACTATAGAAAATATTAAAATGAAATAGAAGCCATACAACCATCTTCCAAAATTCAAACTTTGAATAGAATAAATTCTAATTGAATTCGATTCGAATGGAATTCGAATCAATTCGAATTTTTGGAGTTTGGAAAAGATTTATAGATTTAAATTCGAATAAACGAATTCCGAAAAGGAATTCAACAAATTTAACTTAACAAATTTATGTAAATACCGAATTAAAGTGATATGAAACTAATTTTTCCGTTATGCACATGTCTAATGCATGTTGATTATCTTCCCCTTATGTATTTATACATGGTGATAATATCCCCCTTATGTATTTATACATGGTGATCATACCCCCCTTATGTATTTATACATGGAGATCATATCCCCCTTATGTATTTATACATGGTGATCATATCCCCCTTATGTATTTATACATGGTGATCATATCCCCCTTTTGTGTTTATACATGGTGATCATTAGGGATGAGCTTTGAGTTCAAATCGAACTCATGTTCGACTCGAACATTGGCTGTTCGCAAGTTCGCCGAACAGCGAACAATTTGGAGTGTTTGCGGCAAGTTCGAATGCTGCAGAACACCCTTTAAAAGTCTATGGGAGAAATAAAAAGTGCTAATTTTAAAGGCTTATATGCAAGTTATTGTCATAAAAAGTGTTTGGGGACTTGTTAAAGGGGGCTTCCAGATTCCGATAAGCCCCCCGCCCGCAGACCCCCACAACCACCGGCCAGGGTTGTGGGGATGAGGCCCTTGTTGGGGGGCTACCTCAAAGCACCCTCCCAATGTTGAGGGCATGTGGCCTGGTACGGTTCAGGAGGGGGGGCCGCACTCTCGTCCCCCCCTCTTTTCCTGCGGCCTGCCAAGTTGCGTGCTCGGATAAGGGTCTGGTATGGATTTTAGGGGGAACCCCACGTCATTTTTTTTTTAAATTTTGGTCGGGGTTCCCCTTAATATCCATACCAGACCTGAAGGGCCTGGTATGGAATTTAGGGGGACTCCCATGTCATTTTTAAAAAAATTTTGGTTCGGGGTTCCCCTGTGGGGAATTCCCATGCCGTTTTTATCAATGAACTTCTATGTGTATTGTCGGCAATGCAATAGCCGTGAGTAGTTTTAAATGGGTTTTTTCCTTCGAAATGTAATTTTGCTGTCAGACTGTTCTAAACAGGGGAAACATGCGCCCCTTTACAGGCATACTATAGACACCCCCCAGCTACGAAATTTAAAGGGATATTACACTTTTATTGTTTGACTTTAAGCATTATTAAAATCACTGCTCCTGAAAAAAACGGCCGTTTTTAAAACTTTTTTTTGCATTGATCCATGTCCCCTGGGGCAGGACCCAGGTCCCCAAACACTTTTTATGACAATAACTTGCATATAAGTCTTTAAAATTAGCACTTTTGATTATTCATGTTTGTGTCCCATAGACTTTAACGGTGTTCGCGTGTTCGAACGAAGTTTTTTCCTGTTCGCATGTTCTGGTGCGAACCGAACAGGGGGGTGTTCGGCTCATCCCTAGTGATCATATCCCCCATGTGAGTGTATCTCTGTGATTATTACCCTCTGGTTTCCAGTTTGTTCATTGCACAATGATTTTTCCTTTTACTTTGCATGATCCATCTGATCGCTGAGATTGCTACAAAGTAAACCAAAGAGCAAGTTATAATAAATACTTGGGAATATGTCACTCTGAAGGCACTGCTGGACAAAGTGATTACCACCATATATTTAACCCTTACATCTTGTCCAATCAATGAACTACTGGGTGAAACATTGTGATCTGTGTTTAAGAATATCCTCTATACACAATATTGGCAGCATTTTTTTTAGTATTTTTCAACATGTTGTATCATTATGAATTGTCCATAGGAATATTAGCTCATGAGCATCAATACGTATACACGGATTTATTTATGCATATTGTGTTATGGGAAGTGCATGGTCCAACACTTGATTTATATTAGTTATTTTCACATGCTATCACATGTTAATCTATGCATGTATGTCTTTGATAGCAAATTTGTTATAGTGAGTTAATTTAAGTACACTTTATAAACAGAGCACGTATGTAATTTGTCATGTCTTTTATGTATTTTCTTATGTGTTTTTATGCGTTTTTTATGCGAGTCTATGCATGATCATAGTCTGGTGGCCCATACACTGATCTAATTTATCACATACATACCTGTGCAGGAGATAGTTTTTTTAGCTAAGCGCTCAAATAATAATTTTTTCTCTATGTTTGTGGGTGTCTGAACACTTAAGATTGGTAGCAGCTTACTTTTACCATACTACTATCACAGTCTATATTTATTTTTTACCTATACATTTACTGGGTAACCCATTTCAGGGCTTGAGTTTTTTCACTTCACATATCCCCCTATGTATTTATACATGGTGATCATATCCCCCCTATGTATTTATACATGGTGATCATATCGCCCCTATGTATTTATACATGGTGATCATATCCCCCTTATGTATTTATACATGGTGATCATATCCTCCCTTTTGTATTTATATATGGCAATCATACCCACTTATGTATTTATACATGGTAGACATGTGCAGTTTATTTAGTTCCAAATTGAGATTTGGACACATTTTTCGTTATTCGGATGTATCCAAATTTCCAAATTAGAATGGTAATGCATTTAAACAAATCCGAAATAACAAAACAAAATTTCATATGAAATTCCGATTCGAATAGTTTTTAAATTTAATTTGTTTTCTAACTCAAATAATTTTTGAATCAAATTCGAATCCGAAGAATACAAAATAGAATATGGAATAAATAAATAGAATAGAAAATAATAAATTAGAAAGGAATAAAATCGAGAATAAAAGAATAGAATATAATAGAGTAAAGCTAAACAGAATAGAAAATAAAAGAATAGAAAAAAAAGAATAGATATTAAAGGGATAGAACAGAAAATAAAAGAATAGAAAAGAATAGAGTAAAACAAAACAAACTATAATAGAAAATAAAAGAACAGGACAAAGTAGAATAGAAATTTAAGGAATAGAATATAATAAAAAAATGAATAAAATAGAATATAACCAAGTTCTCAAATTTGAATTTCAAATAGAATAAATCTGAATACAATAGAAAAGAATATAATAGGCAAAAAAAGAAAAGAATAGAAAAAAAAAGAATAGAATACAATAAAATATAACCTTCTGCCAAGAAAACAAAAGAAAAAGTGAATTCATAGATGAGGAACATACACGAGTCAAGTCTTTTGACTCGTGCATGTTCCTCATCTATGAATTCACTTTTTCTTTTGTTTTCTTGTTATATGCTGCATGAATTCAGAGGAACACACCCACTATTGATTGGTGTTAGCAACTGTCATTAACCTTATACAGACGCGGCTATACTATACCCTCAGTCTGTTATAATACATATTTAACTACAGAGTGTATTGGTTCTTTTATTATCTGTTTTTTTAACCTTCTGCCAAAATTCAAATTTTGAATAGAATATTATTAAAATTTGAATAGAGTAGAAAATATTAGAATAGAAAAGAGTAGAATAGAATTGAATAGAATAGAACAGAATAAACTATAGAAAATATTAAAAGGGAATAGAAAGGGTATAACCATCTTTCAAAATTTGAATTTTGAATAGAATAAATTTAAATGAAATTAGAATGGAATTCGAATCAATGAGAATTTTTGGAATTTGAAAAAGATTTAAATTTGAATAAACGAATTCTGAAAACGAATTCAACAAATTTATGTAAATACTGAATTAAAGTGATATGAAACAATTTTTTTCTTTATGTACATGTCTAATACATGTTGATTATCCCCCCTTTGTATTTTCACATGGTGATTATACCCCCCTTATGCATTTATAGATGGAGATCATATCCCCCTTATGAATTTATACATGGTGATCATATCCCCCTTTATGTATTTATACATGGAGATCATATCCCCCTTATGAATTTATACATGGTGATCATATCCCCCCTTATGTATTTATACATGGAGATCATATCCCCCTTATGAATTTATACATGGTGATCATATCCCCCCTTATGTATTTATACATGGAGATCATATCCCCCTTATGTATTTATACATGGTGATCATATCCCCCCTTATGTATTTATACATGGAGATCATATCCCCCTTATGTATTTATACATGGTGATCATATCCCCCCTTATGTATTTATACATGGAGATCATATCCCCCTTATGTATTTATACATGGTGATCATATCCCCCCTTATGTATTTATACATGGAGATCATATCCCCCTTATGTATTTATACATGGAGATCATATCCCCCCTTATGTATTTATATATAGTGATCATATGCCCCCTTATGTATTTATACATGGTGATTAGGGATGAGCTTCATGTTCGAGTCAAACCCATGTTCGACTCGAACATCATCTGTTCGATCGTTCGTCATGGCGCGTCACGGCCCATAATTCACTGCGGCATTGCAGTGCATTGCTCGCTGATGATTGGCCAAGCATGCACTATGACCCGTATGCTTGGCCAATCACAGTGCCGTCTGTACAGAGAGCTGTAATTGGCCAAAGCCAGGGTGGCTTTGGCCAATTATGGCTCTGGGGGTTTAGTACACCCCCACACTATATAAGGCCGCTTGCATGTTGGCCCTGTGTAGTGTGTTCTGGCGTTCAGAGACAGAGAGACAGTGTCATTTGATTTAAGTTAGATAGATTAGGCAGGACAGTCAGTCAGTTAGCTGCACTTACAGTGTATCGTGTATATATATATATATGCATCCCAGGTGTTGTGTATACATATATATATATATATATAGATATATATATCTATATATCTATATATATATATATATATAAATATATATATATATCTATATATATATATATATATATCTATATATATATATACACTGTATTCAGTTTAGCTAGATCCGAACCTGTTATTATCTTCCTATTGACAGGCAGGCAGGTGTTACAGTATTTGAAGAAAATTGCTGGTGTTCTTCTAATCCTATTTTTCCTATTAGCTACAGTATTTACAGTTAGTGTAGTGCGACCTCTGCACAGTGTTCAGCTAAAGCTACCTGTAGAAGATTGGTGGTGTTTTTCTGATCCTATCACTACCGCAGGCAGCTACATTATTTTTTAGTGTAGTGCGACCTCTGCACAGTGTTCAGCTAAAGCTACAAGTTAGTGTAGTGCGACCTCTGCACAGTGTTCAGCTAAAGCTACCTGTAGAAGATTGGTGGTGTTCTCATACTAATAATACTACAGGCAGGCAGTTGATTTTGCTAGCTGCAGTATCAGTATATATATATATATATATATATATATATATATATATATCCCAGCTTAGTGCAGCTACATCTCACTGCAGTCCATTAGTATGTCTGGAAGGCCAAAAAGGTGAGGCAGATAGTCACAAGCCAATAAAAGAGGACAAGCAGGCTCTGTGTCTAGAGGCAACAGTGCTGGTCATGGACACGGAGCATCCTCATCAGCATGTGGCTGTGGGACACGCTTGGCCTTTTTTTGGCAGCTGGCCGTGTTGAGCCACAACATGCGGAAGACTTGGTCGAGTGGATGACCAAACCATCCTCATCCTCCTCATCCTCTCTCACCCATGCTCAGGGTACTTTGGCAAAGCAGCTGCCAACGCAGTCTCTTCTCTCGGCTCAATGGCATCAGTGACTCCTTCCCTAGCCCCACCATGTCCTCCTGAGGAGTCCCTCGAACTGTTTGACAACAGTGTTGGGTACATGCTCCAGGAGGATGCCCAGCATTTAGAAGGCTCTGATGATGATACTGAGCTAGATGAAGCCAGTAACGTGAGCACGGACAGAGGGGGTGCCCAAGAAGGACAGCAACCTGGCAGTCATGTTCCCCCTGCTTCAGCATACTGCCAGGTTTGCTCCAGTGATGAGGAGGGAGGGGATGATGAGATCACTGACTCAACGTGGGTGCCTGATAGGAGGGAGGAGGCACATCACCAATGAGGCAGGATGCCCTCCAGGGGCCAGCCTAAGGGCAGCACACTGACTGCATCACACCTCAGAGCTCCGCATGTGCAGGGCGCTGCTGTCTCTGCGCATTATTCCAAAAGTTCTTTGGTGTGGGCCTTTTTTGAGACGAGTGCATCAGATCGCACCGCTGCCATTTGCAACATATGTCTCAAGCGTATCTCGCGTGGCCAAAACATCTCCCGCTTGGGCACTACATGCTTGACCAGACATATGTTGACCTGCCATGCAGTTCGTTGACCTAAAAGACCCACACCAAAAAACAAAGAGGACCTCTCCTTACTCCTCATCAGCTGGGATCTCCAACCCCTTTATACCTTCAGTTCTCTCTGAGACCTGCACTGGGAGGAATGAAGGCGTACAATTAGGTGTGTCACAGCCAAGTAATTGCGGACAATCTGCTAAAGGTACACCAACGTCAGATTGTACCAGGCAAATTTCCCTGCCCCAGCTGCTGCACCGCAAAAAGAAGTTCGCTCCCACTGCCATCATTTTTCAGCCCCTGTTTAACAGGGGCATGTAATTACAATTTTTGATGCAATTCTTTGCAGCAGGGCTAGTTCCTGCGCTCCAACTAGAGTATCTGTGAGGGGTTGCACTGTTGTGGAACCAGCACCAGTGCCTAAGGCCCAATTTTTCAGCCCCTGTTCAACAGGGACATGTAATTAGAATTCCTGATCTAATATTTCACAGCAGGGCCCGTTTCTGCGCCCACCAAGAGTAACCGTGAGGACTTACAGTGTTGTGGCACCACCACCACCACCACCACCACCACCAAAGGCCCAATTTTTCTGCCCCTGTTCAACAGGGGCATGTAATTACAATTCTTGATCTAATATTTCACAGCCGGGCCCTGTGAGGGCTTACAGTGTTGTGGCCACAACAACACCTAAGGCCCAAATTTCTGCTGAGTATATAGGGCAGACCCCTACTTTCAAACGGAAGGAGACAACAGGAACTGAGATGAAATCTACCCCTAGGAAGGGAAATTATCTCCTGTAAGGCCCCTTTCACACTTGGGCGGTTGGGGCGTCGGCGGTAAAACAGCGCTATTTTTAGCGCCGCTTTACCGTCATTTTAGCGGTGGTATTCGGCCGCTAGCGGTGCGGTTTTAACCCCCGCTGGCAGACAAAAAAGGGTTAAAACTGCCCGCAAAGCACCACTACATCGGCGCTATGCCGGCGGTATAGCCACGCTGCCCCATTGATTTCAATGGGCAGGAGCGGTGAATATACCGCTCCTTCAACGCTCCAAAGATGCTGTTTGCAGGAGTTTTTTTTCTCTCCTGCCAGCGCACCACTCCAGTGTGAAAGCCCTCGGGCTTTCACACTGGAGAAACAGTAGCGGCAGTTTTAGGTCGGTTTGCAGGCGCTATTTTTTAGCGCAATAGCGCCTGCAAACCGCCCCAGTGTGAAAAGGGCCTAAGAGTTAATATGGGAAAAACTTATCTCCTTTACACTGATGCTTTATCACCAATCCTTGTTTCACTAAAAACCCCAAATTTTCAAAAAACATTTGTCATTGGGACAAAAAGTGAGGTGAAATCTGAAGAGGAGCACAGACATCAAAACAAATGTCACAGGGGTAATAACCCTTCCCTATGTTTTCCAAAAAGCTTAAAATAGATTTTTTGGCTGGAGCTAAACACATTAAAAATGTACCAGTTTAATATTACAAACAGATTCTACTTAACAAACCTACAGTCCCTGTCTTGTTTGCACCGCCTGTATACTGCTGTTCAGAGTATATGGGGCCTGGGGGCCCCACACCTTTCCTTTTTTAATTTTTGGTGCGGGGTTCCCCTTAACCACTTGAGCCCCGGACCATTATGCTGCCTAAGGACCAGAGGTCTTTTTCCAATTTGGCACTTTGGCGCTTTAACTGCTAATTGCACGGTCATGCAATGCTGTACCCAAACTAAATTTGCGTCCTTTTCTTCCCACAAATAGAGCTTTCTTTTGATGGTATTTGATCACCTCTGCGGTTTTTATTTTTTGCGCTATAAACGGAAAAAGACCGAAAATTTTGAAAAAAAATGATATTTTCTACTTTTTGTTATAAAAAAAAATCCAATAAACTAAATTTTAGTCATACATTTAGGCCAAAATGTATTCGGCCACATGTCTTTGGTAAAAAAAATGTCAATAAGCGTATATTTATTGGTTTGCGCAAAAGTTATAGCGTCTACAAACTAGGGTACATTTTCTGTAATTTACACAGCTTTTAGTTTATGACTGCCTATGTCATTTCTTGAGGTGCTAAAATGGCAGGGCAGTACAAAACCCCCCCAAATGACCCCATTTTGGAAAGTAGACACCCCAAGGAAATTGCTGAGAGGCATGTTGAATCCATTGAATATTTATTTTTTTTGTCCCAAGTGATTGAAAAATGACAAAAAAAAAAAAAATATTTACAAAAAGTTGTCACTAAATGATATATTGCTCACACAGGCCATGGGCCTATGTGGAATTGCACCCCAAAATACATTCAGCTGCTTCTCCTGAGTATGGGGATATGACATGTGTGGGACTTTTTGGGAGCCTAGCCGCGTACGGGACCCCGAAAACCAATCGCCACCTTCAGGATTTCTAAGGGTGTAAATTTTTGATTTCACTCTTCACTGCCTATCACAGTTTCGGAGGCCATGGAATGCCCAGGTGGCACAAAACCCCCCAAAATGACCCCATTTTGGAAAGTAGACACCCCAAGCTATTTGCTGAGAGGCATATTGAGTCCATGGAATATTTTATATTTTGACACAAGTTGCGGGAAAGTGACACTTTTTATTTATTTTTTTTTCATAAAGTTGTCACTAAATGATATATTACTCACACAGGCCATGGGCATATGTGGAATTGCACCCCAAAATACATTTAGCTGCTTCTCCTGAGTATGGGGATACCACATGTGTGGGACTTTTTGGGAGCCTAGCCGCGTACGGGACCCCGAAAACCAATCACTGCCTTCAGGATTTCTAAGGGTGAAAATTTTTGATTTCACTCTTTACTGCCTATCACAGTTTCGGAGGCCATGGAATGCCCAGGTGGCACAAAACCCCCCCAAATGACCCCATTTTGGAAAGTAGACACCCCAAGCTATTTGCTGAGAGGCATGGTGAGTATTTTGCAGCTCTCATTTGTTTTTGAAAATGAAGAAAGACAAGAAAAAACTTTTTTTTTTTCTTTTTTCAATTTTCAAAACTTTGTGACAAAAAGTGAGGTCTGCAAAATACTCACTATACCTCTCAGCAAATAGCTTGGGGTGTCTACTTTCCAAAATGGGGTCATTTGGGGGGGGTTTGTGCCACCTGGGCATTCCATGGCCTCCGAAACTGTGATAGGCAGTGAAGAGTGAAATCAAAAATTCACGCCCTTAGAAAGCCTGAAGGCGGTGCTTGGTTTTCGGGGTCCCGTACGCGGCCAGGCTCCCAAAAAGTCTCACACATGTGGTATCCCCGTACTCAGGAGAAGCAGCAGAATGTATTTTGGGGTGTAATTTCGCATATTTCCAAGGCATGTTTGAGCAATATATCATTTAGTGACAACTTTGTGCAAAAAAAAAAAAAAAAATGTGTCTCTTTCCCGCAACTTGTGTCGCAATATAAAATATTCCATGGACTCGACATGCCTCTCAGCAAATAGCTTGGGGTGTCTACTTTCCAAAATGGGGTCATTTGGGGGGGTTTTGAACTGTCCTGGCATTTTATGCACAACATTTAGAAGCTTATGTCACACATCACCCACTCTTCTAACCACTTGAAGACAAAGCCCTTTCTGACACTTATTGTTTACATGAAAAAGTTATTTTTTTTGCAAAAAAATTACTTTGAACCCCCAAACATTATATATTTTTTTAAAGCAAATGCCCTACAGATTAAAATGGTGGGTGTTTCATTTTTTTTTTCACACAGTAATTGCGCAGCGATTTTTCAAACGCATTTTTTGGGGAAAAAACACACTTTTTTAAATTTTAATGCACTAAAACACACTATATTGCCCAAATGTTTGATGAAATAAAAAAGATGATCTTAGGCCGAGTACATAGATACCAAACATGACATGCTTTAAAATTGCGCACAAACGTGCAGTGGCAACAAAATAAATACATGTTTAAAAGCCTTCAAAAGCCTTTACAGGTTACCACTTTAGATTTACAGAGGAGGTCTACTGGAAAAATTACTGCCCTCGATCTGGCCTTCGCGGTGATACCTCACATGCATGGTGCAATTGCTGTTTACGTTTGACGACAGACCGCCGCTTGCGTTCGTCTTAGTGCGAGAGCAGGGGGCGACAGGGGTGCTTTTTTTTTTTCTTTATTATTTTTTTGCTTTTTTAATCTTACTTTTAAACTGTTCCTTTCATATTTTTTTTTTAAATCATTTTTATTGTTATCTCGGGGAATGTAAATATCCCCTATGATAGCAATAGGTAGTGACAGGTACTCTTTTTTGAAAAAATTGTGGTCTATTAGACCCTAGATCTCTCCTCTGCCCTCAAAGTATCTGACCACACCAAGATCGGTGTGATAAAATGCTTCCCCAATTTCCCAATGGCGCTATTTACATCCGGCGAAATCTAAGTCATGAAATGCTCGTAGCTTCCAGTTTCTTAGGCCATAGAGATGTTTGGAGCCACTCTGGTCTCTGATCAGCTCTATGGTCAGCTGGCTGAATCACCGGCTGCATTCTCAGGTTCCCTGTTGAGACAGGAGAGCCAGAGAAAAACACGGAAGACGGTGGGGGGGGGGCATTCCCTCCCACGGCTTGTAAAAGCAGTCTAGAGGCTAATTAGCCGCTAGGATTGCTTTTACATGAAAGCCAACCGCTGGCTGAAAAGAATGATACCAAGATGATACCTAAACCTGCAGGCATCATTCTGGTATAACCACTCAAAGTCGTGAATGGCGTACCTGAAGACAAAAAAAATGGTTAACAATGGTTAACAATAAAGCACAGTAAACAGTAAAGTATAAATAATTACATACCTGAAAAACAAACATGATAAAACATAATAACAATAACAATAAAACATTGCAGAATAGAATACAGTAAAAAAGAGCAGAACAATAGAGAGAGAGAATAGAGAGAGAGAACAATAAAACGACAACTATTTTTTTTTATTTCATATATTTTTTTTTTTTTACACTTTTTTTGTAACTAACTTTTATAACTGTAACCGGTTCCAGGTTCGGGTCTCTCAAAATGCGATGGCATCTTGGGAGACCCTGTGAAAGTGTGCCTAGTCTGTGCAATGCTGTACCCTACGCTAATACTCAACTAGTGTATGGTAGCGTTCAAAACATTCACCAATGCAAAGACCAGGATTGTCAGGACAGGAGGGACAATAATAGTGGGTGTCACGCCTATATCAGCACTTGCTGCAGACACGACATCTTTTTGGGGGGGTTCGCTGGGTAGGGGTACTCGGGAGGACATAAAAATGCCTCTCATGCAGCCGACTGCATTTGGTTGGGGATGTGAATGGGGGAAGTACGGGCGCTGCAGAAGTGGTGGGTTCCCAATTAGGATTGGAGAATGCAGCAGGAAGGGCACTATGGGCACGACGGGCCTGTGTTTGTCTTCTTGGTGGCAGCGGGACACTACTTGTGCTTGCCACCTCACCAGCTTGAACTGCACTTATGGGACTCGCCACGTCACCAAGTGTTACTGCAGTGCTGGTTTGACTACGACCGGGGTGTACTACGCCGCTGTTGCTTGCCAGTTCCCCAAAACGCTACCAAAAAAACTGTTAGCGATCGCAGGGATCAGGCCTGACTCTGCGAACGCTGCAGTTATGCGTTTAGAGTTTTGTAAGTGACAGTGATCGATCGATACTGCACTTGGGTGGGCTGGGCCGGGCGGAGGGGCAAAACGCAGGTGCTAGCAGGTATCTGGGCTGATCCCGCTAACACTGCGTTTTTGGGAACCGTAAACTGCTGGGGACGCTAGTATAGATCTGATCGGATCAGATATTGATCCGTTCAGATACTATACCACTAAGGGAGGTGTACGGTGCGTGCGTGGGTGTTAGCGGTACTGGCGCTAATCTGACGCTGCCTGGGGCGACGCATATCACCGCCGGGCGATCAGGGGGCTAAACCTTTATTCGGTAATAAACGGCGGGTGCCCTGACACTATAAAAAATAAACGAACTAACCAGCGTCAACCGTAACGGTTATACGGTGATCAGTGGTGAAAGGGTTAACTAGGGGGCAATCAAGGGGTTAAAACATTTATTAGATAGTATATGGGGGTCCCTGACGCTATAAAACGCTGATGGCGAACCTAAATATTTACCTCACTAACTAGCGTCACCAGCGACACTAATACAGCGATCAGAAAAATGATCGCTTAGCGACACTGGTGACGGGGGGTGATCAAGGGGTTAAAACTTTATTAGGGGGGGTTAGGGGGTACCCTAGACCTACAGGGGGGTAACAGTAACTGTGCTACCACAGTAACTGTCACAAACTGACACCAATGCAGTAATAGAAAAAAAAAAAAAAACTGCTGGTGTCAGTTTGTGACAGGGGGGGATTGGGGGGCGATCGGGGGGGGGATCGGGGTGTTTTGTATGCCTGGCATGTTCTACTGTGTGTGTAGTGTTGGTGCACTCACATACCTGTCTTCTCTCCTCGGGCCGGAACGGAAACTACCGACCCGAGGGGAGATGACATCACTTCCTTTGCTGCTGTTTAGCATACAGCAGCAAAGGAGTGTTCCCATTGGCCGGCGGCGATCGCGAGGGGGGGGCCACAAACGGATGGCCTCCCCCTCGTCTCTGATCGCCGGGGGACAGAACGGGACCGCCTCGGGCGGCGGGGGGGGTCCGATCAGACCCCCCACCGCGGGAGGCAAATCATGTACGTGATTTTGCCTGCCCGTGCCGCCTTGCCGACATACATCGGCGTGAGGCGGTCCTTAAGTGGTTAATATCCATACAAGACCCAATGGACTGGGGGGTACCCATGCCGTTTCTCCCACTGATTTTCATCCATATTACCAGGACCCGACATTACATTAAAGTCGTAAGCAGTTTAAATGACTTTTATTCCTTTAAAAATGTCATTTTGTGCAGGGACTGTTCTAAGCACGGGAAACATGCGCCACTTTACAGGCATACTATAGACACCCCCCAGGTACGATATTTAAAGGAATATTTCATTTTTTTTTTTTTTACTTTAAGCATCATTAAAATCACTGCTCCCGAAAAAACGAACGTTTTTAAAACTTTTTTTTGCATTGTTACATGTCCCCTGGGGCAGGACCCGGGTCCCCAAACCCTTCTTAGGACAATACCATGCAAATTAGCCTTGAAAATGAGCACTTTTGATTTCGAACGTTCGAGTCCCATAGACGTCAATGTGGTTCCAACATTCGTGCAAATTTTTGGTCCGTTCGCATGTTCTGGTGCGAACCGAACTGGGGAGTGTTCGGCTCATCCCTCATGGTGATCATATCCCCCCTTATGTATTTATACATGAAGATCATATCCCCTTATGTTTTTATACATGGTGATCATATCCCCCCTTATGTATTTATACATGGAGATCATATCCCCCTTATGTATTTATACATGGAGATCATATCCCCCCTTATGTATTTATACATAGTAATCATATCCCCCTTATGTATTTATATATGGTGATCATATCCCCCTATGTATTTATACATAGTGATCATATCCCCCTTATTTATTTATATATGGTGATTAGGGATGAGCTTCGTGTTCGAGTTGAACACATGTTCGACTTGAACATCGTGTGTTTGGTCGTTTGCCGCATTACGAACGATATGGACCGTTCGCGCCAAATTCGAGTGGCGCGTCGCGGCCCATAATTCACTGTGGCATTGCAGTGCATTGCTAGCTGATGATTGGCCAAGCATGCACTATGGCCTGCATGCTTGGCCAATCACAGCGCTGTGTGTAGAGAGAGCCGTAATTGGCCAAAGCCAAGGAGGCTTTGGCCAATTATGGCTCAGGGGGTTTAGTACACGCCCCCACACTATATAAGGCCGCCTCCATGGTGGCCTTCTGTAGTGTGTTGCGGTGGAGACTGGAGATAGATAGAGAGACAGTGTATATATATATATATATATATATATATATATATATATATATATATATATATATATATATATATATATACATTGTACTCAGTTTAGCTAGATCCTGTTCTTCTCTTCCTAATATACTGACAGGCAGGCAGGTGTTTTTACAGTATTTCCGGTTACTGTACTGTCTACCCTGCACAGTTGCACCTACAGTATAGCTACCTGCAGCCAGGTGCTTGTGTAGGCTATTAGAAGTATTTCCAGTTACTGTACTGTGTACCCCACAAAGTTGAACCTACACTATAGCTACCTGCAGCCAGGTGCTTGTGTAGGCTCTTGACGTATTTCCAGTTACTATACTGTGTACCCTGCACAGTTGCACCTGCATTATAGCTACCTGCAGCCAGGTGCTTGTGTAGGCTCTTTGAAGTATTTCCAGTTACTGTACTGTGTACCCCGCACATTTGCACCTACAGTATAGCTACCTGCAGCCAGGTGCTTGTGTAGGCTCTTGACGTATTTACAGTTACTGTACTGTGTACCCCGCACAGTTGCACGTACAGTATAGCTACCTGCAGCCAGGTGCTTGTGTAGGCTCTTTGAAGTATTTCCAGTTACTGTACTGTGTACCCCGCACAGTTGCACCTACAGTATAGCTACCTGCAGCCATGTGCTTGTGTAGGCTCTTTGAAGTATTTCCAGTTACTGTACTGTGTACCCCGCACAGTTGCACCTACAGTATAGCTACCTGAAGACAAGAGCAGGTGTTATCATACTAATAATACTACAGGCAGGCAGTTGATTCTGCTAGCTGCAGTATAATCGGCATATATATATATATATATATATATATATATATATATATATATATATATATATATATATATATATATACATCCCAGTTTTGTACAGCTCACGCAGGCCATTAGTATGTCTGGAAGGCCAACAAGGAGAGGCAGACAGTCACAAGCCAATAAAAGAGGGCAAGCAGGCTCTGTGTCTAGAGGCAACAGTGCTGGTCGTGGACACAGTGCATCCTCATCACCATGTGGCCGTGGGACACGCTTGGCCTTTCTTTTGGCAACTGGCCGGGTTGACCTGCAACATGCGGAAGACTTGGTCGAGTGGATGACCAAGCCGTCCTCATCCTCCTCATCCTCTCTCACCCAGGCTCAGGTTACTTTGTCTGGCAAAGCAGCTGCCAACGCGGCCTCTTCCCTCGGCTCAATGGCATCAGTGACTCCTTCCCTAGCCCCACCATGTGCTCCTGAGGAGTCCCTCGAACTGTTTGACCACAGTGTTGGGTACATGCTCCAGGAGGATGCCCAGTGTTTTGAAGGCTCCAATGATGGTACTTAGCTAGATGAAGGCAGTAACGTGAGCCCGGACAGAGGGGGTGCCCAAGAAGGACAGCAATCTGGCAGTCATGTTCCCCCTGCTGCAGCATACTGCCAGGTTTGCTCCAGTGATGAGGAGGGAGGGGATGATGAGGTCACTGACTCCATATGGGTGCCTGATAGGAGAGAGGAGGAGGAGGCACATCACCAACGAGGCAGGATGCCTTCCAGGGGCCAGCCTAAGGGCAGCACACTGACTGCATCACACCGCAGAGCTCCGCATGTGCAGGGCGCTGCTGTCTCTGCGCGTTATTCCAAAAGTTCAGAGCATCAGATTGCACCGCTGCTATTTGCAACATATGTCTCAAGCGTATCTCGCATGGCCAAAACATCTCCCGCTTGGGCACCACATGCTTGATCAGACATATGTTGACCTGCCATGCAGTTCATTGGCAAGCATATCTAAAAGACCCACACTAAAGAATAAAGAGGACCTCTCCTTGCTCCTCATCAGCTAGGATCTCCAACCCCACTATACCTTCAGTCCTCTCTGAGACCTGCACTTACAGGAATGAAGGTGTAGAATTAGGTGTGTCACAGCCAAGTACTTGCAGGCAATCTCTTGGTACACCGACGTCAGATTGTACCAGGCAAATTTCCCTGCCCCAGCTGCTGCACCGCAGGAAGAAGTTCGCTTCCAGCCATCCACATGCCCAGCAGTTAAATGCTAGCTTGGCAAAATTGCTAGTACTTCAACTGCTACCTTTTCAGTTGGTAGACTCTGTCCCCTTCCATGAGTTTGTGGAATGTGCAGTTCCTCAGTGGCAGGTTCCCACCTTTTTCTCCACTGTTCAGTTACTGTTACGATTCCGGCTCTCTACCGGCATGTGGAAGGCAATGTCTTGGCTTCGCTGGACATGGCGGTCAGTGGTAAGGTGCATATTACTGCTGACTCATGGTCCAGCAGGCATGAACAGGAATGTTGCCTAAGTTTCACTGCGCATTGGGTGACTCTACTGGCAGCTGGGAAGGATGCAGGACAAGGTGCAGTAGTGTTGGAGGTTGTTCCACCACCACGCCTCCAAAATGCCACTCCTGGTGATTCTGACACACCTCTCTCCTCCACCCCCTCCTCTTCTTCTTCCTCCATGGCCTCTTCCTGTGCTTTGTCCTCGGAACCAGAGGTGCTCCGTAGGTGTTCAAGGGGCTACGCAAGTATGCAGGCCAAATGATGCCATGCGGTGCTTGAGCTGGTGTGCTTGGGGGACAGGAGCCACACTGGGGCAGAGGTTCTGTCAGCTCCGCAGGGGCAGGTTCAGAGGTGGTTGACGCCACGCCAACTTAAGGCAGGAATGGTGGTTTGCGACAATGGCACCAACCTCCTCTCCACCCTCCGACAGGGACAAATGACCCATGTGCCCTGTTTGGCTCACGTCCTTAACTTGGGGGTGCAGCGGTTCTTGGGCAGGTACCCGGGCTTACAGGATGTCCTGAGGCAGGCCAGGAAAGTCTGTGTGCATTTCCGTCGGTCATATAATGCTAGTGCTTGGCTGGCAGACCTCCAAAAGGAATTTAACCTGCCCAAGAACCGCCTAATCTGTGACATGCCCACCAGGTGGAACTCAACGTTGGCCATTCTGCAGCGGCTGCACACGCAGCAGAGGGCCATCAATGAGTACCTGTGCGACTATAGCACCAGGACAGGGTCAGGGGAGCTTGGTTTTTTTCCCTACGCCAGTGGGCCATGATCAGGGATGCATGCACTGTCCTGTCACCATTTGAGGAGGCCACGAGGATGGTGAGCAGTGACAGTGCATGCATCAGTGACACTGTCCCCCTTGTCCACCTGTTGGAGCACACGCTGAGTGGAATAATGGACAGGGCACTTGAGGCAGAACAGAGGCAGGAAGAGGAGGACTTCCTTAGCTCTCAAGGCCCCCTTTATCCAGACAGTGTTCCTGCGTGCCCGCCGATCACACAGGAAGAGGAGGAGGAGGATTGTGTCAGCATGGAGGTAGAGCCTGGCACTCAGCATCAGCAGCAGTCTTGAAGGGATCATTTAGAGTCCCAACAAACCCATGGACTTGTACATGGCTGGGAGGAGGTGGCTGCGGATTATGTCGTCCTTAGTGACCCAGAGGACTCCGGACCGAATGCCTCAGCAAACCGATGCTGCATGGCCCCCCTGATCCTGCAAAGCCTGCGGAAGGATCCTCGTATTCGTGGTATCAAGGAGAGGGATCAATAATAGCTGGCAACCCTCCTTGATCCACGTTACAAGGGTAAGGTTGCGAACCTTATATTGCCGTCACAGAGGGAGCAGAGGATGAAACATCTTCGGGAGGCCTTGCAGAAAGGTCTGTGCAACGCGTTCCCAGAGACTGGGAGGTTACAAACTCCTGTTTCTGGACAACGTGTTGCTGAGGCTTCGGTCAGTCAAAGAAGGAGCAGTGGAGAAGGTGGCCGTCTGACCGATGCGTTCAGACAATTTTTTTTTCCGCAGCCTCAAGGTATTATCAGTTCCAGCAACCATCGCCAACGTCTGTTTTACATGGTGCAGGAATATCTAGCGGCAAGATCTGACTTGGACACCTTTCCCACGAAAACTCCTCTCGGTTACTGGGTCTTGAGGATGGATCACTGGCCAGAGCTTGCACAGTATGCAATTGAGCTACTGGCCTGTCCTGCATCCAGCGTTCTTTCGGAACACACATTCAGTGCTGCTGGAGGCTTTGTAACCGATCACAGGGTGCATCTTTCCACCGACTCGGTCGATCGACCGACCTTCATAAGAATGAATCCGTATTGGATCACCACCAGCTACCAGCTACCTGATGCTGATGTAACCTAATAATATTTTTTGAAATTTTAGATCCCTTCAAGACTGCCTATGCTGATGCTGAGTGACTATCCTGTTATGCTGAGTGATTATCCTCTTCCTCCTCAAGGATCATGCTGATAGCTTGTAAGAACATTTTTGGTTCTGGGCGCCACCACCAGTGGCTAAGGCCCAATTTTCAGCCCCTGTTTAACAGGGGCATGTAATTACCATTTTTGATGCAATATTTTGAAGGAGGGTTCATTGCTGCGCTCAACTAGAGTATCTGTGAGGGGTTGCAGTGTTGTGGCACCAGCACCAGTGCCTAAGGCCCAATTTTTCAGCCCCTGTTTAACAGGGGCGTGTAATTACAATTTTTGATGCAAAACTTTGCAGCGGGGCTCGTTCCTGCGCTCCAACAAGAGTATCTGTGAGGGGTTGCAGTGTTGTGGCACCAGCACCAGTGCCTAAGGCCCAATTTTTCAGCCCCTGTTTAACAGGGGCATGTAATTACAATTTTTGATTCAATATTTTGCAGGAGGGTTGGTTGCTGTGCTCAACTATTGTATCTGTGAGGGGTTGCAGTGTTGTGGCACCAGCACCAGTGCCTAAGGCCCAATTTTTCTGCCCCTGTTCAACAGGGACATGTAATTACAATCCTTGATCTAATATTTTACAGCAGGGCCCATTCCAGCACCCACCAAGAGTAACTGTGAGGACTTATAGGGCGTACACACGGTCGGACTTTGTTCGGACATTCCGACAACAAAACCCTAGGATTTTTTCCAACGGATGTTGGCTCAAACTTATTTTGTCTACACACGGGCGCACAAAGTTGTCGACATTTCCGATCGCCAACCACGGGGTCACGTACACCACGTACAACGAGACTAGAAAAGGCCAGTTCAGAACCAAGCGCGGCACCCTTTGGGCTCCTTTTGCTAATCTCGTGTTAGTAAAAGTTTGGTGAGAGACGATTTGCGCTTTTTCAGACTCGTGGCTTTCAGATCGTTTTCTGCCATTCAGTTTGTGCTTGTGGGTTTGTATCTGCTCTTCAGTGCATGCAGTCAGTTCGTATTGGAGTTTTCTGTGCGATCTTGTCTGCTCGTTGCTGTTTTTCAGGTCGCTCTTCACAGGCCTTGCTGTTCTTCAGTGCGTTCTGTTACTTCGTTCTGAGCAGCCGACCTTTTTCTAGCCATGTTTCGTATGCATACTCCTCGTAGAGTTCGTGCTGTGTGGGGGCTTGGTGTTGGGGTCCTGACCTTGACACAAGTCCAGTCTATGAAGAGGGTGGGGAGGAGTTCATGGACCAAGAATTGGTTGCTTCAGCATGACCAGTTCTCTCATATGCCTTTGCTCTGTGAGATCCGTGAGAATAATCCTGATGATTTCAGGAACTTTCTCAGGATGACGGACCCCGTGTTTCACCGTTTGTTGGCTTCGCTGACTCCCTATATCAGCAGGCAGGATACCTGCATGAGGCAAGCCATCACTCCGGAGCAGAGGTTGGTCGCTACCCTGCGGTATTTGGCGACAGGGAGAAGTCTGCAGGACTTGAAGTTCTCGACAGGCATCTCCCCCCAGGCTCTGGGGATCATTATCCCAGAGACCTGTTCTGCCATCATCCAGGTCCTGCAGAAGGAGTATATGAAGGTAATATTTTTATCCTTTTATATCACATTTTATTGTATTGAATGTTTGCTAATATATTGTATTTCTTTCCTCATTCCCTAATTACCATGCTTGTAATATGCTGTGAATGTCCCCTTTGTTCTCATGCATGCTGAATTTTTATGTAATTATTATTTTAGGTTCTTCATACATATTTGCCCTTCACTAACCTTCCCAGCATGGTGTCTCCTGCCCTATATTCACCTCATGTAGTCACTTAACAATGTATTTTATCAGCTCCATAGTAGTGCTTTACCCCAAACACCCCCTAAAATGTTTGGAAATTTTGATTTAAATTCAGGCAGAGTGCCAGAGTTTTTTTTTGTGGTGTCCCCCAAAAATTTATAGTAACCCTCCCTCCCCCAACTGCTAAGTCAGCTGATCCCAATTCTCTATCCTCAATCATCTATCTGCTGACTTTGCCAAACCCATACACACTATACCCACCTCTTTACTGGTCAGATTTATGGATGAATTCCCCAAAGCATGTAGTGCAAGGGCCTGCCTGTATACTTTCCAATGGTACTGTTTAAAGTTTTTGTATCCTATTATTATCTTGATAGGTAATAGCAGAATGTCCAAATGTCCTCAAATGTGTACAATGTGTATTTATATCTTTGTATTATGACACTTCTTACCTGTCCAGTGGTCTGCCAATAGTGTAACTAAGGAGGGGTTGTTCAAAGTAATACCCATTATTTAGGCATTCATCTCTCAATGAATAGAAGAGGGTTACCTGTCCAACATTTACACACACCCCCTATAATGTTTGAAATGGCCCATGAGAGGGGGGAGGGGGAATATGATAGGTGTACCTTATACTTTGGCCTTGATAAATTCCCCTTAGTAAATGCTATCTGGAGGTTGCCCCATAATGTTTGTGTATAATCTGCTTGCCATGTTTCTGAGTAAAAATAGTAATGTTTATTGTTTTTTCCTCAACAGTTTCCTTCCACGCCACAGGAATGGCAGACTGTGGCCTCCCACTTTGCCGAGCGGTGGGACTTTCCTAACTGCGGAGGGGCAATTGATGGGAAACACGTCCACATCGTCCCACCACCCAACTCGGGGTCGTACTATTATAATTACAAGGGGTTTAATAGTATAGTGATGTTGACGGTGGTGTCGGCTAATTAGGACTTCTTGTATGTGGACGTGGCGAAGAATGGCCCGATGTCCGATAGTGGAGTCATCACCCAGATGGAGTTCTACAGGCGTCTCCAGAATGGCAGCTTGGACTTGCCAGCTCCAGAGGACAATGTGGAAGGACTCCCATTTGTGTTCGTTGCTGATGAAGCGTTTGCGCTGGGGGACCACCTGATGCGGCCATTCCCAATGAGGACCCTCACCCCGGAACAGAGGGTTTTTAATTACCGGCTGGCCAGAGCCCGAAGAGTGGTGGAGAACACATTTGGAATCCTAGCCAGCCGGTTCCGACTATTTCTGACACCCATCCATATGGCGGAGTATAAACTGAACCATATTATACTGGCGTGCTGGGTTCTCCATAGCTTTTTAAGGAAACATTTAGCCAACTATGCTGGCTCAGTTGGGCCTGAGGCCGGAATCCTACATCAAACCACACTGACGGCGCTTGAAAGTGGCCGTCCTGGCTTGCCCTCCCTGAGTGCCTGTGATGTCCGGTTACGCTACCTGGAGTTCTTTGTGGGTAGGGGGGCTATCAATATGCCAGACAATCTGTGAAGCCTTTTTATAATAATAAAAAAAAGAAATACTTGGTGGACATTTACTGCTTGTGTTTGTTTTAGCTGACCCTGACAGAAATGTGTTGAGTCCAGAAAATGTCGTGATTGTGTAACCTTATACAAAGCACTGTTGGCTGTTATTTCTTAAATGCAAAAACACATTTCACTACAAGTGCACTTGCAAACGCACTGAAACTGCACTTGTAGTGCAAAGAGGATTTGCCCTTAGGAAATAACACCCATTTTTGCAGAAAACAGCAATTACATCACCCCAAAAGTGTTTTATTGTAGTGTTGAGACAATAATCCACACATTCTTGAGTAAGCAACTTTTTTATACCTGCACAATCACTTGTGCATTTACCAAAGGTTTTTAAAACAAACCAACATGTTTGTTGTATAACAATTTTTGCAGTAGCATTATCAAAAATCGCAATGTCCATTTCAGATAAAACAGGCCTGTGTAAAACCAACAATAAAGCCAAAAAACTTGAACTTACAAAGTTCACATTAGGTAAAACCTGAAGGCTATATCAGTATTTAGGAACTGGGTTTGATATAGTGTTCAGATGGGAGGAAATCACCCCTGGAAAAGCCAAATTTGGAAGATGCACACCAATTTACGAATGTCAACATGTGCTATCTGCCATCAGGGGGGATCAAGGGACGTGTTTTGGGGGAGCAAGCCCTTCCTCGACGCTACTTTATAATTGAGGAAGGGGTTGCACCCCCAAAACGCGTCCATTGATCTCCCGTGATGGCAGATAGCACATGTTGGTACACTGTGTGCATCCTCCAAATTTGGCTTTTCAAAACATTGCAAAAATATTTAAAAGATTGGACCACAATCCAAAAAGTGATTTTGTGGGGTTTTAAATTCTCCCCAAAACATCAATGATGTTATAATTTTTTTTTAATAACATCATTGATTTTTTTCTGTATGTTTTGCAGTTCTACATTACACCCCATTAACTCCCCGATCAGGATCTGGGCACTTTCTGATGTGAAACGTTCTGGATCCACAACCTCACGATCACCTAAAAAGAGAGAAAGAAAACAAAAACAGGTATCAAAAATCTGCCACCATCCATCTCTTTTACCTGAGCCTGTGGTCGCAGACACTCACCTGTTGTGGTGCCAATCTCCACCACATCTTCTTCTTCCTCCTGCTCTTCTTGTGTTGGTGTTAGTTCCCCTTCTTCCAGAGGTGGGGGGTCTGTGGTCTCCTCCGATGAGGGGTGGTCACCGAGTCTTTTCTCCCCTATGTTAAACAAAAATGGTATAATTAGCACACAGATATTTGATGGCAGAACTATAAATAGGAAACATTGCTTGGAAGTGGGGTACAATTGTCTATTTTAGCAGAGTTCCAAGATGTCACTTTTTTATTGGCCTTTATCAAGCTGCAATACTTTACCTGTTTGGTACAAGCTTCACAGATGGAGACCCCCCTATAGTATACACTGGAGCACCTGTGTGGCCACCTAATAAAAATGGTGTTCTTGTGTTCCACACTAGTGCTCCAGTATCAAGATGTGAAAACAGCTGCTCAGTGTCCTCTCCTTACACACAATCTAGTTGGCATTTCATTCTAGTAACAAACCCATCTACACAAACAAATATTTGGCATCCAAGTAGGCCCAAACAAAATGTGGGAAAATGCATATGGCCTAAACAATGGTGTTTTAGAGGCCGAAAGAAAAATGTTTGATACGAACGAATAATGGGCCCATGAACATTAAAGTTGCCCTTTTAAATGTTACAATTAATAAAAGCATATGGAGCAGCATGAACGCAATAAAGACAGAAAGAATCGGAACACAGCACAACTACTTACTTTTTTGCAGCACTCTCCGGATCTTTCGGTACTGCTCTGGCTCTCTCAATTTCAGGTCTGACCACCGCTTCCTGAGCTGATCTTTCGATCGTCGTACCCCGAAATTCTTCTGCAGACTTTTGATCACTTTCGCCATGATCTTGGCCTTTCAGATATTGGAGTTGGGGTAAGGCCCATACTTTCCGTCATAGTCGCACTTCTTCATGATGTCGACCATATCCAACATCTCCCCAAAGGACATATTTGTGGCCTTAAAACGTCTCCTTCTGGATCGGGACGTGTCCGGATCCGGGCTTTCCTCCTCCTCCTCGTTCCTGCAATTAGCATGCACCTGCTGTGACTCCGCCATGTGCTCTTCCCCCACTGTGCCGAACGAAAAGGGGCAGAAAATAGACTAGAAAGAACGTCAGGGGTGGGCGGAGTTACACGCATGCGCAGTGTGTATAAAGCGTAACACGCGTGCGTATTACGTACGATCTGTGAGCGAAGGAAGGAGCATTGGACGCGCCGATCGTAAGAACGAAGGTAAGAGACAAACTTGTGCCTATACTGCTTCTAGATTGAGGCCTATATTGTAACAAGATTAGGAGAGTTTTGTCTGACATTAGGCTTTGTCTTGTGTTGTGTCTTGCAGTGAACATGGATATGCTACTGAAAGACAATGACTTCATGTCAGTATTCCTAGATATGTTAAGGGAGCTGCCATGTCTGTGGGAGATTAAACACCCCCATTTCAAGAACCAAGCAAAGAGGAAGGCAGCACTGGAGCAATTGTGTGAAATTGTGAAGCAGGTGATCCCCACGGCAGACATTACCTATTTAAAGAAATTCATTGGTGACCTGAGGAGTACATATCTAAGGGAGCGCAAGAAAGTCCTGGATTCACAGAGATCCGGAGCAGCAGATGACATCTATGTCCCCAGGATGTTGTACTACGACAGGCTGCATTTTCTGGCAGGCCAGACTGAACCCAGGCCATCCCTCTCCAGTCTTCCTTCCACGCTTCCTTCCCCCCCCGGCTGAGGCTTCTGACGCCCAACCTGGGCCTTCCAGGCCACATGTGGAGGAGCCCAGATTGAGCCAGGTATAGCATTCCTCTAAATATTTCTGCTTGTCCAATCAATGATGTTAACTAGATGTTAGTTGGGAGTACTAATTTAGGATTGTGATTGATGATGCAAAACATTACCACCATGTCCCTTTTTCATACACAGGGAAGTCGCAGCCAGGAGGTGGCCAGGCCGAGCCGGCTGGCTGATCTGCAGGTCCCTCCACTCCCCCTGGAAAGAGAAAGTGGCAGTAGGAGGAGTGCCCTAGAGGAGGCTACCAGAGGACTCTTTTGGAGGGCTACAGAGGTCCTGGGAGCACCAAACACCGTGGAGGAGGACATTGCTGCCACCATTGCCTATAAAATGCAGAGGATGGAGGAGGGCCAACAAGTCATGTGTGAGGCGCTCATATTGGAGGCTCTTAACAAAGGTATGAGGGGCCAAATGACAGCTCAGACACACCTTTGCGATGGTCCTCCTCCTCCTCCTGCAGGTCCTCCTCCTCATCCTCCCTCTCCTCTAGGTCCTCCCAGTCCTCCTCCAGGTCCTACTCCTCCTGCCACATCTCCAACAGCATATCCACAGCCGGGAAAGAAGCGTGAAAGGAAGACCAGAAAGTGAGGACCCTGGATCCAGTCTGGTCGGCCAAAAAATGCAGCCTCTTGTGGTACCACAGCCTGGGGACACACATGTCATCTGCTGCTATCCGGATCTCTGCGAATTCTGGACCAGACTGCCCTCCCTTACATATGGACTCCTCAGGCCAACAATTTTGATGTTCAAGAATTGATGTCTGCCCTGGGGCTCCCAGGCTTCGCTAATTTCTCCTGTTGATCCAGTGTTGCCTTCCTCTTTGTTTGGTTCTGAGCCCTTAATAAAGGATTTTTGTTTTGAATTATACTCTCCTATGTGTTTTACTTCAAAAAGGACATTTTGTTTGTGAGGATTCAGGTACATTTCAAATATAAAATGTGAAATGAACAAGGGACACCAAACAATCTCCTGGAGATTAAATAATAAAAGATATCAATGTTGTTGGGGTAACTTGACACACAAAACACACACAAAAATATTCTGGAGTAAAAATAAAAATAACATTGAACAAAGATCAGCCTTTGAAAAAATTCAAACATTAAATAAAAAAAAAGGCTTAAAATCCCCCAAAAAATTAAATAATAAAAAAAATTCTGTCAGATGTGACAACCAATAACAATATATTCAGGGAATCCCAATAAAAAAACAAAAATAAAACTTTGTGAGAAGTGTGTGTGAATATGAGCAGCAAAACTACTTAATTCTTGTCACATTATAAAGAAGAAGAGAGTGCGCTGTATTAAACCATTTTTAACATTGCAGCGTGACGAAAGTGCTGTGAATTTCTTCTGAGCATGCATGGCACTTTGTGCGTCGGAACAGGCCACACACGGTCGGAATTGACGCAATCGGATTTTGTTGTCGGAAAATTTTATCTCCTGCTCTCCAACTTTGTGTGTCGGAAAATCCGATGGAAAATGTCCGACGGAGCCCACACACGGTCGGAATTTCCGACAACACGCTCCGATCGGACATTTTCCATCGGAAAATCCGACCGTGTGTACGGGGCATTACAGTGTTGTGGCACCAGCACCACCGCCACCACCAAAGGCTTTGGTCAATTATGGCTCAGGGGGTTTAGTACACGCTCCACACTATATAAGGCAGAGACTGCAGAGAGATAGATAGACAAAAAGACAGTGTCATTTGATTTAAGTTAGATAGAGTAGGCAGGTCGAGTCAGTTAGCTGCACTTACAGTGTATTGTGTATATATATATACATCCCGGGTGTTGTGTGTGTATGTATGTATATATATATATATATATATATATATATACACTGTATTCAGTTTAGCTAGATCCTGTTCTTCTCACCCTAATATACTGACAGGCAGGCGGGTGTTTTTACAGTATTTCCAGTTAGTGTACTGTGTACCCTGCACAGTTGCACCTACAGTATAGCTACCTGAAGCCAGGTGCTTGTGTAGGCTCTTGACATATTTCCAGTTACTGTACTGTGTACCCTGCACAGTTGCACCTACAGTATAGCTACCTGAAGACAAGTGCAGGTGTTCTCATACTAATAATTCTACAGGCAGGCAGTTGATTTTGCTAGCTGCAGTATAATCGGTATATATATACATCCCAGTTTTGTGCAGCTACATCTCACTGCAGACCAATAGTATGTCTGGAAGGCCAACAAGGAGAGGCAGACAGTCACAAGCCAATAAAAGAGGGCAAGCAGGCTCTGTGTCTAGAGGCAACAGTGCTGGTCATGGACACGGTGCATCCTCATCAGCACATGGCCGTGGGACACGCTTGGCCTTTTTTTGGCAGCTGGCCATGTTGAGCCGAAAGATGCGGAAGACTTGGTCGAGTGGATGACCAAGCCGTCCTCATCCTCCTCATCCTCTCTCACCCAGGCTCAGGGTACTTTGTCTGGCAAAACAGCTGCCAACGCGGCCTCTTCCCTCGGCTCAATGGCATCAGTGACTTCCCTAGCCCCACCATGTCCTCCTGAGGAGACCCCCGAACTGTTTGACCACAGTGTTGGGTACATGCTCCAGGAGGATGCCCAGCATTTTGAAGGCTCCAATGATGGTACTCAGCTAGAGGAAGGCAGTAATGTGAGCCCAGACAGAGGGGGTGCCCAAGAAGGACAGCAATCTGGTAGTCATGTTCCCCCTGCTGCAGCATACTGCCAGGTTTTCTCCAGTGATGAGGAGGGAGGGGATGATGAGGTCACTGACTCCACATTGGTGCCTGATAGGAGAGAGGAGGCACATCACCAACGAGGCAGGATGCCCTCCTGGGGCCAGCCTAAGGGCAGCACACTGACTGCATCACACCGCAGAGCTCCGCATGTGCAGGGCACTGCTGTCTCTGCGTGTTATTCCAAAAGTTCTTTGGTGTGGACCTTTTTTGAGACGAGTGCATCAGATCGCACCGCTGCTATTTGCAACATATGTCTCAAGCGTATCTCATGTGGCCAAAACATCTTGGGCACCACATGCTTGACCAGACCTATGTTGACCTGCCATGCAGTTCCTTGGCAAGTGTACCTAAAAGACCCACACCAAAGAACAAACAGGACCTCTCCTTGCTCCTCATCAGCTGGGATCTCCAACCCCACTATACCTTCAGTCCTCTCTGAGACCTGCACTGACAGGAATGAAGGTGTAGAATTAGGTGTGTCACAGCCAAGTACTTGCGGTACACCGACGTCAGATTGTACCAGGCAAATTTCCCTGCCCCAGCTGCTGCACCGCAAAAAGGAGTTCGCTCCCAGCCATCCACATGTCCAGCGGTTGAATGCTAGCTTGGCAAAATTGCTAGCACTTCAACTGCTACCTTTTCAGTTGGTATACTCTGCCCTCTTCCGTCAGTTTGTGAAATGTGCGTTTCCTCAGTGGCAGGTTCCCAAACGCCACTTTTTCTCATGGAAGGTGATTCCGGCTCTCTACCGGCATGTGGAAGGTAATATCTTGGCCTCGCTGGACAGGGTGGTCAGTGGTAAGGTGCATATTACTGCTGACTCACGGTGCATTGGGTGACTCTGCTGGCAGCTGGGAAGGATGCAGGACAAGGTGCAGTAGTGTTGGAGGTTGTTCCGCCACCACGCCTCCAAAATGCCACTACTGGTGATTCTATAACACCTCTCTCCTCCACCCCCTCCTCTTCTTCTTCCTCCATGGCCTCTTCCTTTGCTTTGTCCTCGGAGCCAGCGGTGCTCCGTAGGCGTTCAAAGGGCTACGCAAGTACGCAGGCAAAAAGATGCAATGCGGTGCTTGAGCTGGTGTGCTTGGGGAACAGGAGCCACACTGGGGCAGAGATTCTGTCAGCTCCGCAGGGGCAGGTTCAGAGGTGGTTGACGCCATGCTAACTTAAGCCAGTAATGGTGGTTTGCGACAATAGCACCAACCTCCTCTCCACCCTCCGACAGGGACAAATGACCCATGTGCTCTGTTTGGCTCACGTCCTTAATTTGTTTACAAATTTTTTATTTAAAGAATGGACACAAGACACACGAAACATAACATCTCGAGATCATACATGAACACATTATCATACAATGAGATGAGCGAAGTCCCGTGTCATGAGCTATCTGGTAATAAACAAAGATACAACACTAAATGAGGTACAGCGATCCTGACAGTAGGACCATTACTAACTAAGACCCCAGTTGAGATTAAATGGCAACCTGTTCCAGGTTGCGCTAGAACTGTCGAGCGGTTCCGTGAGTCTTGCCCCTGTTTTCGATTTAGAAAGAGAGAAGGACCACGCAGGTCGCGGGGCACCAATCCATACCCTCTGCAACCACCGCGGTCTAAGTAAGAACAAAAAACGGAAAATAAGGAGGAGGAAGGAGAGGAGGAAAGCGGGGAGAGTGGGGGATAGAGGGGGAGGGGGGATGGAGGGCATGGGGGAGAGGGGAGTGGGGCAACCCCAGCACACCGAGGCAGCGCGCGCGCCCCCCTCCGCGTATCAAAGAACAAGGTGGTAGCGTCAGTCAGTATCTAAAGGCACATACACTTATCTGTATAGTGGGTGGAGCTATGTTAAACAGTCGTGTCTCTCCCCAGGAGTGTCTGACCTTCAGCTGAAAAGAAGAAGACATTCCAAATGGACCATTTCTTGGTGAAACGTTCATTTTGGTGACGGGCCGAGAGGATTAGGTCTTCCATTGTTTTGATTTCTTCAACTTTCCTAACCCATAAACTAATGGGGGGGCTTGTGTGGATTTCCAGTACAGGGGAATGCAGGCCTTCGCTGCGTCAAGTAGGTGGGGTATTAATGATCGTTTGTATGCTTTCCGAGATTTGTCAGATGCGTGCAACAGAAACAGGGCTGGGTCTGCCTGGACCGGGTATTCAGTGAATTTCTGCAGCGTCTGCTGGACGGTCTTCCAAAACCCCTCCAACAGAGGGCAAGACCAGAAGATATGGAGAATCGTTCCACAGTCTCTCTGACACCTCCAGCACTGATCGGTGGCACCGGAGAACATCTTTTGTAGCTTTGCTGGAGTGTTGTACCACCTGGTGATTATTTTATAGTTAGTCTCTTGTGTTTTCGAGCAGATTGAAGATTTAAAAGTGAAGTGGAGAATGTTTTCTTTTTGTCGTGTCGAAAAGGTGCATTGGAGATCCCTTTCCCATTTTTCCAGGCAACTAATTCGATGACCATCTAGAGGCGTAACTAGCAGCTGATATAAAGCCGATAACGTGTGGGACATAGTACCCTCTTCTGAACAGTAGGTCTCTAGAGTGGTTAGATTCTGGTCAGAGCTAATTGGGAGAGGGAGTGATTTAAGAAAATGACTAAGCTGTTGCGCTCTCCAAAAATCTAAATGGAAGGGACCTTCCATATCCATAAGTTCTGTCCTTGACGGCCATCTACCATTAATCAGGAAATGGGAGGCTTGAAAACGACCCTCTGCTCTCATTGCACGGAAGACAGGGTCCGTGTATCCAGGGGCAAACTCTGGGTCTCCCAATACCGGGTAGAGGGGGGACCTCACTGATACCAGGTCTGCTCGCGCAAAGAGAGTCGAGCATATTCGCGTGGTAGTACCTATCAGCGGGTGGTTCCTAACTTCTCTTGGTAGTGAATTATGACACCAAGGTGCTCTGGTTAGGGGTATCTCGCATTGATTCTGTTCTAGATTAGTCCATAATTTCGTGGATTGGTGTCGGTTCCAGTCAATTAGTCTTGTTAAGTGAATAGCTTGGTGATACTTACGGAGGTCTGGAACTGCCAGCCCTCCATATTGCTTGGGTAGCATAATCTGTCGTCTATTCAGTCGAGGTCTTTTATTGGCCCAGATGAAGTCAAAGAATACCGCTCTTACTTGGTCAAAATAGCCAGAGGGGATCTGGATCGGGAGTGCTTGGAGAAGGTAGAGGAATTTAGGCAGGATGCACATCTTAAGAATATTGCATCTCCCAAACCACGAATGTAGGCCCGTTTGCCATTTGGTAAGAAGAGCTCTAACTGTAGACAGTAAGGGGGGGAAATTTAAAGAGAAGATTTGTGATAGTTTAGTGGGAATATATGTGCCGAGATATTTTAAGGCAGAGGTTGTCCATCTAAATTTGAAACTGGACTGAAGGCCTATGAGATGTCTTGTGGGAACTCCTATGCTCATAGCTTCAGACTTAGTGAAATTAATTTTCAGGTTTGAAAGGTCACCATACGTTCTGAATTCTTTTAGTAGATTCGGAAGAGAGACCAGTGGGTTAGTGAGAGAGAACAACATGTCATCCGCATACGCGGCAATCTTCTGTTGTGAGTCTCCCATATCCACCCCAGTGATCTCACGTCCTTAATTTGGTGGTGCAGCGGTTCTTGGGCAGGTACCCGCCTTATCTGTGACATGCCCACCAGGTGGAACTCAACGTTGGCCATGCTGCAGCGGCTGCACACGCAGCAGAGGGCCATCAATGAGTACCTGTGCGACTATGGCACCAGGACAGGGTCAGGGGAGCTTGTTTTTTTACCCACTCCAGTGGGCCATGATCAGGGATGCACGCACTGTCCTGTCACAATTTGAGGAGGCCACAAGGATGGTGAGCAGTGACAGTGCATGCATCAGTGACACTGCCCCCCTTGTCCACCTGTTGGAGCACACGCTGTGTGGAATAATGGACAGGGCACTTAAAGGCAGAAGCAGGAAGAGGAGGACTTCCTTAGCTCTCAAGGCCCCCTTTATCCAGACATTAATCCTGCGTGCCCGCCAATCACACAGGAAGAGGAGGAGGAGGATTGTGTCAGCATTGAGGTGGAGCCTGGATCTCAGCATCAGCAGCAGTCTTCAAGGGATCATTTACAGTCCCAAGAAACCCATGGACTTGTACATGGCTGGGAGGAGGAGGCTGCGGATCATGTCGTCCTTGGTGACCCAGAGGACTCCAGAACTGAATGCCTCAGCAAACCTACGCTGCATGGCCTCCCTGATCCTGCAAAGCCTGCGGAAGGATCCTCGTATTCGTGGTATCAAGGAGAGGGATCATTACTGGCTGGCAACCCTCCTTGATCCACGTTACAAAAGTAAGGTTGCAGACCTTATCTTGCCATCGCAGAGGGAGCAGAGGATGAAACATCTTTGGGAGGCCTTGCAGAAAGGTCTGTGCAATGCGTTCCCAGAGACTGGGAGGTTACAAACTCCTGTTCCTGGACAACGGTCAGTCAAAGAAGGAGCGGTGGAGGAGGTGGCCGTCTGACCGATGTGTTTTAGACAATTTTTTAGTCCGCAGCCCCAAGGTATGATCGGTTCCAGCAACCATCGCCAGCGTCTCTTTTACATGATGCAGGAATACCTAGGGGCAAAATCTGACTTTGAAACCTTTCCCACTGAAAATCCTCTGGGTTACTGGGTCTTGAGGATGGATCACTGGCCAGAGCTTGCACAGCATGCAATTGAGCTACTGGCCCGTCCTGCATCCAGCGCTCTTTCAGAAGGCACATTCAGTGCTGCTGGAGGCTTTGTAACTGATCACAGGGTGCGCCTGTCCACCGACTCGGTCGATCGACTGACCTTCATAAAAATGAATCAGTCTTGGATCACCATCAGATACCAAGCATCTGATGCTGATGTAACCGAATACATTTTTTTGAAATGTCAGATCCCCTGCCTATGCTGATGCTGAGTGACTATCCTGTTATGCTGAGTGACTATCCTCTTCCTCCTCAATGATCATGCTGATAACTTGTAAGAATATTTTTGTTTCTGGGCGCCGCCACCAGTGGCTAAGGCCCAATTTTCACCCCCTGTTAAACAGGGGCGTGTAATTACAATTTTTGTGCAATTCTTTGCAGGAAGGCTCGTTCCTGCGCTACAACTAGAGTATCTGTGAGGGGTTGTAGTGTTGTGGCACCAGTGGCTAAGGCCCAATTTTTCAGCTCCTGTTTAACAGGGTCGTGTAATTACAATTTTTGATGCAATTCTTTGCAGCAGGGCTCGTTCCTGCGCTCCAACTAGAGTATCTGTGAGGGGTTGCAGTGTTGTGGCACCAGTGCCTAAGGCCCAATTTTTCTGCCCCTGTTCAACAGGGGCATGTAATTACAATTTTTGATCTAATACTTCACAGCAGGGCCCTGTGAGGGCTTACAGTGTTGTGGAAGCCCCAATACCTAAGGCCACAATTTCTGCAGAGTATATAGGGCAGGCCCCTACTTTCAAACATTCAACTTACAAATGACTCCTACTTGCAAACGGAAGTAGACAACAGGAAGTGAGATGAAATCTACCCCTAGGAAGGAAAATTCTCTCCTGTAAGAGTTAATATGGGAAAAACCTTTCTCCTTTCCACTGATGCTTTATCACCAATCCTTGTTTCACTAAAAACCCCAAATTTTCTAAAAACATTTGTCATTGGGACAGAAAGTGAGGTGAAATCTTCTGAAGAGGAGCTCAGACAGCAAAACAAATGTCACATGGGTGATAACCCTTCCCTATGTTTTCCAAAAAGCTTAAAATAGATTTTTTGGCTGGAGCTAAACACGTTAAAAATGTACCAGTTTAAAATTGCAAACAGATTCTACTTAACAACAAACCTTCAGTCCCTGTCTTGTTTGCACTGCCTGTATACTGCTGTTCAGAGTATATAGGGCCTGGGGGCCCACGCCTTTCCTTTTTTCAATTTGGGTGCGGGGTTCCCCTTAATATCCATACAAGACCGAAAGGGCCTGGTAATGGACAGGGGGTTACCCATGCCATTTGTCTCACTGATTTTCATCTATATTACCGGGACCCGACATTACATTAAAGTCGTAAGCAGTTTTAAATGACTTTTATTCCTTTAAAAATGTCATTTTGTGCAGGGACTGTTCTAAGCACGGGAAACATGCGCCACTTTACAGGCATACTATAGACACCCCCCAGGTATGAAATTTAAGGGAATATTTCACTTTTTTTTTCACTTTAAGCATCATCAAAATCACTGCTCCCGAAAAATTGTCCGTTTTTAAAACTTTTTTTTGCATTGATACATGTCCCCTGGGGTAGGACCCGGGTCCACAAACCCTTTTTAGGACAATACCATGCAAATTAGCCTTTAAAATGAGCACTTTTGATTTTGAACGTTCGAGTCCCATAGACTTCAATGGGGTTCTAACGTTCGTGCAAATTTTTGATCCGTTCGCAGGTTCTGGAGGGTGTTCGGCTCATGCCTAATGGTGATCATATCCCCCATATGTATTAATACATGCTGATCATATCCCCCCTTATGTATTTTTACATTGACAATCATATCCCCCTTATGTATTTATACATCATATTCATATCCCCATTATGTATTTATATATGGCAATCATACCCCCTTATGTATTTATATATGGTGATCATATCCCCTCCCATGTATTTATACATGGTAGACATGTGCAGTTTGTTTTGTTCCAAATTGAACTTCGGACACATTTTTCATTATTTGGATGTATCCAAAATTCTATATTACAATGGTAATGAATTTAAATGAATCCAAAATAACAAAACAAAATTTCTTATGAAATTCCAAATCGAATTGTTTTCAAATTCGTATAGTTTTCAAATTCAATTTGTTTTCTAACTCAAATAATTTTGAATCAAATTTGAATTTCCGAAGAATACAAAATAGAGTATGGAATAAAGTAAAATAATAGAATAGAAAAGAATAGAGTAAAACAGAACAAACTAGAATAGAAAATAAAAGAACAGAATAAAATAGAATAGAAAATAAAAGAATAGAATAAAATAGAATATAACCATCTTCTCAAATTTGAATTTCAAATAGAATACATTTGAATACAATAGAAACGAATATAATAGACAAAAAAGAATACCATTGAAAAAAAAAATAGAATAAAATAGAATAGAACCTTCTTCGGAAATTGAAATTTTGAATAGAATAAATTTAAATTTGAATATAGAATAAAGGATAGAAAAGAAAAATAGAATAATAGAATATAAAAGAATAGTATAGAACAGAGTAAACTATAGAAAAGTTTAAAATGGAATAGAAAGTGACTCGGTTAAATTGATGATAGGCAACTCCTATCCTCATATTAATAATAACTACTGCAGTAGGGAACAGACACAAAAGATACGCTCAGCATCTTTCCAAATAACTGTTCTGCTTTATTATGATGCAATTGAAGGTTTTTATGCACATGATTACGTAGGTATCACATTAATATTACAATTGTATGTTTATGGTAACAAGGGGTGTTACATAGGCAGGCTAATTCTAATCAGGACTCGAAAGAATGTAAACATTTACTGAAAACATTATTAGTGCTGTGTGCACAGTGAGGGCAGTGTGCAATACATACAAAATACAATACAATTATATACAGAACGTACAAATTTCCATTACAGTCTCCCCTCTTTTGATCAATATTTTGATCACTAACTACACCTGCTATCACCTTTAAACTGGAACCTCCACACACTTAGGTGGAGGTTGTCCTGGCCAATGAGGCAAAAAACTCCATTGTGGAGAAAATAATAGCTGAGCAACTTTTTCATTACCAAATGACTTTTCATTGTGAAAAACAAATGATTGATAAGACATATTTACAGAGTACTGGCTGTACACTCCTGTGGCCAGAATGGCCTTCTAGCTTAATTGTGAGCATGCTGACTTATCAGCATATGTAAACACAGACAATTCTACATAAAATGGAAGACATACAAAAGACAAATATGACTTCAACATGGCTAAACTACTTTTCAAATATATATATCCCTTACAATTAAAGTAATTGAATCAAAAAGTACCCCAGACTGTGATCACAAGAGGGAAACAAATCAAACACAGAGATTTCTTCAATTTAGTCATTTTTGCAGTGTCTGGTGTGGATCCAGGTGACTTTTTCTTCAAGTTTTGCAAAAACTGTACATGAAATAGATGCTGTATTGAGTCTCCAAACATTTCCTTATATATAAATGTCTCTTAACAATCCAAAAGTCACCTGGCTTTAGTTTTAGATCCTTCCAAACTTTTAGGATCTGGAATTGGGGAGAAAACACATAAATTAGTTTGTAAAAAACCTTAAAAGATCAGCAACATTCTCTGTGAGATCCGAAAGGAGGACTTCAGCTGCTGAAACAAAGTATAAGCAAGTGAGTAACACACTCCCAAACCAAATCCCATAGGGAGAGAGTCCAACATCCCCCTTAGAGGCTTGATAAAATATAAGAAAACATTCAGGCAAAAGTTTTCTAGTTTCTTACTTTACTTTGTCCGCTATATTGTAGACAGTAGGGGGTGTAAAAATAAAACCTCAAAACTCCTATAAAAAATGATTTCCTCTGTTACTCTCTATACTTACAAACTACTTCTGATAACACTTTTTACTGTGGCCTTTGCAGTAGCATTTGCCACTGGACATCCAAAAAACATGTCCATACAGACAAAATGCATACTTGTAAGATCCTGACTTGGGCATCTGGATATATCTTTTTAATCTCTGGAAGGAATGTTCAGCTTTTGGTAACACCTTTGGTAACAGGTAAAACAAGAAGTGGTATGTTATAAAAACAACTGTGGAGACGCCCTGGCTCTATCCCATGCTCATTTACTAAGGCAGCCATAACTGCTTGTGACTGATGACACGGTCCATGTGTCAAAAGCTGGAGGGAAAAGAGTGGCTGGCAGACATAAATGATCACCTTTTCCAAAGTCCTGTTTCATAAGAAGTTGCCCCCTGTGGACCACTTGTTCTTCTCCTTCTGGGGTCCTTAAAGTTGAATTATTAATCCCAGCTATACTGGGCCAGAACTAGGGTGGAATCTGTGAGTTGCACAGACCCATCAAGTGTCCGGGGCTGTAATGCAGCATCCTTAGTCACCTGGTCTGATTCCATGTGTGAAAGTTAATATGGCTACCTCAGCAAGAACCTGGAAGGCTGAAAACAGCTTATCAAATTAACTTGGCATGCTTTATTGGTTTACCTGCCGAAGTAAAAACAAACTTCTGGCCCTTTAAATGGAACCAAAAGCTCACTATATCTCGACTATCTATATAAATATACACTCTTTTTGTAGCTCACAGGCTTTGCTAAAACATGGAGCTCTGCTTCTTGAGCTGGGGAAAAAAGATCCAATGACTTTGAATACAGAGTATCCTTCTGGGTGATAAACTGCATACTCAAATCTACAAAAAATTAAATATCTGGGTCTTCAGGGAATGTGTCCTGCACTGGGCTCACAGCAGCTGATTCCTACGTCATCAATTTAACACATGTGTCTTCTTTGGCCCCAGCCTCCTCCAATAGAGGCAATAAGGTGGCTGGACTCAAATGTACGCATATTTCATTGTTAGATTTGTACATAAACAAACTCATATTTTGAACCTTTCATTAGACAAACATTTCGTTAGCTGTATATTTGCTGCACAGAATGTCGGACCATTCAAAATTAAATGTTTGACCAAAACAATATCTAACTTTGTCTAATAGCACCTTTGCATAAAGCTACAGCTCTGATATATCGGGATGAACCCTTCATTACTGGGTCCAGCTTGCATAAATATATTACAATGGCTTGTTTTCTATCACGCTGTTTGTCTAAGAACTCCAGTTTCATGTTTCAAAAGACAACTTTTTCCTGGCAATATTATAATAAACGATAACAATACCCTGCGGTCATGGAGAGATGCCCATAAATCCAAAATATTCTTCTGCTTATACCACTGTACTTACAAGAAAAAGGGGCACATCATTTCACAATTCACACATTCTGCTTTGGATTTCAAAAATAAAAATAAATAAAAACAAAAGGATCAACAATCTGTGTGATGGACCACAAAGCATCAAAAACTAAAAAACAACTGGCTGCAGGTGGCATCTATCCTAACAGAGTGTGTGGACTTGATATGATGGGTCTGTTATATTTAAATTTTATTTATTATTACTCTCACATCATGGACCGCACATCAAGTTATTATCAAGAACCTTGAAATTTCATTTTTGTAGAAAAACTTCTTATGTATCCCATCCATCTTGGCTTTGTTAAATATTATGGCAGCTTTATTCCAAATAACAACCTCATCTTAATCTGTTTTTTCTCTAAATAAGAGCTTATTGAATAAATGTAAAATTACAAAAATTGTTATCTTAATCTAAACTAATCCCATTTTTACAAATTTCCCCAATAACCTGGATTTCATTTCCAACCAAAGGTTGTCTAAACCAGTTTCAATGTATCTATATTACTGTTAAACTCATATTAGAAATGAATACTCATTATTACTTAATTTTACTTAATTTCCCTTTTTTAAATGCACTGTTTCCACTATCAAAGGATATTCAATTTGTGTAATACACGGTTAAATGTAACCTTCATTTTACCATGTTTGGAAAACAGATTCAAAATAATTGTGATCACATTGTTTACCATTAGATTCGTTAACCCGGCACATTTTGTTATAAATGTTTTGCCTAAAAAACTGGAATTGGCATGGTTTCCTTCCAGCTTATCACTGACCACATTCTTTCAGGAGAGCACAAAGAAGGGGGTCACATCTGCATACATGACACACACAAGCAATAGAACTAAGGGTCCCAGCATTCGCACACACATACACCAATATCTCTCTAAAATCGCTTACATTTTTTCCCATTTGTACACAACACATGCATATCATTCTCTCACTTTCTTTTAACTCTTTAATATTTCCCTGCCTTAATTCTGCATTCCTTATTTTGTTCAGATATCTTTTATATCTAGCTTCTATGATCAGACGGGCAGCCACATTGCTCATCCCATCTTCCCTCTCTGACAACATATAAAGTATTCTGTTTCTAACTCTAATAGTTGTAGTGCCTGACCCCAAATTCATCCCACAACTTAACATGAAAATGTCCCTTTCTGTCTAGTGTTAATGTCACCCTTGATCCGTCCTGCTCACATAGATAGCTGTTTCTCTAGCTGTTTACTCTGCATGATTCTTAGTCCCTGTGGACTTTGGTAACCCAGTTACCCATTGTGGATCCATGTCCACTCTAACAATTAATCTAGGGGCTCAGTATAGGCGGAACCACACCTTTGGTTCATATATAGCGCTCCTCTTGCGCTGGGCATTTTTGAGGGTCTCTTACCCTTCATTCCCTTACTTAATTTAATGCCCATAATGACTGGCCAGTCTTCTCTCTTCTCTACGTGTGCCTATACCCTCTTACCTCTAAACTACTTTATCTAGCAGATTTACTACATATACCTGTGAACAGCACTATTCTTCCCTTTCGTATCTATAACACTCCAATGGACAATAGACAGGGATAACATAACATATAACCACCAATCAATACAGTTCGATTAAGGGGAGTAAAATAGGTACCCTTTGTCCCGAAAATGCCTTACCGATCAAGGAAGTCTGATAACTCAAATGTAAGCAAAAGGCTTACCTCAGCCGGCTGATTATCAGAAATTCCCGGATCGTCTCAAGCTCCTCGTTTCAGATACTCAGGGTCACCTGGAATCCCCTCCTGGCTGGCTCGCCATGCTGACTCGGTTAAATTGATGATAGGCAACTCCTATCCTCATATTGATTAGTGGTTCCAAATTAATAATAACTACTGCAGTAGGGAACAGACACAAAAGATACGCTCAGCATCTTTCCAAATAACTGTTCTGCTTTATTATGACGCAATTGAAGGTTTTTATGCACATGATTACGTAGGTATCACATTAATATTACAATTGTACGTTTATGGTAACAAGGGGCATTACATAGGCAGGCTAATTCTAATCAGGACTCGAAAGAATGTAAACATTTACTGAAAACATTATTAGTGCTGTGCACAGTGAGGGCAGTGTGCAATACATACAAAATACAATACAATTATATACAGAACGTACAAATTTCCATTACAGAAGAATAAAACCATCTTCCAAAATTTGAATTTTGAATAGAATGAATTTGATTCTAATGCAATTTGAATGGAATTCGATTCAATGCAAACTTTTGGATTTTGGAACATTCAAATAGTGATCGTTTCAACTTATGTATTTATACAGGAAGATCATATCCCCTCTTATGTATTTATACATGATGTTTGTGATGGAACTCGGATATCCTGATTGGGTATTTATGCCAAAAAGCTGCTTCCCAAGTTCTGAAACATGAGACCCTCAAGTCTGGCTATAGTAACCCCAAGAACCAGGCAACACCAGATTTGGAGTAAACCAGAAATAGCACTCTTTATTTGAACAAGAATATAGGCTTTTATACACTTGAGAAGGAGGTTCCCCCTCCTGATCAAATTACCCTAACAATACAAACTGTGACCAGAAACATAAATTAACATGCTAATTAACTAGTCATTTAACCAGCCTAGGTGACACTGAGGATGGACCTTTCAGGTCAGACTTGATGTCTTCTAGCTCAGAAGACACAATACACATTATCATAAGAACTCCTTCAGACAATAGCAGACCTACTTACACAAAAGTAATTATGGCAGGGGGCCCAGACAGGTGGCTTGCTGATGACATTAGCATCTTCTATGTGTCCCACACTGGCACAGACCATCATGGCCTTTTTAATAATGTCCTTTTGCATTACATAACCGAACATCTTCCTAAATGTTTGTAGCTCCCTAAAATACCAGGGCCCCCATGGTGATCATATCCCCCCTTCTGTATTTATACATTGAGATTATATCCCCACTTACGTATTTATACATGGTGATCATATCCCCCTTTATGTATTTATACATGGTGATCATATCCCTCCTTATGTATTATACATGGTGATCATATCCCCCCTGATGTATTTAAACATGGAGATCATGCCCCCCTATGTATTTATACATGGAGATTATATCCCCCCTGATGTATTTATACATGGTGATCATATCCCTCTTATGTATTTATACATGGAGATCATATCCCCCTTATGTATTTTTACATGTGATATCTCCCCTTATGTATTTATACATGTGATCATATCCCCCCTTATGTATTTATACGTTGAGATTATATCCCCTTATGTATTTATATATGGCAATCATATCCCCCTTACGTATTTATACATGGAGATCATACCCCCTGATATATTTATACATGGAGATCATATCCCCCTCGTGTTTTTTTACATGGTGATCATATCCCCCTTATGTATTTATACATTGAGATTATATCCCCCCTTATGTATTTATACATGGTGATCATATCCCCCCTATTTATTTATACATGGTGATCATATCCCCCTTATGTATTTATACATTGAGATTATATCTCCCCTTATGTATTTATACATGGTGATCATCTCCACCTTTATGTATTTATACATTGAGATTATATCCCCCTTATGTATTTATACATGGTGATCATATTCCCCCTGATGTATTTAAACATGGTGATCATATCCCCCTTATGTATTTATACATTGAGATTATATCCCCCTTATGTATTTATACATGGTGATCATATCCCCCTTATGTATGTATACATTGAGATTATATCCCCCCTTATGTATTTATACATGGTGATCATCTCCCCCCCTTATGTATTTATACATGGTGATCATATCCCCACTGATGTATTTATACATGGTGATCATATCCCCCCTAATGTATTTATACATGGAGATCATATTCCCCTTATGTATTTATACATGGTGATCATATCCCCCTTATGTATTTATACATGGAGATCATATCCCCCCTTATGTATTTATACATGGAGATCATACCCCCCTCATGCACTTATGCATTGGGATTATATCCCCCCCTCATGTATTTATACATGGTGATCATATCCACTTCTTATGTATTTATACATGGTGATCGTATCTGTCAGGGTACTCACCAGGGCCGAGATGCTGAGAGCGGCTCCCCTTGCAGCTGAGTGCACTATACCCCTGGAGGTGGCACAGAGGGTATCGGGCACAGAGAGGCACGGGTCGCCAGGCACTAGTAGGAGCTTGCGTGTTGAACTTCCGTCTGGTAGTAGTCCGTGCAGGGTACACCCGGACGGTGATCAGCAGAGGAATCAGACTGGGGCTCCAACACCTTGGTCCTGAGGTAGATAACTGGAACAAAGTATGTAGAGAAGCCAGGGGGTCGAACACAGCAAGCCGGTAGGAAGGAAGTCCGTTTAAACAAGTCAAGGTCATACACAGGAATCAATCAATAGGAGAGTCCAAGACGGGCCAGGGGTCAAACACTGGAGCAGGCAGTAACGAAGTCTTTAAAGAGAAGACGGGGGTCAAACACTGGAGCAGACTGAAGAGGAATCCATTAAGCAAGCCGAGGTCAAGGTGCAGGAGAAGTCCAAGGGTGGTCAAGGCAACCCGGGTCATAACAGGCAGGAGTCAATAGCCGAACAAGGAACAGGAACACAGAAGCTGAAATGAAGACCAGCAATAAGCCAGAGAGCTGGGCTGCCTTTAATAGGGCAGCCAGGGGAACTCACGTGTGCGGCTAAGATGCATATGTGCTTACGCTGTTTTGCCGTGTCGCAGCCCGCTGACTCGCACGTCTATGTGTGCCGTTGCGCGGTCCGCTGAATCGCATACCTGCATGCGCCGATTAGCCATTCTGCCATGCAGGCGTACAGGGAAATGCCGGTATTGGCAAACATATACTGCTGTATACTGCTGTTCAGAGTATATAGGGCCTGGGGGCCCACGCCTTTCCTTTTTTCAATTTGGGTGCGGGGTTCCCCTAATATCCATACAAGACCCAAAGGGCCTGGTAATGGACAGGGGGGTACCCATGCCATTTGTCTCACTGATTTTTATCTATATTACCGGGACCCGACATTACATTAAAGTCGTAAGCAGTTTTAAATGACTTTTATTCCTTTAAAAATGTCATTTTGTGCAGGGATTGTTCTAAGCACGGAAAACACGCGCCACTTTACAGGCATACTATAGACACCCCCCAGGTACAAAATTTAAAGGAATATTTCACTTTTTTTTCACTTTAAGCATCATCAAAATCACTGCTCTCGAAAAAAAGTCAGTTTTTAAAACTTTTTTTTGCATTGATACATGTCCCCTGGGGCAGGACCCGGGTCCACAAACCCTTTTTAGGACAATACCATGCAAATTAGCCTTTAAAATGAGCACTTTTGATTTTGAACGTTCGAGTCCCATAGACTTCAATGGGGTTCTAACGTTCGTGCAAATTTTTGGTCCGTTCGCAGGTTCTGGTCCGGATCGAATCGGAGGGTGTTCGGCTCATCCCTAATGGTGATCATATCCCCCATATGTATTAATACATGCTGATCATATCCCCCCTTATGTATTTTTACATTGACGATCATATCCCCCCTTATGTATTTTTACATTGACAATCATATCCCCCTTATGTATTTATACATGACGATCATCTCCCCCTTATGTATTTATACATGACGATCATCTCCCCCTTATGTATTTAAACATCATAACCATATCCCCATTATGTATTTATATATGACATTCATACCCCCTTATGTATTTATATATGGTGATCATATCCCCTCTCATGTAATTATACATGGTAGACATGTGCAGTTTGTTTCGTTCCCAATTGAACTTCGGACACATTTTTCATTATTTGGATGTATCCAAAATTCTATATTACAATGGTAATGAATTTAAATGAATCTGAAATAACAAAACAAAATTTCTTATGAAATTCCAAATCGAATTGTTTTCAAATTCGTATAGTTTTCAAATTCAATTTGTTTTCTAACTCGAATAATTTTTGAATCAAATTTGAATTTCCGAAGAATACAAAATAGAGTATGGAATAAAGTAAAATAATAGAATAGAAAAGAATAGAGTAAAACAGAACAAACTAGAATATAAAATAAAAGAACAGAATAAAATAGAATAGAAAATAAAAGAATAGAATAAAATAGAATATAACCATCTTCTCAAATTTTAATTTCAAATAGAATACATTTGAATACAATAGAAACGAATAAAATAGACAAAAAAGATTACAATTGAAAAAAAAATAATAGAATAAAATAGAATATAACCTTCTTCGGAAATTCAAATTTTGAATAGAATAAATTTAAATTTGAATATAGAATAAAGGATAGAAAAGAAAAATAGAATAATAGAATATAAAAGAATAGCATAGAACAGAGTAAACTATAGAAAAGTTTAAAATGGAATAGAAAGAATAAAACAATCTTCCAAAATTTGAATTTTGAATAGAATGAATTTGATTCTAATGCAATTTGAATGGAATTCGAATCAATGTAAATTTTTGGATTTTGGAACATTCAAATAGTGATCATTTCCACTTATGTATTTATACAGGAAGATCATATCCCCTCTTATGTATTTATACATGATGATTGTGATGGAACTCGGATATCCCGATTGGGTATTTCCGCCAAAAAGCTGCTTCCCAAGTTCTGAAACATGAGACCCTCAAGTCTGGCTATAGTAACCCCAAGAACCAGGCTACACCAGATTTGGAGTAAACCAGGAATAGCACTCTTTATTTGAACAAGAATATAGGCTTTTATACACTTGAGAATGAGGTTCCCCCTCCTGATCAAATTACCCTAACAATACAAACTGTGACCAGAAACATAAATTAACATTGTCACGGAACGTCCCACACTCCGCTTGAGTGCTTCCGTCATATACCACTTCCTCCCAGTCTGTATACAGATATCAGATATTCCAACCTCTCTGAGCACAAAACAAGGCGACACTTGCTTGTTGCTAACATGAACTCACTTTATTCAGAACCAGAATACAGTCTTATATACAGGAGAAAATATTACTCTAACAATACAAACGTAACCTAATTAACCTAATTAACATGAGCTAATTAACTAATCCTTTATACAGCCTAGGTGATTGAGACATGACCTTTTTCCCAGACTGAGTTAATTATCACAGGACACCTTCTCACAATAGCAGCAGCTCCAATAGGAGTCGTCCCGTCTCCTACATTGTATAGAGGACAATGTGATCAGCTCATTCAATTAACATAAACACAGGTAGTTGGAGTTGATGACACCAGCCTCTCCTCACAGGATGTGTCCCAACAGTATAATTCAGTCTTATCATTCTAATATGGCATATAAAGGGTTCCCAGAGTCTGTGTGTTTTGGGGGACATGGAGCTGAATCCACAGTAACACCAACCCCATGGTCCCCAGGCATACAGCTCACAGAGAGCACCATTCCCCCAAATGCTAGGGCCCATAATCAAAAGGCAACAGGCTTGCATTCAGTCCTCTCGAACGGCTCTGTCCCGGCTAGGTCTGTCACATTTCTCCCCTTTCGGCAGGAGACTAACACAGGTGGAGACCCCAGACGGGTTTACTCCGAAGTTAGTCAGTAGTTCCAGTCCTCTAGTGCCTGTACCCACACACCCCAAATAAATTATTCCAAACAGAGTATTACTCACCCAGCCAACCTCTGCCTCTCTCAGAGAACATATCTGCCGCTGGGGAGAGGCCTGGACTGGCCCTTCACCCTGGAGTCCTTTCTGCCGCTGGAGAGAAGACAGGGGGACTAAGCTCACTCCATGCTGCTGTTGGGGATCTGGGCCGACTGCCCAGCATCCCTGGGGTATACAGGTGGGAACTGAAGCCCCATCCACCGACACCAGATCAAGCTGCAGTTGTGAGGTGGTGACTGCATTCTCTCCTTGGATCCTGATCTGCAGATCGCGATGGACTGCCACCTCCTCAACTTGGGCCTCCACAATTGCTGCAGGTGTGGGGCAGAGGTCTTGGACCCTCTGTCCGGTTGCCAGCACTTCTGCTGGGGATTTGCTAGGTGGTTCCTCCTCTACAGAAACGTCTATCAAATCCTCAGTCTCTGGAATTGCTAAAAGTGTGGGACAAAGGTCTTGGACCCTCTGTTCAGTTACCAGATCTTCAGCTGAAAAAGTTTGTTGTAACTCCATAGATGCTGCTGGCAGAAAATCACATGTTCCTGTCCGTGTTGTGGGAGAAAGGCCGACTACCTCTTCTCTCAAGAAGGCCGAAGCCACTGTTGGTGCTGGGCAGAGCACAGTGAACTTTGGCCCTGATAGCAGCTCTTCTGCTGGAGGCTCATCAGGTTGTTCTTCCTCAGCAGAAAAGTCTATCTAATCCCATGTCTCTGCAACTGATGTCTGGGGATAGAGGTTCACCATCTCCTGTCCGTGGAACTCAGAAGATGCCATCAGTGCTGAGCAGAGTGCAATGAAGTTTGGCCCTAATCCCAACTTCTGCTGGGGGCTCACTGTCAGTACTAGGATCCCTTTAGGACCCAGCACAAATCACCTGACAAAGCCTTTACCTGGGAAACAACAATGATTGGCCAGCTTACCTTTAAATAACTTGCATCAGCATTCAATCATTGCTCATGTTAGAGTTTACCTTGTGTTTAATCCAGTTGATATCTGCTCTGTGTATTTAGTGTATGACCCGGCTCGTTTGACCCTGTTTGCTTGCTTCTGATTCGGTACCGTTTGGACTCTGATCTTCCTGTGTATGACCCAGCTTGCCTAGACTACGTTTTGCCTGATTCTACTAGTACCTTCATCTGCAGCGGTGAACTACAAGCACCAGACATCTATCCACACCTGCAGTGGTGAACTACAAACACCAGACACCATCTATCCTCATCTGCAGCGGTGAACTACAAGGTCCAGCAAACATCTACCTACATCTACAGTGGTGAACTACAAGTCCCAGCTGACCTGCTCTGCTCAGACCTGCTCATGGTATGTACTCTTGTTCTTTGAACTCTTTGCATAATCAGAACACCTGAACTGTTACCTGTTATATGCTCTAGCCTGACATTAACACGAGCCATACATAATAAAGGAAACCTATCATGGATCCTGAGCAGGCTCAGTTGTTTGCACAGGAACTTTGCCGCTTATCCCATCAAGTTCAGGAAATGGCCAGAGAGCTCACCAAGGTGCAATCTCCTTCTATTACCACTGCTACAAAAACTCCATCTGAACCAAAAATTCCTTTGCCTGACCGGTTTTCTGGTGACCGTAAAGGGTTTTGCAACTTTAAAAACAGCTGCAAATTATATTTCAAGTTAAGGCCATCCTCATCTGGCCCTGAAACTCAGAGGGTTCAAATCATTATCTCTCTACTACAGGGTGACCCCCAGGCTTGGGCCTTTAACCTGGTACCAAACCATCCAGCCTTGCTAACAGTAGATGCCTTCTTTGAAGCCCTAGGGTTGCTTTATGATGATCCAGATCATGCTGCTACTGCAGAATCAACCCTGCCTAACTTAAAGCAAGGAACTACCACAGCTGAAATGTATTGCTCAGAGTTTCGCAGGTGGGCCCCGGAATCTGGCTGGAATGATGCAGCACTCCACAGCCAGTTTAGAATGGGCCTTTCAGATGCAATTAAGGATGCTCTTGTCAACTTCTCCTATCCAGCCTCACTGGAGGAGGCTATGAGTCTAGCCATTAGAATTGACCACCGCCAGCGAGAGAGGAGACGAGAACAAACTACAGCTGTGGCAAACTATATACCTCCCTTGCCCCCTGACTATTGCACCTCCAGTGCCAAATCTGAGGAAGAACCTATGCAGTTAGGCTCCACCCGGTTATCTGCCCAGGAACACACGCGCCGGCGTAACATGGGACTCTGCTTGTATTGTGGCCTCAAGGGTCATATGCTCCGTTCGTGCCCTACACGTCTGGGAAACTCCAGGACCTAGGTAATTGCGGGGAGGTTACCTTAGGTCTGCTCTCATCTCCCCAGGGGGACAATCGTATTCTTTTACCCGCTGTCATTCACTTTGGGACAGGGGCTCATGAACTGCTGGCCTTGGTAGATTCTGGAGCCGCTGAGAATTTTATTGATAAGACTCTGATTACCTCTTTGTCCTTGGAAACTCATGCTCTAGATTGCCCAGTCTGCCTGATTTCCGTGGATAATCGCCCTCTCTCACAAGATCTAGTGCTCCAAGCCACCAACCTTTTCCAGTTACAATTGGGGGCTTTGCATTGGGAGAAGTTTTTATGTCTTGTCATTGACTCTCCATCCACTCCTTTGATCCTACGCCTTCCTTGGCTTCAGAAGCACAATCCTGTAACTGACTGGTGAACAGGAAATATTCTGGCTTGGTCCAATCAGTGTAAAAAGAACTGCATCCAGCACCCTGTTCGACTGGCTACCTGTCAAGTGGGTATGGAACAGATTCCACTTTTTTATAAGGACTTTCGGGATGTGTTTTCTAAAGGGATTGCTGACACTTTACCACCTCATCGCAGTTATGATTGTCCCATTGACCTCTTGCCTGACACTACACCTCCTCGAGGGAGAGTCTTTCCACTGTCTGAGCCAGAGAATCTTGCCTTGCAAGAATACATCCAGGAAAACCTAGCTAAGGGTTTCATCCGTCCCTCCACTTCTCCCGCAGGAGCAGGATGCTTCTTTGTCCCAAAGAAGGATGGGGGACTGAGACTTTGTGTTGATTACAGAGGTCTAAATAAAATAACTCTTCCCAATTGGTATCCTCTTCCTCTCATCACAGAATTGTTCTCTCAAATACAGGGAGCCAAAATCTTCTCCAAACTGGACTTAAGGGGAGCCTATAATCTGGTGCGCATACGTGCAGGCGACGAGTGGAAGACAGCCTTTAACACCAAGGATGGTCATTATGAATGTCTTGTCATGCCTTTCGGTCTCAGAAATGCACCAGCTGTCTTTCAGAACTTTATGAATGACATTTTCCATGACATGTTGGGTCGCTTCATGCTTGTATATTTAGACGACATTTTGATATATTCTCCCAATCTTGAAACACATCAGAAACATGTCTGCTCAGTATTGGCCCGATTAAAGACTCACTCCCTTTTTGTAAAGCCTGAGAAATGTTCATTCCATGTTAAACAAGTACCTTTCCTAGGCTACCTAATTTCTGACACATGCCTCACCATGGATCCAGCCAAGATTCAAGCCATTTTAGACTGGGCACCACCTTCAGACCTGAAGGCAGTTCAGCGCTTCCTGGGCTTTGCAAATTTCTATCGAAAATTCATTAAGAACTTTGCCACCATTGCACATCCCATCACCTCTCTCACCAGGAAGACCCCGACTACCTTTAAATAGGCTACTGAAGCCCAGGCAGCCTTCACTCAGTTAAAGAAAGCCTTTACCTCTGCACCCATTCTACGCCATCCTATTCCTGAGCTACCTTTTCTTGTGGAGGTAGATGCATCTGAAGTACGGGTGGGGGCGCTTTTGTCACAAAAGGATCCTGTAAATGCTGCCATCCACCCCTGTGCCTTCTTGTCTCGGAAATATTCCCCAGCAGCGCGCAATTATGATATAGGCAACAGAGAAGTTCTAGCCATAAAGCTCGCTTTGGAGGAATGGAGACATTGGCTGGAGGGAGCTCGCTATCCATTCATAGTTCTGACTGACCACAAAAACCTTGAATACATCCATTCTGCTAAAAGACTGAACTCACGTCAAGCCAGGTGGTCATTGTTCTTCTCCAGATTTGTCTTCACAATTTCATATTTACCAGGACCAAGAAACATTAAGGCTGACGCCTTGTCTCGCAGCTTTCTTTCAGAGTCTCCTCCTCCGCTTCCTCCACAACCCATTATCTCTGAGGATAGGAATTTGGCTTTCACCCAGACTGACATCTCTGAGGCCTTGTTACCTGCACAGGATGAAGCCCCTCCCTCCACTTCCTCCGGTATGCTTTTTGTGCCCCTGGCTCTTCGTTTGCAGGTATTGCAGCAGGTACATGCATCAAAACCTGCAGCACATCCGGGGTTTAGACAAACTTTTGAGATTATCTCTCGCAACCTCTGGTGGCCATCGATTAGGCAGGATGTGTTAGCCTTCGTCCAGGCCTGTGAAGTTTGTGCCAGAAGCAAGAGCAGTACCTCTAAGCCGCCCGGTCTCCTACGTCCTCTACCAATACCTACCTGTCCCTGGACCCATTTATCTATGGACTTTATCACTGACTTGCCTCCATCCCAGGGATGTTCCACGATCTGGGTGGTGGTAGACAGGTTCAGTAAAATGGACCACTTTGTTCCGCTTCTGAAACTTCCATCTGCTAAAGAACTGGCATCTTTATTCATTAAACATGTTTTCAGGCTCCATGGGGCACCAATCAACATTGTCTCAGACCGTGGATCTCAGTTTATAGCCAAGTTTTGGAAGGCCCTTTGCTCTCAGCTGGGGATTAAGTTATCATATTCTTCAGCATATCATCCTGAGACAAACGGCCAAACAGAAAGGACTAATCAGACTCTAGAGAAGATGGTACGTTGTCTGATGGCCAATGATGAGGTGGAGTGGGTCAACGTCCTGCCATGGGCAGAGTTTGCCTTTAATAATTGTGCCAGCACATCTACAGGGACCTCTCCTTTCTTCTGTGTTTACGGGTTGCATCCTCGTGTGTGCTCCTTTGATCTTCCACCCTCTGATGTGCCAGATGCCAACACCACAATTGAAAATTTCTCCAAAATCTGGTCCGATGTTAATCATGCTATTTCTCGCTCTGTGCTGGCTTTTAAGAAAATGGCGGACAAGAGGCGCTCAAAGGCACCAGAATATAAAGTTGGTGACAAAGTGTGGCTATCATCTAGGAATCTGTCCCTGCATGTTCCATCCAAAAAACTTGGCCCAAAATTCATCGGGCCCTATGAAATTTCGGAGATTGTTAATCCTGTATCCTATAGATTAAAACTCCCCCCATCTATGCGCATTCCAAATGTTTTTCATGTTTCATTGTTGAAACCTGTTCATTCCAGCCTCCAAGTAAATGAACCAGAACCTGTGGATGTGTTGGACAGTCAGGAATATGAAGTGTCATTTATTCTTGATTCCAGATGAGTGCGCAATTCCTTACAATATCTCGTTCATTGGAAAGGTTTCGGCCCAGAGGATCGATCTTGGGTCCCAGCTCGTGATCTTCATGCTGACCGACTTAAGAAGAAGTTTCATCTTCGTTATCCAAGTAAGCCTGGGGGTGCAGGAGCAACTCCTACTCGAGAAAGGGGGGTACTGTCAGTACTAGGATCCCTTTAGGACCCAGCACAACTCACCTGACACAGCCTTTACCTGGGAAACAACAATGATTGGCCAGCTCACCTTTAAATAACTTGCATCAGCATTCAATCATTGCTCGTGTTAGAGTTTACCTTGTGTTTGATCCAGTTGATATCTGCTCTGTGTATTTCGTGTATGACCCGGCTCGTTTGACCCTGTTTGCTTGCTTCTGATTCGGTACCGTTTGGACTCTGATCTTCCTGTGTATGACCCAGCTTGCCTAGACTACGTTTTGCCTGATTCTACTAGTACCTTCATCTGCAGCGGTGAACTACAAGCACCAGACATCTATCCTCACCTGCAGCGGTGAACTACAAACACCAGACACCATCTATCCTCATCTGCAGCGGTGAACTACAAGGTCCAGCAAACATCTACCTACATCTACAGCGGTGAACTACAAGTCCCAGCTGACCTGCTCTGCTCAGACCTGCTCATGGTATGTGCTCTTGTTCTTTGAACTCTTGGCATAATCAGAACACCTGAACTGTTACCTGTTATATGCTCTAGCCTGACACTCACCCGATGGTTCTTCCTCAGCAGAAAAGTCTATCAAATCCCCTGTCTCTGCAACTGGTGTCTGGGGATGGAGGTTCACCATCTCCTGTCCATGGAATCCAGAAGATGCTATCAGTGCTGGGCAAAGGTTAGCAGAGCTCTGCCCTGTTGTCAGCACTTCAGGTTTGGGGATGGCAATCTCCAGATTTTCCACTGCAGATTCTCTGGCATGCTGCTGGACAGGCACATTCCTCCATCCAAGATCATCCCATGCAGAAACAGGATCATCAAGGTCAGTCAGCACTTGCTGCATCCACCATAAGACCTCCGCCTCCATAGCTGCGGGGGCAGGTTGGCAAAGCACACTATTGCTCTGCCACATTGCCGACTCTTCAGCCAGGATTTCAGGGTTGTCAGCTGGTATTTCCTGATAGTCCCAGGCAAAGGGAGCCCAGCACTGGCACTGAGCAATGTCTAGCAGCCGTCTGTAGGCGATCTCTAGCTCCCATTCCTGAACGGCCAGAAACTCCAAATCTTCCTGTGCCCAGTGCACTTCTGAAATGCTCAGTAGCCCTTCTCTGAAATCCATGATTTCGTCCACCCACCACTCCAAATCACTCCCAAAGTTAGAGTCCCCTGTCTGCTTCACATACAACAGTGCCAAGCCGCTGTAGCTTAAGCCTTTCGTTAGGCTGTCATCCGCTATCCAGGGACATGCTTGGGATACATGCCACCCGAGGGCTCTGTAGCTCTCATCCAGCTTTATCTCTGCCCAGACCAGCCTGCTTAATTCAGCTGTCTGCTTCTTGTGTGGTTTTTCTCCCAAAAACCGCACCCGCAGTCCGTACTGCGACCAGTACCTTTCCTCGATGGAGGTGAGAACTTTTCCCTGGTGTTGCTGCTCAGGGGCTAGCGCTTCCTTCCAGAGTTTGCAGCGAATAGAATCACACCATCCCAGCAGGACCTGCTCTGATACTGGTCCTCTGTGCTGTATCTGCATCTCTCGCAACCTCCTTCTGAATTCCTCATCAATGGAGGCCGGTATCTGTACCTCTCCTCTCCTGCTATCTGGACCTTGGATCCAGATGGAAGTTTGGATGTACCAGACTGCAGGAAGCTTTCCCGCTGCTTGCCACCAATGTCACGGAACGTCCCACACTCCGCTTGAGTGCTTCCGTCATATACCACTTCCTCCCAGTCTGTATACAGATATCAGATATTCCAACCTCTCTGAGCACAAAACAAGGCGACCCTTGCTTGTTGCTAACATGAACTCACTTTATTCAGAACCAGTACACAGTCTTATATACAGGAGAAAATATTACTCTAACAGGGAATGGGAGGTGAGGACGTGAGAACGTAGCGTCCGTCAAGGAGGGAGGGGTCCCAGTGTGGCAGCAGGAAGCCGCCTCGAGGAACGCTCTGTGAAGCCGCCGGTATACACATCACAACGGGAGGAGAACCACCGCTTATCAGCAGGGAAGATGACAGCCATATGAAAAAAAAGATACCGTTGGAGAAAGATCTTAGCATACCGAGAAACGGCCGGAGCAATAAGATAAGTGTAAACTGAAAGTGATCTGTGAAATAGCTTGTAAGCCCCGGCATCCCGCCCCTCCTCCTCCCCCTCGTCTCCCCTGTCTTACGAACGGCTGGATGTCTGTGAAATAGCTGTGAGCCTCGGTTTCCCGTCCCCCCTCCTCCCCCTCGTCAATCCTGTCTCCCGAACGGCAGGCTAGAGGATTTACTGTCTGCAGCAGCCCTCAGCCATTAGCACTGGAGGAATCAAGGGAAGCTTGTTTTTTTTTTTCTCTGGGACACAGAGCCTGTGGGAGTGGAGAGTGGAGAGGGTAAGAGGTGGATGGATGAGAGAGAATTGATTAACAGCATGTGAAGTGAAAGTCATGAAGGACAGAAGTCAAGTGTATTTTGGAGACATTGAAGTTTAAACTCTGAGTGAAAAAAACTTAACTGAACATCACGGAGAAAGTTGGTAATTGTGATAAAACATCAAGGGACTGCATTTAAAAACGCCAGGGAAGCATAAAGGAATATATGTGATCATCAGTATCAATAGTGTTGTCAGCATAAAGTAGCTGAGTTGTAGATGATGAAGGAATATACACTGGCTTAAGAGATAAATGGTTAAAGTCTGGACTAGAGCTGTGGTGGGGGAGGGGTAGAAGAGAGAGGGAGAACTAGGACCAGGAAGAACCAACAAACCACCAGAAGTATAACACCTAAAAATAAATAAATAAATAAATAAACATAACCAGCTGAGAAAACATCTAAATCACTATAAAACACAATAGGATTGACATATGGGATATCCCTAGATAGGGGTAAACCCTGGAACAGCTCTCTTACCCTTTACCTCCACTACCCATCCCCATAAACCTCTTTCGGTATCCCCTGCTCCAGTAAGACATACTGCTCCCCCCTAATTACGGGAGAGCAGGGAATTAAGGCTGGGTAAACGGATAAGAGGGATAAGAAGGGTAAAGATGAGTAAAAGTACAAATAAAACGACAAGAGGAGGCGCCCCTAAATCTCCAAAAGACAAACCAGGGGTCAGTACATTGAAGCATTACATGACACAAGGAGCCAGCCCAAGAAATACGGAAGCGGAGAAGCAGGGGAAGGCGAAGGTGGAAAATAAAAAAGGGACAGATAAGAAGGCGGGTGAGACCCCAGAACACTCCAGGGAAGATTTCATATCAGAAGGGGAGCTTGAAAGCAGTAGGATAGAGGGGAGACCACCCGAGTCTCTCCCCCCCACAAAAGGAGAGATGAATGAGATGTTACTGAGACTAGAAAAGTCGATTAAAACAGACATCAATATGATGAGAGGAGATCTGGGAAGCCTCCTGGATAGGGTAGAAGAAACAGAAAAAACAGTAGAAAATCAAAAGAAAGAACTAGAAACCCTTAAACAGCAAATGAAAATAGCACAACAAACCCAGAAGGAAATCCTCTATAAGCTGGAAGACCAGGAAAATAGAAATAGAAGACAGAACATAAGGTTACGATCAGTCCCAGAAAAAGAGGGAGAAGATCTGAGGAAAATGTGCACAATAGTGCTGGGCCCCCTTATAGATAAAAAGGATGAAGAACCCCTAAGAATAGAAAGAATACATCGGGTTGGATACCGGCGAAACCCAGAAGAGAGACCACGGGACATTATTATTAGATTTAGATTTTATGAGGATAAAATGGAGATTTGGAGAAAATTAAGAGGAAAACCACCCTTGACATATGAAGAAGTGGAGTTACAGGTATATGCCGATCTATCCCAAGAAACCCTGATAAGAAGAAGACACCTTAAACCCCTCTTAGAAAAAATGAGACAACAAAACATTAGATACAGCTGGGGGTTCCCAGCCTGCCTGATAGGATATAAAGAGGGGAGATCAGTGAAATTGCGCTTCCCCGAAGATCTAGAAGAGTTCTGTAGAAAACTGGACTTACAGATACCAGATATGCTGGGTTGGACGGGGGGGACTAGGGGGGAGGGGGAGGGGAAAAAAAGGGAGGAGAGAGGAAGGAAGGAAAAAAAAAAAAAAAAAGAAAAGAGAAAAAAGAAGGGAAAAAAAAAAATAGGGAGCACAGATCATGAAAAATAGAGGACGGCTGATTAACACCCCATCAAATTTTCAATCTAAGGAAGGGGTGAGAGGCTACACTGGGTCCCACACCTTGGGACAAAGGGATTTGTCAGACGCCTTGATTTTCCGGGGCGCCGGACAAACCAGGGGCCCATACAGGGCCAGGTGGGGAGAGGAGGGGGAGGGTGGATGGGTGGGGACGGAGGGAGGAAGGGGAGGGAGGGGTAGGGGGGAGAGGGGACACTGGGCCCCATATGTTGGGACAAACGGGTCTGTTGGTCGCCCTGATCTTCGGGGCAGGGAAAAAACTAGGGGCCCACTTGGGGCCAGGAGGGGAGGGGGGGAGGGGGGAGGATGGAGGGGAGGGGGGGAGGGGGGAGGATGGATGGGGGGAGGTGGGGGGAGGAAGGGGAAGGGGTAGCAGGGGGGGTACATTGTGCATATGACCCGATAGAAAAAGGGGTAGTTCAAGGTAGGCCAGAGGTACAAAAGATAGCAAACTTAGAAAAATGACAACACTGAAATTCCTATCCTATAATGTAAAAGGGTTGAACTCAAATTTGAAAAGGCACAAAATTTTGAGGGAACTACAAACTTATGGAGCAGGGGTGGTGTCCCTGCAGGAGACCCATTTAACACATGAATCAAATATTAGATTAAGATCAAAAGAATTCCCGAATTGGTTCTATGGAGATGCAATATCGAAAAGAGTAAGGGGAGTGGCGATAGGATTGGCTAAAGGGGTACAGTTTAAATTAGGAGGTATGATGCAGGACCCAGGAGGGAGATTTCTATTCATCAGAGGAATACTCGGAGAAATGGAATGTACCCTCGCCAACATATACGCCCCTAACAAAAACCCAGTAAGGTTCCTGAAGGACACACTGGAGAAATTAATGGACTTCAGGAAGGGAGAACTTATAGTAATGGGTGACCTCAATATGTGCTTAGAACCAGAGATCGATAGTACGTCCGGGGCACAGGGGACGAATAACGGACAGATGAGGAAGATAAAACAGGAACTACATAAAAATCAATTGGTAGACATCTGAAGGGTCATGAATGGTAAAACACGAGATTATACGTTCTACTCCCCTGTGCACCGGACGTACTCTAGGATTGATTACATATTAGTAGACCATAGACTTTTAGACAGGATAGTAGGCTCAAAAATAGGAATAATCACAATATCAGACCATGCCCCTATTGAGATGGAGATGCAGATATATAGGGCCCAAGGGAGGCAATCACTGTGGAGAATAAATGAAGACCTACTGCAAAACGAAGAAATCTCCAAAAAAATAGAGAGAGAGCTAAAATATTATTTTGAAACAAATGAAACAGGAGATACATCGGGATCGGTGACATGGAAAGCACATAAAGCCTACATAAGGGGAATAATAATAAAAGAGGGAGCAAGGGGGAAAGAAGGAAAGGAAAAATAGGATGGGAAATGGTATAAAAGAAATCTTTAATTTAGAACAAGAACATAAAAAACACAGAGGACACCACCAAACAACATACCTTGCACTGATAAATAAACGGGATGAACTAAAAAAGTTGATGGAACAAGAAACAAAGGAAAAATTTAACCAAATAGCTAAAGAAAGATATATGTGGGGAAATAAGGCGGGAAAACATCTAGCCAGAATGCTCAGGAAAAAAAAAGCCCTAAACTTTATAGGAAAGATACAGGATAAACACGGGAAGATGGTGTATGAAACCAAAGAGATTGGGGAAGTATTTAAAAACTACTATAGTGAACTATATACGGAGGAGATGAATGGAGACCAGATAAATGAGGAAAATAAAAACAGGAAGATAGAGGAGTTCTTAAAATGTGCCAAATTAACCAAGATTACAAAAAATTCTAGAGAGGCTCTGGAGAAACCAATAACAGAGGAGGAGATATATAGAGCAATAGCAGATAGTACACAGGGGAAAAGTCCGGGTCCGGATGGGTTCACCACATATTACTACAAGAAATTTAAAGACATACTAGTTCCGAAAATGTGTAAGTACATGAACGGGGTGGGAAGTGAGTATGAATTAAGTAGTGAGGCGCTTTTTGCTACAATCACCGTAATCCCCAAAGAGGCCAAAGACGCGACTCTATGCGCTAGTTACAGACCGATATCATTGATTAACGTAGACACAAAAATATACTCAAAAGTACTGGCCACGAGGATAAAAGAATTGATGAATGGGGTGATTCATCCGGACCAAGTAGGCTTTATAGCAGGAAGGGAGGGAAGAGACAATGGGGTGAGAACCCTATTGCTGCTCCAGAAGAGAAGGGAGGAGGGACTCCCAGGCCTGCTCCTGTCAAGTGATGCCGAAAAGGCGTTTGACAGGGTGGACTGGGAGTTCCTGTTTAGAACCCTAGAAATAATAGGAATAGGCCCAAAGATGATAGGACGGATCAAAGCACTTTACAGGAAACCTAAGGCAGCCATTAAGATCAATGGAACCCTGTCATCACCTTTCGAGATGAAGAGAGGGACAAGACAGGGATGCCCCCTGTCCCCCCTTCTCTTCGTGCTGGCCCTAGAACCCCTCCTGTCAACAATTAGAAATAACCCTGACATTGAAGGATTTAAGGTAGGAGAAGAGGAGCACAAACTGGCCGCTTATGCGGATGATGTGCTCTTCTATATAAGTAACCCCGGAAATACATTACCAAGATTGGTTAAAATATTGAAACAATATGGAGAAGTAACAAATTTTAAGATCAATATGGGGAAATTGGAAATTCTAAAGATAAAAGTGAGTAAAATAGAGGAGGAAAAACTGAAGAGAGATTTCCAATTCCGCTGGAAAAAAGAGATTAAATATCTGGGAATAATGCTCTCGAACTCCCCGGAAAAGTTATATAGAAAAAACTATATCCATCTCTTAGATGAAATAAGGAGGGAAGGGAAAAAACTCCAGACAAAACCTCTTTCATGGATAGGGCGTATTAACGCCATGAAAATGGTCCTCTTGCCTAAGATCACGTATAAATTCCAAATGTTACCTATTAGACTCCCACAGGAATATATTAGAAAACTGAAATCAATAATCTCTAACATAATATGGAAGAACAAAAGATCAAGAATATCTCTCAAGACCCTAAAACAAGATAAAGACAAAGGGGGCCTCGCGGTCCCAGATATCCTAAAATATTATAAAGCAATAATTATATCAAGAGCAATAGAATGGGCTAGGGATAACCAAGAAAAAAGATGGGTGAACATAGAGAATTATTATAGTAAAACACGTTTAGGATCTATTATTTGGAACCCACCGAATCACAGAACGGTAGATGAGGAAACGCACGGCTTGACAAAAATAGTTTTAAAGACATGGGATGTAGTATATAAACAGTTAGATAAGATGTATAATTCTCCCCTGATAGAATTAAAGGAGAATGAATATTTTGCACCAGGGAAAAGAGATATAGGGGGGAACTGGATAAAAAAAGACAAAGTACAGCTTAGAGAAATACTTAAAAAAGGGAAAATTGTCACAATTACTGAATTGAAACAAAACACTGACACATGGGTGATAGATGAATGGAGGTACATGCAATTAGACCGCTTCGTGAAAAATTTACCTCAACCGATAAGATCTGGAGAAAACTTGACAGCGTTAGAAAAATTATGTTGTTCGGAAAAAACAAAAAACACAATATCTAAGCTATATAAACTAATATTAAAAGAAGAAGAAGCAGAGGTACCCACATTCATCAAAAAATGGGAAAAGGAATTGGGAACACAAAAAGACACGAGCACGATTAATAAAATGCTATTTTTGGCCCATAGCTCAGCGGCAGATATAAAAACGGCCGAGATGAATTATAAATGTATGGCAAGGTGGTACGCAACGCCAGAGAGGATGAGTAAATTCCAACTTGGGAAATCGGCAGAGTGTTGGCGGGGCTGTGGAGAGATGGGTACTATGGCTCACTTATGGTGGAATTGCCCGGTAATTAAAAAATATTGGAAAAAAATCTTGAGCTTGATAAAGGAGATTACAAAAATAGAGGTGAAAGAGGATCCGTGGGTGGTTCTCTTCCACGGCATAGAAGGGAGTGTGAAACAATATAAAACATCTCTGGTCCCACATCTATTAAATATTTCAATGAAGCTGGGGTTGGGCTCCTCAGATTCCTCATTGATAGGAAGTTACATAAATTATCCAGGCTAGACGAAGAGATAAAAACTCTTCGAGAAAAGTTTATTCCTCTACAGGATACAACCGAATATAAAGATAAGTCTCAAACACTGTTGAATCTCCTAGAAAAGGAAGATAGGGAACAAACATACAAAAAAAAGAAAAAATATAATAGAGATCTTGCGGATTACCAGGGTGGGGTTGTGTTTGAGTGGCAGAAAAAATTACTGGCAGTCAATGCCGACAATGCCACCCCAGACAGCACCGCCATGGAGGTTTCCACTTCTGTCAACTCTAATGGGAGTAAAATGCCTGTACCTAATAATGTACAGAGGACTAGAGATACTAGCTCACAGGGCTTTCGTCAGTCCCCTCAGAGACAACAATACTCCAATAAAGGGGGACCACCACCACCCCTTTATTATCAACCAGGACCTCCTAAGGGTTCCTTTAAACCTCACACAAATAAGAAAGGTGGTCGGAATCACAATGCCCCTCAACAAAATTCCAATTGGAATCCACCCAATACACAGTGGGGGCCTAATTACAATCAAGGATGGGGTCCATACCCTTTAGACACTCCACAACCAAGTGTAGGGTATAACCCCAGAGGGGGCCCCCCACCCCGGACGGGGAATTACCCTGGTGGGAGAACGTTAGAGGCCCCCCCCCCATAATAATATGGATTATCCCACCTACCATAGTGATCGGTACTCCCACATGACAGGAGTTCCTACGAATAATCCATTGGTTGGTCCCACCACTGATAACTATTTTGGTTATGGGGGTACTACCCAGAATCGGTTTTACCCTCTACGGGATCTTGCTGGTCCATCAGAGGGAGATGTGGGCCCACTTGATTCCCCTTATCCTGGGGAAGGAGGTACCCCTGGTCCATCATCAGCCTATATGAATGACAGGATGGGATCGTCCTACTATCCAGGTCCCCTGGGTCCTAACCCCCAGGGTTTTCACAGGCCAGGCCAAGGTACCAAACGATTGGCAGAGCGGGGAGAGGTACCAGAGGAGGCAAACGCAATCGAGCAAAAAAGAAAAAAGCTCTAGCAGGGACAGGAATTTTTAATCTAAGCACCGTGGTTCTCAGTCAGGAAGAGAAACTGGTGCTAGATAAAGGTTTAAAGTTTGCATTACCTAGGAAGTTAAACAAGTTTGAGACCTATATGGATATCCACAAATTTATTTGGAAAATTAATATCAAGAGATATATGCTATCTAACCCAGTTCAAGAGAGAAATACATTTCCCAGTGACTTCCAGCATTCAGGATTGGCTAATGCCCCCCTTTTTAATCCCCCAGGAGCCCTGGCACCTTCCATCAAAGTTTTTAAGGAGGTGGTGTTGAGGGATCTAGAGAAGATGCCCATCAAAAGAGCTAAATTAGATCGTGAACTCCTTACTGGCCTGGATTCCCTTTGCAACAACAAGGATTTGGTTATTAGACCTGCGGATAAAGGGGGAGGCATTGTGGTCCTTAACAGAGAAGATTACTTCCAGGAGATGTATAGGATTCTCGGAGATAGAGAGACATATACCCCCCTTGGATCAGATCCCAAAATTCCATATCTTAAAGAACTAAAAAAGGTGGTTGAGTATGGTTATAGCCAAGGAATTTTAAATAAAAAAGAAAAGGCCTATTTAGTACCCAAGGCCCCCCACACCCCCCTTATTTACTACCTACCGAAAGTACATAAACACCCCACCTGGCCCCCGGGACGTCCCATTATAAGTGGAATTGATTCCCTTACGTCCCGGGTGGGCAGGTATATCGATTTTTTTTTTTCTACAACCCCTAGTGGGAAAAATGCCTTCCTTTGTTAGAGATTCCAAATACATTATCAATTTACTTACTAAATATACCCCCACCCCTACCATGTGGATAGTTACAGCGGACGTAACGTCCCTATACACGATCATTCCCCACGAGTTAGGCCTTTATGCAGTTGAATACTATTTAAGAAGGGACTCAGGTTTATATGATGAACAAATCAATTTCATCATGATACTTTTAAGATATGCTGCGTCCCACAAATATTTTTGGTTCAACCAATGTTTTTACCGACAGGACCGTGGAGTCGCGATGGGGGCTAAATACGCCCCCAGTCTTGCGAACCTGTTTATGGCCCTGTGGGAGGAGGATGTCGTCCATGTTTGCCAGAGGCCCCAGCTTAAGCTGTGGGCTAGGTACATTGACGACATCCTCCTCGTTTGGGATGGGAACCGCAATGACCTTGACCTCTTTATGGAGGAACTTAACCAGAATAATAGGGGCATTGTACTTAATTTTGAGGCTAGCCAATCTAATGTTCAATTTTTAGACCTTAATATTACCATACAGGACGACCAGTTTATGACCTCTACGTTTTTTAAGAAAACGGATCGTAACTCCTATATTCCTCTGAGTAGTTGCCACCATAGGTCATGGCTTCGGTCTATACCTAAGAGCCAATTCATGCGACTTAAACGCAACTGTTCCGACGACTCCCAGTTTTTGCAATAGGCTGGTATTTTGATCAATAGGTTTGTTGAAAAGGGGTACACCAGAGAATCCCTGACTCATGCTTTGGAGGGGGTAAAGGTTATAGATAGGAGACAACTACTGAGCGAGAGGGTGCTTCCCAGAGAGACTTCCGTAACTCTGCCCTTTATTACCACCTATTCTATCCAACATGATAATATTAAAAGCCTACTCAATAAACACTGGCACTTATTGGGCAATGACCCCATCTTAAGAGGGGTTATCCCAGACAAGCCACAAGTGATTTTTAAGGGAGCACCATCCCTTAGGAATAGATTAGCCCCGAATGCTCTTGACCCCCCCGTTAGGGGTATTCAAGGCCTTTTCGATAACCTGAAGGGGTACTACAAATGTGGGAGGTGTCGGGTTTGCAGGCTAAATTCTGTGCCATCTAGACGTACTCTTAAATTTACCTCCTCTAGCACACAAGAGGAGCATGACATAAAACCCTTTATCACCTGTACCACAGAGGGGGTCGTCTACCTACTACAGTGCCCTTGTGGCCTACAATATGTGGGTAGGACTAGATGACCCCTTTCTGTCCGCTTGAATGAACATATTACCAACATCATTAATGGCTTTCCTAAACATTCTGTTTCAAAACATTATCTGGTTTCTCACAACAAAGATCCCTCTAAAACTCTGTTTTTAGGGATCGATAGGTATCGGCCTCACTGGAGGGGGAGCTCCCTGACTAGGAGCATCTCTAAACTTGAGATGCTCTGGATACATAAAATCAAGTGTTACGTCCCACATGGACTCAATGTCGATACTGATACCAATGCCTTTATTGACAACTCATAATGAACCCCCTATGTTTAGCCCATTGATTCTACTACTGATTAATAACCAACTGTTGTTTATGGTATTATTGGCTTATACATCACTTGATTGATTTAAGCTCTCTTTGGGTTGTTACATATCCCAATGAGGCTGGTTCTGGTGTTTATGTACTTACCATATGCTCTGACCCTAATTCCACGGTTTTTATGTGATGGTGGTTCGATGCCATTTACTATGTTTATATATTTTTAATTTCTATATGTATTTATTTATTATTTAATAATGGAGTTGCTTGGTATTACCCAATTTCTGAATTGGTTGTTTATATGAGGCCGAGAAATCACCTTTCCCTCCAGCTGTGCTATCTAGAATATTGTCCCTTTGTGGCGCCCCTTGATTATGCCAACATTAATTAGATTAACTAGTATGTTCACCGATTTAGGCGTCATAACTGTGCCTAGGTGTGCCCCTCACCGTTGGAAAGTTGGGCCCCCCGTAAAACCAATTCAATTTAAATTTAATTTTAAATTTAAATTTAATTTTAATTTAACTTGGCATTCGTTTCCATATTTGATATGAGTGAGCTTATTGGGTTTTTCCCTCCTCCCCTTTCTTTCCCCCCTTCCCCTTAATTTACAACGTTTACCACAATAACAAAATCGGTATCCGTAATAACATGGGATCCCTTAGTCAAGATGGCGTTCCCATACCTTCCGCCCTTACTCGGCGGAGCGCAAGGTGATTTCCGGCTTTTGTTCATTTCGAGGCTTGGTTATATTTGTTTGCTATATATGAGCGACACGTCAGTGCGTTGCCTGTGCCCCAGACGACGTCAGAAGTGTGACAAAACGTACGTCGGGCGTGCTGACGTGCTGACGTGCCGTATCCACCGTCTGTAGGACGGGTGTTCGTGCTAGCCGGCCGGCTTTCCATGCTGTTTTTACTCAACACACTGTAAGTGTAATTTTAATGCCTTTTAAATAAATATCCATCCAGGATTACGCTATGTTGCTCTTCCTTCCTTTTTTTGGGGGGCATTGTTTGTGAGAACAACTCCAGGTTAGGAGTATAGCATTCTCTGCATCCTAGTTTCCTTATGTGGAGGATAGTGAGCCATCCACGGTCTGAGGAGGTGTCTAAACGGTGTTCCCATCTCAGGAAAGGCCCCGACCGGGTTAAGGTCACAAGCTTTTTTAAGCTTGCCATTTGGTAAGCGCCCATTTTATTCATAACACTGTGGTGTGGTGAAGGTCTATCCAGTCCCATCTACATTTGCCTAATAAGGGACTCAGTTGTCCGGTTTCATCCATTGCACCTTTGAAGACTTCCTTCCATTGATTGAACTTTATTGTGTCACTTGATTGTTTATGAACTTTATTCATCACTATTCACTATTTGTGATCTTATTATCACATATTTGATTTATAGCGCTGCTTCTTTTGTTTATCTATTAAACGCAGCAAAAAGATTAATCCCCAAAAATTGGTGGGGAAAAGAAAGTCTGGAGATGTGGGACTGGATAAATGCTGTGGAGGAGACCCACACCATGGAGCAGTTTTCTTTGTACAAAGAGGAAAAGAGAGAAGTAGACAAATGGAAATGTTGGAAGGAGTTTAAAAAAACATGGAGTTATGCAGAAAAAATCAGGATGTAACTACCTACCAAATAAGATCATGGGCATTGCACAAGGGTCAGGGGGGAGAGGGGAAGGAAAAGGGAGGGAGATGGGAGGGAGGGGGGTTATATACATATATACGTATATGGTTTCTTGTCTTTTTTCAATTAGATATGTGAAACAGAGATTTATAAATAAAGATAAAATTTTAGAGAAGGGGAATTAAGGGCTGAGCCTTATTAGGTGAGGTTAAGTTTTATATAATTAATTTTTGTAAACCCCTGTTTTGTCCTCCCGTGGAAAACAAAAATAGATACGCCACAGTGATGAGGAGATGAGAAGAGACATATATGAGCGAGAAAGCTGAATTAGTCTCTCTAGGAATTTTCTGAAGTGGCAAAAAAAAAAAAAAATATTACTCTAACAATACAAACATAACCTAATTAACCTAATTAACATGAGCTAATTAACTAATCCTTTATACAGCCTAGGTGATTGAGACATGACCTTTTTCCCAGACTGAGTTAATTATCACAGGACACCTTCTCACAATAGCAGCAGCTCCAATAGGAGTCGTCCCGTCTCCTACATTGTATAGAGGACAATGTGATCAGCTCATTCAATTAACATAAACACAGGTAGTTGGAGTTGATGACACCAGCATCTCCTCACAGGATGTGTCCCAACAGTATAATTCAGTCTTATCATTCTAATATGGCATATAAAGGGTTCCCAGAGTCTGTGTGTTTGGGGGGACATGGAGCTGAATCCAAAGTAACACCAACCCCAGGGTCCCCAGGCATACAGCTCACAGAGAGCACCATTCCCCCAAATGCTAGGGCCCATAATCAAAAGGCAACAGGCTTGTATTCAGTCCTCTCCAACAGCCTCTGTCCCGGCTAGGTCTGTCACAAACATGCTAATTAACAAGTCATTTAACTAGCCTAGGTGACTCAGAGGACGGACCTTTCAGGTCAGACTTGATGTCTTCTAGCTCAGAAGACACAATACACATTATCATAAGAACTCCTTCAGACAATAGCAGACCTACTTACACAAAAGTAATTGTGGCAGGGGGGCCCAGACAGGTGGCTTGCTGATGACATTAGCATCTTCTATGTGTCCCACACTGGCACAGACCATCATGGCCTTTTTAATAATGTCGTTTTGCATTACATAACAGAACATCTTCCTAAATGTGTGTAGCTCCCTAAAATACCAGGGCCCCCATGGTGATCATACCCCCCCTTCTGTATTTATACATTTAGATATGTATATTTATAAATGGTGATCATATCCCCCTTTATGTATTTATACATGGTGATCATATCCCTCCTTATGTATTATACATGGTGATCATATCCCCCCTGATGTATTTAAACATGGAGATAATGCCCCCCTATGTATTTTTACATGGAGATCATATCCCCCTGATGTATTTATACATGGTGATCATATCCTTCTTATGTATTTTTACATGGAGATCATATCCCCCTTATGTATTTTTACATGTGATATATCCCCTTATGTATTTATACATGTGATCATATCCCCTGTATGTATTTATACATGATGATCATATCCCCCCTTATGTATTTATACATTGAGATTATATCCCCTTATGTATTTATATATGGCAATCATATCCCCCTTACGTATTTATACATGGAGATCATACCCCCTGATATATTTATACATGGAGATCATATCCCCCCTTATGTATTTATACATGGTGATCATATCCCCCTTATGTATTTATACATTGGGATTATATCCCCCTTATGTATTTATACATGGTGATCATATCCCCCTTTATTTATTTATACATGGTGATCATATCCCCCTTATGTATGTATACATTGAGATTATACCCCCCCTTATGTATTTATACATGGTGATCATATCCCCCTTATTTATTTATACATGGTGATCATATCCCCCTTATGTATTTATACATTGAGATTATATCTCCCCTTATGTATTTATACATGGTGATCATCTCCCCCTTTATGCATTTATACATTGAGATTATATCCCCCTTATGTATTTATACATGGTGATCATATTCCCCCTGATGTATTTAAACATGGTGATCATATCCCCCTTATGTATTTATACATTGAGATTATATCCCCCTTATGTATTTATACATGGTGATCATATCCCCCCTTATTTATTTATACATGGTGATCATATCCCCCCTTATGTATGTATACATTGAGATTATATCCCCCCTTATGTATTTATACATGGTGATCATATCCCCACTGATGTATTTATACCTCGTGATCATATCCCGCCTAATGTATTTATACATGGAGATCATATCCCCCTTATGTATTTATACATGGTGATCATATCCTCCTTATGTATTTATACATGGTGATCATATCCCCCCCTTATGTATTTATACATGGTGATCATACCCCCCTCATGCATTTATACATTGGGATTATATCCACCCTGATGCATTTATACATGGTGATCATATCCGCTCCTTATGTATTTATACATGGTGAACATATCTGTCAGGGTACTCACCAGGGCCGAGATGCTGAGAGAGGCTCCCCTTGCAGCTGAGTGCGCTATACCCCTGGAGGTGGCACAGAGGGTATCGGGCACAGAGAGGCACGGGTCGCCAGGCACTAGTAGGAGCTTGCGTGTTGAACTTCCGTCTGGTAGTAGTCCGTGCAGGGTACACCCGGACGGTGATCAGCAGAGGAATCAGACTGGGGCTCCAACACCTTGGTCCTGAAGTAGATAACTGGAACAAAGTATGTAGAGAAGCCAGGAGGTCAAACACAGCAAGCCGGTAGGAAGGAAGTCCGTTTAAACAAGCCAAGGTCATACACAGGAATCAATCAATAGGAGAGTCCAAGACAGGCCGGGGGTCAAACACTGGAGCAGGCAGTAGCAAAGTCTTTAAAGAGAAGCCGGGGTCAAACACTGGAGCAGATTGAAGAGGAATCCGTTAAGCAAGCCGAGGTCAAGGTGCAGGAGAAGTTCAAGGGTGCTCAAGGCAATCCGGGTCATAACAGGCAGGAGTCAATAGCCGAACAAGGAACAGGAACACAGAAGCTGAAATGACAAACCAGCAATAAGCCAGAGAGCTGGGCTGCCTTTTATAGGGCCGCCAGGGGAACTCACGTGTGCGGCTAAGATGCGTACGTGCTTACGCTGTTTCGGCATGTCACGGCCCGCTGACTCGCACGTCTATGTGTGCCATTGTGCCGTGACGCGGTCCGCTGAATCGCGTACCCGCATGCGCCGATTAGCCATTCTGCCACGCAGGCGTACAGGGAAATGCCGGTATTGGCAAACAAAATTTCTGTTATTCCTCTGACAATATCCCCGCTGATGTATTTATACATGGTGATCATATCCCTCCTGATGTATTTATATATTGAGATCATACCCCCTTATGTATTTATACATGGTGATTAGGGATGAGCTTCGTGTTCGAGTCGAACCCATGTTCGACTCGAACATCGGCCGTTTGGTCGTTCGCCGAATTGCGAACGATATGGGCCATTTGCGCCAAATTCGTGTGGCGCGTCACGGCCCATAATTCACTGCGGCATCGCAGTGCATTGCTGGCTGATGATTGGCCAAGCATGCACTATGACCCGCATGCTTGGCCAATCACAGCGCCGCCTGAACAGAGAGCCGTAATTGGCCAAAGCCAAGGAGGCTTTGGCCAATTATGGCTCAGGGAATTTAGTACACGCCCCACACTATATAAGGCCGCCTGCACGGCAGCCCTGTGTAGTGTGTGTTCCGGCGTTCATTGAGAGAGAGAGAGACAGACAGTGACATTTGATTTGAGTTAGATAGATTAGGCAGAACAGTCAGTCAGTTAGCTGCACTTACAGTGTATTGTGTATATATATGCATCCCAGGTGTTGCATATATATATATATATATATACACTGTATTCAGTTTAGCTAGATCCGTTCCTGTTATCTTCCTACTGACAGGCAGGCTTGTCTTGTTACAGTATTTACAGCTACCTGAAGAAAATTACTGGTGTTCTTTTGATCCTATTAGTACCACAGTCAGGCAGCTAGACTATTTACAGTTAGTGCAGTGCGTCCTGCTCACAGTGTTCAGCTAGATCCGTTCCTGTTATCTTCTTACTGACAGGCAGGCTTGTCTTGTTACAGTATATACAGCTACCTGAAGAAAATTGCTGGTGTTCTTTTGATCCTATTAGTACCACAGTCAGGCAGCTAGACTATTTACAGTTAGTGCAGTGCATCCTGCTCACAGTGTTCAGCTAAATCTGTTCCTGTTATCTTCTTACTGACAGGCAGGCTTGTCTTGTTACAGTATATACAGCTACCTGAAGAAAATTGCTGGTGTTCTTTTGATCCTATTAGTACCACAGTCAGGCAGCTAGACTATTTACAGTTAGTGCAGTGCGTCCTGCTCACAGTGTTCAGCTAAACCTACAAGTTAGTGGGGTGCGTCCTGCTCACAGTGTTCAGCTAAATCTACAAGTTAGTGGGGTGCATCCTGCTCACAGTGTTCAGCTAAACCTACAAGTTAGTGTGGTGTGTCCACCTCACAGTGTTCAGCTAAACCTACAAGTTAGTGGGGTGCGTCCTGCTCATAGTGTTCAGCTAGATCCGTTCCTGTTATCTTCTTACTGACAGGCAGGCTTGTCTTGTTACAGTATATACAGCTACCTGAAGAAAATTACTGGTGTTCTTTTGATCCTATTAGTACCACAGTCAGGCAGCTAGACTATTTACAGTTAGTGCAGTGCGTCCTGCTCACAGTGTTCAGCTAGATCTGTTCCTGTTATCTCCTTACTGACAGGCAGGCTTGTCTTGTTACAGTATATACAGCTACCTGAAGAAAATTGCTGGCGTTCTTTTGATCCTATTAGTACCACAGTCAGGCAGCTAGACTATTTACAGTTAGTGCAGTGCATCCTGCTCACAGTGTTCAGCTAAACCTACAAGTTAGTGGGGTGCGTCCACCTCACAGTGTTCAGCTAAAGCTACCTGTAGAAGGTTGGTGGTGTTCTCATACTACAGGCAGGCAGTTGTATATATCCCAGCTTAGTGCAGCTACAGGCCATTAGTATGTCTGGAAGGCCAAAAAGGAGAGGCAGACAGTCACAAGCCAATAAGAGAGGGCAAGCAGGCTTTGTGTCTAGTGCTGGTCGTGGAGACGGTGCATCCTCATCAGCACATGGCCGTGGGACACGCTTGGCCTTTTTTTCGGCAGCTGGCCGTGTTGAGCCGCAACATGCGGAAGACTTGGTCGAGTGGATGACCAAGCCGTCCTCATCCTCCTCATCCTCTCTCACCCATGCCCAGCGTACTTTGTCTGGCAAAGCAGCGGCCTCTTCCCTCGGCTCAATGTCATCAGTGACTCCTTCCCTAGCCCCATCATGTCCTCCTGAGAAGTCCCTCGTACTGTTTGACCACAGTGTTGGGTACATGCTCCAGGAGGATGCCCAGCGTTTGGAAGGCTCTGATGATGATACTGAGCTTGATGAAGGCAGTAACATGAGCACGGACAGAGGGGGTGCCCAAGAAGGACAGCAATCTGGCAGTCATGCTCCCCCTGCTGCAGCATACTGCCAGGTTTGCTCCAGTGATGAGGAGGGAGGGGATGATGAGGTCACTGACTCAACGTGGGTGCCTGATAGGAGAGAGGAGGAGGAGGAGGCAGCACATCACCAATGAGGCAGGATGCCCTCCAGGGGCCAGCCTAAGGGCAGCACATTGACTGCATCACACCCCAAAGCTCCACATGTGCAGGGCGCTGCAGTCTCTGCGCGTTATTCAAAAAGTTCTTTGGTGTGGGCCTTTTTTCTTTTTTTTGCCACATCAGTCGACCATTTAGAGAGGCTTGAATCAACTTTGCAGTTCATTTATTTTCTAGCCCTCTCTCCTTTGTCTCATCATTGTGGCACTTGCCATATCAAAAGTAGTTAAAACCAAGTATGTAGCAATCTGATAACATGACTTATCCCTGTCAGGGGTCTTGCGTGGCCAATTAACAATATTACATTCTTCTCTATCTACCCAATCCTCCCCCTTCTCCCACCCCCCCTCCCTCCCTGTCCAACATCTCTCCATGGTCCATTTTTCCCAGCTCTTCTACTCTAATCTAGGCTTTTAGCTCTTTGATATAACACCGCGTTTTTTTAAATTTTACCCAGTGTTCCCACTCCGCTGAGCCCGCTCTTCCTATTTCCTCTACCGCGCCTGCCCTAGTCTCCATATTGTATATTCCCTCTACTGCATCTATCCACTCCCATATCTCAGGGCTCTCTTTCCTCTGCCAATTTTTCGGGATTATTCGCTTTGTGGCGTTCAGGAGATGGGGTACCAATGATTGCTTATATTTTTTAATGTCTCCTTCTCCCCTGTGAAACAAAACCTCCCAGGGGTCTCCTGACACTTCTTTTCCTGTTATTTTCTTAACTAGGAGAAGTATCTTCCTCCAAAAGTTTTTTATTTTGGGGTATGTCCACCACAGGTGCGCCATTGTTCCTATCTCTTGGCAGCCCCGCCAACAGAGTGCCGACCCGTTTTGATATTTGCATGTTCTAACTTCTACTTATGCATTTATAATTCATTTCTGCTGTCCGTACGTCTACTGCTGAGTTGCAAATCATTTTAAGAATTCTCCTTATTGTGTTTTCATCTTTCTTTGTGCCTTATTCCCTCTCCCATTTACTTATAAATGGGGGTATCTCCAGTTGGTCCATCTTCATCAGAACTTTGTATATTTTTGAGACTATATTTCTCGGATCTTCCATATCACACAGCATCTCGAAGTCCGTCAGTTTATCCCCTGCTCTAATCGGAGATGGCAGCTTACTCACAAAGTGACACAGCTGGAGGTACCGCCACTCATCTACCCCTCGTGCCCCCCTTCCTGATCTAATTTCCTGCAGTGTCATTATTTTACCCTCCTTAATAATGTGTCTTAGTTGTGTCTTTCCCCATAGTGCATCTTTTCCTCCTATAGTTTCTAATCCTGGTGCAAAAAAATTATTATCCGTTAGTGCCAATAAAGGTGAATTATAGTTCCCGTTTAATTTCTTGTATATCCCATCCCAAATTTTAAGTACGTTACGTGTAATTATATGTGTGTTTTTGTCTAAGATTCTAGCGTGTGGAGGGTTCCATATCAAACTTCCCAGTGGTGCTTTACTAAGGTGTTCCTCTATTCTTACCCAGCGTTTTTCATTCACTCTCTTTGCCCATTCAACCATTCTGGACAGTACTACGGCCTTATAATAGTTCTGAATGTCAGGTACTGCTAAACCACCATGTGCTTTCTTTTGTTTTAAGATCCTGAAGGAGACTCTTGGTTTTTTATTTTTCCATATGAAACTCATTATTATTTTTTTTAACTTTCTCAAATAGTATAAGGGAAGTGGTAGCGGTATCATCTGGAACAGATATGTAATCTTGGGGTGTAGGACCATTTTAATAGCATTAATGCGGCCTATCCATGAGAGAGCTTTACTGGAATAGTTTTTACAATCGGCTCTGATTGTATCCAGCAGGGGTAGGTAGTTAATTGAAAATATTTTCTTGGTTCAGTTAGCCAGCTAAATTCCTAGGTACTTTAGTTCTTTGGTCCATCTAAAACTATACTCTTTTTTTCAATGTGTCTATTTCTATTTTATTTAAATTTATGTTTAAAATTTCTGATTTTGCGAAGTTTATTTGAAAGTTGAACACCTCTCCGTATTCCCTAAGAGCCTTAACTAACTTGGCCATAGAAGTCTCAGGGTCCGATATTTAGAATAACACGTCGTCGGCATAAGCTGCGACTTTATGTTCGTCTTCTCCGATTTTGATTCCTCTTATATCTGGGTCAGCACGTATTGTTGCCAAGAGAGGTTCCATAGTGAGAACGAAGAGTAGCGGGGATAGAGGACACCCCTGTCTCGTACCATTCCCCATCTCAAATGGCTGAGACATTACTCCGTTCACTCCCACCTTTGCCATAGGGTGGTGGTACAGAGTTTTTTTCCTCTGCATCATTTTGGGCCCAAGAATCATGGTCTTCCGAGTCTGGAACATGAACCCCCAGTCTACTCTGTCGAAAGCCTTTTTGGCATCAATCGACAGTAGTAGCCCTGGGGGTCCGCTCTCCCTCGTATTTTGTAACAAGAGTAGTGTCCTAACCCCATTGTCCTTCCCCTCTCTTTTAGGGACAAAACCCACTTGGTCTGGGCTAACAAGGGCATTCATTGATCCCTTTAACCTCTCAGCCAGTATTTTTGCATACAGTTTTGTGTCAGTATTAAGGAGGGAGATGGGACGATAACTTGAACATAGTGTTTTTTCTTTTCCGTCTTTATGTATAACCGTAATGGAAGCCATTAAAGCCTCCTTACTCATCTCGTATCCCTCTCCCAATCCATTGAAATACTGACACAACCTAGGGATCATTACTTCTTTAAGTATTCTATAGTAAGTTAGTGTAAATCCGTCCGGGCCAGGACTTTTCCCGGGGGCCATTCCTGCTATTGCTTTTCTAACTTCTTCTTCAGAGATTGGGGTTTCCATGCATTCACTTTACGCTTCTATAATCTTAGGCAGCTTTGCCTTTTCTAGATACTTTTTTATTTTTCTCTCTCTTGTTATTGAGCTGGGTACCCTGTTTAGAAACTGAATATAGCTCCTGATAATAGCTTTTAAAGACCTCCGCAGCTTTTCTAGAGGAGTACTCTATATGGCCCTCTTTGGTCTGGATTTTTTCTATAAAATTCCTCACTTTCTGTTTTTGCACTACTTTCGCTAGATGTTTGCTTGGTTTATTGGCCCAACGATACCTATCCCCTATGATCTTACTATGTATTGCTCTTACTTGTTGTTCCATTACATTTTTCAGCTCTGCCCTTTTCGTTACTATGTGTTTATATATCACTTGAGAAGGTTGGCCTGGTTGTTTCTTATGTTTCTGTTCTAGGCTGGCTAGCTCCTCTGTAAATTTTTGGATTTTCTCACATCTCTCTTTCTTCTTCCTTGCCACTAACTCGATTAGAACTCCTCTTATGTAAGCTTTATGGGCCTGCCACAAGGTGGACCCAGATACTTCCCCCATATTGTTTACCGCAAAATAATCCTTCAATTCTTTACTGATTCTATTGAACCCTTCCTCCTCCCTTATCAGTTCTTCATTTAGGCGCCACTGCCCTGGATGTCTAATCTCTTCACCTATTTTTATTTCCAAGGTCATTGGTGCATGATCTGAGTAAGTTATATTTCTTATCCAGGAGTCTACCACGTTCTCAATTTCCCTGTGATCTATCAACCCATAATCAATCCGGGAGTACGACTCGTGCACAGGTGAATAAAACGTGTAATCCCTTTTTCATGGATGTAACACTCTCCATATATCTACCAGCTGGAGGCTGGCGAGCTTTTGCCTGATCTTTCTTAATTGTACACTGTTTCTCTCCTGTGCTTGAGTCGTACTATCTAAGCCCGGGTCCATGCAAAAGTTAAGATCCCCCATTAATATTAGATGCCCTTTTCTGAACTTCATTAATTTCTCCAGAGTTTTTTCCACATATTCTATCAGGTTTTTATTTGGTGCGTAGATATTAGCTAGTGTGTAATCTCTTTCGTTTAGTCTACCTTTTATGAATAAGTATCTACCTTCTATATCTGCTAATCTCTCTTCCAGCGCGAACCTAGTTCTTTTTGCGAAACCAATGGCGACCCCCCGTGTTCTATTTGAGATAGTGTCCCCTTGGTACCAGGTCGGGTATTCCCCTGAATACAATCTTTTAATTTCAATAGTTTTATTGGTTTTTAAGATAATCAATTGACATATCACATCAAAATATAGCATTGATAGCGTAGGCTAAAAACATCAGGCCTTCCTCAGACACCAGTAATACAGTATTACAACTAGATAATACAGTCAGTTATCAGTTGAGTGCTATTGTGATATTTGAAATATGAATAACTGTTGTGTGCTTAAGCTATAACAAAAGAAATAATGAAAGAGCATAAATTTGCTCTGAATGGTTTGCACTTGCAAAGAAAGGTGTACATAAGGAGAACAGGAGGCAAATAAAGTTATTACACCGTTGGACTAGTACAGAGTGCCTCTTGTTCATTATTATTGTCTTTGTTTACCAGTCTCGCATAAAACTTCATTGACTAAAACTCAATGCACAAGTGTCTCAAAGCTCAAGTTCCTCCCTCTTTGAACTTTGCTCTCCAATATAGTTTGTTTAAGTGAAACCTGTCCAATAGAGGGACCCTAGAATATAGTGCATTGACTCTCAGTCAACAAACCCCTCGAAGACCGCTTTGATGAGTATCAAACACAGACAATATTATAAATGTATCCGTTACATGGTATATGTGAGGTGCAAGGAAATGCAGAACCTGGTAAACATACATCTAACTTTCTAGCAGTCATGAGAATTGCAATAAATTTTGTTTCCAGCAGACAAAGTTAAATATCTCCGCGGTGAGTGACTACAGTTGCCTATGCTTGGATCCCGCGGGGGGAAGCCCTCTGTCCTCCCCGGGCACCCTGTTAGGGTTCTTGCTGTGCCCATCGGAGCGATCAAAGACCCTCCCCAGCCGGATCCCTTTCCCTGTATAGTCCCCATAGACACCACACCATTCTTGGAGCTAATGAAGACTTAGAACTATGCTATGCTGATTAACTATGGAATTTCGGAGCTAGAGATCCCTTTCTTGAGTGTATGTGACCTACACATTGTATGTACAAAGAGGCAACTTATCTTGGTGTGGGTTTCTCCTGTGTGCTCCAATTTATGTACGTGTCTGCCTCGTATGTCTATACATTTCCTACTGTATGGAATAAGTAATTCATCCCTTTTTGAAAATAAGACAGTATATCACCAGATTTTTGGTAAGCATATCCTATGTATTACCCCGTCATGAATGTGTCTTGATGCGTATACCTTAAGGGCCAAGAGAGGCCTGTGTATACCGAAGAGGCTCGCTGGCCCCTGTCTTAGAGAGAAGAAAACGTGTTAGAAGACGAGAAGAAAGGCAAGAGAAAGAGAGAGAGAAAAGTTATTGGTACTGTAGATTAGGTAGGTTACCTGGTCCCATCTCCATACCCGGATAGAGTGAAATATTACAATATCGCGCCCATGGTTCCCAAATGATATTGAATTTCTCAACCGTATCCAACAGTTTAGCTACAATTTTCTCCTGGGACATTATCCATGTTACCTTCCTTTTACAACATTGAAAGGACACTGTACGCCTTTTCCAGGCCTTTGCTATGGTAAGTTTTGCTCCCAATAAAATAAAGAAGGCTAACTTCTGGGAGCTTTTAGGTAGGTTCGGTATGGTATGATTGAGTAAAGCTATAGTTGGATCTGGCGCTATACGTATACTCATTAAACTGCCCATCATACAGAATATTTTCTTCCAGTAGGTTCTAATGCGCGGACAAGTCCACCAGACATGTAGCATAGTGCCTTCCAGTTTGCAATCTCTGAAGCAGGATGGAGAGGTCCCAGGATAAAACATGGCCAACTTAGCAGGTACATAATACCATCTTGCCATTACCTTTAAGCTAGCTTCTATCAGAGAGATATTATAAATACCTTTGTAAGAGCGGTCCCACCCTCTGAACCAGTCCCCTGAAGTCCAAGATCCGCTCAAGTCCTCCTCCCAGGTCCTGGCATATGCTGGTTTGTCCGACTTAGACATGAGTGCTGTGTATATTATCGAGATCCCCCCTTTCTGTCCGTCCAGGTTAGAACACCACTGTTCGTATGGTATAGTTGAGGGAGCTACTTGTATGTTGCACCAAAGTGATTGTATGAAGTGGAATATTTGGTTAAATCTGAACCTTTCAGAGTCAGGCATTTCCAATGTGCGTTTACAGTAATTCAAATTGATAGGACCCGTCGCAGTTAGATAGTGTCCTATTCTGTAGAGTCCTTTGTCTGTCCACCACTTAAACACCTGAATGTTTAGTCCTGGCGGAAATGCTGTGTTTTTAAATATGTGTGACAGAGGTCTAAGTGGGGAAATTAGAGACGTTTGAGTAAAAAGTTTGTTGCAAAGTGCGATCGAGTGAGATAATGTGGGGGCCAGGATGGCTGGTCTGCTTTTGGGGTCGCACCATAATAAAAAGTCAATGGTGTTGCGAGGTGTAGCCTGCCTTTCCATAGACAACCAGTCAGGTTTTGAGCCCTTTCCGAAAATGAGGGAAATCTGCGCTAATTGAGCTGCCCGATAATAACCCCAGAGATCAGGCAATCCCAGCCCTCCCTGTGATCGTAAGCGTAAAAGAACAGTGGATGAGCATCTGTAACCCTTACTTCCCCTTACAAAGCGTATTATCGATGATTGTAGTTTGTTGAGGAAGCCTTTCGTTAGGGGGATTGGGAGAGAGTGAAATAAATATAAGAGGCGGGGAAGTAGTGTCATCTTGATAGCGTTTACTCTTCCTACCCAGGAAAGACCATATTTAGCCCATTTATCTAATTCTTGTCTGCATTTCAGTATCATTGGAGGATAATTAGCTTTAAATAATCCCCCTATCTCAGAGGTTAAGTTAATTCCCAGATAAGGGATAGCCGTATCAGACCAAGAGAATTCAAAGCTTTGTTGAAGTTGTGAGAGAATTTCTGCCGGTACCGTAATATTCAGGGCCACTGATTTAGTCATATTCACTGTCAGACCTGAGATTTTACTGAAAGTTCTTAGGATCCTGCATACTACTGGGGTGGATATCAGGGGGGAAGAGATGTACAGCAGTAAATCATCTGCGTATAAAGCGCATTTGTGTTCCTGGTCTCCACACCTCACCCCCCTGACATCCGGGTTTGTTCTGATGGCTATAGCCAATGTCTCTATGGCAATGGCGAATAGGAGGGGAGAAAGTGGGCATCCCTGTCTGGTACCCCTATTAATAGGTAGTGCTGCCGAGTATCTGCCCATGAGCCTCACTTGGGCCGAGGGGTTTGAATACAGAGACTTATTTATATTTCTGAAAATGCTACCAAAGCCCCACCTTTGTAGGATATCAGACAGGTATTCCCAGTCAATAGAGTCGAATGCCTTATGTAGGTCGATTGATAAAATATATCCTTTTTGTGGCTGTCGCCCATCCCAGCTCGACTTCAGGAGAGATACTATATCTATGGTCCGTCTAATTTGATCCGGCCCCTGTCTGCCAGGTATGAAGCCTACCTGGTCTTTGTGTATATACGATGCAATGAAGCTAGACATTCTATTTGCTAAGATCTTCGTTAGAATTTTAACATCGTTATTAATTAGGGATATTGGTCGATAGTTCCCTATTTCCCTGGGATCCTTCCCTGGCTTGGGGATTACTGTTATGTACGCAGCATTTAATTCAGAGCCCAGTGGTCCCCCTTCTCTAAGGGAATTCAAGAATTTCGTCAAGTGTGAGACCAGTGTAGGTCCGAACTTTTTGTAATAGCCGTTGGAAAACCCATCCGGGCCAGGGGAGGATCCAAGCTTCAATGAGTTCACGACATCCAGAACTTCTTCCTGGGTGAAGGGCTCTTCCATTAGCTCCCTATGTGACTGTGTTAGTGTCGGTAAGGTCAGGGAGTCAAGGAACTCCTGCTTAAGCTTTCCTTCTGCAGACGCTTTAGATTTATACAGTTCATGGAAGAAGGTAAAAAATTCCTCCATAATCTTACTTGGATTTTGTGTTATATCTCCGGATTTGAGCTTAATTTTAGGGAAAGCTAATGCCCGGTGTTTCGGACTAATCTTAACCGCTAATCTGGCGCCTATCTTATCTTTTTGGCTGTAATATTTCGCTCCCGTCCACCTGAGATGTTTTTCCGCTGCAGTGGTCAGAGTAAGGTTTAGGAGAGCCCTGGCCCTATCCAGTTTTGCTAGGGATTCAACGGTGGGTGTCCTTTTATGTGCCCTAGCTAGAGCCTTAAATTCTTCTGATTGTTTAATGTGTCTACCCTATGCTCCGCCTTCAGTTTCGCCGTCATTTGCATTATCTTTCCCCTGATCACTGGTTTGTGAGCTGCCCAGATCACTTCCGGTGAAACATCTGGGGTTGTGTTAATTTGAAAATATTCCTTGATGTAGTTTTCTAATATTGTGCACTGAATGGGGTCACTTAGTATGGATTCCTGTAGTCTCCATCTTGGGGGGGTTATTATCCCTTGATGACTTTTTGAAACTCACTGTGACCATCGAGTGGTCCGATATGGGCGAGTCTACAATCTTGGATTTCAGTATCAATGGAATCGAATATGAGCGTGTAAAAATATGGTCAATCCTGGCGTGTGATCTGTGGGGTGCAGAATAATGTGTGTAATCCTTAACGTGAGGGTTAGTTTCCCTCCAGATATCGATGAATCCCTCCTCCTGTAACATTTCAGCTATGTGAACACTTTGCCTAGAGGGACGCTTGGGTTCAGGTTTACCAGAGCCAGATATTCCCATTGAGAAGTCAAAAGCCACGTTCATATCACCTCCGAGAAAGACCGAGCCTTTCATGTGAGGTCGTAGCTTGATCATCATTGTTTCAAAAAAAAATTTCTGTCCCTTATTCGGGGCGTAGTACGATATAAATGTATATAATTCCCCATCTATATGTCCTGCAACTAGGATGTAACGACCCTGTGGATCAGCGATCACGTCCGACTGGGAAATGTTAATGTGTTTAGCGAAACATATCGCTACTCCCTTTGTTTTGTTAGGAGCTGAAGATAAAAAAAATTGGGGATAATGGTGATGTAAAAATTTTGGTTGATATGATATGGGGAAGTGTGTTTCTTGTAAGAATAGTATATCAGCATGCATGGATTTAAAAAGTTGAAATGTCTTCCTACGCTTAATGGGAGAATTTAACACCTGAGTGTTATTGGAAACAATCCTAAGGGATGAGCTAACCTTAACCTGATCAATCATGTGGTGTACCTTGTGGTGCTATGATGGTGTGGAGAGACTTACCTAGTTGGTCGGGAGGATCTGTTTTACGTGGTGGTGAGCCAGTGATTCGAGCCAATACGAGACCTGGGAGGAGAGACCATCTGCGGATCCGAGACCTGTATACAATCGGAGGAATAGAAATCAGGAAGTAGAAGAAAGAAATGAAAAAGAGAAAAAGAAGAATAGTGATCAGTACATTAGGCAATATTTTATCACTCATATCAAGTGATGCGAGATCAATATCTAAGAAGTTAATTTGGGAGTCCCCAGACTCCCCTCCATTCCCGAGGCAGAATGCACCAGGCATTCTGAGCCTCTTAACCCGTTAGAGCTATCCCCTCACTAGTGGAGAAGTTAGCCCTGAGAACCCGAGTACAAATGTCCCTCCGGTATTTACAAGGAGCGCATTGAAGCCACCACGGCCCCATCACCTGAGTTACATAACCATTTAAAGTGAACTTGCGAACTGAGACCATAACCGGTCTAACGGTCTTCAAAACCTCAAACATAACCTCTGAAACGTAAACCCACCACCCCGCCCGCTCTCTGTGAGGGAGATCCTCCCCCTCCAGGCCCCGTCCCATAACAGGAGAGGCCAGGGGGGGAGGTCAACCCCCCATCCAAATTTCCCACACAGACCTACCCCTATCCATGGAGTTTCACTCCCAACAGTGACCATCACCTTGATGGTATGAGACCCTCAGACTTCCTCAGTAAATGTATGTTAGGATAGAAGTCAACACCCATAATCAGTAATAACATAGTAAATTCAGACATAAGCCTATTCCCCTCAGCCTCAGCCCAATCCCTGTAGGAGTCACAGTATGATCTGACCCTCCCCCCCTCCCCTCCCCCTTCAGCCGTTGCTACCCCTATGTAAATGTGGGACTCCAGCTCTACACTGCTGGAACCTCCTGTCTGTCCCCAGTCAAGGTAGACTGTGCTGCATTCAATTCCTGGTAAAAGGCGGGGCTGAAGAAGTTGTTCTTGTGGACCTGTGAATCAAAGAAGAAGTGTTCACCCGGGACTGCTACAGTGTCCCTAGGAATCCAAAAACTTCAGGGTGGGATGCTTTCTTTGGAGCGTTTAGAGTTCTGCTTTAACCATGTGGGTTGCAGTGGGCTTGCCGGCGGCGGACGCTTGCCTGATGACGGGGTGCTTCTTCCTTCCGGTGTAGGATTCGGACCCTGTGGAAGTAGTCCCAGATGCTGGAATAGTAGGTGTATGGGGTAAATCCGCGCAATGAATTGAATGTTTTAGTTGTGGATATGGCTGCTGCCTCTACACATACAATACCACCTAAGTGGAAAGTATTAGAAAATGGTAAAAAAGCAGGAGTAGTATGGCGCTGACCTTATGGAGACAGAAAAAAAAATGTTTTCCTTCTTTGTAGTGAATGTATTGCCTAGTGTCCTTATAGAATTGCTTCTAAAACCTGTATGTGTTCAAAAATTGAATAAAACTGTGACTGGTGGCGAATATTTCTATTAGAAGTGAAAATACAACAACTGGTGCTCCAATTGTTCAACAAAGGTGCATTGTGCCCTTTAAATTAAGTAATAAAGTATTTAAGGGTATAGATGGATATAGATACAATATCATCTATGGGAAAAGTGTTGGAAAAAAAAAAAAAAAAAGAAAACAGGAATAGTATGGCGCTGCCCTTATGGAGACAAAAAAAAAAATCTTTCTTTAAATTGACTTTATAATTCCTAAAGTGTGTGTGCCAAAGATGAATAAATAGTGACTCTTGTGCTGTGACCAGTATTTAGTTGGATAGGAAAAGTTCCGTTTATGAAAAAACAAGTTCTTTTTGGAGTATTTTGTAGTGTTCAATCTTTGAGGGTCAAATATCTGTAGGAAAGCTTCTTATCCAGGTGCTGGTTTCTTTAATTAGTGCCTTGTCTGCATGCTCTGACAATGCTTGCACTCACCGGATTCTCCTTTCCCCTGCAGGGGTATGCGCGGTCACAGTGTCTGCCACTGTGCAGCAATCAAGGATATCCCCCAAACTTTACTTGCGTATTGTGGTGTAGTGATTGAACATTTTTTTTTTGTCTCCATAAGGGCAGCGCCATACTACTCCTGCTTTTTTACCAGATGCTGGAATAACCTTTCTCCTTCAGCGAGCGATGAAAAGCCATAATGTTTATTTCTGTATGAGAAGTTCAGCCTCAGGGGAAATGCCCATCTGTATGTTATGGCTCTTTCTGTAAGCAGGTGTAATAACGGTTTCAAAGAACGTCTCTTCTGGACTGTGTAGGGTGACAGGTCTGCGAATATTTGAATTTTGTGGCCCAGTAATTGTAGATTTTCTGTTCCCCTAGCTCTCCTCATAATTTCCTCCTTTATGGCAAAATAGTGGGGTTTCACAATAATGTCTCTTGGAAGACTGTCTGCTCAGGGCGGTTGTAGAGCTCTGTGCGCTCTATCCAATTCTGTGCGATGCTCAGCTATATCTGGGATGAGATCCTTTAGCAGGGTTTTTACTGCCGCACTGACATCCTTCTCAGTCTCAGGCAGGCCACGAATCCTAAAATTGTAGCGTCTTGAGCGATTTTCGAGGTCGTCGATTTTAGCAAGAGCAGTGTCCAGTTGTTCTTGTATATCCTGAATTCTATCTGTGTTTTGATTTATACGTGCTGCAGCTTGATCAGCTCTCTTTTCAATGAAATCCATACGCTGTCCTAGTTGCTGCAGATCAGCATGTATGGAGGAGGTGATGTGATCAGCATTTCTGGCCAGGCTCTGGGAGAGCAGGTGGGAGAAAGCCTCCATCATTGAAGGAAAGTCCGTGGGGATAGGGGAGTTATGAGAGACCTCTGTGTGGGACAGTAGCATGCCCATGTGTGGGTCCAGCAAAGGGGTGGAGGGGGGGCCATCCTGTAACCTGCCTAGCAGGGATTCTGTGGAAGTGGGAGATGTTCCCATGTGCAGAGGGGGGAAATCGGTACCTGGTGACTGCGGGGACCGAACATCCTGGTCTGCGATTGAGTCCTCTTCTCCCCCTGTGCTGCGTGTGCCTCGTGCTGCCGCCGCCATCTTAGCATAACTGACTGGGCCGGGCGCCGCAGTCATCTGGCCGATTAAGCTTCTGCGGACGTGCGCCGTTCTGCTCCCCTGATTCCGGGAGGTCTCCCCCACACTGTGAGCCCGTTTGGCCTTTTTAGAGTCCGCTCTGCTCGCTCCGGTGAGCTCCTTAGGGCCGTGGTGGAGCGGAGCTTCAGTGACTCGTGGCCATCTTAGAAGCTGCCGCGCATGCGCTGTGCTGAATACAATCTTATTCTTGATTGGTGTGATATATGTGTTTCTTGGAGGAATACCACCTCTGGTCCAAGCAGTCTGAGCTCGTTAAAGATACTTCGTCTTTTATTGGCCATATTTAGGCCTTTGACGTTATACGTTATACATTTTATTGTGGTTAGTGTAATTTTTCTGCCCCTCCGCCCTCCCATTCTATCCTAGACCATGGAGAGATGTCCCATTTTCCAATTATTGCAGTTAAACTGTGACCCCTTCCCTTATTCTTCTCGCCTGCCCCACCCTCCCTCCCCTTCTCCCTTAACCCACCTATCCCTCCTCCCCTACCTCCCTCGCCCTTCCCAACCACCCTCCTCCCACCCCACTCCTCAACCCCCCCATTGGTCACATCCTGACCCCTAGACCAAAAAAGGTTGCGGCTATCGCAGCCCTCCATAGGTCTCCACCTCTAGAGGTGGAGCTTTTGATGTGACTGCCCTCCGGCCTGCGATGTTTTGGTGACCGGGCGAGCTTGCATTCTCCCGACGGCCCTTATGTCTCCACTCTTTCCTTCAGACAATATTTATCCCTCCCCTCCCAAGATCCCTGTTTACTCCCATTTTTATCTTAGGGGATTCCCACCCCTAATTCAATCCACCGTTCGTTGGACCAGTCCAGCTGCAGGGGAACTTGCAGGCCCAGTTTCTCACAGAATTCCTCTAGCTCTCCCGGAAATCTTAGTCTTGCTGTTCTACCGTCTTTACTTCCTACAAGGGAGGCTGGGAACCCCCATGAATACTTTATATTTTGATTTATCATTTGTTCCAATAGGGGTTTCAAGTGACGTCTTCTTGCCAGAGTGTCTTTGGATATCCGCGTATACTTGAATTCTTGCCTCTTCAAATTGGAGTGGGGTTTGCCCTCTCAGTTTAACCCAAATTTTTTCCTTATCTTCATAGAATCTAAACCTCACTATAATATCACAACTTCTTTCGGATCGTCTAGTGTCAAACCTTCCAATCCGGTGCACTCGCTCGATTTTAGGGAAGTCACCACCTCCCAGTTCCAGTAGGGGACTAAAGATTTATGGTACAGTCCTTCGAGGTCCTATCCCCTCTTTTCCGGAACCCCCCGCATTCTCAGGTTTTGTCTACGGTCTCTATTTTCCTGATCTTCAATCCTGTAACAAATTTTTATCTGATTTTGTTGGGTTATTTTAATTTGTTCTTTTAAATCGAGGATTTCCCGCTCTTGTTTATCCATTTTATCTTCGGCCTCCTCAACTCTCGTTAATAAGTTGCCTAAGTCTGTCCTCAGCAGACCGATCTCCATTTTAATTGAGGTTTCAAGTGCTTTGAACATTTCTGAAATTTCATTTTTTGAGGGGGGTTGTGGCTCCTGTCTGTGCTCATCTATTCTCGATAGCGTGAGAGTATTTTCAGTCGATAAGTCATCCCTCGACTGGTCTGGAGTCTGGTCGCCCCTTCCATTAGACCCCTTCTTCTTTTTGTCTGTCATGATTGTGTTTTGGGTTCCCTGATGGGCACTCCCCGGGCTCGACCCCCTTACCAAGTATTGCTTTATGGTGCTTCCTGCTGCGTTTCCTGACAAATTATCCTTTGGTGTTTTCAGTGGGCCCCCCTTCCCAGCTTTAGATGCATTCCTGCTCATACTGTCTTCTCTTTATCCGAGTGCTTATATATTCTAGGTACTGTGGTTTGGCAAAAGCTATGATATATGCTGTTTTTAATATTTCCTGTTCTTGTTAGGTCTGAGGTTCTCCATACGTCCAAAACTATTGTATTGGGAGCAAATCTCTCCTGTCTCACCCCTCTTACTCCCTCCTAAGGCTAACCCACGTCAGTTATAATTCGGGTGCTTAACGGTAGTGTCTCAGCTAGTGCTATGGCATGTCTTTAGTAGAGATAGGAGTGTTATACACCAATGTGTTTGCCAATGTGCCTGAGTGCCCGAAGGTCATTTCAGAGGAGTTCCAGGTTATAGTGATAATATGATTAATACACGATCTTATAGAGGCCTTGACAATGTGCTTTATTGCCCAGAGCCTACCCCTAGATTTTTGCCAGTTTAGTATCCAGGTGTCCCTCGCAAACTTACTGATGCTTTGTGTTGGCGCCTTTAACCATATGTAATTTGCTCTGTGCCCCCACCTCCCTGCCCTCGTGTAATGCCTGTTTGTTATAATTATGGCAGGTGAATTGGCAGTTTCAGGTGTATCTCTCAGTTACTTCTATCTATTTTACCTTTACCTTTATCTATCTAGTTTACCCTAGTTTGTCATGTCTAGTACAAATGTCCGAGTCTTATACTCCGCATAGTTCATTTATGACAATATAGAGGCGATAGGGGTGGAAGGCTGAGATTTTACCTTATATATGTTTCGCCGTCCAGCTATTGCCTGACGTCCTATGCTAGGACTAGTATAATAGCAGACAGATGTTACCGGTGTTGGCTGTTATTAGATGTACTGTATTTCACCATAAACACAGTGTCCCACGGGCCTGCCCACGGTTATTTCCAACATGTAAAATATTACAACCAATAATTAAAGTGCTTCCTGAAGTGGCATTGGTTTGACTCAAGCATTAATTAAAGACAATATAATCGACCAATGATCCTGTTACCCCACACTCCGTCTCCCTGGCTTGCAGACAAGTTGAGTACTGAAATAGTCTGGCTAGCTTCATTAAAGCCTATTCACCAACGTCAACAATCATCCTGTTACTGGTAGTTAGATAGAATGTTCTTATCTTCCAGGCTGGGTTGCCTAGTAAAAGCCTTACCCACCAACTTTCATTATGCCTCTGCTTTCTGGGCTGGTTTGTTTGCTTTTATCTGCACTCGTTCGTTGTTTGCAGAATCTGCCGGATATATCAGCTGCTCCATACAGCGGAGCCCAATCGAGAGGGAGGGGGGCCGGGTGTACGGGGTCCCGGTGGAGGAACCCCGGGTCAGCAGTCCTCACACCGATCCTGGTTCTTGCCGGGTCCTTTGGCTATGGCGTTTGTTTGCCTGGTTCTGTGTTGTTTCCCCGTTCCTCGCGACCGCTCCATCCCTTCACGCTGCTATAGGAGAGAAGCCGCCAGGACGCCGGCTCGCAATCACATCTCCAGCTCCTCCCTTCCCGTCTGACGTCTCACGTCATGACCATCACCTATCCCATTACCAGAGTTCTCCTCATTCCCTCCCAGGGTGTGGGCCTTTTTTGAGACGAGTGCATAAGATCGCAACGCTGCTATTTGCAACATATGTCTCAAGCGTATCTCGCGTGGCCAAAACATCTCCCGTTTGGGGAACCCCGAACCAAAATTTAACAAAAAAATTACGTGGGGGGTCCCCCTAAATTCCATACCAGGCCCTTCAGGTCTGGTATGGATATTAAGGGGAACCCCGGCCAAAATTTTTTTAAAAATGGCATGGGGTCCCCCTCAAAATCTATACCAGAACCTTTAGGTCTGGTATGGATTTTAAGGGGAACCCCGTACCAATTTTTTTTTTTAAATGGCGTGGGGTCCACCAAAAATCCTTACCAGACCCTTATCCGAGCACGCAACCTGGCAGGCCGCAGGAAAAGAGGGGGGGACGAGAGAGCAGCCCCCCTCCTGAACCGTACCAGGCCATATGCCCTCAACATTGGGAAGGTGCTTTGGGGTAGCCCCCCAAAACACATTGTCCCCATGTTGATGGGGACAAGGGCCTCATCCCCACAACCCTTGCCGGTGGTTGTGGGGGTCTGTGGGCAGGGGGCTTATTGGAATCTGGAATCCCCCTTTAGCAAGGGGACCCCCAGATCCCGGCCCTCCCCCTGTGTGAAATGGTAAGGGGGTACCCCTACCATTTCACAAAAAAAGTGTCAAAAATGTTAAAAATGACAAGAGACAGTTTTTGACAAATCCTTTATTTAAATGCTTCTTCTATCTTCTATCCTCTATCTTCTATATTTCTTTGGTTTCTTCCTCCATCTTCTTCTTCTGAAGATCAAGTTAAAAAAAAAGTCAACTTTTTTTTGCATTGATCCATGTCCCCTGGGGCAGGACCCAGGTCCCCAAACACTTTTTATGACAATACCATGCATATAAGCCTTTAAAATTATCACTTTTTATTTCTCCCATAGACTTTTAAAGGGTGTTCCGCGGCTTTCGAATTTGCCGCGAACACCCCAAATTGTTTGCTGTTCGATGAACTGCCGAACAGCCGATTAGCCGATTTTCGAGTTGAACATGAGTTCGACTCGAACTAGAAGCTCATCCCTAGTGATCATATCTCCCCTTATGTATTTATACATGGAGATCATATCCCCCTTATGTATTTATACATGGTGATCATATCCCCCTGATGTATTTATACATGGTGATCATATCTCCCCTTATGTATTTATACATGGTGATCACATCCCCCTTATGTATTTATACATGAAGATCATATCCCCCTTATATATTTATACATGGAGATCATATCTCCCCTTATGTATTTATACATGGAGATAATATTCCCCTTATGTATTTATACATGGTGATCATATTCCCCTGTCCTATTTATACATGGTGATCATATCCCCCTGATGTATTTATACATGGGGATCATATCCCCCTTATGTATTTATACATGGTGATCATATCCCCCTGATGTATTTATACATGGAGATCATATCCCCCTTATGTATTTATACATGGTGATCATATCCCCCCTTATGTATATACACATGAAGATCATATCCCCCCCTTATATATTTATACATGGAGATCATATCCCCTCTTATGTATTTATACATGGTGATCATACCCCCCTCATGTATTTATACATGGAGATCATATCCCCCTTATGTATTTAAAAATTTAAAAATTCCTTCCTGATCCCTCCAGAGGCAATTCGATTTTCCCTGGATAAACTTTACCAATAAATGTTAATACCCAGTTATATTATGGTTATAGTTATATATACACACACAGTATGTTAGATTCTAGCATCAGGGTTGTTAAACCAGTTCCCAGCCAGGGGCTCAGCTTTGAAGGGTTGATGAGCGGAAGCTCCCACTTTGTCTGCCACAAACAGGTTCCATTTTACTCCAGCTCCAGACCTAGGCAGGGATCCCTTCCTTGGCTTACATGAGAGACTTCCACTGTGTGCCTGTGATTTTAAAATTGGTCCCTGGGTGGGTCACTCCACATACCTGAGTCCTATATGACATGGCACCCTAGGTGTGCAGAAGGAACCTTCCAAGCCACTACTGCAGACTGACCTGTTTTCACCAAAACACCATGTAATCCTGCCCTTGATGCATTGTTCACAGCTCCGTGTTAAATGCTCCATTCCTTTTCACTTCAAGTCTAGGCCATAAGTCCAAATGTGTTTCCGTTCCCCAGCATGGGAGCATGCCCTTCTAGTATTAATCACTACATGCTGCTTCTATGGCGGGGACCTATTCCTCTTTCTTCCTAAATAGCATAGGGCATGGCATAGGGCATGACTCTGTCTGAACAGACAGGCTTACTCGTGCTTGGATCTAGTAGCTGCATCAGTTTAAATTTTTTTGAACATTTTCTTTAAGCACAGAAAAATACTTGTTGGTCTTGCCAGGATTTGGGTGTCCTTGTAACTTCCTCTCTAGTCAAGTGAAATCTGAAAATGAAACAATATTATCAGCCTTCCCAGCTATCATCTGTGAACTACAAAACACATCCCCCATGCAATGGAGATTATAAGGGGGGGCAGGGTTGCAGTCCAAATCAGGGGAGCAGCCTAGGGTGGCAATGCTACATAAATGCTACATCTGACAACTGGTAAGGTGCCATATATCAAATTTTTGAGATGAGCGGTTTAGCCAAGCTTTAACATTTTTGATGCTATTAACCTAATATGCATTCTGTTTTTGTGTTTTCTTTTTTTTCAGCACGGAAACCAGTATGAAAGTGAAGTAGACATATTCGCTTTAGGTTTAATATCATTTGAACTACTTTGGAAACTTGGTACTAAGCAAGAGAAATCAATAGTAGGTTTTGATTTTTACCCTTGGTCAGATAATGTTCATTTCTAATGTTAAAGGATATAGTATGTGCTGTAATTAGTTATTTCGGTCCTTTTGAAGCAATAAAGGTCACCCCAACCAAAACTGATATCCCATTGTCTGAAACATGTTGCAGCCAGCCTCTACTAAGCCTAAAATGGCAAGCAGCATAAAAACCACAACCAACACTGCACACAGGAGGTGTATCTCATAATTGTGTTAAACTTTATATGCAAAAAATACTGAATACAATGTTATAGTTATGTCATGTGGTGCCCTTCCCATCCACCCAGGAATACAGACAAGTACAGGGAGAGCCCTATCCAGAAATCCAGGCAGCTGCACCCTCCTCCCTTCCTCCAGTAGAAAGAGACCCCCATCCAAGAGTGGTGCAGGGGGGTGGATCAGAGAGGACCTCTATGCAGGAATATAGGATATATATATATTTTTTTTTTTTTAATTGGCAAATGGTAAACTATTTTATAAGCATATTTTCCTCAAATCATATATGCAGTGTATGTGGTATGTGTTTATGGAATAATTGTATGATATATATGTCATTTCTCACATTTCGTCCATGAGATTAAAAAAAAATTATACTTCTTAGAATTTTTTGGGATATGACTACCAAATGTTAAGAAGATAGAGAAAAAACTTTTCAATGCATATCTCTATATACTGTATCTCTTCCCTCTCTCTCTGTATACTGTATCTCCCCCTCTCTATCTGTATACTGTATCTCCCCTTCTCTCTGTATATACTGTATACCCCTCTCTCTGTATATACTGTATCTCCCCCCACTCTCCCTCTCTCTCTGTATACTGTATCCCCTCCTCTCTATACTGTATTTCCTCCTCTCTGTATACTGTATCTCCCTCTCTGCATACTGTATCTTCCTCTCTGTATACTGTATCCCCCTCTCTGTATACTGTATCTCCCTCTCTGTATACTGTCTCTCCCCTTCTCTATATATGGCATCTCCCCCTCTCTGTATACTCTATCCCCCTCTGTACATTGTACCCCCTCTCTATATACATTATCCCCCAAAAAACATAGAACACCTGGAGCGCTGCAAGTCTAGGAACCAAGTAGAGTGCTCTGATGAGGAGTAATCAGATAAGTGGATCAGACCCCGTGCAGCCAGCACAGCACAGAAAGAGATGTGACAGTCTAAGAAAAAACAGTCAATTTTTTTATATATACACTATCCCCTCCTCTCTGTATACTCTGTACCTCCCCTCTCTATATACTCTATCCCCCTCTGTATACTGTACCTCCACTCTCTGTCTACTCTACCCCCCTCTGTATACTGTACCTCCCCTCTCTGTATACTCTACCCCCTCTCTGTATACTGTAGCCCCCCTCTCTGTATACTGTAGCCCCCCTCTCTGTATACTCTATCCCCCTCTGTATACCGTATCCCCCTCTGTATACTGTACCTCCCCTCTGTATACTGTACCTCCCCTCTGTATACTGTACCCCCTCTGTATACTGTACCCCCTCTCTGTATACTGTACCCCCTCTCTGTATGCTCTATCCTCCCCTCTGTATAGTGTGCCCCCTCTGTATACTGTACCCCCCCTCTGTATACTGTACCCCCTCTATACTCTATCCCCCTCTGTATATTCTATCCCCCTCTGTATACTGTGCCTCCTCTCTGTATACTATCCCCCTCTCTGTATACTGTACCCCCCTCTCTGTATACTGTACCTCAACAATGTTGTTCTGGCTCCCTGCTGGTCAGGTGTAGTCTCATGGTCAGTTGCGGTGTGCCCCATGAATGCTCCTCCCAGAGTCAATCTGGGCTCCGCCCCCTCCCTGCTCCTTCCTTCCATTCAGCAGAGCGGGCAGCAAAGCCGTGTGTGTGCAATCAGCTGTGCGCTGATCCAGGGGATCAGGGCTGGGTCAGCACTGCAGGGGGAGAAAAGCAGTGACTGCGGCCTGGAGTTGGACCTGGCAGCCCCTGCCTGCAATCTGGAGACAGTTTAAGGCTGGGGACAGTGTCCACCGTCCGGGGACTGTCCCCGGAAGCCGGGGACATCTGGTCACCGTACCAAATACAGGCCCTCTATTCAACCCCCTCCAGTAGCAAACCTTCAGCCAGGAGTGCAGGCAGCTGCCCCCTTCCCCCATTGGAAAGGGTGAATGGAGTAAGCAGACACATCTGGAGCTATACAAACATTGGAGTCCATGGTTCCATGGTCCCAGAAGGATGCAGGGGCATTTTCTGAATGCTGCAGGCCTGTGTGCAAGAACAAAAGTTGGGCCCCAGTGTGGACCTGCAACAAGGGAGGGTCATGCTACACTACCATCTACACATGTATATCATTTCACACCTATCCAAATATCTAAGCATACACCATGCAGAATGCTGGGTGTGGCCAGATTGTGCTAACAGTGGGAGGGATTTTAAAGCAGAGTTTCACCCAAAAGTGAAAGCTCCGCTTATCTGCTTCCCCCCCCCTCCGGTGCCACATTTGGCACCTTTTGGGGGGAGGGGGAGCATGTATCTGTTTTTGATAGGTACTCACCCCCACTTCTGAGAGATCTCGCCAAAGACTTCACTGTTGGTTTCCCTAACCATTAATGGCAGCGGCATCACCCGAGAGCCAATGGAAACAACAGCTGGGGTACCAATATTGCTGGATTCCAGGACAGATAAGTGTCTTATTAAAAGTCAGCAGCTACAGTATTTGTAGCTGCTGACTTTTATTTTTTTGCTGGGGGGGGCGGTACTCCGCTTTAAGGAGCATGGCTAAATAAGACCTGAGTCTAGCCGACATTTACCATGCTCAGCACAATTATTTGAAATAAGTTTAACTTTTCCATGATATATCCTTTTCAGGCAGCAGCCAGGCTGCAAGGGAGTGATAATTAAGCAACCTCTACATACAGCCCCTGTTCACATCATGAGTCCCCCCTTACACCCCAATCAGAGTTTCCTTTCTTTATCGTACATCACGGTCAGCATAGTAATTACTATGTTGGTTATATGCCACCTATAGGTGAATGGACACTGGCACACCCAAAAGACAGGACGTCCCCCTCTATATAACCCCTCCCATACAGGAAGTACCTCAGTTTTTTTCACCAGTGTCTCAAGGTGTTGGTCACGGTGGTTGAAGTGCTATGCTAAAGAAAAGCCCCGTTGGAGAAATCCTTGGCAGGATCAAGGTGCTATGCAGTCGGATCTATTCAAGATGCCAAAATAAGAATGGCCAAAATGGATGGTACCCGAGCCTCGAGAAAGAATAAGTGAGGTCTCTTGCCTGTAATGCTCCTCTTTTGAAGGCTGGACCCTGGGATCCAGGTCCTTGGTCACATACCTAAACCAAAGGTTGTCCTGGCAGGGTGCTATACGGGTGCAAGGGTGTGGACCCCAGTATGCAAGGGGACCCAGTCCATGAAGGTCCGTCATGACATGGCCCGCCATGATGGGTGAAGATTGGGTCTGGCTGTGTTTTCCAGCAGTATCCTGTGGCAGGAATGGTAAGTTAAAAGAAGATCCTAAGAAACACATACGGTCCACTTATGGACTTCTTCTGAGTAAATGATGCCTTGCCTGTTTTTAACCACTAGAGGGTGTAATTGTAACATACCTGGTGTTTAACATTACCATGCTTCCCCTGCAGTGTGCTCAGTGTCTGGAAGCGCTCCTGTGGAACAGCGTTGCCCCCTTACTCCACTCTGTCATGGCCACTAAAGGGGCTTGGGGATTGCCGCCTCTGAAACATGACAGGCGGCATCCCCCATGGTGACACAGCCCCTCTCCACCCAAGCTATCCCGATTGTGGGACCGTTCGTTCGATCGCACGCGTGAGGGAATCATCTATGTCTAAAGAGCTACCCTAGGATGGGGTGGGCGTTGCTTGGCACGGCTGGCGTGCACGTGGAATCGAACATTAACGTAATACATGGCACAGGCGCAAGGCTTACTGCCTATAACGTTTTTACTCTGGGAAGAGTCTGATGGCTGACAGAGGGACACAGAGCATACAAGGGCATGTAAGCACTGTATGGGTGTTGGATACAGGCATTTTAAAGGCATGTCTACACAGCATCAGGCTGAGCAGTGTTAGCAGCATATTTTCAGTGCTGGACTATAGCTCGGCAGTAGATGCATATTGTAAGTACCTCTGCCTCTTGTGCTAAGGACTATAACTTACCGTAAGAAAGGTGGAGGAAATACAGCAGGGAGGAGTGCAAGGGCGCCGCGGTCGGGGTCTGAGTTTTCTAGGCACGCTTCCACAGTTCCATCCTCTCCTGAAAGACCAGAAGCAACTGGCCAGTCTGAGCCATTTAGGCTGTCAGGCATAGTGGCTACTTCCAACATTTCAGCCTCTGCATACGTCACCAAGGATGATTTGGCTTCAGCGTTAGCTGGTTTGGAAGGAAAAATAGCTGATATGTTTGCGTCTTCATCCCAGTCTGGGAAAAAACGTGATAGGTCCCCTTTTTCTCCTCCTGACCTTCCAGTATTGGAACAAAAATGGGCAGATGATGTTGAGATGCCATTGGGTGACCAGGAAGAAAGGCAGACAGATGACTCCTCCTCTGAGGATTCAGTCTCAGAAGAATCCTTCTCAGCCTTGCAATCTCAAAAATTGCTAGTTGAATCCCTTATGGAGTTAGTCCGTTCTGGATACAAGTTGCCCCCAGCGCAGGTAGCTGAGGCCCCCTTTTCCGCTTTGGGTTCTTTAAGGCCTCCACAGGATTCACATGCTTTCCCTGTACACCCATTGCTGGAGCGCCTGATAAATGCTGACTGTGATCACCCAGGTAGATATTTTCTTCCCCCTAGAAGGTTTTCTCTTCTTTATCCTATGGAGGAAAAATTCACCAAAAAGTGGAGTTTGCCAGCAGTAGACGCTGCTATATCTTCTGTGAATAGTAGTCTAACTTGTCCAGTGGACAATGTCCAGGTTTTTAAAGATCCAGACGATAAAAAGCTGGAATCTTTGCTTAAGGCCTCATTTGCTGGTGCAGCAGCACAGCCTGCAGTAGCAGCAATAGGCATTTGTCATTTCCTAAAAGACCAACTTAAGCAGGTTATTAAAGGTGTCCCTGCTCAAGGGGAAGCGGCCTGTGATTTAGCTGAGCTACCGAGGGCCTTATGTTTTGCGGTTAATGCTCTTAAAGATTCTATTCATCAGGTGTCATGCCTTGCTCTCCTATCAGTGCATATGCGTAGAATTCTTTGTTTGAAGCATTGGTCAGCTGAATTGCCATGCAAAAAGCTATTGGCAGGTTTTCCCTTTCTTGGGGAATGGTTGTTTGGGGATGATTTGGATAAATATATCCAAAAAATTTCAGGTGGTAAGAGTGCCCTTTTACCAGTTAAAAGAAGGAGTAGACATCCTTCATTTAAACATTCTTCTTCCCCAGTACCATGTTCGACTGTGTTCAGGCAGTCGCAACGGCCTCCGTCGCCAGGTTCAAGAGGTAAGCCTCAAGGCCAAGCACAAGGCCAGAAGAAGCCTTGGGGCAGAAGCCTGCAAAACAGAGTCCCAAGGCCTCCTTATGAAGGGGTGCCCCCGCTCGATTGAGTGGGGGGGAGGCTTTTGCAGTTTTCAGGGGCTTGGCAGGAAGAGATGAAAGATGGGTTATCTCCACGGTATCTCTAGGGTACAAACAAGAGTTTCAAGAGTTTCCACCTTTTCATTTTCTAAGGTTGAACGTTCCCAAAGACCCAGTAAAAAGGTCTTTATTCCAGGCACTGGACTGATTGACATCTCAGGGTGTAATCATAGTGATTCCCTTAGAAGAGCAGGGCATGTTCTTTTATTCAAATCTCTTTATGGTGCCAAAACCGAATGGAGATGTCAGACCCATTCTAGATCTCAAAGATCTAAATCAGGGGGGTGTGGCTTGGACATGGCAGAGTGAAGAAGCTCATGGCTAGAGCTCCCGACACCCGACCCGCCAAAATTGGCTATTAAACCGGTACTTCACCCTCTTTAACTGGCAATGACATACCGGAGAGGAGGAAGGACCAGGGGAACAACTAGAGCGAATCCGGCAGCCTCAATCAGCCGCTATCTCCAATATCCAAATCAAACGGCGGCAACACCCGCAGCTACACGTGGTGGAAGAGGGACGGAGGACTCACCTTCCACATCCATGGCAGCTTCTAGGAGCCAGGCATCAAGCTCACTGGAGGGGGTGCCCTCACTTCTGGCGCCGCCGCCTGGTAGCCCGAGCGGATCGGAAGATTCAGCGGGGTCGAGACAGACTGAGGCGGACATCAGGTCTTTGCTACTTGCACTACCAACTAAAGCTGACATCGAGGCACTGATAAGACGGATGGAAGAGTAATGCCCCGTACACACGGTCGGATTTTCCGATGGAAAATTTCCGATTGGAGCGTGTTGTCGGAAATTCCGACCGTGTGTGGGCTCCATCGGATATTTTCCATCGGATTTTCCGACGCACAAAGTTTGAGAGCAGGATATAAAATTTTCCGACAACAAAATCCGTTGTCGGAAATTCCGATCGTGTGTACACAAATCCGACGGACAAAGTGCCACGCATGCTCAGAATAAATAAAGAGATGAAAGCTATTGGCCACTGCCCCGTTTATAGTCCCGACGTACGTGTTTTACGTCACCGCGTTTAGAACGATCGTATTTTCCGACAACTTTGTGTGACCGTGTGTATGCAAGACAAGTTTGAGCCAACATCCGTCGGAAAAAATCCTATGATTTTGTTGTCGGAATGTCCGAACAAAGTCCGACCGTGTGTACGGGGCATTACACAGTCATGACATCCAGGAAATCCGCAATGAAGTCCACACAATCAATGATAGACTTTGCACGGAAGAATCAGAGGTGAGCTCACTGGGGCTGCGGGTCATTCAGCTGGAGAGGGGTCAGACAGCCCTCCAAGAGCACATGAAGGATCTCCAGCTACAGGCTGAAGATTTTGAAAATCGCAGCCGCCGCAACAATTTGCTGATCAGGGGATTACCCGAAGCGACTGGCCCTGAAAACCTCCAGGAGTCTATTATGGCAATTTTCCAACAGGTTTTAAGTCCAGACCCCCCCGCCAACATGGAGTTTGATTGGGTCCACCGAGCGGTAGGGCCTCGATCACAAGATCCAGATCGCCCCAGAGACGTAATCTGCCGTCTCCACCGCTACTCGCAGAAAGAGCGAGTGCTACGAGCAGCCCGATCCAGAGACCAAATTGATTTTGATGTAGCCAGCATTACCATCTTCCCCGACATCTCACGGGCAACACTAATAAGACGAGCTATGTTTAAACCTCTGCTTGAGAAACTGAGGAGAGCTGAGCTGCCTTATCGTTGGGGGTTCCCGCTACAACTTACAGTGCGCAAAGGCAGTTCTTCCTTCACAGTGCGGTGTCACACAGATCTCCCAGATCTTTTCTCGTTCTTGGCTATGGATCCTTTCCCCCTACCTGACTGGTTGCAACCACTACCGCCCAGGGACGCTCGCTCAACACCTTCAGCCCCTGGACCAGGCTTACCCCGGCGCTCTGCAGGACGGAGGAGAGGAGACCACCGGCCGGTTGGTGTACAAGATCCTGAGTAGGGATGAGCCGAACACCCCCCTGTTCGGTTCGCACCAGAACATGCGAACAGGAAAAAAATTCGTTCGAACACGCGAACGCCGTTAAAGTCTATGGGACACGAACATGAATAATCAAAAGTGCTAATTTTAAAGGCTAATATGCAAGTTATTGTCATAAAAAGTGTTTGGGGACCCGGGTCCTCCCCCAGGGGACATGAATCAATGCAAAAAAAAGTTTTAAAAACGGCCGTTTTTTCAGGAGCAGTGATTTTAATAATGCTTAAAGTCAAACAATAAAAGTGTAATATCCCTTTAAATTTCATACCTGGGGGGTGTCTATAGTATGCCTGTAAAAGGGCGCATGTTTCCCGTGTTTAGAACAGTCTGACAGCAAAGTGACATTTTGAAGGAAAAAACACATTTAAAACTACCGCGGCTATTGCATTGCCGACAATACACATAGAAGTTCATTGATAAAAACGGCATGGGAATTCCCCACAGGGGAACCCCGAACCAAAATAAAAAAAAAAAAATTGATGTGGGGGTCCCCCTAAATTCCATACAAGGCCCTTCAGGTCTGGTATGGATATTAAGGGGAACCCCAGCCAAAATTAAAAAAAAAAATTGACGTGGGGTTCCCCCTAAATTCCATACCAGACCCTTCAGGTCTGGTATGGATTTTAAGGGGAACCCCGCGCCAAAAAAAAAAAAAAAACGGCGTGGGGTCCCCCTAAAAATCCATACCAGACCCTTATCCGAGCACGCAACCTGGCAGGCCGCAGGAAAAGAGGGGGGGACGAGAGTGCGGCCCCCCCCCCCTCCTGAACCGTACCAGGCCACATGCCCTCAACATTGGGAGGGTGCTTTGGGGTAGCCCCCCAAAACACCTTGTCCCCATGTTGATGAGGACAAGGGCCTCATCCTCACAACCGTGGCCGGTGGTTGTGAGGGTCTGCGGGCGGGGGGCTTATCGGAATCTGGAAGCCCCCTTTAACAAGGGGACCCCCAGATCCCGGCCCCCCCCCTGTGTGAAATGGTAAGGGGGTACTTTCCCCTACCATTTCACTAAAAAACTGTCAAAAATGTTAAAAATGACAAGAGACAGTTTTTGACAATTCCTTTATTTAAATGCTTCTTCTTTCTTCCTTCATCTTCTTCTTCTTCTGGTTCTTCTGGCTCTTCTGGTTCTTCCTCCGGCGTTCTCGTCCAGCATCTTCTCCGCGGCGTCTTCTATCTTCTTCTCCTCGGGCCGCTCCGCACCCATGCATGAGGGGGGAGGCTCCCGCTCTTCTCTTCATCTTCTTCTCTTCTTCATCTTCTTCTTCATCTTCTTCTTCTTCTTCTTCTTCCTTCTTCTCTTCTTCTCTTCTTCCTGTCTTCTCCGGGCCGCTCCGCAATCCATGCTGTGGCATGGAGGGAGGCTCCCGCTGTGTGACGGCGTCTCTTCGTCTGACGGTTCTTAAATAACGGGGGGCGGGGCCACCCGGTGACCCCGCCCCCCTCTGACGCACGGTGACATGACGGGACTTCCCTGTGGCATTCCCCGTGACGTCACAGGGAAGTCCCTCAAGTCACCGTGCGTCAGAGGGGGGCGGGGTCACCGGATGGCCCCGCCCCCCGTTATTTAAGAACCGTCAGACGAAGAGACGCCGTCACACAGCGGGAGCCTCCCACCATGCCAGCATGGCTGCGGAGCGGCCCGGAGAAGACAGGAAGAAGAGAAGAAGGAAGAAGAAGAAGAAGAAGAAGAAGATGAAGAAGAAGATGAAGAAGAGAAGAAGATGAAGAGAAGAGCGGGAGCCTCCCCCCCATGCCATGGGTGCGGAGCGGCCCGAGGAGAAGAAGATAGAAGACGCCGCGGAGAAGATGCTGGACGAGAACGCCGGAGGAAGAACCAGAAGAGCCAGAAGAACCAGAAGAAGAAGAAGATGAAGGAAGAAAGAAGAAGCATTTAAATAAAGGAATTGTCAAAAACTGTCTCTTGTCATTTTTAACATTTTTGACAGTTTTTTAGTGAAATGGTAGGGGTAAGTACCCCCTTACCATTTCACACAGGGGGGGGGCCGGGATCTGGGGGTCCCCTTGTTAAAGGGGGCTTCCAGATTCCGATAAGCCCCCCGCCCGCAGACCCTCACAACCACCGGCCACGGTTGTGAGGATGAGGCCCTTGTCCTCATCAACATGGGGACAAGGTGTTTTGGGGGGCTACCCCAAAGCACCCTCCCAATGTTGAGGGCATGTGGCCTGGTACGGTTCAGGAGGGGGGGGGGGCCGCACTCTCGTCCCCCCCTCTTTTCCTGCGGCCTGCCAGGTTGCGTGCTCGGATAAGGGTCTGGTATGGATTTTTAGGGGGACCCCACGCCGTTTTTTTTTTTTTTTTTTGGCGCGGGGTTCCCCTTAAAATCCATACCAGACCTGAAGGGTCTGGTATGGAATTTAGGGGGAACCCCACGTCAATTTTTTTTTTAAATTTTGGCTGGGGTTCCCCTTAATATCCATACCAGACCTGAAGGGCCTTGTATGGAATTTAGGGGGACCCCCACATCAATTTTTTTTTTTTTTTTTTGGTTCGGGGTTCCCCTGGGGGGAATTCCCATGCCGTTTTTATCAATGAACTTCTATGTGTATTGTCGGCAATGCAATAGCCGCGGGTAGTTTTAAATGAGTTTTTTCCTTCCAAATGTCATTTTGCTGTCAGACTGTTCTAAACACGGGAAACATGCGCCCCTTTACAGGCATACTATAGACACCCCCCAGGTACGAAATTTAAAGGGATATTACACTTTTATTGTTTGACTTTAAGCATTAATAAAATCACTGCTCCTGAAAAAACGTCCGTTTTTAAAACTTTTTTTTGCATTGATCCATGTCTCCTGGGGCAGGACCCGGGTCCCCAAACACTTTTTATGACAATAACTTGCATATAAGCCTTTAAAATTAGCACTTTTGATTTCTCCCATAGACTTTTAAAGGGTGTTCCGCGGCATTCGAATTTGCCGCGAACACCCCAAATTGTTCGCTGTTCGGCGAACTTGCGAACAGCCAATGTTCGAGTAGAACATGAGTTCGACTCGAACTCGAAGCTCATCCCTAATCCTGAGCTATAACTACCAGTTTCTGTGAGTGCTTGATTATGTTCTAAGTTAACACAAAGTTTGCAAGGTTGCTTGTCCTCATTGTCGCCCCGGCCCCTAGAACGCAAGGAACAGACATGGGAAGAAACTCAGTGAACATTATTGATTACTAGCACAGTACCCTGACGTGATTCTTTATGCTGGCCGTGTGTTGGGGGAGGAGGGGGGGCCCTTTTCTTGTATGCATCAGCCTGAAGCAACCCGAACTCTATCCCTGCAGGGTTTGCATGTGGACTCCCCCCCCCCTCGGCCCCTGATCTGTAAACAATGGTTTGGTCTCGTGCCAACGAGACATCTATGAACCCCGCCCAGAGGGGGTTCGCAAAGCCCCCACCTTCTGCTGAACTCCGATGCTGGGGGGGAGGGGGGGAGATCGGTCTCAACGGGACAAATGTCACATTTGCAGGCATAGGAAACTAATAATGGTGACCATTCTATAAGTAAAACAGTGACTCAATCCTGCTTTCTGAAGCAACATGAGATGGGGGCTGTGTCAATTTGCTAATAAACATGGGTGGGACAGAAACACCAAAGTGGTCATCTACAATAGAGAGGGCAGTGAATGATGGCTCTGTCGCCTCCCTCCATTTTCTGATCCTCCCCTCCCCTGTGCTGGTCCCCCCCTTCCTCCTCCTTCCCTGTCCTCCCTCCTCCTTCTCCCTCCATCCCCCTCCCTCCTCCTTCTCCCTCCATCCCCCTCCCCCCCCTCTCCTCTTTCCCTCCTCCCCCCCTCTCCTCTTTCCCTCCTCCCCCCCTCTCCTCTTTCCCTCCCCCCTCTCCTCTTTCCCTCCTCCCCCCCTCTCCTCTTTCCCTCCCCCCCTCTCCCCTTTCCCTCTTACCCCCCTCTCCTTTCTCCCCCCCCCCTTATCCATCCCTCCCCCCCCCTCTTTCCCTCTTCCCCCCCTCCGGCCCACCTTCTTCTTCCGTCCCCCTCACTTGCCTCCTTCTTCCACCCGGCCCTCCTGTGCTCCCCTCCCGCAGCGGGGAGAAGTCCTGCATAAATCTGGTGATACATTCCTCAGGACTTTCCCAGCACCCCCTTTCATTACTGCGGTTATGCGTGTGGAGGGAGAGGGTCTGGGTCGATTGTGGTCCAGACCACGATCTGGGTCGAACCGAAATGTGGGGGAGGGTTTGCAGGGACTAGAGCCTCTGCCCCCCCTTGCCTGCGAGGGGGGAGATGTATGGGGGTTGAGAGCCGTGTGGAACCATGACAAATCACATCTAACTGGGGCTGGGAGGGATGGGGCTCAATATAAGGGACCGGGGCTATGTTCAAGCCTATGTTTATATGCAATGTGTTATAAATGGTTCGGCTTTACCGATGTATGTTTTTCTCCTTGTTTTTCTTTTTGCTCTGATGTGTCATGTTAAAGTGCTCCGTTATTTGGTTTGATAGCTATGCTTCTAGATTCGGAGCGGGGCATTAACTGTGTACCTGAAATACTACTCACTTACAGGGTCTTATTTATGGAGGCGGGCCGCGCCTGAATCTGGGCTGACATGGTGGTCGCGCCTGTGCGGGCGGGGCTGGTCTTCCATTTGACCCATAATGATGAACTCCCGCATGCACGGTAATGTTTAGCTCCAAGAATACTGCTAGGTGGGTTGGGAAAGGGAGCCTCTGACCCCTGCTGTGTCCGACTACTCCCCACACTTAGGACTGCCCCCGTAAAGTGACCTTCTCATCTGGGAGGCTACTGGGGTGCATTGAGACTAGGTTTCATATACGCCCTTGGCGTATTAGAACCCTTCTCCATCGTATACTTACCCTTCTTCTCTGACTTCACTTCCTTTTCACTTTCTTACTACTACTTTCTACTTTCTCCTCTCCCCCAACCCCCCCCTCCTTTTTTTATTTTTTATCTCCCCTTGCTTTCTACTCCGGCCGCTGCCATGCCTATAGACAAATCGAAACCTGTCCGCCTGGTCTCAATTAATGTGAGAGGACTAAATACTCCCGAGAAGCACACCATGGTACTTAATAACTTAAAACAAATGAAAGCCCAAGTATGCTTCCTCCAGGAGACACATTTCCGTGGAGACAAACCACCAAGACTCCATGACCGCTTGTTCCCAACAGCATACCATGGTTGCTCTTCTGATTCCAAGTCAAAAGGAGTGAGTATCCTTATTCGTAGCAATACCCCTTGGGTTATGAAGGATCGCTGGGATGATGCAGAGGGCAGAGCACTTTTCATAAAGGGGACGATTGGAACAACTCTGGTAACCCTGGTAAACCTATACCTCCCCAACTCTAACCAGATAACATTCCTGGAGAGGACAATGTCCACCCTGGAAGAGTTTGCTGAGGGGGAGATACTTATGGGGGGAGACCTGAATTTTACATTGGACCCGACTATAGATTCCTCCAAAAACACATCTCAGATCTCATACGCGGCATTGAGGCATCTCAAGAGAAACCTACATGCTTTCCACTTGATAGACGTGTGGCGGGTCCTCCACCCCAACCATAGGCACTACACATTCTATTCACATCCCCATGATTCTTACACAAGAATCGATATGTTCATGATACCACAATCACTCTTATCCAGGGTCACTTCGGCCTCAATTGGCTCTATTACATTTTCAGACCATGCACCAGTCTTCATGGAGTTGGGCTTGATTCAACCTACCACAAAACAATGGTCATGGAGGATCAATGACTTGCTGATACAGACCCCAGAGATAGTTGCGGAAGTATCAAAAGAATTGGAACAATATTTCTCCACCAACGTAAACCCAGAGGTACACCCAACGATTGTTTGGGAAGCCCACAAAAGCTATATAAGAGGTCTCCTGATCAAAATAGGATCCCGTGTAAAGAAAGAAAGAGCTACACAAATAGTGGACCTTCTGAGAAAAATCAGAACCCTAGAGAGTATCCATAAGCAATCGCTGGCGTCCCGGGCCCTAGCAGAACTGACAATCCTGCGAAATCAGCTTCAAGCCTTGACACTAGTTAAAGCTAAGGAGATGATCTCTAAATGTCGCCGTTCATTCTACGAACGCGGTAATTAATGTGGAAAGACTCTGGCAAGAGCGTTGAGAGTCCAGAAAGCACGCACATTTATCCCTGAAATGCTGAATAAAGCACAAAATAAGGTTCATACCACAGAGGGAATAGCAGCTCTTTTCCAGGAATATTATAAAGACTTGTGAAAGTAAAATGTAGCGCATAAATTGTGCAAAAAGTCTTCAATCAAGAAAACAACTGAAAAACAAATATCCATGAATGGTAAACACAGCAATGATAAAACTTATAAGTCTCTCAATGAAGGTGAATAAAGTCCAGTGAGTGAATAGAAAACAAATATACATGGAATGTCCCACTGGAAATGGTATGTGGATGTGAGACGGCAAATGCTCTAACACGGGTAAATCATCAGATCATCCCAAAGCTGTATCTCACAACTGCATGTGACTTGGTAAAGATGGTGTGTAAGAAACTCTTACCAGATACACTGGACTCCCTTGTCAGCGACAGGGAGTCACTTGAGCGGGTTGCCTCTCAGGGCCTGAAAGCGGACATCACAGCTCTGCGAACCTTCTGGGTCAAACTCTGTATGGATCTCCCGGGGCCGCCAGGTGGGTCCTCCCAAAGGATGGCCAAGGTGCGAATCAGAGGTAACAGTGCGTCACGTAAAAAACTGAAGTGAAGGCTGGTTTGATCTCTCAGTTGATATGTGGAGAAAAAATAAACAGGCTCCACATAGTGTAGATGAGCAAAGTGGGATTTTTATTGCTAAAAAAGCCAGGTAACAATAAAATGTGATCACAGGGTATAAAAACAAAGATGGGCAACAAGAAGGATGCTGAAAGAGAGAATAGCAGCAGAGAAACAGAGGGAATAGCAGATCTTTTCCAGGAATATTATAAAGACTTATATAATCTCCCATCCCCACACTCGGATAAGGATAAAGCCACGGAAAAAAAAGAAATTCAGATATATCTTCGAAACTCAGGCCTCCCGCAAATTCCAGAAGATGACTTGAGCAAACTGGAAAAGCCGATCTCCACAGCTGAAGTGCATACGGCAATGGCACAAATGCAGCTAGGTAAGGCTCCGGGCCCAGACGGGTACTCCCTATTGTATTATAGGACTTTTGGAGGCCTACTGACTCCGCATTTTATGTCGGCCTATAATGCAACGGGGGAAGGAAGGACCCTTCCTAGAGACACACTGAGAGCCCACATCTCAGTTATTCCTAAAGAAGGAAAAGACCCACTACACTGTCAAAACTACAGACCAATATCCCTATTGAATGTAGACTTAAAAATTTTCACTAAAATCCTCTCCATGCGCATGATTAACCTAATCCCATTATTAATCCACTCTGACCAGGTGGGATTCATCCCAACAAGAGAGGCGCGTGATAACACGACAAAGGCACTCAACTTGGTCCAAGCAGCTAGAATGAGGAAAATCCCTATGCTGCTTCTCTCAACAGATGCCGAAAGACGTTTGACCGGGTTAGTTGGCCTTTTCTATTTGAAACACTAAGATACATTGGACTGAGGGATAGAATGATGAATTGGATTCGTGCTATCTAATCATGTCCATCAGCCCAGGTTAAAGTCAATGGGCACCTATCTTCCACTTTTAACATATCAAACGAGACGAGACAGGGGTGTCCTCTATCACCTCTGATTTTCGTACTCACCCTCGAACCTTTCCTGCGAACCATTCGGAACAACCCAGATATTGAAGGCATTAGCCTAGATGCCACCCTATCCCCAAAAGTAGCGGCCTTCGCCGACGATCTTCTATTCTTCCTGACTAAACCTTTGCTGTCCATCCCAAACCTACTCAAGGAACTAAAGACATACGAGGGTCTAGCATATTATCGTATTAACTATCAGAAATCAGAAGCACTAGATGTGAACCTACCAACCTCCTTAACTTCCCTACTCAGATCGGACTTCCCCTTTAAATGGGCCAATTCACATATTAGATACTTAGGAATACTATTACCTAGAAAGACGGAGGACATTTTTCGTCTCAATTTCCCCCCGCTCTTGACAGAGATTAAAAAAGATTTGCAGGAATGGCACCGTGGCCTTTTTACCTGGTTTGGACGTTGCAACATAATCAAAATGAATATCATGCCCAGACTTTTATACTACTTCCAGGCACTCCCGATACAAATTCCTATGGCCTTTTTGAAAAATGGTCAATAGAGTGATTACGCAATTCGTCTGGGCCAGTAAACCTCCTCGATTGGCACAAACAATACTCCGACTCCCAAAAATGAAGGGTGGCATTGCCCTCCCAGATGCAACCTTATACCACACAGCGTGTCATTTGACCCGAATACTAGATTGGAGCAGACATGAGACCTTGAAACAGTGGGTAAAAATAGAAAACTCCATGACGGGGGTTCAGTTAGACCAAATACCCTGGTGCCAGCAACCTCTACCGAAGCAGATCTTGTCCCACCCCATGGTGGGAGTGACAATCCGGGCTGCGTGGAGGGTTTTTGGAGACTTATCTTTGCACCTCTTCCGTCCCCGATTACCCCTGTAATAGGTAACCCGGCTTTCATTCCGGGACTTAGAGATCCTAGTTTCCGAGAACTAAAGGGACAGAGAAATCGCAAGCCAGACATTTTCTCATAGATGGCCATTGGCAAAGTAGACAACAAATTATAGAACATCCAGAACTGCAGGGGCTCTCTTTCTGGAAAAGGGTTCAGCTCTCCCACTTCATTAGCTTATTACCACCACCGCCCACAATCAAGAGGCAACTGACTCCCTTTTGAATGCTATGTTTAGACCGGAAACACGGGAAACAAGGAAACATGCGATTTCCTTAATGTACCAGCTATTGGTGTCCCCGCAACCAGGAGTAAAACCTAAATACATAGACAAATGGGAGCGAGACTTAGGACTAACATTTACGGATAAACAGATTGACCGTATGATCCTTTTCTCCCAAAAGACTTCCATCTGTGCAAGGCACTTCCCCCGATCCTCAGACAGGTGCTGGAGGTGTGGGGGGGAAGTTGGAACATTCCTACACGTTTTTTGGTCTTGCAGGTTGATACGGCCCTTCTGGACAGAGGTACGCAGGATAGTCCAGAGATTCACGGATCGGGACCTGCCGGACTCCCCTGAGTTCTTCCTTCTGCATCATCATAAGATCCCAACTAAGAGCTACAAGAAATCAATACTACCGTTTTTGCTCACCGCAGCAAAAAGTTGCATCCCACTGTATTGGAAACAGACCCAACCACCGACGGTAACTGTATGGCTGAATAGAGTAGCTGACATACATGCAATGGAGGACTTGGTGGCCACGGAAAAAGGCCTGAGTGAAAAATTCTCCAAAAAATGGTACTACTGGCACGAATTTATCTACTCTGAGGAATACAGACAGCTAGTAAATCGTCCCCCATGAAGGGGATTAAGTGCAAAATGTCTCCGATGAAGTGTCTGTGGCTGGCCGGAGGTGTTTGCTCCCCCCCCAGTTGAGAAACGGGGGGGGGGAGAGGGGGGAGGCTTTCCCCCCTTCCCCTTTCTCCCTTTTTTTTTTCCCCCTACCCTCTAAGCTCCCACCTTGTCTTTCTCCTTCTTCTTCCCCCCATCCTAGCCTCCCACTTTCTATTTCTCAACATTTCCCTTTTCTATTTTTTGGGCTACCCGATGTTTTTCCATCGGTCGTAGACTTAAGGGGTTGGTGGGTATTGACGCCGGCCCCTTAACTAAATCCTTAAAACACGGCTCATGCCGGAAAAAATTACAAGGGTCATGCGGGATGCGGAGGCCTCCTCTCTGCTAGGCATACATCCAGCCTCTATTCAGATGGGAAAAAAAATTTGTAACAAAACCTTAGGTATATACATAATGGAGCTACTGGGATGTATATCAGATAATGTCTTTGTAACATACTTTGTTGAGTGTTCTGTATTACCGCGTGATATACCCGGATAAATAAAGAATTTACAAAAAAAAGATGTAAATCAGTTCCTAACTGTCCACTCTTTCCGCATTGGAGTCAATCCGGTCAGTCGTATCCACCCTGCGGGAAGGAGAATTTCTAGCATCAATAGACATCAAAGATGCATATCTGCATGTGCCAATTTTCCCCACTCACCAGAAGTTTCTGCAATTTGTGGTAGAACAACGCCACTTTCAGTTTGTGGCCTTGCCCTTCGGGTTAGCCACCACACCCCGGGTGTTTACAAAGGTTCTGGCCCCAGTACTAGCAAGATTAAGGGTCCAGGGTATAGCAGTAATGGCATAACTAGAAGACGACCTGCTGCTTATAGATCGGTCGTTAGTAACCCCTTGGGATCAGTTTTCACTGATTTATGCATCCCCCCAGTTTAGCTGCTACCGTGGCTTCTACGCTGAATCAAAGAGGAAGGGAAGCCGGTAATACAGGTAAGCCCCGGCATGGCCCACAAGATCCTGGTATGAGATTGTAAGGTTGACAGTCCAGTCCAGACTTGCTTTCGCAAGGACCAGTGTTCCATCCTGCCTTACAATCGTTACATTTAATGGTTTTGGCTATTGAAGCCCACATATTTAAGAGTCGGGGGCTTTCAGGCTCAGTAGCAACTACCCTGATTAATGCAAGGAAGCTGGCTTCCAGGACCATTTATTATAGGGTCTGGGGGTCCTATGTTTCCTGGTGTGAAACCAAAAGTTGCCATCCCCGGAAGTATGTCAGAAAGAATTCTTGCCTTCCTACAGTTGGGGGTAGAAATGAAGCTAGCCTTGAGTACAATCAAGGGTCAGATCTCGGCCTTGTCAGTGATTTTTCAAAGGCTGCTTGCTTTCTTTGATCCGGGCCTTTATACAAGGGGTAACGCATATATCTCCGCCAGTTGGGTCACCCTTGTGCCCATGGGATTTGAATCTAGTTTTATTGGTCTTACAAAGACAGCCCTTTGAGCTGATGTGCCATATTCCCTTGATCCTTTTAACAAGGAAGTTGTTTTTTTTGGTGGCAGTAACCTCGGCAAGAGAATATCAGAATTGGCAGCTTTCTCATGTAAAGAGCCATACTTAATTACTCATAAGGACAAGGTGGTGTTGCTTCCTCACCCAACCTTTCTACCTAAGGTAGTGTCCAGTTTTCACCTGAACCAAGTTGATGTTCTCCAGAAGAAAATTTGTTACATTCTCTCGATGTGTTGAGAGCTGTCAGGGTCTATCTGAAGGTGACAGCCCACATATTTAAGAGTCGGGGGCTTTCAGGCTCAGTAGTAACTACCCTGATTAATGCAAGGAAGCTGGCTTCCAGGACCATTTATTATAGGGTCTGGGGGTCCTATGTTTCCTGGTGTGAAACCAAAAGTTGCCATCTCCGGAAGTATGTCAGAAAGAATTCTTGCCTTCCTACAGTTGGGGGTAGAAATGAAGCTAGCCTTGAGTACAATCAAGGGTGGGTAGAGGATCTGTTTGGTGGGTAGGTAAGCCTAGGAGTATCCGTTTCCGCTAAATAAGTATGGATGGCCTGGGATAGGTCAGGAGGGGGTGGGTTGTGCGGAACACTCGGGTCATTATACAGTGCAGAATAAAAGTAATGAAAAAGTTGTGCTATTTTATTAGGGTGGGACTGAAGGACCCCATTTGCCTCCCTAAGTTGTGTAGTTGTGGTAGTTGCTGCTTTGTCGCGAAGCTGTTTCGCCAAGAGCGTATGTGATTTGTTGGCTTTGTCGTAATAAGTCTGTCTAAGCCTAATTAAAGCCTTTTCTATTTTACCCATTTCGATATCTTTCAATCCGGCCCGAACACTAGTGAGTTCTCTAAGGATTGTTAAGGACGGAGATGCGAGCAAACGCGCTTCCAGATGTTTAAGTCTGTCTAAGAGGGCGCTACGTGTTGTATTAGCATTTCTTTTCAGGGCAGTGGAGAGCGAAATGCATTGACCTCTAAAGACCGCCTTATGGGCTTCCCACAAAGTTGAGGTGGAGATCTAAGAGGAGCCATTTTCTGCAAAGTAGAGTTTTAGAGATTGCTCTAATTCTATTCTAGATGGGTCATGTTTAAGTAGAAAGTCATTTAGGCGCCAATGGCATTTACGAAAGGAGCTTGGGGAGAGTGTCAGGGAGAGTGTAATCGGGGCATGATCCGACCAAGAAATGGCTTGAATGTCTGGGTTCGTGCATGTTCGTAGAGTCGGGGCGTTGACAAAAAAATAATCCAGTCGTGAGTGGGACATATGGGGTTGGGAATAGAAAGTAAATTGTTTAGCAGATGGATAGGTGGTGCGCCAGGTATCAAACAAGGCATATTTCCTAGTAAGTTGGCGAAACTGGGCGGCCGTTCTATTGGCTGTTACTTGGGATTTCCTCTGACCCACTGAGTGTTTATCAAGACCTGGAGAATGGACAAGGTTAAAATTTCCTCCGATCACCAGGTATTGATGGGGGGCCTCAAACAGGCGGTCGAAGACCTTAGACAAAAAGGGGATTTGATTCATGTTTGGAGCATAGATGTTGCAAAGAGTGATATTCGCTCCTCCCCAAAGACCTCGGAGGATGAGGTAGTGTCCCAGTGGGTCAGAGTATAGGGATTGCCACTGGAAGGGGGAGCCTTGTCTAAAAAGAATTGCCACCCCTGCCCATTTATGTGGTCCAGAGGCCTGGTATATATGAGGGTATTGTCGCCGTGCAAATGTCATAGTGCCCGTTTTATCAAGGTGGGTCTCCTGAATGAAAATAATGTCAGCTTTGGACCGTTTGAACTCTCGTAGCGCTAGGCTTCTCTTAACACTTGAGTTAAGGCCCTTTACGTTTAGTGAAAATATGTCAATCATGGTGGATATGTTGCGGAAAGAGACGGTTGCTTACCTAGTGGGTGTAGTAGGGTCTTGGAATATAGGATGTCCCTATATTGGGTCTCCATGGTGAGTACGGTTTGGAGGTCTGAGACCCTCCGAACCTGAACCAGGTCCCGGAGGCGAGCGGCGCCCAGAGAGTTGAGAAAGGGAAGAGAGACGGGGATAGCAGTAGGGGAAGAGCAGAAAAAAAAGAGTAAAAAACAGAAAAAAAACATAAAAATTAGTACGAAGTCAAGTTTAGTTAACCATTCACAATATAACCCACCTACATAGAGTGATGGGGTGGGAGACTCCGGAGGGCCCCCTCTGACATCTAAGGCAGAAATGCCATTGTCAGAAAAAGTAGAGGAAGGAGCCATTCGGAGAGCCCCGGGGGGGAGGAGAGGACAGACCCGACGAGGGGATGACCCCCCTCCGGACCTGCCTGCATCTAAATTCGCAAAAGAAAAACTAAATAACAGAAAAAACATGGAACCTGCATGCATAAACTGGCAACCGACATATCTATACTCCTGGTTATGACCCGAATAAAAGTATAAACCACTGAGGCTATTGGTTCGTAAAATTTGGGGCAATAGTAAGATGTGTCCTGCAAGTTCAAGAAACTGTAATATAAAAAAAAAATTAAAAAAAAAACAAGTGCAAAGGATACCTCTCTACGTGGTAGTATTCTCCTATAGTTTGATCCCCGACAGGGGGGGAGTGAAGAAAAAAGGGTAAAGGGAGGGGGGGGATAACCCTCTCAACTAGCCATGCCCCTCCTCTAAAACAAAAAAAAAAAGGGGGGGAGGGGAGAGAAAGAGAGTGAGCAAGTGGGTATAGGTAAATGCAGAAGAGGGGGGATGGGGGGGTAGAGAGGGGAAGGGAAAGGGGAAGAGAGGGGAGGGGGGGAGAAAAGGGGGGGGAGGGGAGAGAAAGAGAGGATATGTGTGGAAGAGGAGGAGCATGGGGGGGAGGAGGGGAGGGGATGGCCTAGCCTGGCTCATAAAGCAAGTCCTATCAAAACTTTACAGTCATAATCAAACGTATGTTGCTAACTTGATAGAGGATCTGTTTGGTGGGTAGGTCCATACTACAAATGTGTAGGATGAGCAGAATATGGTTCTGGGTTCTTAGGTATAGACATAGGGAAAGACTAATCAAGTAAACCTGGACTCAGTCTAGAGTAAGGACTTGAAATGAGCAGCAGTTCATCTCTGACGGGGTGGTGGGGAAGGACCTGCAGATCGCGGTCTTGTGCGTTTCCGGCCTGGGAATTGGATCCAGGGGTCTGGGCGAGGTGGAGGTGCTGGCAGCGGTTCCCATCCAGGGGTAGGTGGTACCGGAATATCCAGTTCTCTGCAGAAAAATTGAAGATCTTCCGGATAACGGAGGGTTGTGGACCTTTCATCTTTTTTTGCCGTGAGGCTAAAGGGGAAACCCCAATGGTAGCGAAAGTCATGTTCTCTTAACAGGGTGAGGAGTGGTTGCAAGGATCTTCTTTTTTGGAGGGTGATCCATGAGAGGTCTGGGAAAAGTTGTAGGGAGGCTCCGTCAAAATCAATGGTATGCATGTTTCGCGCCTTTCTCATAATGTCCCCTTTGAGGGTGTAGTTATGTACCCTGCAGATCACATCCCGTGGGTGGGATCCTGGTCCTCGGGGGCGCAAAGCTCGGTGTGCACGGTCCAGCTTAACTCGTTGGTGTTCCGGGCGACCTAAAATGTTATTGAAAATGGCTTGCAAAGTCACATTCAGGTCTTCTTCTTGTGTCGCCTCCGGTAGGCCTCTGACCCTAATATTGTTACGCCTACCTCTATTGTCGAGGTCCTCAAGGTGGCGTTGGAAGTCTCTGAGGGTAGTGGCTTGTGAAGTTAAGCGGTCATGTATTTGTGAGATTTCAAATTTAGTGTCGTTTGTTTCCTCCTCTAGGGATGCAACTTTAGTGGACAGTTGGTGAAGGTTAGTACGAAGCATATTAATCTCAGTTCTGCAAGTGTCCCGTACTTCTTGAATTAGCATACGAAAGTCCTGTTTTGTGGGCATACAACGGACGTAATCTCGCCAAGATGTACAAGCTTCAGGGTCAGGGTCAAAGTCTGATGTAATGTGAGCATGAGAGCCCTGCACTACAGCTGAATAGGAAGCCGGTATGGGGGGGTCCCCTCTGTGGTGGTAATGAAGAGGGAGTAGTGCTGGCATGCTTAGTTAGCAACGGACCGTGCGGGCTCCCCGGTTGTGAATGAGCCCCCTGGGATCCTGGCGGCCTTGAGGCCTGTGAAAGTGCTGGGGCCTGGACTGTATCCCTTTGGAGAGGGGAGAGAGAGGGGGCTCTGTCCCTGTGTAGCTGGGAGCGTTGCGGCAGGGAACGGGGGTCCCATTCTGGGGCATAGGAGTCCCAGGAGGGGGTGGCTGGCCGGTGGATGCAGATGGCACAGGCCCTATGAGACATGGGGGAAAAGTTTGTGATAGGCTGCCCAGTACATGGCCTCCGGAGGGGGAGCCGATCGAGAGGTCAGCAGGGGGGATCGGAGAGTGGGTGGTGGGTAGGTCACCCTCGGATCCATACCTGTTACTCCTGCGGTCCACGGAGGCTTGTAGAGGAGGAGAGGGTGAGGTTGCTGTGTGTGGCGCCGGCGCCATCTTGGCCTCGTGGTGTCCGGCCGTAGCTCCCTGCCCGAAATATTCGGTGATGAGTGGCGGGGGGACCGAGGAAGATCGAGTTGTGTGTCCTCTGGGGTACGTTTCTTTGTTTTTGCGTGGTTTGCCCATATTTTGCTGCGGAGAGGTACAGGTTCCAGCTCTATGCAGGCAGGTCGGAGCGGGAGCCTCAGTGAAACACGTCCGCCCGGGAAGCCATCCAAGCCACGCCCCACCTTCCATTACTTTAACCACTTCAGCCCTGCAATTTTTTCCGATACGGTACTTTAAACACTTGACCACTGGGCACTTAAACCCCCTTCCTAACCAGACCAATTTTCAGCTTTCGGTGCTCTCACACTTTGAATGACAATTACTCAGTCATGCAACACTGTACCCATATGAACTGTTTGTCCTTTTTTTCACACAAATAGATCTTTCTTTTGGTGGTATTTAATTACCGCTGGGTTTTTTATTTTTTATGCTATGAATTAAAAAAGACTGAAAATTTGGTAAAAAAAAAATTCTTTTTTTCTGTTAAAATTTATTGCAGAGTATTGGCAGAGTGTTGGCAGAGTGTTGGCAGAGTGTTGGCAGAGTGTTGGCGAGTATTGGCAGAGTATTGGCAGAGTATTGGCAGATTATTGCAGATTATTGCAGATTATTGCAGAGTATTGGCAGAGTACTGCAGATTATTGGCAGAGTACTGCAGATTATTGGCAGAGTATTGCAGAGTATGGACAGAGTACTGCAGAGTACTGCAGAGTATTGGCATAGTACTGCAGAGTATTGCAGAGTATGGGCACTGAGCAGCGCTGTGGGCACTACAGATCCAGCCCACAGAGCTGCTGCAAATCATCTCTCCCCCTCTCCCCTCGCACTGTACAGATCGGTACAGAAAGGGGAGGGGAGAGAGGAACCGGCGTCATCACATGATGCCTGTTTGTTTACAAGTGATCGTTCCGTCATTTGACGGAGCGATCACGTGGTAAACGGCCGCTATCAGCGGCCGTTTACCATGATCCATGAGACCCGGTGGTCACGGATGTTCCCGGGTGCGCGCCCGGGGATGCGCGGGAGCAATATTCTGGGAAGATATCCATGGACACCCACCCAGAATAAGCCGCCACGCTGTAGCCGTCTTTTGGGCTATGGCCCGGTCGGCAAGTGGTTAACTGACAATTACGCGGTCGTGCGACACTGTACCCAAATCATTGTTTCCCATTATTAGAGCTTTCTTTTGGTGGTATTTGATTACCTCTGCAGTTTTAATTTTTTGCACTATAAACAAAAAAGAGAACAATTTTTGAAAAAAAAACTAATTTCTTCATCAGTTTAGGTCAATATATATTCTGCTACATATTTTTGGTAAAAAAAATACCAATAAGTGTATATTGATTGGTTTGCACAAAAGTTATCGCGTCTACAAACTATGGGATATTTATATGCCATTTTTATTTATTTTTTACTAGTAATGATGGCGATCACCGATTTTTAGCGGGATTCAGTGCTAAAAATATGCACTGTTACTGTACTAATGACACTGGCAGGTAAGGGTTTAACAGGGGTGATCAAAGGAGTAAGTGTGTCCCCAGGGGGTGCTTGCTAACTATGTGGGGGATGGTCTGACTGGGTGAAGACAGAGATCAGTGTTCCTGCTTAGCAGGAACACAAAATCTCTATCTTCTTTCCTGTCAGAATGGCGATCTGCCTTGTTTACATAGGCAGTTCGCCGTTCTGCCTCTCTGGGTGGCCGCGGGTGGCTGGTGGACATTAGGTCCGCCAGTCCCACTGATTGGCTCCCCCACTGTCCAATCAGCACGCAATTGCGCTTCCGGTGGCACCCCCCAGTATCTATTGCACGAAATGACGTACAGGTACGTAGTTTCGTGCAATAGAGATGACCTGCTGCAGTACATCTGCCGTAGGCGGTTGGGAAGTGGTTAAGAGAAGCCTCACAGAGGCCCCAGTACTGGCTTACACTGGTCTCACCAAACTTTACGAGTTTCACATTTACGCTATTCATGAGGGACTAGGAGGAGTCCTGTACCGACAGTAAGAGGGGCAATTGCATCCTTTAGTGTATGTGAGTAGAAGTCTCACTCCCTGTAAGAACAATTACCCCACACAAACTAGAGTTCCTGTCACTGAAGTGGGCAGTCGTTGATAAGCTGAAAGACTACTTGTATGGGGCCAGTTTTGTAGTCAAGACAGTTAACCTAATGCCTAACTTACCTTTTGTAACTATGAAGGCTGATCTGTCAACAGCAAGGGGAATTGAGAAGGATACAGACACTGCTAACCCAAACATAAGAGAATAAGAGAAATGAATGCAGATAGTATTGAAGAACCAGAGCTTAGTTTAAACGCTACTGATTTGACCAACGAGCTACGAGTGTCTCTCCTACTCTGTCCCCAGATCCGCTGCTACCTAACCCCCAGAGGCGGCTCTCTAATTAGGCTGCCTAAGGCCTCGCACTCACAGGGGCCCCGTGGGCACCTAATTTGCCTAACTGAAGAGCCGCCTCTGTAGCTCTATCGCACTGGCCCTGTCCTTGTCCTTGGCCAGCTCCTCTGGGTTCCTCTCTCCTGCTTAATGCAGCACTGCTCAGCTCAGTGTCCTCCCCAGCCAGAGTCCCGCCCCCCCAAGTCAGCTGCATACATTCCTTTCTGCAGTACTCCGGAGATGCTCTGTAAACTTTCCCCGCACAAAGGAGGAAGTTTAAGTACACATGTGCAGCAGCCCTATGAGAGCCGGAGCACACTGCAGGCTTGTCTGCCAGCCCCCACCTCCTCCCCCTGTCATACAGATATTTCTCCCAATGTAGATATACTGATGCTGATTGCCCTGTCTGTGCTGCTGCTGGAGGGAGCCCAGGCAACCATGGATGAGTGCCCTGCAGCTTGGTTATAGTGAGTGAGCTGACCCCATATCCCCCACACACCATCCCATACCCCACCCCTCCTCCCCTGGGGACAGGGGCCCCATCATCTCACCTGGAGACAGGGACCCCACCTCCCTTGAGGACAGGGCCCCATCTTCATTTCCCCTGGAAACAGGGCCCCATCATCTCCCCTGGCAACAGGGCCCCCACTATCTTTCCTGGGGAGAGGGCCCCCCCTTCATCTTCCCTGGGGATGGGAACCCCATCTCCCCTGTGGACAGGGACCTCTTCTCACTTAGGGATAAGGCCCCCATCATCTCCCCTGGCAATTGGGACCCCTTCTTCTCTGGGAACAGGGCCCCCACCATCTTCCCTGAGGACGGGAACCCCATCTCCCCTGCAGTCAGGGACCCCTTCTCACTTGGGGACATCGTGTTGTCCCCCCTATACATTGTAAAGCACTGTGTAAACTGCTGGCGCTATATAAATCTCGTATAATAATAATAATAATAATAATAATATTTCCTGGGGACGTGAACCCCATCTCACTTGAGGACAGGGACCCCCTTCTCACTTGAGGACAGGGGCCCCCTTTTCACTTGAGGACAGGGGCCCCCTTTTCACTTGAGGTCAGGGGCCCCCTTTTCACTTGAGGTAAGGGGCCCCCTTTTCACTTGAGGTCAGGGGCTCCCTTTTCACTTGAGGACAGGGGCCCCCTTTTCACTTGAGGACAGGGGCCCCCTTTTCACTTGAGGACAGGGGCCCCCTTTTCACTTGAGGACAGGGGCCCCCTTTTCACTTGAGGACAGGGGCCCCCTTTTCACTTAGGGACAGGGTCCCTATCATCTCCCCTGGGGACAGGGCCCCCATCATCTCCCCTGGGGATGGGGACCTCATCTCTCCTGGGGACAGGGCCCCCATCATCTCCCCTGGGGTCAGGGCCCCCATCAGGGAGAGGGACCCCATCTCCCCTGAGGACAGGGCCCCATCATCTCCCCTGAGGACAGGGCCCCATCATCTCCCCTGAGGACAGGGCCCCATCATCTCCCCTGAGGACAGGGCCCCATCTCCCCTGAGGACAGGGCCCTATCATCTTCCTTGGGGATTGGGACCTCATCTTTCCTGGGGTTGGGAACCCCATCTCCCCTGCGCACAGGGACACCTTCTCACGTGGGGACAGGGACCCCCTTCTCACTTGGAGACAAGGCCCCCATCATCTACACTGGGGACAGGGCCCCTATCATCTCCCCTGGCAACGCCAACAGAGACCCCTTCTTCTCTAGGGACAGGGCCCCTACCATCCTCCCTGTGGATGGGAACCCCATCCCCTTCTCACTTGAAGACAGGAACCCCTTCTCACTTGGGGGCAGGGACCCCTTCTCACTTGGGGACAAGGACCCCTTCGCCCCTGGGTACAAGGACCCCTTCGCCCCTGGGTACAAGGACCCCTTCTCCCCTGGGTACAAGGACCCCTTCTCCCCTGGGTACAAGGACCCCTTCTCCCCTGGGTACAAGGACCCCATCTCCCTTGAGGACAGGGCCCTCATCATCTCCCCTGGGGACAGAGTCCCCTTCTTCTCTGGAGGCAGGGCCCCCACCATCTTCCCTGAGGATGGGGACACCATCTTTCCTGGGGAAGGGAAACCCCATCTCCCCTGTGGACACAAACCCCTTCTTACTTGGGGACAGGGCCCCCATCATCTCCCCTGGGGACAGGGACCCCATCTCCCCTGTGGATGGGGATCCCATCTCACCTAGGGACCCCATCTTCCCTTGGCACCAGGACCCCATCTCCCCTAAGGACAGGAACCCCATCTCCAGACCATACTGGCTGGCAGGGCTGCTTTCAGCCACCCTAGGGTGCCAGAATGGGGGAGGGGGTAATAAAATCCAAAGTAAAGATCAATTCCTTTATATGCAGCCGTTCCTGCCGCTTATCCTATCCAGCTTTCTTCCACTGCCCCCTGTGTGCTCTTCACCCCCTGTGCAACCCCCCCCCTCAGGATCTGTCAGGATGGAGAATGGGAAATGGACCGGTAAATTTTCCGGCCCCTTCTTTTTCTGAATGGAGAGTCAGTGATCTGTACCGAGTCCATTCATAACTGTGGCATAGTAAACTGTGTTTTCTGTGCTTCAGTTTAGGAATTGACTGGCTGGAAGTTCTGTACAGAGCTACTGTATTCCTGTCCATTCATTCTGTGCACCTTAGGTTGCAGAGATGGAGATTGAAGGATGTGTCATCAGTCTCCTTCTCTGACTCAAAGGTGGAACATAAGAGGTCTGTTTAGACCCCTGATATCTCACCCAAGCCCCCCAATGGGGTTCCTAAAAAAACTGCAAAACATAATAAAAAAAGAAAATTGTAAAAAATAAAAAATAAAAAAAAATACTGATACCAGTGGTGGAACTACAGGGCTCACAAAGGTCATACTTGCGACCGGGCCCTGGAGTTTCACTACCGGACTCAGAGCGAAGGGCCCCGGCCGGGGGTAAGGGGGGCTCTTCGTGGTTTCTTGCATCGGGGCCCTGAAGGTTCTAGATACGCTACTGATGGAGAGCACAGCGCAATCATCACCATTCTCTGTATATCAGCTCTCTGTGTACAGATCTCAGAGTGATCACCTCCTGCTTATATGGAGATCTTAAACAGTCAGGTCTGCTCAGTCCTCTGCCAGTGTCCTGTGTGCTCGCCTGTGATTGACAGCCCAGGTCTCCCCCTTCCACCCCTTCCTCATTCCTGGCCACCCAGGGCTCTGCTGCAGTGGTCGGGAGGTCCCAGCTCAGTCCAGTGTCGATCCTCAGCCATGGTGAGCAAGGCGGTCATCATTCTGCAATGGTACTGCTCATGATTGGCTTCTCTCATGGCTATATCCTACCAGGAGCTCTTCCCCCTACAGAGAGTCCTGGGAGACCTACTGCTGCCCGACGGGGATGATGAGACCTCTGAGGTGGTGAAACTTGCACAGCCTCTTCTCTTTTATGAGGCCAAGTTCAAGGAGCTCTATGTGGGTACAGCACTGATGGAGGCAGAGCACTGACACCAGCATTAAGACAGACAGGGCAATGACACCAGCACTAAGAGAGACAGACCACTGACACCAGCACTAAGAGAGACAGAGCACATAAGAGAGACAGAGCACTGACACCAGCACTAAGAGAGACAGAGCACTGACACCAGCACTAAGAGAGACAGAGCACTGACACCAGCACTAAGATAGAGGACATTGACTCCAGCACCGAGATAGAGAGCATTGACACCACCACCAAGAAAGGACACTGACTCCAGCACCAAGACAGTGTGCACTGAGAAAGAGTACCATGACACCAGCACTGAGATGGAGACCACTGACACCAGCACTGAGAGAATGCCAGCACAGACACCAGCATTGAGATATGGGACACTGACTCCAGCACCAAGACAGAGTGCACTAAGAGAGTGCCATGACACCAGCACTGTGATGGAGGACACGAAGATTGAGGACAATGACAACAGCTCCAAGACACACTGTACTGAGAGTGCCCCAACACCAGCACTGAGATCACATGGATGACAGTGCTGAAAAAAGTACACTGACGCCAGCACTGACATAGAGGACACTGACACCAGCACTTTAAGGTTCTTAATATATGCAGTTTATACAGTTCATTTTTATCGCTTTCATTTTTTTTCCCATTACGGCATGAGTGGGGCCTCATGTCTAAATTTTGCTTAAGGCCTCACAAAGCCTATAGCCGCCTCTAACACCTACAATGCACACCTCTCTGAGCCCCATCTTCCAATCTCTCTGTTCCTCTGTGTGGGGTAGGCTAAAACTCCTGGTAGTTTGGCAGCCAGTGAAGATCCTCCTTTGCTTCATTGCTAGGGGACATCATTCTTAGGCTGCGATGGAAGCAAAATAGGATCCAGCTACCTCCCCTTTCTTCCCTGCGATGTCCATCACTGCAGGGAAGGGGAGCAGCAAGCTGATTAGGGCAGAAATGTTCTCCTGAGAGGAATAAAAGGGCAATCAGCAACCAGCCCCACAGTGATAAAGGTCAGCAGGACAGGAGTAAGGGGTGAATATTCTCATTGGGGACATAGACTGCAAAAGTCTAACCCTTCCCTACACCATTCAAAACTGGCCCCCAGCACAGCACAGTTGAGTTCAGATATTCTTACGGACAGGCTGCATCTACACAGTGTGTTGCTGCCTGCTTTGTTGCAGTTCTGATCCAGTTACACACTGAGCAGATGGAAGCTGTGTCTGTAAGAGAATATGATCTTATATGATCTATGCACTGTGTGAGGAACAGGAGCTGTGCTCAGTGCCATGCCGGGACAAGGTCATCCAGCGCAAAGGGTCAAAGATGACAAACGGCACCCCCCATTCCCTTAGGGTTAGGGCCAGGGCACCCCCATCCCTGCAATAAGCCATTGCGCCCAGGGCAGTTGCCCCTCCTGCCCACCCTTGTCCTGGCCTGGGCTGTGCTGAGTGCCCTGTCAGCAGTGACCCCATAATCTGTACTGCTGACCCCTGTTTACTGTCCTGCTGACCCCTTCATTTGCCAGGCTGAACCCTGTACACTGCACTACTCACCCCATGTCCTCTGCCCTGCTGACCCCTGTACACTGGCCTGCTGACCCCATATTTTGCCCTGCTGGCCCCTGCCCTCTGCCCTGGTGACCTCTGCCCTGCTGACCCATGGACTCTGCACTGCTGACGACATACTCTGTCCTGCTGATCCCATACTCTGCAATGCTGGCCCCTGCCCTCAGCCCTGCTGGGGATCTGAAGTGTGAAAGTGCAAGAACTGGGGCTTATTTGAGATCTGAAGGTGCAGAAATTGGGGTGATCTGAGGTGTGAGGGTGCAGGAATTGGGGCTGACCTGAGGTGTGAAGGTGCAGGAATAGGGTTGATTATAGGTGTAAAGGTTCAGGAATTAGGGTGATCTGAGGTCTGATGGGGCAAAAATTGGGCCTCATCTTAACTGTGAAGTTACTGGAATTGGGGCTGGCCTGAGATGTGAAGGTGCAAGAATTGGAGTGATCTGAGGTGTGAAGGTGCAAGAATTGGAGTGATCTGAGGTGTGAAGGTGATGGGCTTTATGTGAGGTGTGGTGGGGCAGGAAATGGGCCTCATCTGAGCTGTGAAGTTGAAGGAATTGGGATGATCAGAGTTGTGAAGTTGAAGGAATTGGGGTGATCAGAGTTGTGAAGTTGCAGGAATTGGGGTTGGCCTGCAATGTGAACTTGCAGGAATTGGGGCTGGCCTGCAATGTGAAGGTGCAGGAATTGGGGTGATCTGAGGTAGGAATGTACAGGAATTGGGACTGAGGTCTGATGATCCACGAACTGGGACTAATCTGAGGTGTGAAGGTACAAGAATTGGGGGGGATCTGAGTTCTGATGGTGCAGGAATTGAGACTGATCTGAGGTGTGAAGGTGCAGAAATTGGGCCTCATCTGAGGAGTGATGGTGCACAAATTGGGACTGATCTAAGATCTGATTGTGCAGGAATTGGGACTGATCTGAGCTGTAATGGTGCAGAAATTAGGTTGATCTGAGGTGTGAAAGTGCAAGAAATGGAGCTGATCTGAGGTGTAAAGGTGCAGGAAATGGAGCTGATCTGAGGTGTAAAGGTGCAGGAAATGGAGCTCGTCTGAGGTGTGAAAGTGCAGGAATTGGGACGGATCTGAAGTATGAAGGTGCAAGAATTGGGCCTGATCTGAGAGAACTTTATTAGATTGCCCACTATCACCTTACACGTTATTTCCAACTGTATAACTGATCTGAACATGCCAGATGGCATATTCATTTCAAGCTTAGCATACTTACCTTGCAACACATGTCTTCTGGAACAATGGTAATATACCATTTACTTTACCACTTACCGTTGATCTTAGAGAGCTCAGTGTTCATTTCTTACTATTACTCAAGTTGTTTACAGCATTTACTTTATAAAAATTCCTTTTTGTAATTGAGAGTAAAAGTATGCAATTAAAAAAAAAAAAGTTTTTGGCACACTATGCTCAAAAGGTTGTCTACTCCTGGGTTTGTAGTTTATGTGATGTTTCAGAGTAAACAATGTTTCAAGTAATAAAAATTGACAGTGTAACGCTATGGTATAATCATACAGCCATCTTTAAGATGTTTTCTATGACCTTAAATAAGCTTTATAGAGCAGGGCCAAATCTAGCCTAGTCTGATCTGGGGGCGCAGTGACAAAAAATAAAGAGGCTTGCTATCTGAACTTAAAAACAATACATAACAAATAATTGCTAATATGTCATTTGACAAAGACCATGAACAATGTAATGCTAGCCAAATGAAGTACACAGGCACACATGCACACTGCTGCGCTACACACCACTCCATAGATAGATCTATGGAGGTCAACCCTCATCATTTTTTTCTGTCTTTCCAGATGCCCCCCTCCCACCAAGACTATCCATCTGCCTCTGTTTTGATGGCTGTCATTGTTACAGCCGACCTGACAGCCCCCCCCCCACTCTCTCATAAGACCAGGGCCTGACCCTGAACGCCCCTTCCCCTAGCCTGTAGGCAGTTTGAGTCATGGAGAAATTTGGGTGTGGCAAACTTATGCTAACAGTGGGAGGGGTTAAAAACATGTACAGAGCACAGGGGTCAAACGTATGTAATATACATATTGCAAGTATCTGGAGTATGTCACTTACAGAGAGCAGGTATCAGGTGTATATAATGTAAAAATAAAGTTGTCAGGGGTATGTAATGTACATAGTTCATGGGTCAGTAGTAAGTAACGTACAAAGTGCAAAGGTTAGAAGGGCATAACATACAGGCAAAGGCTGCAAAGGCAGTGGATGGGAGTGTACAAATGCTGCAGCTATGATACTGTGCATCGTGGGGGGCAAAAATTATCTCTCTGTTGCATTCAGCTGTCAAATTTGACCCATTGCACTGTATTGGGCTGCCCCACATCTCTGTTCCATTCATGCAGTTGCAGCATGGTGTGCAAGATATTTAGGAGTTAAATCAGATGGAGAGGAAACAAAATAATGCTTTCTCACCATCTGTCAAACACTGAAAAGGGATCCACTGTGGATTTCTTTTCAGAGGGCAACACAACTGCACATTACCCAAAATGTCTGATCGTTTCTGGAAGAGTCTGTAGCCCTGGGCCTCATTTGTTACATAAGGACTAAGGGCAGAAAGGGGAGTATTTAATGACTTTTGACTGCAGCTGGAGTAATCTACAGTGCTGTGTTTCTGACAATTACAGTATATTACAGTCCCAATTTGGCCATGTGGATTGCTATAGAAGAGGTTGGGACTTTAACTGTTGTGGTGCTGCAGATTATCTCTCCTGCACCAAAAAGTCATTAAATAGTCCTCTCTCTGGATGGGCAGCTCCTTTTATTTATAAAACATTTATAAACATGAATAACAAAGGAAGGTGGTGGCTTCAGAATCAGCCAATCAGACACTTGTATTCTTTCAAAAGAACCAGTCACACACATGTATATATTCAAATAGAATTCAAGTAGTGACGTGTGCAGATGGTCGTGTGCAGAGCCATGTGGCCAGCTTCTTGCGAGACACAAAGTATCTCACAATTTGAGCACTAACTACATAGGTTTGAACACGATCGTGTGCACATTCCCACCGCTACCAATGATACGAGCCATATTCTATCATGACTCAGTGGACCATAATTTTTGTATGGTTATGCTATGGTTCCCATGTATGCAGATCTGCTTACTGGGAGCGTTAATGCAATCATCATGAGGTGGCCAGTCTCTTGGTGAGGCATGAATGAACATCCTTTACCCTTTCATGACTAAGCCTATTTCTGACATTTGGTGTTTACAAGTTAAAATCCATATTTTTTGCTAGAAAACCAATTAGAACCCCCAAACATTATATATATATTTTTTAGCAGAGAATCTAGAGAATAAAATGGCAATTATTGCAATATTTTATGTCACACGGTATTTGTGTAGCAGTCTTTTAAACACAAATTTTTGGGGAAAAAGACACTTTCATGAATTTAAAAAAAACTAAACAGTAAAGTTAGCCCAATTTTTTGTATAATGTGAAAGATGATGTTATGCAGAGTAAAAAGATACCAAATATGTCATGCTTTAAAATTGCGCACACTCGTGGAATGGCGGCAAACTACGGTACCTAAAAATCTCCATAGGCGACACTTTAAAAAAAAAAATAACGGTTACCAGGTTAGAATTACAGAGAAGGTCTAGTGCTAGAATTATTGCTCTCGCTCTGACGATCGCGGTGATACCTCACATATGTGATTTGAACACTGTTTACATATGTGGGTGCGACTTCCGTATGCGTTTTCTTTGCTGCGCGACAGTAATAGGTTTTGACAGGTACTCTTTATGGAGGGATTGGGGGTCTAAAAGACCCCCAATCCCTCCTTTGCCCTTCAAAGTATTCAGATCACCGAAAACGGCGATTCTGAATACTGTATATTTTTTAAAAACCGGCGCCATTGGCAGCCGAGTAAACCGAAAGTGACGTTCTGACGTCGCTTCCGTGTTTACAGAGAGAAGACTGGAACGAATATATAAAAGAGCAAACAGATCTGCCGTGTCCACGGGAAGCTTTCCGCAGCCAGTGGTTTTCCACCAACCTCTGTATGTGTGAACACGCTAGCATGAGCGTATTACAGCAAAACTGACACTGGGGGGACATCTGACAACATACATTAATAAAAATTTCCACAACAGTCCCTCCTCTTTGTCATATGCTCCCATGTTTTCCTCGATTGAATATTGATCTTCTTACACCTGGAAATGAATCAGTCCTTACAGTCCATATCAGTTCATAACACGGCTTGACTTGTAGACTCTGTTCTTCAGGAGGGATGACTTAGAGGAGGACATGAAAGCCGGTCGGTCTGGGATCCTCTGTGTCTTGTACATGGGTTGGGCTCCGAGGCGTTTAATCTCAGCAAGGAAGATGTGGTCATTTGCTCAGGCTCTGTTCACTCGTCCAATCAGGCAACAGTAGCACCTCATCACGGCATATAGAAGGAATAGAAACAAAAACAACAGGAGTATATATACCTCTACTTCCTTCAACCATGATCCGCTGAAAAATAAAAAAAATCCCCAAAGATTCCCAGCCCCATAAAAGGATTCCAACCTTCACTAACTTTATATGGGCCCGAACGTTGTCACTAGTATCCCCGATCCAGGAACAACAATCTTTATCTATGAATCCCCTTGGATGCCAACAGATAATCATGGGCCATCTTTTAATAGAAGGGTCTTGATCTGCCGTTGTTCCTGTGGGATCTTCTTTGTAGCTTCAACAGTTACATTGAACATCCCATCCACACTGGATAAGAAATTGTTCAATCGTTTCATAAGCTCAAGCCCCCACCATATACAAGCAGGAAACCATGCCAAGACCTAATTCCCTTCTAGCTGTTCCTAACATTCTTACCTTCTCTCGCGCCATCAGATCCTCACGATCGGCCGCTACATAAGATGCTGGGACGAGTTTCACCCAGGTGCATGAACCTCTTGCATTAGGGGGAATTACCTTATAAGCTGTAGACCCGCATAAATACCAAACTAAAGTTGAAGCACACTTGTTGGCTACCTAGTTGTCCCGATACCCAAACTGGCGAGAACCAGTGCTATCGTTAAAAGTATAACTAATTTTACCCTCTAGAAATGTATCGTTGAGTTCTATAGACTAGTGTCTCTTTGTAGTTTTTTTTTTTACAATTTTTTTCTAAATTCCTCATACCAATCTGAAAATCATATATAGCATGTACCGCTGTCATCGCTGGGGTACTAAAGCTCAGTGGAGATTCAGAGTAGACCCAGCAATTGGCCCTGTTCGCTTTCTTAGCTAGTTGGAGAATACACTTTAAACAATAAGTTAGGATGCTTTTCATCGTTACCCTTGCTAAAATATACTAAACTAAAAAATATAAATAAACAAAGATACTCCTCATTTTTTGGTGTGGTTGAGCAGCTTCTTGCAGTGGCTGGTGAGGATCCAGTTGTCTCGTCCCTCAAGCTAACGACCCAGTCACCTGGTTCGAAAGAATGTAAACCGGTTATTGTGTCAGGGTCCAGGAGGGACTCATGAACCCTGTGGTGGACCTTTTGAAGTTCATGTTACAGTGCCTGCACCTACCCCATTAGCTGAGAATGTCGACAGCTGCTGAGGAAAGTACAACCCTATTTTTGGTTGACCTTCAAACAAACCTATTATGGAGATAAACCATGTGGAAACTCAATGAATCCTTTTTCACTTTTCACCGACTGTGGTCACTGAACCTGCGTGTGGCTTACCATCTGGAGTGTAATACCTGGAACCATTGACAAAAAGGTTCTTAGTGTCTGGGATGGGAGCCTCCTTCACTGGACTGCTGGTTGCTGATTCAAATTACATCAAAGAAAGACAGCCGTAGAACATGTCGTCCTACTAGGTCACAAACTTGGTTAGAATTAGAAAGGTTAGTATTGTTGGTTTGAAAATTGGTCATTCTTACTGTGACAGACTCACCCGGGACAGAGGCTTTTGGAGGGGACTGAATGTCAGCCTCTTGCCTACAGATTATGGGCCCTGGCATTTTTAGGGTACCCTTGAGGTGTTGTTACTTTGGCTTCGGATCCTTGTCCCCCAGGACACACAGACTCTGGGGATCCTGTATTTGCCATATTAGCAATAGTGACTGAGTCATACTGTTGGGACTCATACTGTGAGGAGATGCTAATATCAACTCCACTCACCTGTCTGATGTCTGCTATAATGTGTTTAATGTAAATGAGTCTAGTATGGCTTACCACAGTTCTAAGGGTATTCCACTAATTGTTGTTTGTTCTAATTAACCCTGTGTTGATGTTTATGGTAATGTATATTGAATAGTCAATGAGCTAGGAGACGTAAAGTCTTAAACCCAAAAGGTCATGTCTCTGAGTCACCTAATCTGGGTAAATGATTTAGTTAGTAAACTAGCGCATGTTAATTTGTTACAGGTGTATTGTTAGAGCAGGAGGGGGGAACCTCCTCTCCTACTGTATAAAAAGTCTTGTAATTTTGGTTCTAATAAAAACAGTCCATGTTAGCAGTGAAACAAGTCTCATCTTTTTTTGTGCTCGGAGCGGTTGGAATATCTGATATCTATATCCAGACTGGGAGGAAGTGGTATACTGATGGAAGCACTCAAGCGGAGTGTGGGACGTTCCGCGACACTTAGCTTTTATCTCCCCATTTTCTTCCTCATTACAAACCAGATGAAGAAACGCAGGGTTTAGAATGGTGCAGAAAAAAACAATGAAACAATGAAACAGCCCATTATACTTTTACCCTCTTTTAGGCGTGTGTATTTGTGCATGTGTTCGGCTATCTACATACACCTTCAGAAACTAAATGGACCTGAAAAGATACTTATAAACAAAATTTTTTACTCTATCCTTCATCTTTAACCAAAGAAAGGCAACCAATACAATATTCCTGTACATTGGTAAATTGTCACTGACATTCCTCAAAACTGACAACAACAAAATCCTCTAACTTTAATGCCACAAACACACTGTCGGAATTTCCAACAACAAATGTTCGATGGGAGCTTGTTGTCGGAAATTCTGATCCTGTGTAGGCTCCATCAGACATTTGGATCTGGATCTCAAATTTTCCGACAACAAAATCCGTTGTCAGACATTCAGATCGTGTGTACAAAATTCCCACACACAAAATTCCACGCATGCTCGGAATCAAGCAGAAGAGTCACATTGGCTATTGAACTTCCAGCCTCTTGGCTCGTTGTACGTCACCGTGTTCTTGACATTCGGAATTTCCGACAACATTTGTGTGACCGTGTGTATGCAAGAGAAGTTTGAGCCAACATCCGTCGGGAAAAAAGCATGGATTTTGTTCTCATAATGTGCGATCGTGTGTACGTGGCATTAGTTTCACGTTCCTACAAAAATACAACGGCCGTGACACGTAGGAGGGCTGACGCGGTGGGTTCTAACAAATTGCTACATACAAACAATTATGCCGCATACACACGGTTGGACTTTCCGGCATACTTGGTCCGGCGGACCAGAGTGTGCCGGACAATCCGCCCGTGTGTGGGCGGCGGCGGACTTTTCCGGCGGACTTCTTCCCAAAAGTCCGCCGGACCTAGATTTGAAAAAGTTTTAAATCTTTCCGTCTGACTCAGTTTCGGGCGTAAAGTCCGCTCGTGTGTGTGCTGGTCCAACGGAAAGCCCGCTCGTGTGTATGCTGGTCCGACGGACCAGATACGACACGAGGGCAGGGTATTGCATCTCGCGCTCGCTGCAATAGGAAAAACAAATCTTCCTATTGCGGCGAGCGCGGTGCATACCAGGCCCTTAGGTCTGGTATGGATTATAAAGAGAACCCCGCTATGCCGAAAAAACGGCGTGGGGTCCCCCCTAAAATCCATACCAGACCCCAATCCGAGCACACAGCCTGGCCGGTCAGGAAAGGGGGTGGGGACGAGCGAGCGCCCCCCCCCTCCTGAACCGTACCAGGCCGCATGCCCTCAACATGGGGGGTGGGTGCTTTGGGGGAGGGGGGCGCCCTGTGGGGCCCCCCCACCCCAAAGCACCTTGTCCCCATGTTGATGAGGACAAGGGCCTCTTCCCGACAACCCTGGCCGTTGGTTGTCGGGGTCTGTGGGCGGGGGGCTTATCGGAATCTGGGAGCCCCTTTTAATAAGGGGGCCCCCAGATCCCGGCCCCCCACCCTATGTGAATGAGTATGGGGTACATGGTACCCTTACCCATTCACCTAGGGAAAAAGTGTAAGTAATAAAACACACTACACAGGTTTTTAAAATATTTTATTAAACAGCTCCGGGGGGGGATCTTCCTCCGGCTTCGGGGATCTTCTTCCGGCTTCGGGGGTCCCTCCGCTTCATCTTCTCCCGGCGTCCGGTTGGTTCTTCTCCGCTCTCTTCTCCCGGTGTTCCAGTTCTTCGGCCGGCTCCTCCGCTGTCTTCAGGTAGCTCTCTCGCTGGCAGAGGTCTGGACTTCTGGGCTTCTGGGCTTCTTGTCTTCTTGTCTTCTTGTCTTCTCTTCCCCAGATGTTGACACGACGCTCTCTCCGGCTGGACTGCTCTCCGAGGGCTGCGTTGTGACTTATATAGGCGGAGACCCTGCCCCCTTTTGATGTCACAGTCCCTGGGCATGCTGGGACTGTGACGTATTAGGGGGCGTGGTCAACATCACCCAGTGACCACGCCCCCTAAAATGTCACAGTCCCAGCATGCCCAGGGACTGTGACATCAAAAGGGGGCGGGGTCTCCGCCTATATAAGTCACAACGCAGCCCTCGGAGAGCAGTCCAGCCGGAGAGAGCGTCGTGTCAACATCTGGGGAAGAGAAGACAAGAAGACAAGAAGACAAGAAGCCCAGAAGCCCAGAAGTCCGGACCTCTGCTGGCGAGAGAGCTACCTGAAGACAGCGGAGGAGCCGGCCGAATAACTGGAACACCGGGAGAAGAGAGCGGAGAAGAACCAACCGGACGCCGGGAGAAGATGAAGCGGAGGGACCCCCGAAGCCGGAAGAAGACCCCCGAAGCCGGAGGAAGATCCCCCCCCCCGGAGCGGTTAAATAAAATATTTTAAAAACCTGTGTAGTGTGTTTTATTACTTACACTTTTTCCCTAGGTGAATGGGTAAGGGTACCATGTACCCCATACTCATTCACATAGGGTGGGGGGCCGGGATCTGGGGGCCCCCTTATTAAAAGGGGCTCCCAGATTCCGATAAGCCCCCCGGCCGCAGACCCCGACAACCAACGGCCAGGGTTGTCGGGAAGAGGCCCTTGTCCTCATCAACATGGGGACAAGGTGCTTTGGGGTGGGGGGGCCCCGCAGGGCGCCCCCCTCCCCCAAAGCACCCACCCCCCATGTTGAGGGCATGCGGCCTGGTACGGTTCAGGAGGGGGGGGCGCTCGCTCGTCCCCACCCCCTTTCCTGACCGGCCAGGCTGCGTGCTCGGATCGGGGTCTGGTATGGATTTTAGGGGGGACCCCACGCCATTTTTTCGGCGTAGCGGGGTTCCCTTTATAATCCATACCAGACCTAAGGGCCTGGTATGCACCGCGATGGGGCTTGCAAGGTGTCAATCTCGCCGATAAAAGCGGCAAGATTGACATCCTTTGCTAGTCCCGTCGCACCTGAGTCACGTTCAAAATGAATGGACTTGTCCGTGTGTGGGCAAGTCCGTTCATTCTGAAAGTCCGCCGGAACTCCGGCGAAAGTCCATCGGAAAGACGGGCGGACTTAGCCCGCCGGAAAGTCCGGTCGTGTGTGGGCAAGTCCGTCCGTTTTAAAGTCCGGCGCACCTGGCGGACAAAGTCCGTCGGAAAGTGTGCCGGACCAAGTAGGATAGAAAGTCCGACCGTGTGTACGCGGCATTAGACTAAAACATGAGACAAACATTTAGATATAAATTTGAGGGGGATATTTCATAGTTTCCAAAACAAAAACAAAAAACAACTAGACGGAATGCTGCCTTCACTCTTTTAGCAATAGAAAAAAAATACAATGGGAAAAACACGAGACCATCTCCAAACTTGCATGGGCAAGCCACACAAAGTTGAAAACAGGCATGAGAATTTTAACCACACAAATGTGTATTACACATCCATCAACCCACTCATCATTACAGATTTCTGAAGTCACAGCCAAGCTACTTCCAAGGTACTGGGGTCTCGTACCTCCAGACATCAAATGTACCTTTCAAAGGAATACACCTTACTGTAACCTCTGACCATATATGCCAATTATTAAGGGGTCTCATGTCCGGAGCCCCAAACCCAGACCTCATGTGCATGGGCGTCCGCAGAACTTTTTTCAGGGGGGGCGCTTCGGCAGCAGCGATACACATTCATATTTAACCCTTTCTTCCACCGCTAGCGGGGGTTAAAAGTGCCCCGCTAATGGCCTAGTAGCGCCGTTAAAACGATGGTAAAGCGCCACAAAAACTAGCGACGCTTTACCGATAACGCGGCCAGATGCCAGTGTGAAAAAGCTCTTAAGATAATTCAGCTTCACTCCATGCCCATATAAATATAGCCTAGAGAATGTACATCTTTCTATTTGCAATGTATTGCAATACATCTGTTGTGGCCATATTTTGATCTTTATGAAAACAGCCTATACTGTATAGGTTGTTTTCATCAAGAACAAAATATGGCCACAACAGATGTATTGCAATACATTGCAATATAGAAAGATGTACATTCTGTAGGCTATATTTATATGGGCACCATGGACTGGTATGCCTGAGCGACTGAGTAACTTCCATACAAAGTGAAGAAGATATAACACACAACACAAATATATTTTTCCAGCAATAGCTCAGCTGTCCAACTTTCCAAGCAATATATATATATAAATATTCTCCCCCTAACTGGCACAGTAGCACTGCTGTTACCTGTGGTTCTTCAGTGATGCGATAGCACTGGCAGCGTATTCTCTCTCTGTCACTGCATGCACCTGTGGGAGGAGCCGGCGCCGCGCCGGCTGGATCGGCATAGCGACGTTACACAGGCAGGCTAAGGCAGCCAATCACGTTCCGGAACAGCCGAGATGTCGAGCAGAGGCCTGAGCAGCAGTCAGAGCCAATCCAATTATCGGGCCGGGGGTGAGGGAGGGAGGGATGGATGTCCGTATCAATCTGTGATAAGTTGGAACAGACTGAGAGCAGCCCCAGGCCAGCAGACGTAGAAAAAAAGTCCACGGCTGCCACGGAGGCAATTGCGTTACACAGGGCAACTGTCTTCACTCTTCAACACCTTCTTATATAGGTCGATGGATATGAGTTTTTCTCTGGCCGATGCCGATATTTAGAAATCGGGGCGGCCGATGGCCATTATATAATGGCGATTTTTGCGGCTGATATTTTAGACCGATTTTTTTTGGCAGGTGGCACTGGCAGGCACTGACAGGTGGCACTGGTTGGCACTGGCAGGTGGCACTGGTAAGTGGCACTGGTTGGCACTGGCAGGTGGCACTAATTGGCGCCGGTAGGTGGCACTGGCAAGTGGCACTGGTTGGCACTGATTGGCAGGTGGCACTAATTGGCACTGGCAGGTGACACTGGCACTAATTGGCACTGGCAGGTGGCACTGCCAGATGGCACTGGATGGCACTTATTGGCACTGGCAGGTGGCACTGATTGGCACTGGCAGGTTCCTCCGCTCTTCTCCGATATATCGGTCAACCCCTACCTTCTTATGATCCGGGGGGTGGTATTGCCCCCCCTGCCCTATACTGCGGATGCCCATGCTCATGTGCAGTGCAGCTGTCTTACTGTTGTGGAGCCTCATTTTTTTTCTCCAATGCATGGACGGCCAATATTACCCATGATGATTCAAATCGCTTATGACGTATCCCTGCATCCAGGGCACCCTTGCACTAGCTTTTGGAGCAGTACTGTCTAGTGCCCAATTTTACAGTAATGGCACCCGGCGTTTCTGATTATTATACACGGCCTCCCGGTATTCTAGAATCTACTCCTCACATTTATGCTAATACAATCGCGCACTGGAATTCTGACTATTATACACGGCCCGACCGGTCTCACGATATACAGCCCTCTAAACGCGTTAGTCAGAAAACCGCAAAGCACCATGAAATCCTCCATTATTCAAAACAATATTATGGCTTCTATCTGTACCTAGATGTTACGAAAATAGCGTGGATGCCTCTCGTTTACTCTCTATCCAAAACTGTATTACAGTATAAAACTTTGCAAAACAACTGGAATTAAATTTAAAAACCAAAGTGATTTCCGTCTTCCTTCCAAACACAAGTCCCTTTGTCCACATGCTTGTTTCAAAAGACCCCAAGCCCCTCCCACCAACTTCCCGTTGATACATCACATCCTGCACAGAAATTCCATCTCTGCTGATCTCTAAAAACCCATCTAACTGGTTTATTTACATATCAATAGACAGGAAGAGGGAGGGGTGGGAAAGCCTGGACTAGCTATGGCCTACCCCCTCTGGACTTTATAACGTCATATAGGAAACTTCAACATGTCTAAAAACCTTTTGTTCAGGAAAGGTTGGAATAAACACCCCATTTTGCAAATGGAAGGGAATCCCCCCCAACTCCCATATCCCCTGGGCAGTCAGACCACAAGTTTTGAGACCGAAATACCATACAACAACAACGCAACTAAAGCCAAAAACTGAAACTCCTGCAAAAAGATGGCTCACCCTCACTAAATGCTGAAACCTGGCCCAAAAGCAGAGCAATTCCACCAAAACCAAAACATAGCAAAACACGAAATGGCAGTTGCAACAAATGAAAATCAGACCATGACCACATGGTAGATGAAATGTGGACTACAACAAATTTTAAATAAAAAACAGTCGCTGATCCTGCCAAAACCAGCACAAACTGAGATTTCTTCACTAGAAAACAGAAACTTCTCCCCACAAAAACTGACTACACAATTGAGACAACAAATGAACACTTGACCATGGACAAACACTTTAGGCTACATCAACTAGGGCCCATAGGCCAACCAAACAACACATTCAAAAACAACAAAGTTACATAAAACACAAAATAGCACGCTTTAAACATACTCTCCTGTTCAATACTTCACTCTGAAAGTTGGAAGGTCAACAGATACACAGGGCCAAGACACTGCTGCTTGCATGCTTGATCTTTTCATCTCAAAACAAAAGAACTCCCCCCTGCTATTGTCCAGAAACCTGAGACCATCCACAGGGCGTAGCCCTTCTCTCTCAGCCACATGGCCACTTGAATATGCGGCAACCATTTTCAAACCAAAGCTTTCAAAACGACTTTAATACAAACCATCTGTGTCTTGAGTCAGTTAAACAAAGAGAAGAGGGGACTGTGTGAAAACACAGGTGGGACTTTGAATGAGGCTCACATTGAGTGTGCCTCCATCCCTGGTACAAAGTAATAAGAAAGGGGATTTGGGACTTTAAATGAGATTCTAGACATGGTGGGGGTGTGTTTAACCACTTAAGCCCCGGACCATTTGGCTGGCCAAAGACCTGAGCACTTTTTGCGATTCGGCACTGTGTCACTTTAACTGACAATTGCGTGGTCATGCGACGTTGCTCCCAAACAAAATTCACGTCCTTGTTTCCCCACAAATAGAGCTTTCTTTTGGTGGTATTTGATCACTGCGGTTTTTCTTTTTTGTGCTATAAACAAAAATAGAGCGAGAATTTTGAAAAAAACGCCTTATTTTTATTTTTTGCTATAATAAATATCCTCAAAAAATATATGAAAAAACTATTTTTTTCCTCAGCTTAGGCCGATACATATTCTTCTACATATTGATATCTACATATACATGTTTGCGCAAAAGTTATAGCGTCTGCAAAATAGGGGTTCGTTTTATGGCATTTTTATTAGTAATTTTTTTTTTACTAGTAATGGCAGCGATCTGCGATTTTTATCATGACTGCGACATTATAGCGGACACATCGGACATTTTTGACACCATTTTGGCACCATTGTCATTTTTACAGCGATCAGTGCTATAAAATTGCAATGATTACTGAAAAAATGACACTGGCAGTGAAGGGGTTAACCACTAGCTGGCTAGGAAGGGGTTAAGTGTGTCCTAGGGAGTGATTCTAACTGTTAGGGGGCGTGGCTACGAGTGACACATCACTGATCATAGCTCCCGATCACGGGGAGCTATGAACAGTGACAGTGTCACTAGGCAGAACGAGGAGATGCTTGTTTACATTAGCATCTCCCTGTTCTTTCTCTCCGTGAGACGATCGCGGGTATCCCCATGGACATCGAGTCCGCAGGACCCGCGATCCTACTCACAGAGCTCGCGGCAGGTTTGTGCGCCGCTGGCAGTGCGCACGCGACCACACGGTGGCCAATTCAAAGGGACATACAGGTACGCCCATCTGCCCAGCCGTGCCATTCTGCCGACGTATATGTACATGTGGCAGTTGGCAAGTGGTTAAAAGAATCACATGTTTATGAACATGGAGGATATATAAGTATATCTGGGTCATAGGGTTGCGCATAAAATTACATATATATAATGGACATAAGAGACACATAGTCTTATCAACTTGGAAACTCATGACAATATGGCCAATACATATATATAACATGGTACATCAAGGATAAAAAATTATATCAACTTAAAGGCACATAACAGTAACAGAAAATAGTGAACAATTCCTATGACTCCATATAAACACACAGTTCTAAATGTGGCACAGTGCAATGAAGTGGCATAGTGTGGATGGATAAAATCACAATAGCTGTTGGGACAGTAGACTTGATTGGGTGCTGATAATGGTATATGTTGACATCCTAGATTGCCCGACGTGTTTCGTGTTTGCACACTCATCAGGGGCGGATGCTTCCCAAATATCTAAAAATATTGAAATATATTAAGTCTAATATAACACTAAAGCAGGCCATACATGGTCGAATTTCAAACAAATTTTCTTTTCAAAATCAGAAAGTTGTTTTTTTTGTGATCCGATGGTGCCACCATTATTTTCGAAATTCGGCCAACCAAAGCCTTCAATTTCACCTCATGTTGCTACAGAAAATAATTTTCGTGGCTGGGAATCTTCTTTGCTCTCTGTAAATTTACTTTTCTTATTACATTTCTCGCACGATTCTCCCATCATTGATTATAAAATCGTTAATTTTTCTAAAAATTTCCAACATGTCCGATTCCTCAAACTTTATTGCCGCATGAAAATCGGCCATTGCTGCAGCCCACTAATGGTGCAAAATTTGTACGAAAATTCTTTCGAAATTCAAACCGTGTATGGCCAGCATAAGCGTAACAGGCAGAGGTGGATATGCCAATCCTGTGCACAAACAAGTGTATCACTTAGAGTATTACATGCTTATAATGTTACATATGCATAACAAAGATTAAGAAAGAAAGGAAAGGAGTCTTTATCAATTCCTAGTGCACAAAATACAGTATCTGGTAGTCTTCAGATGTCACTTTGAATGTGAGAAGTTATTCATAATCCAATGGTTACATGCAACATCCTAATCACCACGTGGATAACTCATGCGGAAAAGTGAGTGTGATGAACCCTCCACATGGAAAGAATGAAGGCTTACCAGAGGGGATGGACTCATAAGAACATATGCTCAATGAGTCAACCAAGCTTATATCACCGACTGGTAATAAAAGGGGACCTCTCAACTGGATGACAATGGAACTCTTAACCTGTCCGGAACTGCGAGAACCCTCTTTACAGTGGATGGCAACCCGTCCAATGGACCGTCACTTAGAAAAGTTCCACTTGGTTTAAGTTCCAGCAGACTCCCAATGAGCAGCCTATGCCAATCCTGGATACTTACATATAGAGAGTAGCGGAGGGGGGTGTGTGGGACCAGGGCCAACAGGAAGGTGTCCATCCTGGAAGCTAGGGTAATATGGAAACGCTTGTAACTGGAGCGCAATGCACAGAGCTTCCAGAAAAGAAAACAGCCACTCTACATCATGCGCCACAATGATAGGAAGGTGGATGAGAACTGCCATAGGATCTACATTAAATGGATAAAATCTATGTTAAGTGTTATGGAAATCTAGTGGCATGTAGACTGACAATGAAGTTACCTTAATGGCGTGCATGGAGAGGTAGAGGGTCCCTGTGCAGTGTGGAATGTTCCACACTATGAGTGATAGCTGTGTACGAGCAGCGTGTTATGTGCACTCCACACAGCCGCACACTTGCTCCTACCGATGTCACGCCGGCTCGACACGTGCAGGGAGGGGCTCTAGGTCTGGATGGTAAACACCACCCCCGACAGGGACCGACCTCCCCCACTGTGGCAGCCGCGATGGTGCCAACCACGCCCCACGTCGTGACACACACAATGACATCACGAAGTGGCACGTTGCGTGGCATTGATGCGCTGTGGATCCCGCCCAGTTCCCCGAACCCCCCACCTCAAGAGGGCGGAGGGGAGGGGGAAAGGGAGAACATACAGAGCACATCGCAGGTTCCGGTATAGGACAACAAAAGGAGGCTCACATTTCCACAAAATAACAAAATACCCACCCAAATAGAAAAAAACAAACAAGTACCGCGTGACCAGGTGGAGCCAAAAACACCCATCCAAACAGCAGGGGAGCAGCTTCCTCTTTTTGGGAAGCTCTGTGCATTGCGCCCCAGTTACACACGGTTCCATATTACCCCAGCTTCCGGGAAGAACACCTTCCTGTTGGCCCTGGTCCCACATCTAACTCACCCCCATCCTCTACTCTCTATATGTAAGTATCCAGAATTGGCATATCTGCCTCTATCTGTTACGCTTAGTGTTTCATTAGACTTAATATATTTCAATCTTTTTGTAAATAATTGGGAGCATCCGCATCTGATGAGTGTGCAAACATGAAACGGACAATCTAGGATGCCAACATATACCATTATTAGCAACCAATCAAGTCTACTGTCCCAACAGCTATTGTGAATTTATCCATCCACACTATGCCACTTCATTGCACTGTGCCGCATTTAGAACTGTGTATATTTATATGGAGTCATGGGAATTGCTCACTATTTTTCATTACTGTTATGTGCCTTTAAGTTGATATAATTTTGTATCCTTGATGTACCATGTTATATATATGTATTGGCCATATTGTCATGAGTTTCCAAGTTGATATGACTATGTGTCTCTTATGTCCATGATATATATGTAATTTTATGCGCAACCCTATGACCCAGATATTTATACTTATATATCCTCCCTGTTAATAAACATGTGATTCTTTTAAACACACCCCCACCATGTCTAGAACCTCATTTAAAGTCCCAAATCCCCTTTCTTATTATTGAGTCAGTTAAACAATCTACAAGCCACTACAGGTGTGTACATATCAGCCATAAAAGCCCAGAGAACGGAGCAGAATAGTGTAGAAAAACAACTTCAGGATAAAGAACAAGAATGCGCTAAGGCACATGCAGACTCACCTTCTCCCAACACGTTGGCTCATTTGCAGTTCACAAGAAGGAATGTATCCCTCCACTATCGGGATGTGACTACTTGTCAGCTGCAAAGGAGTGTGGCGCGTGTGTTTGAAAAAGGAGATAAAAATGGCAAACTCTTGGCTCTCCTGACGGCAGGGGACACATCCCTGACAGTGGTTCCCTGCATACTGTCCCCATCCGGACAGCTGTTAAGAGACAGGGAGGATGTAGTATGGGAGTTTGTATCCTTCTATAGGTCTCTGTACTCTCCTATAGATCGCTATGACACTGGTGACCTCAGGGACACATTGGGGTCCCTGCAGTTGCCCGAATTGCCAAAGGGGGCTAGTGGTTTTCTGGATGCTGCGTTCAGGGAGGAGGAGGTGGTCTCGGCAATAGGATCATTCCCTAGTGGTAAGGCTCCTGAACCCAATGGTCTACCAATTGAGTGGTACCACCAATACTCAGAAACCCTGGCACCCAGACTACTGCAATTATATGCTGACTGTTTTCAAACAGGAGGCCTCCCCCTCTTCTTTTACGAGGCTCATATTGTATTATTGGCTAAGCCAGATAAAGACCCACTGCAGTGCTCGTCTTATAGGCCCATCTCTGTTTAAATATAGACTTCAAAATACTGACCAAACTGTTAGCTACTAGACTTATGTCGGTCCCACAACATGTTATTTCACCAGACAGGTTTTATGCCAAAAAAGGCCACAGATATTAATCCGCGCAGGATCTTTACCCACACTCAGTTGGGCCCAGATACTTCTAGCAGTGGGATACTGGTCTTTCTTGATTTAGAGAAGGCCTTTGATGCCGTATCATTATATCATTGCCCCATAGCAGCCATAAAGCCAAACAATATGTTATCGGGTTTTTTTTCCAGTGCATAGGGGCACTCTCCAAGGATGCCCCTTATCACCAGGTCTTTTCTCTATTATGATTGAACCCTTGGCGGCGGCCTTGCAAGCCTCTGATGAGATACAGGGGATAGCGGTGGGTAGCTTGACCGAAAAAACAGCACTACAGTGCCTTGCGAAAGTATTCGGCCCCCTTGAACTTTTCAACCTTTTGCCACATTTCAGACTTCAAACATAAAGATATAAAATTTTTATTTTTTGTGAAGAATCACCAACAAGTGGGACACGATTGTGAAGTGGAACGAAATCTATTGGATTGTTGAAACTTTTTTAACTAATAAAAAAATGAAAAGTGGGGCGTGCAAAATTATTCAGCCCCCTTGCGTTAATACTTTGTAGAGCCACCTTTTGCTGCGATTACAGCTGCAAGTCGCTTGGGGTATGTCTCTGTCAGTTTTGCACATCGAGAGACTGAAATTCTTGCCCATTCTTCCTTGCAAAACAGCTCGAGCTCAGTGAGGTTGGATGGAGAGCGTTTGTGAACAGCAGTTTTCAGCTCTTTCCACAGATTCTCGATTGGATTCAGGTCTGGACTTTGACTTGGCCATTCTAACACCTGGATACGTTTATTTGTGAACCATTCCTTTGTAGATTTTGCTGTATGTTTGGGATCATTGTCTTGTTGGAAGATAAATCTCCGTCCCAGTTTCAGGTCTTTTGCAGACTCCAACAGGTTTTCATCCAGAATGGTCCTGTATTTGGCTGCATCCATCTTCCCCTCAATTTTAACCATCTTCCCTGTCCCTGCTGAAGAAAAGCAGGCCCAAACCATGATGCTGCCACCACCATGTTTCACAGTGGGGATGGTGTGTTGAGTGTGATGAGCTGTGTTGCTTTTACGCTGAACATATCGTTTTGCATTGTGGCCAAAAAGTTCGATTTTGGTTTCATCGGACCAGAGCACCTTCTTCCACATGTTTGGTGTGTCTCCCAGGTGGCTTGTGGCAAACTTTAGACGAGACTTTTTATGGATATCTTTGAGAAATGGCTTTCTTCTTGCCACTCTTCCATAAAGGCCAGATTTGTGCAGTGTACGACTGATTGTTGTCCTATGGACAGACTCTCCCACCTCAGCTGTAGTTCTCTGCAGTTCATCCAGAGTGATCATGGGCCTCTTGGCTGCATCTCTGATCAGTCTTCTCCTTGTCTGAGCTGAAAGTTTAGAGGGACAGCCAGGTCTTGGTAGATTTGCAGTGGTCTGATACTCCTTCCATTTCAAAATGATAGTTTGCACAGTGCTCCTTGGGATGTTTAAAGCTTGGGAAATCTTTTTGTATCCAAATCCGGCTTTAAACTTCTCCACAACAGTATTACGGACCTGCCTGGTGTGTTCCTTGGTGTTCATGATGCTCTCTGTGCTTTCAACAGAACCCTGAGACTATCAAAGAGCAGGTGCATTTATACAGAGACTTGATTACACACAGGTGGATTCTATTTATCACCATCAGTCATTTAGGACAACATTGTATCATTCAGAGATCCTCGCTGAACTTCTGGAGTGAGTTTGCTGCACTGAAAGTAAAGGGGCCGAATAATTTTGCACGCACCACTTTTCAGTTTTTTATTTGCTAAAAAAGTTTAAAATATCCAATAGATTTCGTTCCACTTCACAATTGTGTCCCACTTGTTGGTGATTCTTCACAAAAAATAAAATTTTTATATCTTTATGTTTGAAGCCTGAAATGTGGCAAAAGGTTGAAAAGTTCAAGGGGGCCGAATACTTTTGCAAGGCACTGTATATGCGGACGATATGGGTTTTTTTTTTTGCGGGGCTCCAAGAATTCCCTGTCGGCAGCTTTAGACATTCTTAATTCCTTTGCTCATTTTTCAGGTCTGAAAGTCAACTGGGGTAAATCCCAGATTCTATCGATCAAGACGCCATCCCCCAAATGTGAGATTCCCATAAATTGTCCCTTGCAGAGGGTAGAGGTGATCAAATATCTGGGGTTACATATTTCCAACTCCGTATCGGATTTTATTGCTTTGAATGTCGATCCACTTTTGACTAAACTAAAATCCATACTGCAGGCGTAGCAGACTCTACCTCTCACACTCATAGGGTGAATTTAGTAAAAATGAAATTTCTACCTCTATTTTTATATATATTTCTGAATTCTCCTGTATGGATACCGAGATAAATATTTGTAGCACTAACTCACGGTGGAGCTGCTGGTTTAAGCGGGTCTGTTACCTTTACTTTGCTTCCCTCTGTTTCACAGGCACCGGGTCTAGGGGTTCCGTTGAGTTTACTGCTGGATGACACACGCACCAACACTGGAGTACGTTTTCAATGCTTTATTGAACAGTCAAACTTTAGGAAGTAGCAGGAAAGAGACGGAAAAGGAAACTTTCAGGAGAAACTCAAACATCTTCCTAGAAAATCTTAGCGACAAATGTCCCGGTAGAATTCGGATAATTATGTGGAATGCGCTCCCCTTGTGGGACACACTCTTTGCTCGTCTCTTTCACCGGTCTAGCAGCCTGTACGCAGCACGAATCAAAAGTCTCTGCCACAGACTTACTTGGGGGGGTAAATCTGCACGATCCTCTGCCCCAGGATGTATCAGATTTTCTGGCGTGAACAATCAGTCACAGTGCTTGAACCTTTAAGCTGAACCGGAACACTATGCTGTATGCTTACTTCTTTTGGATACGTCCTCCAACCGAGTCACCAGGCCCCTCTATAGACCATCACGCTGCGTGATCTCTCCAAGATGGGTCCTCCCCTGGGATCTCCTCAGCTGTCCAGCTTCATCACACAGGACCGACAGCTCAGGACCATTCCTCGGCTGCGGTGATAGGCCCCAGACAAGCCTCTGGACGCACCCCTGCGCCGCAGCATCGTGGGCCTCCCGATCGGAGGACCATGAGGTAGCTCCTTAATGCATACCTGTTGGCCAGGAGGGCTAGCAGGTGGCTGTAAAACAACCCTAGAACATGGCGTCTGTCCCATAAATACCCCCAGAATGCAACTCGGAGGACCATCTCCACCGAGCTTGTCTCCGAGACAGAGGAGCATCTATACACTTTGGCACGTTGCCTTTCCAACACTGACCAGTGGTAACAGCGACACCCACCGGTCAGCACGGAAGCACCCACAACGTCAGCCAAGCTGGAACGGAGGCAAACTTTTAACCTTCCTAACACACAATTTACTAAATTTACCTAATCTGCGGTAGATTGTAAATCTACCAGCGCTACATATTCAAAAGAAAAGATTGACTTATAACGAATTTCCTGTGGCAGGGGCGACACCTCCGAATTAAACTCAGCATGTTACAACTGCCGTGGAAACAAGGGGGTCTGGCGGTCCTGGACTTTCACAGATATTTCTTAGCGGGTCAGCTAGTATTTGTACATAGATGGTTTACTCAGCCTGAGGATGACAATGGCAATACACTAGAGGCGGCTGTTGGTTCGTATGAGGCACTGGCACACCTCCCGTTTCAGGGTGCCAGGGCTCCATATCGGCTCACGATTTCCATGCGTGCAACCAGTAGGGCATGGGTAGCAGTGAGCAAGATGGGTAGCACTTCTGGGATTTCTCCTCACATACTACTTTGGAAGAATCCTCAATTAATGCACTTCTGTGAGTACCCTGATTCAATCATCTGGACTAAATTTGGTATCAAGACGCTGAAGGATATAGTGGGTGGTGGGAAACGTCTGCAGTTTGATGCCCTGAAAACTAAGTTTAATCTTCCCAACACTCACTTGTTCCGTTATCTTCAGCTCAGACATGCATACAATGCCCAATATGGGGATATTGGTATTACCCTGAAAATTAGTGATTTGGAGTCTCTGTTGAGGGAGGACACTTTGGACAAGGCCCTGTCTACAATATATGGGGTATTCATGGGGATTCATATTGATAGCATTGATACAATGTAACTGTACAATTAGAACTTTTTCAATGAATTGATTGCCATGGGAGATGGTCCTTTGTTGTTGCTGATGTCGACTACTGGAAATTTTATGTGATATTGATTGTATTTATGTAATGCATTCTATGTCTGAATTAAATAATATTTTTACTAAACATGGTTACTAAACATTGTTTCAGAAATATTTTGCTGCTTAAAAGCCCCCTGGGGAAATTTTTCCACTACGGTAATTTTGTCTACAATATATAAACAAATGTTCGGTGGGGGGGAGACCTCCTTGCGAAGTGTAGGACGGCGTGGGAAGAGGTGTTCCCCCAGATGGACGGGGATGACTGGGATGATATATGGGACATTAATTTTGTTAGATTGGTCTCTGCTAGGGACCAACTCATCCAATTTAAATTCCTACATTGTATCTATCTTACTCCAGCTAATTTGGCTAAGATGTTCCCTACCCGGTCACCCAGTTGCTAGTGGTGCAGTTCCCTCACTTCAGATTTCATGCATATCTTTTGGAATTGCTCGAGCATCCAAGTTTTTTGGAAGGGGGTCACAGAATGTATAGCAGAAGTAACAGCCATTAATATACAGCCCACTAGAGGTCGACCGATATATCGGCTGGCCGATATATCGGCCGATATTTGGCTTTTTTTACTTAATCGGCATCGGCCGATTGTGCTGATAAAAAAAGCCGATTATAACTTCAGCGGGACTTGCAAATGACTTCTGTAATAGAAGTCAATGCAAGTTTCCTGGAGTTGTCTGTGGAGAGGATTCTCTCCTCCTCTGGGCAGCCTGCCAAGTCTGATAAGAAGATACATTTGTATCTTTTCAGGTTCTTTTATCAATGAGCTGAACTCTGTGTGTAGAAGTTCTCAGTTTAACCATTTAAAGACTCAATCTTTTCTGATACTTGTTGCTTACAAGTAAAAATCCTGTATTTTCTGCTAGAAAATCACTTAGAACCCCCAAACATTATATATATATATATTTTTTTAGCAGAGACCCTAGGGAATAAAATGGAGGTTGTTGCAATATTTTATGTCACACGGTATTTGCGCAGCGGTCTTTCAAACGCAATTTAAAAAAAAAATTAATGAAATAAAAAAAAAAATAAGCAGTAAAGTTAGCCCATTTTTTTTCGTCCAAAAGTTTTGATCACCTGTTTTTGTGCATTTAATATTTAAGATATAGTTATTTTTTTTTTAAATCTAAATTATACATACAAGTGAACTGATTGGAGGTTTGTTTTGTTTAATAAATGTTTAAATGTAAAAAATTTTCTGTATCACTTATTACTTAAGGTTGCTTTCACACTGGAGCGGGCATGCGTTGACGGTAAAACGCTGTTAGTTTTAGCAGCGCTTTACCGTCATTTTAGCGGCGCTATTCGGCTGCTAGCGGGGCGCTTATAACCCAGCTAGCGGCCGAGGAAGGGGTTAAATGCGCCCATGAAGCGCTGCTGCCGAAACGCTTTGCAGGCGCTTCGGCAGCGGTGCACATTCATTTCAATGGGCAGGAGTGGTGGAGGAGGGGTATACACCGCTCCAAAGATGCTGCTTGCAGGACTTTTTTTTAACATCCTGCCAGTGCATCGCCTCAGTGTAAAAGCACTCGGGATATCACACTGAGACTGCAGGGGAGCCGTTTTACAGGCACTTTACAGGCGCTATTTTTAGCCCAAAAGCGCCTGAAAAATGCCCCAGTGTGAAAGGGGTCTAACTGTTAGATTTTATGAGATGAAGGGGAAAAAAAAGAAAAAAAATCGGCCTAATATATCAGCCCAAAAAAATCGGCATCATATATCGGCTATCGGCCACCGCGATTTCTAAATATCGGCATCGGCCAGAGAAAAATCCATATCGGTCGACCTCTACAGCCCACGATAGAGGTGTGTCTTGTGGGTTTGGTAGACAACCTAGCCCCAAAGAGAGTAACGTGTACCTTACTGACGATACTAATCTATTACGCTAGGAAAATGATAGTGTTATCATGGAAAAAGCTTAATCCCCATCTGTATCAGCATGGAAGGGTGTGTTAAATAGAGCCGCACCTCTTTACAAGGCTACATATATTAGCAGGGGCATACCACAGAAATTTGACAAAGTGTGGGGCAGTTGGATGAATAGCCAAACTACGGTGGCAGATTAAGTGGCACATAATGGAATGCACCTGCTGAGAGATTCAACATGTATGTAACCATTTGACATATTGAAATGTATTATTGATTGCTATTAGGGAAAGGTGGCCTTATTATCATTAGTATGATCCTGTCACTGAGTGAAGGTCTGGTAGGAGGAGGAGAGAGTCAATGCTGAAGGATGTAAATAGTTCTTTTTGTGTGTGGCCCACTGGGTCTTGTGTTTATTTGTTATATAAAAAAACAATAAACAAAACTTTAAAAAAAAAAAAAAAAACAATCTACAAGACTCATGCAATTTACTTGTCCCTTACATAGGTAATAATCACAATTCATACATTTCTATTTGTCATATACATAACAAACGTATTACACAGCATATTGTTTCTTATCAGCCTGCTCAGTCATACACAACATTCACTTTAGGTATGTATTAAATGGGACCTATAGAGGATTTAAATATAGGTACTCCCTCAATTAATAGACTTACTTACAATGTCCCTACAATTTAAGTCCCGCCATTTTACAGAAAGCGACAAAAATAACAAAAGGTTCTTTTGCCTAGCAGACCTTACCCCATACAGCGGACAAAGAAATCAAGATCCCGAACACAGAACAGCAAAAATGTTTAAAAAACTTGAAGTATGGTTGTCTTACCATTGGCCGGCCTTTGCTGTTCTGGTTCTAGATCCTCATTCCCCCATTGAGGTCTGCTGGATAAGAAAGTTCTGTTGGCTCCGAAATCTCTGGCCCGCCATCTGTTGTGGATTATTTAACCACTTGCCGACTGCCGCATGTACAATTACATCGGCAGAATGGCACGGCTGGGCAAAATGGGCGTACCTGTACATCCCTTTGAATTTGCCGCTGTGTGGTCGCACGCATGCCTCCGCCGTGAGCTCCGTGAGTAGGATCACTGGGCCCGCGGACTCGATGTCCGCAGGGATACCTGCGATCGTCTCACGGAGAGGAAGAACAGGAAGAACGGGGAGATGCTAATGTAAACAAGCATCTCCCCATTCTGCCTAATGACACTGTCACTGATCATAGCTCCCTGTGATCGGGAGCGGTGATCAATGACGTGTCACTCGTAGCCACGCCCCCTAACAGTTAGAATCACTCCCTAGGACACACTTAACCCATTCCTAGCCAGCTAGTGGTTAACACCTTCATTGCCAGTGTCATTTTTACAGTAAGCAGTGCAATTTTATAGCACCGATCCCTGTAAAAATAACAATGGTCACAAAAATGTGTCCGATGTTTCCACCATAATGTCACAGTCATGATAAAAATCGCAGATTGCCACCATTACTAGTAAAAAAAAAAATATTAATAAAAATGCCATAAAACCCCTATTTTGTAAACGCTATAACTTTAGCGCAAACCAATCAATAAACGCTTATTGCGATTTTTTTTACCAAAAATTTGTAGAATACGTATCACCTAAACAGAGGATAAAATTTTTTTTTTATATATATATTTTTTGGGGATATTTATTATAGCAAAAAGTAAAAAATAATGCGTTTTTTTCTCAAAATTGTCACACTATTTTTGTTTATAGCGCAAAAAAAATAAAAACCACAGAGGTGATCAAATACCACCAAAAGAAAGCTCTATTTGTGGGAAAAAAAGGAGGAAAGGACGTCAATTTTGTTTGGGAGCCACGTCACACAAAGTGTCTCACAATTTGAACACTAGCTACATGGCTCTGAACATGATCCGATCGTGTGGATATTCCCACCACTACTAAAGACGCGAGCCGTACTCTATCATGGCTCAGTGGACCATAATTTTTGTATGGTTATGCTATGGTTCCCATGTATGAAGATCTGCTGACTAGGAGTGTTAATGCAGTCGCCATGAGGTGGCCAATCTCTTGGTGGGCATAAAGGAACATCCTTAAAAGAGCAAACAGATCTGCCATGTCCACGGGAAGGTTTCCGCAGCCAATGGTCTTCCACCAACGTCTGTATGTGCGAACATGCTTGCATGAGCATATTACAGCAAAACTGACACTGGGGGACATCTGACAACATACATTAATAAAAATTTCCACAACACCACCCAGTGTACTTAGTACAGTGACAGTGCATATTGTTAGCACAAAAGTGTCAGTTAGTGTCAGAATGTCTTTCGCAATATCACAGTCCTTTTATAAGTCGCTGATTGCTACCATTACTAGTATACAAAAATAAATAAATAAAAATTCCATAAATATATACAGTAGTTTGTAGACACTATAACATTTGTGTAAACCAATCAATATACACTTATTGGAATTTTTTTACCAAAAATATGTAGCAGAATACATATTGACCTAAATTTATGAAGAAATTACTTTTTTTATTTTTTTTTTTGGATGTATTTAATAGCAGAAAGTAAAAAATATTGTTTTGTTTTCCAAATTGTTGCTCTTTTTTTGCTTATAGTGCAAAAAAGAAAAATGCAGATGTGATCAAATACTACCAAAACAAAGCTCTATTTGTGGGAGACAAATGACAAAAATGTAATTTATGTACAATGTTTCATGACCATGCAATAGTCAGTTAAAATAACGGACTGCTGTATGGCAAAAAAATAGCCTGGTCATGAAGGGGGATAAATCTTCCAGAGGTCAAGTGGTTAAAAACATTTTCTTTCCCTGGAGTTCTACTTTAAATACACAGACCCTAAGAGAGAAGTATAAAGCATCTTGTAGTGGCAAGATCACTTAAATTGTCAGTAAAGGATTGTACATTCAATACACACAACCCTTCTAATGGGCATTCATGCACCTTTCAGATGGAAGAGCCCCTCCATGCATACACAGCCATCCCAGTCAGAGCAGTTCCCCAGAAGAAGGTGGTATTTGCCACACATGAACACAGTTATCCCACGTTGCAGAATTTGAACGGCATGTCCATCCTTATACCTACTGCCAGAAAACAAGGCTGCCACATGTGCTATCCCCATGAGGGCCGTTAAAAGTGGTTTCCCTGACCTTGCAAGTCTCCTGACCCTTCTGACACCCTGGGTTCAGACATTTCTGACTAACAATTCAGACACCAAACTTCAACACAGTAAGCAAATAATTCTTTACTTAATGTTTTGCAATTAGCAGACCAACAAGGTATAGCATAAGCAAATGTAAAGTTTTTACCTTTAGTACAATAAAAAGAATAATTGTGTCAGACTACTGCCTTCTGCCCCTGGTGCGTTCCTTGAAGATATGAGCAATATAGTACTCAATGTCCTTTTAGTTGGGGGGAATGAAGCAAGAGGAGTCCTTTTGTTGCATGTGTTCTGTGTCTTCTGTGTCTGTGTCTTCAGCTAGCTCAAATAAGGGCCAGTACAGCTCCTGTATCCTAACATCCAAGGGTGTAACATCAGGTGCACATTGTCTCCTTAAATAGACTCTAATTAGAGAAGCAAAGTAAATGTGTCTCCTTATGAGACTTTGATAAGAGAAGCAAGTTAAGGTGTCTGCATGCAGTGTCTCTTGGGGAGCAAACAGGATGGGCTTCTGCTCTTTCACCAATCCAAACAACACCAGGCTTGTAGGAATAGCAGGAGGGTCCTGAAGCAGGCTCCTGCAGATGCTGTGATCAGGAAGAGGGGTACTTGACTACACACCCTGCACACAGTGATTCAGCCGGATCCATGTTGCAGATGGTGAGAGTGCCCTCCAAAATATCACCAGGTGGACTGGAGATGCTGATGGTGGATGCGGCTCCACACACTCACCGGATGCTCCCCTTGTCACCTAGGCCTCAGCACTCACACGCCTCTGACCATCCGGGTCACTGCTTCCAGAAGAAGGCCAAGGACCCAAAGTAGTGATCCTGTCCCTGCACAGGCTTTATATTACCTCTCCCAGCATTCTGTTCTCGCTCCACAGCTGGCTGATACTTGTAGTTCATAGCAGCATGACTTCAGTACAAAACCTGGCTCTCCGGACTACATGTCCTTTATATTCTTTGCTCCACTCTCAGGTCTTCCTAACCCTGCATTTGGGATGTGACAACAGAGTCCAGGCTAGAGGGGGCAGCCTTACTGTAGCAAGTGCTGCAGAGTGTCTCCTGCTATCGCAGAAAATCTTAGCCAGCTCCTGGCTACATCCTCCCCCCACCTAAAATCTTTGGTCCTCCAAAGAGGCAGAAACTTCACAAGGTACTACTTACCAGTAGTTAGTGATAAGGTTAACACAGAAATTATAACAACATTCAGCATAACTAAAAACTAATAGGTATTGACACACTTCTGGATTTAGTCAAAAAACATTTGTAAACATTTTCAGTTAACTCATAACCAGTTTTCTTACAGGCCAGGGCTATTACCGTGGCCCACCCAGTAGTGTCAGAGACTGGGTCAAGATCACCCCCTACCCAATGGACAGTAGCGGGGTCTGGCATGTGGTCCTGCCTTTGAATGATGGGTATCAGTTCATCAGAGTTTTCTCCTAAGACATCATGCGTTAGTCTCTTGGGAGGTTTTATGTTTGGCCTCAGTCCAATAGGTGAAAAATCAGACACAGAAGTAGAGTCCATATCCAGGTTCTCAGCATTATTAGAACTGGGTGGTTCCAGGGAGGGACTAGCATGGTCTAACTCAAGAAGGGGAAGAGCGGCGACTTTAGTATTGGTAGATGTATGTGCATAGCTCACAGAAGGTTCCATCTCTGGAAATGGGGGTCCAATTTCAGAAGGACAGTCTGGTTCTGGTAGTAGTAGGTCTTTGTCTCGGAAGCTGATCAGATCTCCTTCAGTGGACGGGATTATATTTTCCATCTTGATTTCACTAACCATCTCAGGAGGAGACAGGATCTCTACTTTTGAACTGGAAGGAGCTTCTCTTTCTCTTTCAGTGGTGCAAGGTCTGAAGTTGGTTTCTGGCGTGAGAGGCCAAAACCAGTAAGGTACTATTTCCTCCCCTTCACTGTCTTCATCCTCCACCATCAAAGGCAGACTTGGACGGCGCCCATGCAACTGGATTTTGGCAGGTGTTGGTTCACTATTTATAGGGGAGTTGGTGTCTGAGGCGAGGCATTGGAGAGTGGAAACAGGCGATTCCAATGCCACATCTTCAAAGGGCCCACTTTAACTTCTGGGCGGATTTGATAAACTGGTAGAGCAGGGAGTTGCTTGCAGACCATGTAAAGTTGGGATTGCCAACGATCTGCTAACTTATGCTGCTAACTCAGGCACCCCTAAGTTCCTTTGCAACACATGATCTCCAGGCTGGAGATCCTGCACCTTCAACTTTAGGTCGAAATGTCTTTTGTTTCTTTGTTCTTGAGTGGTAGCATTCTCTGCTGCCCTCTCATAAGTAGGGATGAGCCTAACACCCCCCTGTTCGGTTCGCACCAGAACATGCGAACAGGAAAAAAGTTTGTTCGAACATGCGACGTTAAAGTCTATGGGACACGAACATGAATAATCAAAAGTGCTAATTTTAAAGGCTTATATGCAAGTTATTGTCATAAAAAGTGTTTGGGGACCTGGGTCCTGTCCCAGGGGACATGGATCAATGCAAAAAATGTTTTAAAAACGGCCGTTTTTTCAGGAGCAGTGATTTTAATAATGCTTAAAGTCAAACAATAAAAGTGTAATATCCCTTTAAATTTCGTAGCTGGGGGTATCTATAGTATGCCTGTAAAGGGGCGCATGTTTCCTGTGTTTAGAACAGTCTGACAGCAAAATGAAATTTCGAAGGAAAAAAGCCATTTAAAATTACTCGCGGCTATTGCATTGCCGGTCCAACAATACACATAGAAGTTCATTGATAAAAACGGCATGGGAATTCCCCACAGGGGAACCCCAAACCAAAATAAAAAAAAAATGACGTAGGGGTCCCCCTAAATTCCATACCATGCCCTTCAGGTCTGGTATGGATATTAAGGGGAACCCCGGCCAAAATTTTTTTTAAAAAATGACGTGGGGGTCCCCCTAAATTCCATACCAGACCCTTCAGGTCTGGTACGGATTTTAAGGGGAACCCTGCGCCAAAAAAAAACAAAAAAAACAGTGTGGGGTACCCCCAAGAATCCATACCAGACCCTTATCCGAGCACGCAACCTGGCAGGCCGCAGGAAAAGATGGGGGGATGAGAGAGCGCCCCCCTCCTGAACCGTACCAGGCCACATGCCCTCAACATTGGGAGGGTGCATTGGGGTAGCCCCCAAAACACCTTGTCCCCATGTTGATGAGGACAAGGGCCTCATCCCCACAACCCTGGCCGGTGGTTGTGGGGGTCTGTGGGTGGGGGGCTTATCAGAATCTGGAAGCCCCCTTTAACAGGGGGACCCCCAGATCCTGCCCCCCCTGTGTGAAATGGTAATGGGGTACCCCTACATTTTCACTAAAAAACTGTCAAAAATGTTAAAAATGACAAGAGACAGTTTTTGACAATTCCTTTATTTAAATGCTTCTTCTTTCTTCTATCTTCCTTCTTCTGGTTCTTCTGGCTCTTCTGGTTCTTCCTCCGGCCTTCTCGTCCAGCATCTCCTCCGCTGCATCTTCTATCTTCTTCTCCTCGGGCCGCTCCGCACCCATGTCATGGGGGGAGGCTCCTGCTCTTCTCTTCATCTTCTTCTCTTCTTCATCTTCTTCTTCATCTTCTTCATCTTCTTCTTTTCTTCTCTTCTTCTCTTCTTCATTTCCTTCTCCGGGCCGCTCCACATCCATGCTGGCATGGAGGGAGGCTCCCGCTGTGTGATGGCGTCTCCTCGTCTGACGGTTCTTAAAATAATGGGGGGCGGGGCCACCCGGTGACCCCGCCCCACTCTGACGCATGGTGACTTGACGGGACTTCCCTGTGACATCACGGGGAATGCCACAGGGAAGTCCTGTGATGTCTCATGCATCAGAGGGGGGCGGGGTCACCGGGTGGCCCCGCCCCCTTATTTAAGAACCGTCAGACGAGGAGACGCCGTCACACAGCGGGAGCCTCCCTCCATGCCAGCATGGATGCAGAGCAGCCCGGAGAAGAAAAGAAGAAGAGAAGAAAAGAAGAAGATGAAGAAGAAGATGGAGAAGATGAAGAGAAGAGCGGGAGCCTCCCCCTATGCCATGGGTGTAGAGGGGCCCGAGAAGAAGATAGAAGACGCCGCTGAGGAGATGCTGGACGAGAACGCCGGAGGAAGAGCCAGAAGAACCAGAAGAAGAAGAAGATGAAGGAAGATAGAAGAAAGAAGAAGCATTTAAATAAAGGAATTTTCAAAAACTGTCTCTTGTCATTTTTAACATTTTTGACAGTTTTTTAGTGAAATGGTAGGGGTACAAAACCCCCTTACCATTTCACACAGGGGGGGCCAGGATCTGGGGGTCCTCTTGTTAAAGGGGGCTTCCAGATTCCGATAAGCCCCCGGCCCGCAGACCCCCACAACCACCGACCAGGGTTGTGGGGATGAGGCCCTTGTCCTCATCAACATGGGGACAAGGTGTTTTGGGGGGCTACCCCAAAGCACCCTCCCAATGTTGAGGGCATGTGGCCTGGTACAGTTCAGGAGGGGGGGGCACTCTCTCGTCCCCCCTCTTTTCCTGCGGCCTGCCAGGATAAGGGTCTGGCATGGATGTTTGGGGAGACCTCACGCGTTTTGTTTTTTTTTGGCGCAAGATTCCCCTTAAAATCCATACAAGACCTGGGTCTGGTATGGAATTTAGGGGGACCCCTACGTCATTTTTTTTAAAAATTTTGGCAGGGGTTCCCCTTAATATCCATACCAGATCTGAAGGGCCTGGTATGGAATTTAGGGAGACCCCCACGTCATTTTTTTTTTTTACATTTTGGTTCGGGGTTCCCCTGTGGGGAATTCCCATGCCGTTTTTATCAATGAACTTCTATGTGTATTGTCGGACCGGCAATGCAATAGCCGCGAGTAGTTTTAAATGGCTTTTTTCCTTCGAAGTGTAATTTTGCTGTCAGACTGTTCTAAACACGGGAAACATGCACCCCTTTACAGGCATACTATAGACACCCCCCAGCTACGAAATTTAAAGGAATATTACACTTTTATTGTTTGACTTTAAGCATTATTAAAATCACTGCTCCTGAAAAAACGGCCGTTTTTAAAACTTTTTTTTGCATTGATCCATGTCCCCTGGGGCAGGACCCAGGTCCCCAAACACTTTTTATGACAATAACTTGCATATAAGCCTTTAAAATTAGCACTTTTGATTTCTCCCATAGACTTTTAAAGGGTGTTCCGCGGCATTCGAATTTGCCGCGAACACCCCAAATTGTTCGCTGTTCGGCGAACTTGCGAACAGCCAATGTTCGAGTCGAACATGAGTTTGACTCGAACTCGAAGCTCATCCCTACTCATAAGCTTGTTTCAGGTTTTTTCTTAATCTATCCACATATCCCTTGAGGGAGGCCAGGGAAGTGTGATCAATAGATGTGCCAAATCCAAGTCAATTGGAAGCTGTGCCTCTCTGCCGCAAAATCAGACTGTAAGGGGAATAACCAGTGGCTTCATTCACTGTGCTATTGTAAGCATTAACAATGGCGGCAATGAGGTTCCCCCAACGCTGTTTCTTCTCGAAGGGCAGGGTTCCTAACATGTTTAGTAAAGTACGGTTGAGACTGGTTTCCCCGCATCCAGTTCGCATTACAGAAGATTGTGACCGGCTCTCAATGGAGCTGGTTTGAACATCTCTGAAGCGGCTGCAGAGCGAATTGCACAGAAGTCCTGTGCATCTTTGGTTTCATTTCAGGTCCGAATTCAGCAAAAATTTGGGCCCGATTCATCCCTGAAACAGGGACGCACCAGACCCCTGCTGTCAGCAGCATCGGCATTAGATGTGAACCCAGCCTTAATCTCTCGGGGGTTTGAGGGTCTCCCTGTGGGTGATACAGAGAAGTCCTAGGTTTTTTTATGCCCAGTAACTGACAAAGCTGGTGCCGTGGTGGCTTGCTGATCCTTGGTGGGGTAAGCTTGGGCATATCGGGTGAAGTGATCAGTCACTAATAGAACATTGCTTCTGCAACCTGCTCCAGGCACAGAATGTCAATGCAAACCAACCGCATGGGCCCTTGACTTTGCAGATGTCCCATGGGTTGAGCTTTCATGGGTAAAGTCTCTTTGGATACAAGGTAGACAAGAGTCACAGTAGCTTTCTACCCCTGCTCTCATATTAGACCAATAGATCCTGTCTCTGACTAGCTGGAAAGTTCAATCTGGGCCTATGTGTCCATGTTCGTCATGTAATGCCACCAGCACAGTTAGCTGGTGTTTCTCTGGGAGGAATAACTGACACTTTTCTTCTGAGTCCTCAGAAGGGCTTCTCCTGTATAATCCATCCCTTATCTGTAATAGGTTCCATTCCCAGTGCACTATCTTGGAACCTACAATGGCACTCTTCTGCAATAAACTCAGATTTTGTTTGATCAACGCTTCAATAGCCAGGTCACATAACAAATCCCTCTGTTATAAAGTCTTTCTTGGTTAACTGAGGAAGCTCCTCACTTCTCACTTGTGTCAAGTCGCAGTAACACCTTGGCATCCTGAAGGGTGGGCTCCTATGGACTCGACTCCAACGGCCCCTTTCAGTCACTGGGCATTTCCCTGACACAGTGCTAGCACACCTTCAGCTGTTACATGTCAAGTCTTCCAGCTCATGAACTGTTCAGTAAGGTCGTCGGGACAAAGCATCGGCATCCCTATTTCCAGCCCTAAGTCGATACTTCAGGCTACAATTAAAACCTGATAGAGCTGCCAGCTACCTGTGTTTAAGGATCCAGCTGACAAAAGACTGGAATCTTTACTTAAAGCCTCCTTTTCCATAGATGGGGCTGTGGCACAACCTGCAATAGCAGCAATAGGTATTTACCAAGCCCTAAAACAGTGGTCATCAACCCTGTCCTCAGGGCCCACTAACAGGCCAGGTTTTATGTATTACCATGGGGAGATGCAGACTAGAATACTGCAATCACTGAGCAGCAAATGATATCACCTGTGATGTATTTCAGTTATCTTGCAAACCTGGAATGTTAGTAGGCCCTGAGGACAGGGTTGATGACCACTGCCCTAAAAGACAAGGTTAACCAGGTCATTAAAGATGTGCCTGCTTGAGGAGAAGAAGCTCAGGATCTAGCTGAGCTGCCAAGGGCCTTATGTTTTGCGGTTGATGCTATCAAAGACTCTATTAGGCATCTCGCCTGGCTCTTATATTGGCGCACATGTGTAGAGTTCTGTGGCTAAAGCATTGGTCAAAAAGCTATTGGCTGGTTTTCCCTTTCATGGGGAACGGTTGTTTGGGGAGGATTTGGATAAGTACATCCAAAAAATTTCAATTGGTAAGAGTACCCTCCTACCGATCAAAAAGAAGAGTAAGCGTCCTTCATACAAAAGGGCTTTCTCCCCAGTGCCAGGACACCCAGCCTCCAGGCAGTTGCAATGGCCTCTGCTGTCGGGGTCAAATGGTAGGCCTCAGGGCCAAACACAGGGCCCAAAGAAGTCCTGGGGGCAAAGACCTACAAAGCAGAATCTCAAGGCCTCCTTGTGAAGGGGTGCCCCCGCTCGATCGAGTGGGATGAAGACTTCTGTGGTTTTCAGGGGCTTGGCAGGAAGAGATCCTAGACAAATGGGTCACCTCTGTAGTAGCCCTAGGCTACAAACTAGAGTTTTAGAAGTTTCCTTCGGATCATTTTTTGAGTTCCAATGTTCCTAAGGATCCAGAAAAAAGAAGGCCTTTGTTTCTAGCACTAGACCGGTTGATGTCTCAGGGAATAATCATAGAGGCCCCATTAGAGGAACAGGGAATGGGGTTCTACTCAAATCTCTTCACGGTACCAAAACTGAATGGAGATGTCAGACCCATTCTAGACCTCAAAAATCTGAACCGGTTTCTGAACATCTGCTCCTTTTGAAGCGGTACCCTATAAACAGTTTCATTCAAGACTGCTGCAAAGCAGCATTCTATCTGTTTGGAACAAAGATTCCCAAACCTTGGATCATCCAATGAGTCTGACCCTAAGGGTATTCCAGAGTCTCAATTGGTGGTTGATAGCAAAAAATTTGCTGAAGGGGAAATCCTTCATGCCAGTTACCTGGAAGGTAGTAACAATGGATGCCAGTCTCTCTGGTTGGGGTGCAGTCCTGGAAGAGACCACTGTCCAAGGGAAGTGATCAGTGTCCAAGAGGACCTTGCACATCAACGTCCTAGTGATTCGGCTGGTACATCTAGCGCTAATAGCCTTGACATACAGGTTATGTGGTTGTCCCGACAGGATACAGTCTGACAACGCTACAGCTGTAGCCTATATCAATTACCAAGGGGGCACCAGAAGCTGTGCAGCCCAGAGGGAGCCCAGAGGGAGCTGAATCATATTCAGGTCTGGGCAGAGGATCATGTGCCTTGGCTATCAGCAGTGTTCATTCCAGGCGTGGAGAATTTGCAAGCGGATTTCTTGAGCCGTCAACAAATTCTCCTGGGACATTTGATTGGCCATATGCCAAAGATTGGCCATATGCCAAAGATGGGGTACCCCTCTGACATAGATCTATTGGCATCCAGGTTCAACAAAAAGTTGGACAACTTTGTGTCAAGAACAAGGGATCCTCTCGCATACGGAACAGATGCATTAGTGACCCCATGGAATCGGTTTTCACTGATTTATGCATTTCCCCCAGTTCAGCTGCTACCGCGGCTTCTTCGAAGAATCAAGCAGAACCAACAAAAGCCGGTGGTTCTAGTAGCCCCAGCATGGCCCAGAAAATCTTGTTATATAGAGATCATCAGGATGACATTGGGGAGGCCTTGGACTCTTTCAGATCATCCAGACCTGCTATTGAAAGGGCCAGTATTCCATCCTGCCTAATGCCACGTACACACGACCAGACTTTACGGCATACTTGGTCCTGCGGACCGGAGTCCATCAGACAATTCGATCATGTGTGGGCTTCAGCTGACTTTTTTTCCCCCAAAGTTTGACGGACCTAGAAATGAAACATGTTTCAAATCTTTTCGATGGACTCGAGTCCGGTCAAAAAGTCCGCTGTATGCTAGTCCAACGGACAAAAACCGATGCTAGGGCAGCTATTGGCTACTGGCTATGAACTTCCTTGTTTTAGTCCGGTCATACGTCATCACGTACGAATCCGACGTTGGTTGATCGTGTATAGGCAAGTCCGTTCATTCGTAAAGTCCATCGAAAAGTCTGCCATAAAGTCTGCTCGTGTGTACGCGGCATTACAGTCGCTAAATTTGGCTGTTGAAGCCCACATTCTAAAGAGTCGAGCGCTTTCAGGTTCTGTGGTAACCACCCTGATTAATGCAAGGAAGCTGGCTTCCAGGACCATTTATTATAGGGTCTGGAAGGCCTATATTGCTTGGTGTCAGGCTAGAAAATGGCATCCTCGGAAGTATGTCATAGGTAGAATTCTTGCCTTCCTTCAGTTAGGGGTAGAAATGAAATTGGCCTCAAGTACAATCAAGGGTCAGATTTCGGCCTTGTCAGTGTTTTTTCAAAGGCCACTTGCCTCACATTCGTTGGTCTGGGCTTTTATACAAGGGGTAATGCATATGGTTCTGCTGATCAGGAAACCCTTGTGCCCATGGGATTTGAATCAGGTTCTGTCGGTTTTACAAAAACAGCCTTTTGAGCCAGTGCACAATATTTCTTTGGTCCTCTTAACAAAGAAATTAGTTTTCTTAGGTACGGTAATTTCCGCAAGAAGGGCATCAAAGTTGGCAGCTTTTTCTTGTAAAGAGCCATACCTTGTTGTCCTTAAGGACAAGGTGGTGCTGCGCCCACACCCAACCTTTTTGCCTAAGATAGTGTCAGGGTTTCATCTGAACCAAGATGTGGTCCTGCCTTCTTTTTTTCCACAGCCTCATTCTGCGGAAGAAAGATTATTACACTCTCTCGATGTGGTAAGGGCAGTAAAGGCCTATCTGAAGGCGACAGCTCAGATAAGGAAAACTGATGATTTGTTTGTGCTGCCAGATGGCCCCAGGAAGGGGCAGGCAGCGTCAAAGTCGACTATTTCAAAATGGATATGTCAAGTTATTATTCAGGTCTATGGCCTGAAAAGGAAAGTTCCACCTTTTCAAGTTAAGGCACACTCTACCAGGGTAGTCAGTGCTTCTTGGGCAGTGCATCGCCAGGCTTCTATGACTCAGATTTGCAAAGTCGCAACTTGGTCATTGGTGCATACTTTCACAAAATTCTATCAGGTGGATGTAAGATGGCAGGAAGATGCCACCTTTGGGCGCAGTGTACTGCAGGCAGCAGTTTAGATCCTCACGTCTGATGGTCGCCTGCCCTATTTGTGTCTCCCTCCCCTTTAGAGGGAATTGCTCTGGGACATACCACATAGTAATTACTATGGCTGCTCTGTGTCCCGTGATGTACAATAAAGGAATTAGGATTTTTTAAACAGCTTACCTGTAAAATCCTTTTCTTGGAGTACATCATGGGGCACAGAGGTCCCTCTCCTCTTGTTGGGATATAGGTATATTGCTTGGCTACAAAACTGAGGTGCTCCCTGTATGGGAGGGGTTATATAGAGGGGGACTTCCTGTCTTTAAGTGTACCAGTGTCCATTCACCTATAGGTGGTGAAAAACCCACATAGTAATTACTATGGCTGATCTGTGTCCCGTGATGTACTCCAAGAAAAGCATTTTACAGGTAAGCTGTTATAAAAATCCTAATTTTAAAGCCAGAAACTCCAACTTGTACATCGGGTAGTTTTTCTCGAACAGGGTTAAACTGGAGCTCACATCAGCTACTGGTCTAAGCCCACCATCTTGTTTTTGGTATAGGACTCCGCCTAACCCCTCTCGACTGGTGTCCACATGGAGTTCATAAGGTTTGGCCAGGACTGCATAAGCCAGGATGGGTGCTTCAGTGAGACTTTTTTTGAGAAACGAAAAAGCTTCTTCACATGAAGGAGTCCGTTGTTCTTGTATTGACATTGACTCCCTTGCCTTTCTGAGCCCCATGTCTCATGATACTTGGCCTACCTTCCTCATCTCCTGTCTCAACTTGAAACAACTTGTTGAGTCGTCAAGGCAATCTTTGCGAATTTCACCACAAATCTCTGATAATAGGATCAAAACCCAAGGAAGGATCTCAACTCTGTCAAAGTCTTAGGCTGAGGTCAGGTAGCGACTGCCTCGATTTTCTTCGGGTCTGTGGCGATGCATTTACAGAGACGACATGGCCTAAGTAGGTGAATGAAGTCCTGTAGAGCTGACATTTCTCCAATGACAGTTTCTGCCCTTCCTCATGAAGTCTTGCGAAGATCTTCTTAAGCCTTGCTTCATGTTCTTTTAAGGTTCATCCAAAGACATAGATGCCATCCAAGTACACCAGGACCTCAATCAAGTTCATGTCTCCCACCATGCACTTCATCAACCGCTGGAACTCCCGACAATCCCTGAGGCATCTTGTTAAACATGTACAATCCCAGCAGGCAAATAAATGATGTCTTCTCTCTATCGTCAGGTTGCATGGGTATTTAGTAATACCCACTCTTCAAATCCAGCATGCTGAACCACTTTGCCACAGATAGACATTGAAGGGCATATTCAACACCTGGGGTTGTGTACTGATCAGTAATAGTCCTCATGTTCAAAGTCCTGTATTCGATACACATCCGTAATGTCCCGTCCTTCCTTACTACCACAATAGGGGAAGCGTAAGAACTCCTGGACTTCCAGATGGCTCCCGAGCTTCTTCAGCTCAGCCAACTCCTCACTAAGATCTTTTAGTCACTGAGCGGTACTCACCTGGCCGTCTCTCAAAATGATTTATCTTCCTGTAACCGAATCCGATGCTGAGTACTCTTGGTGAAATATCTTCTCCCTTATGGTTTGGTCTGATATGCTGAGTTTCAAAATTGTTATGCAAACAGATTTAAAGGGACACTAGCACAATAGTATTTGGGAGTGCGGCACCATTTTTTTAATAAAATTTTGCACATTGATAATCGTTTAGAGTGTGTGTATAGGTGTGAGCGATCCGCTTAGTAAGTTTTGTAGTCTTATAACACTTTAATAGCACAACATATCAGTACGCAAGTACACCCATTTTTAATAAATGCAATCTATATCATACTCAGTTCTCATGTCTATGAGATGGGCCCCTTGCATTGGGCTTTCTCACCATCTGCTGCACATCCCTTTCAGTCCACTCAACCCCGTGGATCTTCACTGTGCACTACTCCAGGTGGCTATCTTGCTCTTGGCCCCACTTGACTGCTACAGCTTAGTCCATTCGCTCTTCGTCTATTGGCTCGTTAATCTGTTAGGGCCAACCAAAAGGGGTATCCCGGATGAGCTCCCAAATGTAGGGCTTCCCCATTAAGGCCGCTTAAAGATGCTTGACCCCAGTAAATGCCCCGACCTTGCAAGTCTCCCGACCCCTCTGACACCCTGGGTTCAGACATTTCTCACTGTGACAATGCAGACACCACACTATGACACAGTGAGCAAATAGATCTTTACTCAATGTTTTGCAATTAGCAGACCAGCAAGATATAGCACAAGCAAATGTAAAGTTATTAGCTTTAGAACAATAAACAGAATGATTGTGGGTATAGGAAATCAATTCAGAGAGAGCAGCAGCAACTGAATAAGGCCTATGACTAACAGTAAGAAAAAGGGAAGGAGAATGACCGGCTTGGTGTCAGACTGCCCCTAGTGCCACAACCCCAGGATGAACACAAATGTTTAGAAATGCTTCACAGATTATTTGCAAACTATAAGACACTGGTCTCTAAAAGAAAGAGTTCCTTGAAGATATGGGCAATATACAGTAGTATCCAATGCCCTTTTAGTGGGGGGGAGCAAGAGGAGTCCTTTTGTTGCAGGTGTTCTGTGTCTTCAGCTAGCTCAAATAAGGGCCCGGTACAGCTCCTGTATTCTAACATCCAATGTTGTAGCAGCAAGTGCACAGTGTCTCCTTAAATAGGCTCTAATAAGAGAAGCAAAGTAAATTTGTTATGAGGCTTTTCATAACAGAAGCAAAGTAAAGGTGTCTGCATGCGGTGTCTCTTGGGGTACAAACAGGGTGGGCTCCTGCCTGTTCACCAAACCAAATGAATCCAGGCTTGTAGGAATGGTGGGAAGGTCCTGAAGCAGGCTCCTGTGGATAATGTGATTAGTAAGAGGGGTGCTCGACCCCAAACCCTGCACATAGTGATTCTGCCGGATACGTGTTGCAGACAATGCTCCCGCCGGAGGACTCCCCTTTTGCCTAGGCCACAGCACCCACTTACGCTCCTCCGACCGTCTGGGTCACTGCTTACAGAAGAAGGTTGAGGTCCCAAAAGAGCGATCCCGTCCACACACAGGCTTTATATTACCTCTCCCAGCATTCTGTTCTCTCTCACCAGCCGGCTGGCTCCTCAGACTACATGTCCCAAGATTCTTTGTTCCACTCTCAGGTCTTATTCACTCTGCATTTAGGATGTGCCTATAGAGGGAGCAGCTTCACTGTAGCAAGTGCTGCAGAGTGTCTCCTGATAACACAGGCAATTTTAGCCAGCTCCTGGCTACACACACATCTTACTTTCAGGAAAAAATGACACCCCAGACTCTTGTACCATGTGTGGGTATCGTTTTCAATTGAATGGGTGTGGCAACTAACCAGACAAAAAGTGGACTATTTAATGGTGGCTCTGATGCGATGGGGGGGCTTGTGATTTTAACGAGGGCTCTGATGTTAAAGGGGAACTTGATGTGAAAAGGGGGGTCTGATGTGAAGTTTTTTCTTGAAGCATGTTTATTTATTTATTTATAAAGCTAATTTATTTTTTTACAGTCTGCAAATATTTGTAAGATATACAATGTAACCCTTAAACTGAAGGGTTTGGAGACCCCTGATCTGGATCATTGTCAAAGTTTAATATAATATGATCCTGACAATACCAGGCACTGTGTCTGGTGTGAATCTTTAGGGGGAACTCCAAGCAAAATGTAAAAAAAAACGGCATGGATTCCCCCTCAAAGAGCATACCAGGCTCTTTGGTCTGGTATGGATCTTAAGGGGAACCCTCATGCCAAAAAACAGCATGGGGGTCCCTCCAAAATCCATACCAGACCCTTATCTGAGCTTACAGCCCGGCAGGTCAGGAAAGGGGTGGGGATGAGCGAGTGCCCCCCCAACTGTACCAGGCCGCATGCCCTCAACATGGGGGGTGGGTGCTTTGGGGTGGAGGGGCAGGGGGGGCCCTGCGCCCCCCCACCCCAAAGCACCTTGTCCCCATGTGGATGAAGACATGGGCCTCCTCCCGACAACCCTAGCCATTGGTTGCCGGGGTCTGTGGGCAGGGAGCTTATCGGAATCTGGAAGCCCCCTTTAACAAGGGGGCCCCCAGATTCCGGCCCCTACCCTATGTGACTAAGTATGGGGTACATTGTACCCCTACCCAACACATGTTTTTAAAGTCATTTAAAGTCATTTATTAAGACAGCTCCGTAGTCTCTTCCGATCTCTTCTCCCCTCTCTGGCTCTTCTGCCTCCTCCACTGACTTCTTCTGCCTCTGTGATTCTTCTCACCTCTCTGGGTCTTATCCAGTGATGTCTTCTAGCCCTCTCTGTTTCTTCTCCCTCTGTCCGCTGTCTTCTGCCTCTGCCAAATCTTGGTACAAGCCTCAGTATCTAACTCTTCATTCACATCGCAAAATTGTGCACTTTCCTGCAGCACACAAAACGACTCTGCTTTTTTTTCAGCTGCCCAGTGGTTCTATTCATTCTTAATGCCACCCACATGCATCTTAGTAGTGAGCATCACCAGTACCATGTGTTTTGGTGCAGCACAATTTTTAAAATGGCGGAAGCACCTTTTTTGCATGTTTTCTGTGCGTAGGGCAGCCCATTGAAATAAAGCATGCACACTTTGTTGCACTTCTGAGGTGTGAACAGAGCCTGAATCAGCTGCTTACCAATCCTTCTCAGATTATACCTGTGTATGTATGTGAGACCTGTACACCCACTCTGAAACATCTTAATACTTTGAGTGATTGTTGCAACTATTTTTTTTTTAGATATGGGAGAACATTCGTGCTGGTGACCTGCCAAATGAATTTGAAATCCTTTATCCCACTCAGGTATATCAATATGATGTTGTATGTTTTTAATTATTCAGTTTTTGGTTATTTTTTCTCTGTTTTATTGTTTTCAATTGCTTTTGCAGTCATGTGAAATCAAGAAAATGCTGTCACTGGATCCTAAGATGAGGCCCTCCGCTGAAGAATTAAAACAAGAATTTTTTCAATATAAAATAGGAACTGACATGAATAATCTCAGTACTTTGATCCAATCACTCCATCTGTCCTCCATAGATGACAATCTGACAGTCTGAGATGAAACCAATTAACCACTTCAGTACCAGCTTGTATTTACCCCTTCCTGTCCAGACCATTTTTTCAGATTTCGGCACTGTAAAACTTTGACTAATCATGGCCCTGTCATGTGACACCCAAATTAATTTTATATAATTTTTTTTAGGACAGATACAACTTTCTTTATAACCATTTACTGCCCACCAACAGTATATTTACTGCTGGCAGGTGGCTTCCCCTGGCACCGTAACATACCTGTACGAAGCGGTGCACATGTACACTGGCGTGCCCCCATGGGCATGCAGTGGCATGATCCTGTGACCATGCTCAGTACCTGGCCACTGGTATCATGTGATGGTTATGACCAATCATAGCGATCACGTGATAACAACATGTAAGCAAAACTGTCATGACTGGCTTCCATTCATGACAGCTTGCTTACTATAGAGTGCTGTGATTGGCCCACAGATTATCACATGGTACCTGAGCCAATCACAGCACCCTGTACTATATGATTAACTATAGCCAATCACAGCATCGCAGTAGTAAGCAAGATGTCAGGAATGAAAGCAAATCATGACAGTTAAAATCATTGCTTACAACAGTGATGATCACTGTTAGACCCCTTTCACACCAAGGTGTTTTTGCAGCATTTTAGCACTAAAAATAACCCTCATAAAACGCTCATAATACACTCCCCATGCATCTCAATGGACCCTTTCACACTAAGGTGTTGCGCTAGCGGGGCGTTGAGAAAAGTCCTGCAAGCAGCATCTTTGGAGCAGCTTTTGGGCATTGAAAAAAGCGCTTCAAAAACGCCCCTCTCCATTGAAATAAATTGAAAACGCTGTAAAAACGCCTGAAAAACGCCTATAATCTGCCCTGAGCTGTAGAAAAGTCACATGATCTCTCAAAAAGGTAAACATGCAAGCAGAACTGAGAGCATATACAACAACAGGACTGAAATTGTGGGAAGGTCAGGATGATTAAACAGACCACCAAAGGGATTTGGTACTGGTGGAAGCGGGATTAGGGTTCTGGTTTTGGGACTAGTGGAAGTGGGGTTAGGGTTAGGGATTTGGGACTAGTGGGAGCAGGATTAGGGATTTGGGACTAGTGGGAGCGGGATTAGGGTTGGGATTAGGGTTATGGATTTGGGACTAGTGGGAGCGGGGTTAGGGATGTGGGAGTGGGGTTAGGATATAGATACTTACGTTGCAATGCTCATCTGAGTATAATTTTTGAACTTGTCTGGGTGCACTCTCAAGTCCTCATATAGCAATGCAAATTGTCCAATTGAGGTGTGCGCTTGGAGGATTGGATGAACCCAATAGCGACGGTGCTGCCTCTGTTGGTGGATATGCTCCCAATAGAGTAGCACAAATAATAAAAACAGCTCCATGAACTTTTCAGGCCTCATTGACAAAGACACCCTGGAGTTCCTGGTCCCCAAATTTCCTCGTACCCCTACCTTTTATTCTTTACCCAAGACTCATGAAGACTTGCATCGCCCTCCCGGAAGACCCATAGTGTCGGGGATAGGTTCCTTAACAGACAATGCAAGCAAATTTGTTGACGCTTTCCTAATGCCCCATGTTCGTAGCCTCCCGTCATACATCAGGGATACCACCGACCTGCTACAGCATCTTGAAGGTATCCAGATCCCTCCTGACGCCCTGCTCGTGGCTGTTGATATTGAGGCCCTTTACTCTAGTATCCCCCAGGAGCAGGGCATACGGACGGCTGGATCCTTCCTAGCTGAACAAGATACAACGACCTGGCCCCTGAACCAGTTCATATTGACACTCTTGTACTTTGTTTTAACCAAGAACTACTTTACTTTTGATGATCAGCTATTTTTGCAAATACAAGGTGTTGCAATGGGGACATCCTGTGCCCCAGCATATGCTAACTTATATCTAGGGGGCTGGGAGCGACAGATTCATGCTCATGACCAATACACGGAGTTCCTAAACGATATCTTGGTATGGTTCTGCTTTATTGATGACCTATTCATGGTCTGGTCGGGCCCCAGGGAAAAACTTTTACAGTTTCTACGTCAACTTGATAACAACAATCTAAACCTCAAATTTACTTTTAAAATCGAGACGGAACAAATCCCCTTTCTAGATCTATTAATCATCAAACAACCCGACGGTACCCTAGGAACGGACCTCTATAGAAAACCCACGGCGGGTAATACTCTATTATTTGCCACAAGCGCCCATTCTACTTCCTTGATACAGAGCATACCTTATGCCCAATATCTACGGCTACGCAGGAACTGCACACATGACCTTGATTTCAAACGCCAGGCTAAAGCATTACGCGACCGCCTCCTACGACGAGGCTATTCCTCTACCACCTTACGTAAAGCGTATAATAAGTCCCTGTCACGTTCACGAACCTCTCTCCTTTTTAAAGATAGGAAACCGTCTTCTCCTACAGAAACCGTAAGATTTATTACCACCTACTCTGCACACCATCATGTGTTGCGGAATATCCTAACCAAACATTGGCATCTTTTGGCTGAACATCACACTTTAAATAAATACATCAGACATACACCGGAAGTGGTTTTTCGCAGAGCTCGATCGCTACGTGATCAACTCACTGCGAGTCACTACAACCCCACCAAACCTGCGCGTAGTGGCCCCAATGGCACATTCCAATGTGGGGAATGCCCCCGGTGCCCTTGGGTCCACGAAAGCAGAACAGTGACCCTACCCAACGGAGAAATTCTGGTTCCACGGACTTTCGCGAACTGTGCCACAAAGGGGGTTATCTACCTCATGAAATGTGTATGCAAAGCCTTCTATGTGGGCAAAACTATTAGGGAACTTAGGCAGACAATCGGTGACCACCTCTACGACTCAGAAAATGGCAAACTGACTACTATCGGCCGACACATCGGACTTTATCATCGATCCGACAATTCTGTGGCCAAATTTCTGGTATTAGAGGTGGTGAAACCCAACCCTTGAGGTGGCGATTGGGATCGCTCGATATTGCAGAGGGAGTCCCTCTGGATCGAGCGACTCAACGCCACCACCCCGCCTGGCCTAAACGAGTCGGTGTCGTATAGGGCCTTCTTATGAGTTCTTGTTCACTTCCTCCCCCCTGCTCCTCCCCCCCCCTCCCCCCTTCCCCCTTCCCTATTTCCCCCCCCCCCTCCCTCCTTCCCTCCTCCCTCTCCTCTTTTCCCCCTCTACTTCCTCCCCCCCCTCCTCGTCCCCCCCTTTTCCCTCCCTTCCCTTCCTCTCCCTCCCCCCCCCTTCCTTCATCCTGGCACCCCCTGGGCCCAGTATCTATGTACTGACCATGTCTGCCTAAGTTCCATCCTCTAAAGTTATGGGTGGCTGACACTCCATATAACTTCACACAATATTTGTATATAATATTTGTTTTATTCTTTCTTTATTTCATTATGCTGTATTACTTTGTTTTACTATGTTGCTGTTCAAGGTCAGGCTCCCTCCCCCGTTACCAGACTCTGTGGGTGTGTCCCGCCCCGATTCTTCTCCCAGGCGACGGACACATGTTCGCCCTGGCAGCCTTTTGGCTGCTTGTGTCTCCTTGTTTGGGAACTAGATTCCCCGTGTCGGGAGCGCGCGCTTGCGCAGTAGCACTCACAGTGCACCTGCGCAGTGCAGGCGAGCTGACCCGGTGACGTCAGGGACCGCCCTTGTTTTGCCGTCCCTGACTTCCGGGTTGGGGTGCTTTTATAGCGGCCGGTACACGGCCGCTGTACAAGCCTACAGTCCTCTGGCGTCGCGCTCAACGAGGTAGCAGCATCTGGGTAAGTTTTACCTCTCCCTCTCCTCTCCTTCCCCTTCCCGTCCCTTTCCTTCCATTCCCTCCCTGGTGGTTGACCTCTCTCCCCTGCTTCTCTCCCCACCCACACTGCGCTTGGTTACTATTGTCTCTCTACATACAGTGGCTGCTTGCAGCGCCTGTGTATGCAGCACCTGTGTATGTTTCCATACTATCTCATTTTACTATCTCTTTCTTGTGGGGGACTACAGATAACTTGTCACGTTTTTACTCCTTGTACTTGCTACTTATTTCTACCACCTACGGTTTGATACTCCTTACTGTAGTAAGCTATCGCTGTTGTCCCCCTGTTTTGTGGGCATTTTTTCTCCTTCCCCCTTCTCCAGTACCTTAGAGGATAAATTTATCTCACTCTATTACAGCTGCTGCGGTTATTACCCCTCTCGTATAGATCATTCGCTCCACCCTTGTGGAGCCTTCATTATTTACCCATTAGCGCCTGGATCGTTTAAACGTTTCCCCTCCACGATCCTCATCATTGTATGCTCCTCTTTTACTGCCTCTTACCACCCTCGTTGACCACGTTGCAGGGGTAAGTTATGGCCCTTATTACCTGTGTGCATTCTTTTTTCTTTCTCCTAGTCTTACTTATCCTCACCTGGATCTAGCTCTTGGTCTTGCTCACCACTCCACCCCACTACCTTCCTCCCTCCCTTTCCCCCCCCTCTTTCTCTCCCCCCCATCTCCCCCCACCCCTTCCCCCCTCCCCCCCTCCCCTTTCCCCCCCTCTCCCTCCCCCTTTCCCCCTCCTCCCCCCTCTCTCCCCTCCCTCCCCTCTCCCCCCCCTTTCCCCCCCCTTCCCCCCCCAATTTCCTTCCCCTCCTCTCCCCTATCCCCTTACCCTCAACCCTTCCTGTTCCCCTTCCCCCCCCCTCTTCTTTATTTACCCTCTTTCACCTCAACGAGATACCAGGAAGTACACAGGAAGTGATGTTGTTCTTTGACGCCGATGCTTCAATAACGCTTGAAAAACGCTGTTAAAACGCTTGCAGCTTTGCGTTAATTTTACCGCTAACGCCCCTAAAATGCGGTAATAACGCTATGGCATTTTTAGGGCGTTCATTTCTTCTGTGAGCTTAACACCTTGCCTATCAAGGTATGTTTATAAATGGCATTGTAAACAAGGGGTTAAAGCAAGCCCACAGCTGCTTCTGCAGCTCTGAGCTTTGTACTGACTTTCAGCCCCCAAAAGTCAGTACACCATACTTTTAATCATCCCCACACATGTGGAATGTGTTGCAGAAATTGGGCATGCTATGTGGAGGTTTTCTTGGCTGGGGTGGGGATCCTGGCCTCAGCTCCGGAACAGACAACCATTTGGGGTCCCATCCTCCTTGATGCTAGCCAAGCACAGTGCTATAGCCGACCTGTGAGTACAGATCTCTTTCTCCCCATGAGGTCTTTTCTCCCTTTAAAGGGGTAGAACATATTTACTAATATTACATAATTATTTATATTTACAATTTACTTCTGTACCCAACTCCTGATGAATGGCATGCAGCTAAGAAACGCGTCAAGTTTCCATGGGGTGCTCAGACACGTCTGGCTCATTACCTATTCACTGACCCATATATACTTTTTATACATCTAAGATTCATTGAGTACTATGCAATTATCAATGTGTATGTGTACCTATCTTATAGCAGCTCTTTGGCATATAATGTACTAATGCCTGCTAATATGAAACATCTTGTATTATATTTATCAACATTTACTATCTTTTATGTGCTGCCAAGCTAATGTATATGTATCCAATAGGTTTATGCCATTGTGCATGTATACATATGAAATGGATATTTGGTTGTAAGCAGAGCACACAGCCAAATCTCCTGTTTCTAATAATAATAACATTTTTGTCTAATGATATAAATGCATGTTACCTTTTGAAAGTATGTCTGCCCTCTCGTTCCCCATCCCTTCCAGTAAACAGACATCAGCTCCTTCTTACATTCTCAGCTCAGCATGACTGCCTTTCTTCAGCTCGCATGCTCTTTTATTACCTCAAAAGCTTTCACAAACAGGAAGTGATGGTTTCAACAGCCAATCACTTCTTACATTGCAAGTGACATCACAGGAAATGAACACAGAATGTGAATGACCATATAAGGATGTAACAGGATGTGAGAACACAGAAACCCTTCCAACAGGGTCAAATACAGAACCAATCAAAGACATGTATACATTTAAAATAGGAATACAGTAGTGATGTGTGCAGACAGTGGTGTGCAAAACCATGTGGCAAGCACATGGCTTTGAACACGCATCCATCAACTCACTCAACTTTACAGATTTCTGAAGCCGCAGTCGCGCTACATGAACTCCAGAGGGATACCCAAAATAGTATCCTTAGACCACCTATGTCAATCTTTCTGGGGTTTAATGGCCTTTTTCTTCAGAAATAGACTAAATGCTCTTGTGCATCCGTTTGACTGTGGGAAGCCTCGCATTCCTTCCCTTGCATGGACTGCCATTGCCCATGGCGATTCGAATCGGCTTATCGTCTTACCCCTGCATCCAGGGAAACCCTTGCACCAATTTCGGAGACCACCGCCCGGTGTCTTCTTACACGGTGGATTGACAGACTACAACCACTATTAGTCACTCAACTAAAAACACTAAAACAAGGCATCAACTCTATGGCTTGTTGTCCCAACACATTTGGCACGGAACTACAGAGTACCACTCTTAACAACCAACTATTAAATATGCCAAATGATTCGCCAACAACCACAGATCAACCCCCGAATTATGTTTCTACCCCTCACGGTGTATGCATACACAAGCGCATTGCGCTGTACGACCGTACGATGCGTCGCCAGACAAATATACACAGAGCACTTTTGCCTGCTTCTTTTACAAAACACTGCGGCTTCTCTCTGTACCTCGATAACATGGATGCCTCCTGTTTGCTCTCTACCGAAAACTGTATTATAGTATAAAACTAAAAAGACAGCTGGGAGATATTTAACACACTTTCAAACACAAGTATTTTCCCCATGTCCTTCCAAGCACAAATCTCATTTGCTTGTGTGATACCCCAAGCTCCCCCTCCCCCAACTTCCTGTGGGTACATAAAATGCTGAGAAGAACTTCCTGTTGCATGCCCAGCTCTAAAACCCCTCACACTGGTTTATTAACATATCAATGTACAGGAAAAGGGGGGGGAGGATGAGCCTAGTTTCATATATTGCAGGCTATACAATACAACCCTCAGCTACAGACACAAAAACGCAAAACAAATAAAAATTAAACACACACCGCTAAAAGTAAAAGAAACTCACAGTTAAAGCTAGTCTTGTTATCCATTGAAATTCAATGCAAAGTAGAGATTTCACTCAAAACCAATATTCAATACAGAAAATGCAATAGCTTCATTGAAAAGTATGTAAACAGTACAAAAATAGAATTCACTTAAAAGTAAAACAAAATGGTGCCTAGAAGCCAGATGGTAGCTTATAGCACATGGCTTTGCACACACAAAGGAGTCTAGAAACAAGATGGCAGCTTATACCACATGGCTTTGCACACACAAAGGAATACAAAATGGAGCAGCTTCCCCTGTAGGAAGGCCCACAGGTCTTCAAAATGGCCGCTGATCCACATGGTGACTCCAACAAAAGCCAGACCACAACAAAATGGCACATTTTCCCACCAAAACTAAAAAATTTTCCCCACAAAATTACACATTTGAGATACTAAATGAACACTTAGACAAACATTTAAAAAAAGTGTTATGTCCCGTACGCACGGTCGGATTTTCCGATGGAAAATGTCCGATCGGAGCGTGTTGTCGGAAATTCCGACCGTGTGTGGGCTCCATCGGACATTTTCCATCGGATTTTCCGACACACAAAGTTGGAGAGCAGGAGATAAAATTTTCCGACAACAAAATCCGTTGTTGGAAATTTCGATCGTGTGTACACAAATCCAACGGGCAAAGTGCCACGCATGCTCAGAATAAATAAAGAGATGAAAGCTATTGGCCACTGCCCCGTTTATAGTCCCGACGTACGTGTTTTACGTCACCGCGTTTAGAACGATTGGATTTTCCGACAACTTTGTGCGACCGTGTGTAGACAAAACAAGTTTTTAGCCAACATCCGTCGGAAAAAATCCTAGGATTTTGTTGTCGGAGTGTCCGAACAAAGTCCGACCGTGTGTACGCCCTATTAGAGTTACGAAAAAGCACAACTTAGGAACACATGGTAGATGAAATCTGGACCACAGCAAGATGGCCAATGACAAAAAGACCACACTAAAAAACACAAGTACATGGCTGCAACATACCCTCTCTTCTCAAACTCAGTTCACATCAGCTTTCACAGGACCAAGACATTGAAAGGTACAAACAGTGAATGCTTGCATGTTCTTTTCATCTCAAAACAAAACCTTTCTATTGTCAACAGGGAGCGGCCAACTTTCACTTTTGTAAAATGCTTGGCCGCCCCTCCCCCAGGCAGCATGCTCACTTGAAAATGCAGCAGCCATCTTCAAACCGAAAGCTTTCAAAATCCACTAACCATCTGTGTCCTGAGACAATTAAACACGCTACAAAACTCATGTAATCTACTTGTCCCATACATAAGTAATAATTACAATTCATCCATTTCTCACATGCATTACAAACTTGTTACACAGCATCAGTCACACACACACACGCAGGCACACACCAGACATACCATCAAACTTCCAGCATTATTTCAAAAGACGAAAAATTTGTTCTTTTTGCGAAGAAGAACCTCCCCAACACATCTTAATGATCCGATTCTGAAGGAGGTTCTGTTCACTCCTGAACCTGGCTCGCCATTCTGAAATGGATATTTGGTTGTACGCAGAGCACACAGCCAAATCTCCTGTTTCTAATAATAATAACAATTTCGTCTAATGATATAAATGCATGTTACCTTTTGAAAGTATGTCTGCCCTCTCCTTCCCCATCCCTTCCAGTAAACAGACATCAGCTCCTTCTTACATTCTCAGCTCAGCATGACTGCCTTTCTTCAGCTCGCATGCTCTTTTATTACCTCAAAAGCTTTCACAAACAGGAAGTGATGGTTCCAACAGCCAATCACTTCTTACATTGCAGGTGACATCACAGGAAATGAACACAGGATGTGAATGACCATATAAGGATGTAACAGGATGTGAGAACACAGAAACCCTTCCAACAGGGTCAAATACAGAACCGATCAAAGACATGTATACATTTAAAATAGGAATACAGTAGTGACATGTGCAGACGGTGGTGTGCAAAACCATGTGGCAAGCACATGGCTTTGAACACAACCGTGTGCACACTTCCACTGTTACCAGTGATGCGAACCATACAAAATGATGGCTCAGTGGGCCATAATTTTCATATAGTTATGCTATAGTTCCCATGTACACAGACATGTATGCTCGGAGAAATTAATGCAGTCGCCATGAGGTGGCCAAGCTCTTGATGAATGCATAATCTAACATCCCTAAAAGAGCAACAAATCTGCCGTGTCAACGAATAGGTTTCCGCGTCCAATGGTCTTCCACCAGCGTCTGTATGTGCGAATACCCTCACATGCGAGTATTGCAGCAAAACTGACACTGGGGGGCAACTCCTATCCTCATATTGATTAGTGGTTCCAAATTAATAATAACTACTGCAGTAGGGAACAGACACAAATAACTATTCTGTTTTATTATGATGCAATTGAAGGTTTTTATACACATGATTACGTAGGTATCACATTAATATTACAATTGTACGTTTATGGTAACAAGGGGCGTTACATAGGCAGGCTAATTCTAATCAGGACTCGAAAGAATGTAAACATGTACTGAAAACATTATTAGTGCTGTGTGCACAGTGAGGGCAGTGTGCGATACATACAAAATACAATACAATTATATACAGAATGTACAAATTTCCATTACAGTCTCCCCTCTTTTGATCAATATGTTGATCACTAACCATACCTGCTATCACCTTTAACCTGGAACCTCCACACGCTTAGGTGGAGGTAGTCCTGGCCAAAAAGGCAAAAAACTCCATTGTGGAGAAAATAATAGCTGAGCAACTTTTTCATTACAAAATGACTTTTCATTATGAAAAACAAATGATTGATAAGACATATTTACAGAGTACTGGCTGTACACTCCTGTGGCCAGAATGGCCTTCTAGCTGAATTGTGGACATGCTGACCTATCAGCATATGTAAACACAGACAATTCTACATAAAATGGAAGACGAACAAAAGACAAAATATCACTTCAACATGGCTAAACTACTTTTCAAATATATATATCCCTTACAATTAAAGTAATTGAATCAAAAAGTACCCTAGACTGTGATCATAGGAGGGAAACAAATCAAACACAGAGATTTCTTTAATTTAGTCATTTTTGTAGTGTCTGGTGTGGATCCAGGTTACTTTTCCTTTAATTTTTGCAAAAACTGTACATGAAATAGATGCTGTATTGAGTCTCCAAACATTTCCGTATAAATAAATGTCTCTTAACAATCCACAAGTCACCTGGCTTTAGTTTTAGATCCTTCTAAACTTTTAGGATCTGAAATTGGTGAGAAAACACATAAATGAGTTTGTCAAAAACCTTAAAAGATCAGCAACATTCTCTGTGAGATCCGAATGGAGGACTTCAGCGGCTGAGACAAAATATAAGCAAGCGAGTAACACACTCCCAAACCAAATCCCATAGGGAGAGAGTCCAACATCCCCCTTAGGGGCTTCATAAAATATAAGAAAACATTCAGGCAAAAGTTTTCTAGTTTCTTACTGTACTTTGTGCGCTACATTGTAGACAGTAGGGGGTGTAAAAATAAAACCTCAAAACTTCTAGTAAGGACTATCCTATAAAAATAATTTCCTCTGTTACTCTCTGTACTTTCTGCACCCTATATTTACAAACTACTTCTGATAACACTTTTTACTGTGGCCTTTGCAGTAGCATTTGCCACTAGACATCCAAAAAAAACATGTCCATACAGACAAAATGCATACTCGTAAGATCCTGACTTGGGCATCTGGATATATCTTTTTGTAATCTCTGGAAGGGATGTTCAGCTTTTGGTGACACCTTTGGTAACAGGTAAAACAAGAAGTGGTATGTTTTAAAAACAACTGTGGTAAACCCTGGCTCTATCCCACGCTCATTTACTAAGGCAGCCATAACTGCTTGTGATTGATGACACGGTCCATGTGTCAAGCTGGAGGGAAAAGAGTGGCTGACAGACATAAATGATCACCTTTTCCAAAGTCCTGTTTCATAAGAAGTTGCCCCCTGTGGACCACTTGTTCTTCTCGTTCTGGGGTCCTTAAAGTTGAATTATTAATCCCAGCTATACTGGGCCAGAACTAGGGTGGAATCTGTGAGTTGCACAGATCCATCAAGTGTCCGGGGCTGTAAATGCAGCATCCTTAGTCACCTGGTCTGCTTCCATGTGTGAAAGTTAATATGGCTACCTCAGCAAGAACCTGGAAGGCTGAAAACAGCCAATCAAATTAACTTGGCATGCTTTATTGGTTTACCTGCCGAAGTAAAAACAAACTTCTGGCCCTTCAAATGGAACCAAAAGCTCTCTATATCTCGACTATCTATATAAATATGCATTCTTTTTTTAGCTCACAGGCTTTGCTAAAACATGGAGCTCTGCTTCTTGAGCTGGGGAAAAAGGATCCAATGACTTTGAATACAGAGTACCCTTCTGGGTGATAAACTGCATACTCAAATCTACAAAAAATTAAATATCTGGGTCTTCAGGGAGTGTGTCCTGCACTGGGCTCACAGCAGCTGATTCCCACACCATCAATTTAATACATGTGTCTTCCTTTGTCTCCAGCCTCCTCCAATAGAGGCAATAAGGTGGCTGGATTCAAATGTACACATTTTTCATTGTTAGATTTGTACATAAACAAATTCATATTTTAAACCTTTCATTAGACAAACATTTATTTAGCTGTATATTTGCTGCACAGAATGTCGGACCATTAAAAATTAAACGTTGGTTCAGATCACCCCTCTACACACTACCCTTTAACGTGCCAACTTTCCTCCCTTGTTCAGGACCATAAGGGAACTACTACAAAAATGGAAGGCTCACCATATCTCCCTCCTGGGGAGGGTGGCCTCTGTTAAAATGACCATACTTCCCAAACTTCTTTACCTCTTCCAAACGCTTCCCATCCCAATTCCACATGCAGACTTGAGGAAACTTCAGGCAGATTTAGTGCACTTCGTTTGGAACTATGGGAGGCATTGAATTTCTCATTCTGTAACAGCGGCGCGCTGAGAGGGTGGGTTGGCGCTCCCTGACCTGCATAAATACTACCTAGCTGCCCAACTACGTGCCCTGGCCTTTTGGTTTCCCCAGCGGTCTTACAATAGATGGACAGAAATTGAAAAAATATGGATGGCACCCATACATCCAAATAGTATGCTCTGGAATGCAAATGTGGAGGTGGACTCGGCCCAGCTTCTGGGCCCCATGCTCCGCCTTAGATCACTCTGGCGTAGATTATCCGGAGTTCTTGGGTTGGGCTCAGAGAGGTCACTCCTCACGTCATTCCTTTACAATCCCAGAATGCCTGCAGGCCTTACACATCAGATGTCTTTCCCATGGGCGACAAGGAATTTATTCCACTTTGGTCATCTGGTACATCCATGTACATGTAGAATGCTCTAATTTCAAGAACTTCAAAAGAAATTTTACCTACCCCGCCAGGTATTTTATGGGTACCCGCAGATTAGACATTATGCCCAATCTTTCACCCCGAACTTACAATTCTCAGCGCCAACTCCATTTGAGAGTTTGATGTTAGAGGGTTCGGCACGCCGAGGTTTAATTTCAGACATATACAGGGTCCTAAATTCCTACTACTTTTCCACCCAGTGTAAACACATATATGCTTCACTGGGAGAGGGTACTGGTAGAGGAAATCTCAGAAACGACATGGCGGACGATTTGGTCTCAGGCAGCTAAGACTTCCTTTTGTACATTCTACAAGAAGAACGCCTACAAAATTCTCTTTTTTGGTATCTGACACCTGACGTTCTCCATGCCATTTACCCTTCCAGCTCAGATAGATGCTGGCGTTGTCAGGGTGACAGAGGGACCTTGTACCACATTTACTGGACTTGTCCTAAGATAGTGCCTTTTTGGATAGAGACACAGCTTTTACTGACCCGTCTTTTGGGTGTGCAGGTTCCCAGAACCCCAAAATCATTCCTCCTTGGAGTTTCTGTTTTACAGATACCTAAGCATTCTAAAAAACTGCTCAGACATGTCCTGACGGCCGCGAGATGCCTTATTGCCCTTTACTGGAAACGAAGGGACCCGCCTACTCAAACGGACCTATACACCAGAATAAAAGGCATAGAGCTGATGGAAAAAATGACAGCTAGATTGCAAGATAGATTGGAAGCACATGATAAGGTCTGGGAAGAATGGAATAGGCAAGAAGACCCGCCCTGAGTCAGTGGCAGAGCCTCCCCCTCCCTTCCCCTCCCTTCCCCTCCCTTTCCATCTCACTCTCTCTTTCTTTTATCTACTGTACTCTTTTCCCTTTTTTCTCTTTAGATTTTACTAGGCTCCATGTTGAAACCTACTTGTTAGCTATTGAATGTTACATGGAACTTGATACGAATCTTTTACATTTGGTATATTATTTTCTGATGGTTGATATCTGCCAACTTTACTGCTGGACTGTTGAAATTTGTACAACGCAGTGTGCTCTTTATTTACCTGCATTTCTGTTTAATAAAAAAACGTTATTTGAAAAAAAAAATTAAACGTTTGTCCAAAAAAAAGCTTTGCATAAAAGCTGAAGCTCTGATATATCGGGATGAACCCTTCATAAATATATTACAATGGATTGTTTTCTATCATGCTGTTTGTGTAAGAACTCCAGTTTCATGTTTCAAAAGACAACTTTTTCCTGGCAATATTATAATAAATGATAACAATACCCTGCATTCATAGAGAGATGTCCATAAATCCAAAATATTCTTCTGCTTATACCATGGCACTTACAAGGAAAATGGGCACATCATTTCACAATCCACACATTCTGCTTTGGATTTAAAAAATAAAAATAAATAAAAGCAAAAGGATCAACAATCTGTATGATGGACCAGAAAGCATCAAAAACTATAAAACAACTGGCTGCAGGTGGCATTTATCCTAAGAGGGTGTGTGGACTGGATGTGATGGGTCTATTATTATCAAAAACTTTAAAATTTCATTTTTGTAGAAAAACTTCTTATGTATCCCATCCATCTTGGCTTTGTTAAATATTATGGCAGCTGTATTCCAAATAACAACCTCATCTTAATCTTTTTCTCTCTCAATAAGGGCTTATTGTGTAAATGTAAAATTACAAAATTGTTATCTTAATCTAAACTAATCCCATTTTTACAAATTTCCCCAATAACCTGGATTTCATTTCCAACCAAAGGTTGTCTAAACCAGTTTCAATATATCTATATTATTAATAAAATTGTTAAACTAATATTAGAAATGAATACTCATTATTACATAATTTTACTTAATTTCCCTTTTTTAAATGCACCGTTTCCACTATCAAAGGATATTCAATTTGTGTAATACACGGTTAAATGTAACCTTCATTTTACCATGTCTGGAAAACAGATTAAAAAAATAATTGTGATCACATTGTTTACCATTAGATTCGTTAACCCGGCACATTTTATAAATGTTTTGTCTAAAAAACTGGAATTGGCATGGTGTCCTTCCAGCTTATCACTGACCTCTCATCTCAGCCACATTCCTTCACGAGAGCGCAAAGGAGGGGGTCACATCTGCGTACATGACACACACAAGCAATAGAACTAAAGGTCCCAGCATTCACACATACACCAATATCTCTCTAAAATCACTTACATTTTCCCATTTGTACACAACACATGCATATCATTCTCTCACTTTCTTTTAACTCTCATTAATATTTCCCTGCCTAAATTCTGCTTTCCTTATTTTGTTCAGATATCTTTTATATCTAGCTTCTATGATCAGATAGGCAGCCACAGTGCTCATCCCATCTTCCCTCTCTGACAACATATAAAGTATTCTGTTTTACCTCTCATTTCTCTGTTTCTGACTCTAATAGTTGTAGTGCCTGACCCCAAATTTATCACACAACTTAACATGAAAATGTCCCTTTCTGTCTAGTGTTATTGTCACCCTTGATCCATCCTGCTCACATAGATAGCTGTTTCTCTAGCTGTTTACTCTGCATGATTCTTAGTCCCTGTGGACCTTGGTAACCCAGTTACCCATTGTGGATCCCTGTCCACTTTAACCATTAATCTAGAGGCTCAGTATAGGCGAAACCGCACCTTCGGTTCATATATAGCGCTCCTCTTGCGCTGTTCATTTTTGAGGGTCTCTTACCCTTCATTCCCTTACTTAATTCAATGCCCATAATGACTGGCCAGTCTTCTCTACATGTGCCTATACCCTCTTGCCTCTAAACTACTTTATCTAGCAGATGTACTACATGTACCTGTGAATAGCACTATTCTTCCCTTTCTTATCTATAACACTCCAATGGACAATAGACAACATAACATATAACCACCAATTAATACAGTTCGATTAAGGGGAGTAAAATAGCTACCCTTTGTCCCGAAAATGCCTTACCGATCAAGGAAGTCTGATAACTCAAATGTAAGCAAAAGGCTTACCTCAGCCGGCTGATTATCAGAAATTCCCGGATCGTCTCAAGCTCCTTGTTTCGGATACTCAGGGTCACCTGGAATCCCCTCCTAAGGCAAAGCTCGCCATGCTGACTCGGTTAAATTGATGGTAGGCAACTCCTATCCTCATATGAAATAGTGGTTCCAAATTAATAATAACTACTGCAGTAGAGAAAAGACACAGAAGATACGCTCAGCATCTTTCCAAATAACTGTTCTGCTTTATTATGATGCAATTGAAGGTTTTTATGCACATGATTATGTAGGTATCACATTAATATTACAATTGTACATTTACAGTAACAAGGGGCATTACATGGGCAGGCTAATTCTAATCAGGACTCGAAAGAATGTAAACATGTACTGAAAACATTATTAGTGCTGTGTGCACAGTGAGGGCAGTGTGCAATATATACAAAGTAGAATAAAATTATTTACAGAACTTATAAATTTCCATTACACATATGAAAATACTTTTTTACTATTGTTACAAATAAATAAATAAAAAATGATTACTATATACTCTACCTCCACAAATCAATTGCCTCATTTAAAGTCCCACATTCCCCTTTTTTATGTACTTGAACATAAATGGATGGAGGCACAAACATTGTGCCTCATTTAAAGTCCCAAATTCCCCCCTCTTTGCTATGACTTTGAGCCCCCGTTCACATCTTTGGAATTTGACATGCCATTTGACATGTCAAATGGCATGCCAAATCGCAGCTTATTGCCGGCAACGGCACTGTCCCAATTGGTGTGACGCCGACTTTGCAGCACCACACTGATTTCCAAAAGTAGTTTCTGAACTACTTTTGGCGACTTCTGGGGTGATTTCAATAGGCATCAATAGACAGATGTCTTTCAAATTGTTCCCAAAGTTGCACGGAAATGCGGGTTTGAAATTGTGCAAATTCACCCGAACTTGTGCTATTTCAAACCCACGTTCAGTGTGAACAAGGGCTAACAGCCAGTAGAGAGCTTCCAAATAAAAGCAATCACTTTTATTGGGCTCTGAAAGTGTGCACCCCTCCACCAGGGGAACCCGTGATGCTTTCTGGGCTGCCCCGTTCCTTGTGTACTATGGGAAACTACTTCTAATCGAAGTAGCTAATCAAGTATGATCTGTGGTTGATTAGCTGCAGCAGAGGGCAGGGAGGATGTAATAGACTTCTGATGTCTCCATATAAAGGACCTGTCACCCACCCATGCTATCATATAGGGGGCTTGTTAGCCCCCTTGTGATAGCAATAAAGTTAAAGGAGATATACAGCCAAAGGTCATTTGGCTGTAAATCTCCTGTGGATCACAGGAGTGCAGTCTGTTCTGCACTCCTGTGACCTGTTTTCAGGCGACAGTGGGCTAAAGCCTGCTGTCGGCTAACGTTGCAGAGCCGGTTCAAGCTAGGGAAGGATCGTGACCATATGGTTGGGATCCACCTAGAAGCCTGGATCGGCACACAGCTCAGCCTCCCAGCGAGCTACTGAGAGCCTGAGCCAGCCCCTCCTACCCCCACTGCAGCTCCACACTCCATTGAGCGCTGGGGAAATCAGAGGAGGTGAGTTGCCATCTAGATAAAGGAAGGCCTGACGTTGTGTATCTGGATTTTGCAAAAGCATTTGACACAGTTCCCCATAAACATTTACTGTACAAAATAAGGTCCATTGGCATGGACCATAGGGTGAGTACATGGATTGAAAACTGGCTATAAGGGTGAGTTCAGAGGGTGGTGATAAATTGGGAGTACTCGGAATGGTCAGGGGTGGGTAGTGGGGTCCCCCAGGGTTCTGTGCTGGGACCAATCCTATTTAATTTGTTCATAAATGACCTGGAGGATGGGGTAAACAGTTCAATCTCTGTATTTGCAGACGATACTTAGCTAAGCAGAGCAATAACTTCTCCACAGGATGTGGAAACCTTGCAAGAAAATCTGAACAAATTAATGAGGTGGGCAACTACATGGCAAATGACGTTCAATGTAGAAAAATGTAAAATAATGCATTTGGGTGGCAAAAATATGAATGCAATCTATACACTGGGGGGAGAACCTCTGGGGGAATCTAGGATGGAAAAGGCCTGGAGGTCCTAGTAGATGATAGGCTCAGCAATGGCATGCAATGCCAAGTTGCTGCTAACAAAGCAAACAGAATATTGGCATGCATTAAAAGGGGGATCAACTCCAGAGATAAAACGATAATTCTCCCACTCTACAAGACTCTGGTCCGGCCGCACCTGGAGTATGCTGTCCAGTTCTGGGCACCAGTCCTCAGGAAGGATGTACTGGATATGGAGCGAGTACAAAGAAGGGCAACAAAGCTAATAAAGGTTCTGGAGGATATTAGTTATGAGTAGGGATGAGCTTCGAGTTCAAGTCGAACTCATGTTCGACTCGAACATTGGCTGTTCGCAAGTTCGCCGAACAGCGAACAATTTGGGGTGTTCGCGGCAAATTCGAATGCCGCGGAACACCCTTTAAAAGCCTATGGGAGAAATCAAAAGTGCCAATTTTAAAGGCTAATATGCAAGTTATTGTCATAAAAAGTGTTTGGGGACCTGGGTCCTGCCCCAGGGGACATGGATCAATGCAAAAAAAAGTTTTAAAAACGACCGTTTTTTCAGGAGCAGTGATTTTAATAATGCTTAAAGTCAAACAATAAAAGTGTAATATCCCTTTAAATTTCGTAGCTGGGGGGTGTCTATAGTATGCCTGTAAAGGGGCGCATGTTTCCTGTGTTTAGAACAGTCTGACAGCAAAATGACATTTTGTAGGAAAAAAAACATTTAAAACTACCCGCGGCTATTGCATTTCCGACAATACACATAGAAGTTCATTGATAAAAACGGCATGGGAATTCCCCAAAGGGGAACCCCGAACCAAAATTTAAAAAAAAAAAATGACGTGGGAGTCCCCCTAAATTCCATACCAGGCCCTTCAGGTCTGGTATGGATATTAAGGGGAACCCCGGCAAAAAAAAAAAAAAAAAAACGGCGTGGGGTCCCCCCAAAAATCCATACCAGACCCTTATCCGAACACGCAACCTGGCAGGCCGCAGGAAAAGAGGGGGGGACGAGAGTGCGCCCCCCCTCCTGAACCGTACCAGGCCACATGCCCTCAACATTGGGAGGGTGCCTTGGGGTAGCCCCCCAAAACACCTTGTCCCCATGTTGATGAGGACAAGGGCCTCATCCCCACAACCCTGGCCGGTGGTTGTGGGGGTCTGCGGGCGGGGGGCTTATCGGAATCTGAAAGCCCCCTTTCACAAGGGGACCCCCAGATCCCAGCCCCCCCCTGTGTGAAATGGTAAGGGGGTACTTACCCCTACCATTTCACTAAAAAACTGTCAAAAATGTTAAAACTGACAAGAGACAGTTTTTGACAATTCCTTTATTTAAATGCTTCTTCTTTCTTCTATCTTCCTTCATCTTCTGGTTCTTCTGGTTCTTCTGGTTCTTCCTCCGGCGTTCTCGTCCAGCATCTCCTCCGCGGCGTCTTCTATCTCCTTCTCCTCGGGCCGCTCCGCACCCATGACATGAGGGGAGGCTCCCGCTCTTCTCTTCTTCTTTTCTTCTCTTCTTCTCTTCTTCATTTTCTTCTCCGGGCCGCTCCGCACCCATGCTGGCATGGAGGGAGGCTCCCGCTGTGTGACGGCGACCTGAAAAGTCTGGTATGGAATTTAGGGGGAACCCCACGTCATTTTTTTTTTAAATTTTGGCCGGGGTTCCCCTTAATATCCATACCAGACCTGAAGGGCCTGGTATGGAATTTAGGGGGACTCCCACGTCATTCTTTTTTTTAAATTTTGGTTCGGGGTTCCCCTTTGGGGAATTTCCATGCTGTTTTTATCAATGAACTTCTATGTGTATTGTCGGCAATGCAATAGCCGCGGGTAGTTTTAAATGCGTTTTTTTCCTTCAAAATGTAATTTTGCTGTCAGACTGTTCTAAACACAGGAAACATGCGCCCCTTTACAGGCATACTATAGACACCCCCCAGGTACGAAATTTAAAGGGATATTATACTTTTATTGTTTGACTTTAAGCATTATTAAAATCACTGCTCCTGAAAAAACGGTCGTTTTTAAAACTTTTTTTTGCATTGATCCATGTCCCCTGGGGCAGGACCCAGGTCCCCAAACACTTTTTATGACAATAACTTGCATATTAGCCTTTAAAATTAGCACTTTTGATTATTCATGTTCGTGTCCCATAGACTTTAACGGTGTTCGCGTGTTCGAACAAACTTTTTTCCTGTTCGCATGTTCTGGTGCGAACCGAACAGGGGGGTGTTCGGCTCATCCCTAGTTATGAGGAAAGGTTGCGAGCACTGAACTTATTCTCTCTGGAGAAGAGACGCTTGAGAGGGGATATGATTTCAATATACAAATAGCGTACTCGTGACCCCACAATAGGGATAAAACTTTTTCGCAGAAGCGAGTTTAACAAGACCCGTGGCCACTCATTAAAATTAGAAGAAAAGAGGTTTAACCTTAAACTACGTAGAGGGTTCTTTACTGTAAGAGCGGCATGGATGTGGAATTCCCTTCCACAGGCAGTGGTCTCAGCGGGGAGCATCGATAGCTTCAAGAAACTATTAGATAAGCACCTGAATGACCGCAACATACAGAGATATATAATGTAATACTGACACATAATCACACATAGGTTGGACTTGATGGACTTGTGTCTTTTTTCAACCTCACCTACTATGTAACTATGTAAGTTCTCAGCCTTAGAGCCTACGGGGGACAAATGCAGCATGAGATTGATGCTGCATCCACATAGGTAAGTATGATTTTTTTTTTCTAATTTCTATACTTCTCTTTTAAATAAACCAAAAAAATGTATACAAGAAATTATAATAAAGAAGTTCAGGGCAAGATAACCATGTACACTACAGCTCCTAAACTTGCATTTAGGAGCTTCTGGCCTTTTTTGGCAAAACTCCCAAACTCAACTCCATAAAAGCCTGTGTACGCATTGGGGAGATTTACTAAAGCTGGAGAGTGCAAAATCTGATGCAGATCTGCATAGAAACCAATCAGCTTCCAGGTTTTATTGTTAAAGCTTCATTGAACAAGCTGAAGTTAGAAGCTGATTGGCTGCCATGCACAGCTGCAACGGATTCTGAGTCCTCCAGTTTTAGTAAACCTCCCCCATAGGCTTTTAGGATCATTTAGAAGCCACTGTGGTTAGGGGAGGCTCAACCCCATCTCCTAAATGCGGAAGAATCGCATTCAAGATAGGAATGTTTTGACCGCAGGTTGCAAAAACGCATCAAAATAATGTCGCAATTTTACTGCTTTTTTACCGCATTTTGTGTTTTCCTGCAGCTGGCGGTCATAAAGGCTGTGGGGTTGATTTACTAAAGGCAAATCCACTGTGCACTTGGAAGTGCAGTCACTGTAGATCTGAGGGGAAGATCTGCTGACTCCTATCACCCAATCATGTACAAGCAAAAATGCTGATTTTTATTTTACTTGCATGTCCCCCTTGGATCTACAGCGACTGAACTTCCAAGTATACTTGTAGTGCACAGTGGATTTGACTTTAGTAAATCAACCCCATTGTGTACATGAAGCCTTAGGGATTTTAAAGCATTGGTTATGGATAATATTGGGTACCAAAGTCTTTTGCAATTTCACGGGTGTGTGCAATTTTAAGGCTTTGGCACCTATCTACTCTATGCAACGTCAGCTTTTATATTTTACCATAAAAATAGCTATGCAAATATCATCTTTTTTTCTCCAGGGTCTCTGCTTTCAATAAAAAAAAATATATTTTTTAAGGGGTGTTAAGTAATTTCTACCAAATAATGCAGCTTTTAACATGTGGGCAAAAGATTAAAAGATTCCCCAGACAGATAAGTTAATGAGGGAGCCTGCTCTGACCTCAGGTAAAGAAGACTGGATTCACAATAATATAACAACACCAACCTCTTCATGCTGTGGGACCCAAAACAACTCATCTATTGCCTGGGATGCCATCTGGAACTTTGCCAACGTGTTTGGCTTGGACATTGCTAGGGGCAATGGAGTAACCTAAAGATGCGATGACCTAAGTGCAAAAACAAGTGGTGGACCGAGTGCCTTGTGCTGTTTCTTCAGTTTCAGAGAACAAAGGAGAAGGGAGAAGCTGTGAGAGGAAGTCAGAGGTCCCACCAGATTCTTTCACAAGGCTACCCCTTGCCAGAAAATGATGAAAAAAGAAGCAGTAGCAGTCCACAACAGAAATAAAGCACAGTGTATGTCAAGACCAGTCTGATAGCACATTACATGATCGATGGTTAAAAGGGGCAGAGTGTCCGCTGAAGAGGACCCACAGACCCAAGAGGATCCACATACCATCTCATGATAATAGTGCCAAAACAATTCTGGGACCACAGAGCCTGTTGGGAGTTGGGTCTTTCTATCCTGCCACAGTTAGGACATAAGTTCTAGCAACAACTGGTGAGTGCTTATGAGCCTTATGTAGCTTCTGATATTGTATTGGATTTTAGATTTACTGTTTTTGCAGTCTCTGCTAATTAAGTCACTTTTGTCTAAGTAAGGTCCATCTCTCCTGAGTTTTCAGTGACTCTGTCTTCGATTTCTATACCCTTCAATGTAACTTTTACTCTTTTAAATGTACCAGTCCTGGCCCTGGTATTAGTAACATGACTTTTTTATCCACTGGGTTCAAATTGTTTTGTTAACCCAGTGTTTCTCAACTCCAGCCCTCAAGGTGCACCAACAGGTCATGTTTTCAGGATTTCCACTATTTTGCACAGGTGATTTGATCAGTTTCACTGCCTTAGTAATTACCACAGCCGTTTCATCTGAGGGAAATCCTGAAAACATGACCTGTTGGTGCGCCTTGAGGACTGGAGTTGAGAAACACTGTGTTAACCCCCCAAAAAATATACAGATATTGGTTCCTTAAAGCAGATTACACAGCACAGTGCTTCTGCTGACTAATCTGCCCCCTCTAAACTGTAAAAAACCTCCCTGAACCTGGCACTTCCTGTATGCCCTCTCCATACTGACCATGAAAATCAGGGCTGCTGAGCGTCCCTGCATCATACGCTGCTGTACCCTTTGCTCTCCTCTCTCCTCCCTCACCCCCTCCTTCCTGCCTGTCATCTCCCTCTCTGTGTCTGTGTCTGTCTCTGCTCTGCTCTCTCTATTCCTGAAAAAAAAAGTACAATTGTCACTGCCAGTCCCTCTATTAGAGGCTGGCATAGCACACTCTGTAAGTTGTTTTAAAAAACGAGGCCGGTCACGTGACTTGCAGCCGCTTTACAGCTACGAGACAGAACTTCTGCGGAGGAGACGGGTGGCCACATGATCTCCCCGGCTGACATCAGAGGGAGATCATGGCTCCTCCCACAAAAGACATCCATCAGAGCTGTAAAGCGTCTGCCAGTCATGTGACCAGCCGGAAGACAGCTCAAATTCGGTATTTAGAACACTATTTTTTAAAAACAGCTTACACAGTATGCTATGTCAGCCTCTAATAGAGGGCTAACATAGACTTATTAAAACGGTTAACAAACTCTTTAAATCTTATTGTCACTGCTTGTTATTTTGGAGGAATTCTGGCAAAGGTTACAAACCTTCAGAAAAAAAAAGAAAAAATATGAGGGCTAAAGTCAAGTCATTTAAAGCTTAAAGTGACTGTAAATGATCACCTTGTAAAACAACCCATTCAGTTTAAAATAGAAATGTGTATAAATATAAAAACATTATAAAGACTTTTTTTTCCCTTTTTTTATTAGTGATCACATTCCCTCTGTTCTCAGCTACACATAGAGGTGGGGGGAGGAGAAGCAGCAGCACACTGAGCTTCCCAATGACAGGCTGTGCAGGAGGGGTGTGTCAGGACAGGTCTGATAATTGGAGGAGAGCACACTGAGTTTGCAGCATAACTAGAGAAATGACCACTCCGTGCTCTCCTGCTTAGTGTGGTCAGTTTTTAGTAGGAAAGCAGAGGGACTGGCAGTAACACCAGTGATTTCACATATACAATACATAGTGGCCCATTATGCTTTACCTTTGCAGGGAAATAAAGAGGAAGTAAAACCCATCAGCGTTTACTTCCTCTTTAAATCTGGCAATTACAACAAAAAACATTCTTGAAGTTGGGACTCATGCACTCCTTTCAAAAAGGAATGGCTACACCTGGATACAAATTCAGCCAGTCCCTATGACCATCTACAAAAATAAGCTGTAATACTTATTTTATTATTTTCCTGTAGGCTCCCTCCAAGCTTAGGAACCAGCTCCTGAAGCCTCTCCTTTAAGGCATTCACACTCTGATGTCAGAAAGTGCAATGCAGGACCTAAAGTCTGGTCGGCCCACAACCCAGAGTGTTGAAGAGGAGAGTACCTGAACCCTGCTGGAGTGAGGAATAAAGTAAGTGTTACATCTTTTTCCTATATTCATAGACTTAATGAGCAATTACCTTTGCAGTGCTGTAGGGGGCCTCTTTGCAAAGGGTATTTTTTGTGTATTTCACCTTTACCAATTGGTTATAGGCCTTGGGCATGTTTTTCAGCATTTTAAGTAAACATTACAGACTGGCAGTGGACTCCTCCTCGCTCTTTCTAAAACCCAGTGGGGCCACAAGATCAAACACAGGTAAGGTCACCTGCCTGCACTGTTACAAGCCTTCAGGGTATGTTACTCTTCACATTATCTCAGCTCACCCAGTAATGGAATGTCCAGTCCGGAAACTTGCCTTTTCTGAATGTTTTACTTGACAGCCATTAACCACTTAAGGACCAAGCCCTTTTCTGACATTTTGTTGTTTACAGGTTTAAATTGGTATTTTTTGCTAGACAATTAGGCTCTATTCACACTTGTATGATTCCAAGTTTGCTCAGACTTGGGAGTGCAACTTTGGATGAGTGCAACTTGGATACGACTTTGGCTTTGATCACTGATTATGGACCCACTGTTGCACAACTGTTGCATTGTATAACATTCATAGGGTACAATAGGGTGGCTGTGGCCACCTTTCACTGCGCTGTTTTTATCTGTTTTTTTGGATATCTGATTTTACTGCTATTAATAAATCCTACCATATGAATTTACACCATGTGGAGATTTTTTCTTTTTGTTTATGCTTCTAAATCCCACACTTCTTGCCTGGAGGATAAGTGCTTATCGAGCTGTTATCGGCTTAGCGGGGCAATTTTCTGCATATATCTGGTGTCCCTGATTTCCATCTGCTGATTGGAGAGGTACCGTGCAGTCCATCCTGAGAGCCTGACTTCTGGTCTTCGCTCCTATGCCTTATTGACCCACCACTATAAGGCGAGCTGGGTCCATCGCTCCTGGTAAGAGTATCCCTTTCTCCTTTTGCGTTCTTGATGGTGAAGGCACTCCAGGGTGTATATTCACCATTGAAAACATTCATCTAAAGACTGTATATATGTCACCTTTTCACTGCATCTTGTCGCATTAGAGACACTTGTGGGACTTATATTTTGTTCAATTTATACAAGACCCTTTAGTGCTTGTGTTTATATGTGCACATTTTTTTTATATAAGTCACTGTTATATGTTGACATTGTTGTCTCTGCACTCTATATTGATTTTCACTGGTTTTTAATATAACTTGCAAATTTTCCCTCTGCGATTTGGAATCGCCTGATGAAAATACACACATTCATCGATAAGTTTTTTATTTTTATGAGAGACCAGTCCTTGCGGACCTTCTCTCCTCTCACACACGTTTTTATGTATTCTTATACACATTATATACTGCATCATTTATTAGCGCTACACTTTATTTTTTCATTTTCTTTTGAAATGAACCCTGAGATTTGATGTTTATGGAAACAGGTATATATCGTCCCGCCTAATTATATTATAACTTTCATACATTATTTTTTTCTGTTTCTCACTTTTCCCCCCTTTTTTTTGTTAGATGGTGGTCACCTATTTTTATTGACAAGGCCCTTACATCTATAGCGGAAAAAATTTGAACTATAATCATTTGAATCTTTGAAAGCCTCCTCATAAGGTAACTTGTTTAACCAATGTAGTACCTGATCTCTATGTAAAGGTTATTGAGTTTCATCTACTGCTTTACGGTATTAAATTGTTTCTGTATTTACTTTTTCTTTTTGTGTTTTAGTGAGACCCTTTCTGGCAGTAATTGAAACCTGCATGTGTCCTGAAGAAGTTTTTTTTACGAAACGCGTAGACGCATCGGGTCTCTTATCATGTATATTCCTGTGTAGATGATTTTCTAACTTTTTTCGATGTCCTTGCTATGTATGCATTTGTACCTAATAACGTTTATTACATTATTATTTTGACTATGCTTCCCTAGGTTTGCTATGCCTCTAAAGTCCGATCAGGGGCACCTTATTGAACCCCTTTTTTTCTTTCTTGCCATTTAGTTATATGGATGTGGCTATGGGAGTGGTTCCTTTTATATTTTGTTCAGACTTTAAGGGTGGTAGAACGTCTGTGCAACGCACAGGGACCCTCTCACTGGCGGACATATCTCCACTCTGCAAACACCTCTCTCCAACCTCAGGAAGTTTTGCACTACCAGACAGGACTCAACCAGGGTTAGTCTGCCCCAGTCAGCTCTTTAGAGCCAGCTGCTGGAATACTGACACTGGGCGACACTATGACAATACATATTAAATACATCTTCTAAAAATTTCCACAACAGGCCCTCCTCTTTATCATATGCTCCCATCTATCCCTTGATGAATCTTGATCTTCTTACACCTAGAAATGAATCAGTCCTTACAGTCCATATGAGTCCATAGAAAGGAAAACAAGGCTTGATATGTAGACTGTTCTTCAGGAGAGATGACTTATAAGGAGGACATGACATGGTGAACTGTAGTAATTGCCGGTCGGTCTAGGATCCTGTGTCTTGTAAGTGGGTTGGGCTTTGGGGTGTCTCATCTCATCGAGGAAGATGTGGTCATCTGCTCGGGCTCTGGCCACGCGTCCAATCAGGCAGCAGGAGCACCTCATCATGACATATAGAAGGAATAGAAACAAAAATGACATGAGTATATATATTCCTACTTCCTTCAACCACGATCCAAATGAAAATAAAAAATAACCCAAAGTTTCCCAAACTCTTAAAAGGATTCCAACCTTCACTAGCTATAGCTCTGGCTTCAACAGTTTAAATGAACATCCCATCCACAATGGATGGGAAATTGTTCAATCGTATCAAAAGCTCAAGCCCCCACCTTGTACATGCAGGAAATCATGCCCAGACCTGGTCGGGGTATAGTGAACAATTCCCTTCCAGCTGTCCCTGCCATTCTTACCTTCTCTCGGGCCATCAGATCCTCACGATCAGCCGCTACATAAGATGCTGGGACAAGTTTCACCAGCACCTCTTGCATTAGGGGGAATTACCTTATAAGCTGTAGATCCGCATAAGCACCAAACTAAAGTTGAAGCACACTTGTGGGCTACCCAGTTGTCCCGATACCCAAATCTGGCAAGAAGCAAAGCTATTGTTAAAACTATAACCAATTTTACCCTCTAGAAATGTATCGTTAAATTCTATTGACAAGTGTCTGTTTGAAGTCTTTACTAGTTTGTCAAAACTCCTCATACCAATATTAACATTATATATATATATATATATATATATATATATATATATATATATATATATATAGTAGCAGAGCATCCCAGAGACAGCCGGGAAAAGTCCTGTTCGGGGTTTATACATCTCCCAGGCTCCTCTCATATACTTTCAGGGATCTCTGATCCATGGTCCAGTTTGGGTCTTGGTCTTCTCCCCCAGGCTAATTTAAGCTCACCTGAGAAGACAGGCCTTGCTCTCTGCCTGGGAAACACAGACAACGCTGGTCTGTGAGAGCAAAAAGGTTGGTAAAAAGCTGTTAAGTGGAAACTGACAAGCGGCAGGCTTGCTCAGCCTGATAGTTAGGGCCTGCATAATGTGTAGTTATAGCCGAGACACGCCTAGCTTTTTTGTTTGGCTAATTTGTTCTGTTTGTTTTTTCAGAACACTGTACAGCACCTCCATATAGACTTGTAAATATCACCATTAAACACTTCACTGTTTGTCACTACTTCACTTGTACTGGTATCTGTGCCCGAAAGCTTGCTTATCCCAGGGAGCTTTTGTACCTGCTACCTGTCCCCCAGGTTACATATGGTGGAGGCTGCGACCAGCTGTAGTAGGTTACTACTTAAAAGGCCAGTACCTAGAGTGACTAAACAGGAAGGAAATCCTAAAACATTTAGTGTTATCCAACGCTGCACAGCAGCAAGCAAACGCTGCACAACAGCAAGCCAACGCTATCGCACAGGAGCAAACCAAGGTGCTGTACCAACAGATTGGTGCTGTACAGGAGCAATCACAGAGGCTGTTTGAACAGCTAGCCACTGATGCAAAAGCGGATAGGAAAACCTGGACTGAGGTTGTGGAGACCCTAGCACAGTGGTCACCTGCTAAAGTTGATGATGTTGGAGACAAGCCCTCAGCCATCCATGTGGGTCGCTTTCTTTCTAAGATGACTGCAGATGATGATCCAGAGGCCTTTCTGCTAACATGTGAACAGACCGCTGAGAGGTAAGGTTGGCCTAAAACCCAGTGAGCAGGACTGGTCGCCCCCTTGCTTTCTGGAGAATCCTAGAAGGCCTACTATGATTTGGAGTCAGCAGAAGCGAGAGACTATGAAAAGGTCAAGCGGGAAATCCTGGCGTGACTTGATGTCACCTTGGCAGTTCGAGCAAAGCGGGTCCATAGCTGGTTCTTCTAAGATGAGAGGCCCCCAAGATCGCAAATTTTCGACCTAATTCACCTGGTGAGGAAATGGCTACAGCCGGAGTCCCCGTCTGGGCCACAAATAGTGGAGTGTGTGGTCATGAACCGGTTCCTGAGGTCACTACTAATTCCCCTGCAGAAGTGGGTGAGTCAAGGAGACCTCAACTCATCAGACAACCTGGTGGAACTCGTTGAAAGGTACTTTGCTGCAGAGAGCCTGGTCACCACTAGGGATGAGCCGAACACCCCCCGGTTTGGTTCGCACCAGAATCTGCGAACGGATCGAAAATTCACACGAACCTTAGAACCCCATTGAAGTCTATGGGACTGGAATGTTCAAAATCAAAAGTGCTAATTTGCATGGTATTGTCCTAAAAAGGGTTTTTGGGACCCGGGTCCTGCCCCAGGGGACATGTATCAATGCAAAAAAAGTTTTTAAAATGGCTGTTTTTTCGGGAGTAGTGATTTTAATGATGCTTAAAGTGAAAAAAAAAGTGAAATATTCCTTTAAATATCGTACCTGGGGGGGTGTCTAAAGTATGCCTGTAAAGTGGCACGTGTTTCTCGTGCTTAGAACAGTCCCTGCACAAAATGACATTTTTAAAGTAATAAAAGTCATTTAAAACTGCTTACGGCTTTAATGTAATGTCCGGTCCTGGTAATATGGATGAAAATCAGTGAGACTAACGGCATGGGTACCCCCCCAGTCCATTACCAGTCCCTTTGGGTCTTGTATGTATATTAAGGGGAACCCCGCAACCCAAATTTAAAAAAGGAAAGGCGTGGGGCCCCAGGCCCTCTGAACAGCAGTATACAGGCGTTGCAAACAAGACAGGGACTGTAGGTTTGTTGTTAAGTAGAATCTGTTTGTAATTTTAGACTGGTACATTTTTAACGTGTTTAGCTCCAGCCAAAAAATCAGTTTTTAAGCTTTTTGGAAAACACAGGGAAGGGTTATCACCCCTGTGACATTTGTTTTGCTGTTTGTGCTCCTCTTCAGAAGATTTCACCTCACTTTCTGTCCCAATGACGAATGTTTTTAGAAAATTTGGGGGTTTTAGTGAAACAAGGATTGGTGATAAAGCATCAGTGAAAAGGAATAACGGTTTTTCCCATATTAACTCTTACAGGAGAGAATTTCCCTTCCTAGGGGTAGATTTCATCTCACTTCCTGTTGTCTCCTTCCGTTTGCAAGTAGGAGTCATTTGTAAGTTGGATGTTTGAAAGTAGGGGCCTGTCCTATATACTCTGCAGAAATTGTGGCCTTAGGTGTTGGTGTTGACACAACACTGTAAGCCCTCACAGGGCCCTGCTGTGAAATATTAGATCAAGAATTGTAATTACATGCCCCTGTTGAACAGGGGCAGAAAAATTGAGCCTTTGGTGATGGTGGTGGTGCTGGTGCCACTACACTGTAAGTTCTCACAGTTACTCTTGGTGGGTGCAGGAAAAAGGCCTTGCTGTGAAATATTAGATTAAGAATTGTAATTACATGCACCTGCTGAACAGGGGCAGAAAAATTGGGCCTTTGGTGGTGGTGGTGCTGGTGCCACAATACTGTAAGTCCACACAGTTACTCTTGGTGGGCGCTGGAACGGGCCCTGCTGTGAAATATCAGATCAAGAAATGTAATTACATGCCCCTGTTGAACAGGGACAGAAAAATTGGGCCTTAGGCACTGGTGCCACAACACTGCAACCCCTCACAGATACTCTAGTTGGAGCGCAGGAACGAGCCCTGCTACAAATAATTGCATCAAAAATTGTATTTACATGACCCTGTTCAACAGGGGCTGAAAAATTGGGCCTTAGCTACTGGTGCTGGTGCCACAACACTGCAACCCCTCACAGATACTCTAGTTGGAGCGCAGGAACAAGCCCTGCTGTAAAGTATTGCATCAAAAATTGTATTTACATGCCCCTGTTAAACAGGGGCTGAAAAATTGGGCCTTAGCCACTGGTGCTGGTGCCACAACACTGCAACCCCTCACAGATACTCTAGTTGGAGCGCAGGAATGAGCCCTGCTGCAAAGTATTGCATCAAAAATTGTATTTACACGCCCGTTAAACAGGGGCTGAAAAATTGGGCCTTAGCCACTGGTGCTGGTGCCACAACACTGCAACCCCTCACAGATACTCTAGTTGGAGCGCAGGAATGAGCCCTGCTGCAAAGTATTGCATCAAAAATTGTAATTACATGCCCCTATTTAAACAGGGGCTGAAAAATTTGGCCTTAGCCACTGGTGGCAGTGCCCAGAAACAAAAATATTCTTACACGCTATCAGCATGATCATTGAGGAGGAAGAGGATAGTCACTCAGCATAACAGGATAGTCACTCAGCATCAGCATAGGCAGTCTTAAAGGGATCTGACATTTCAAAAAAATGTATTCGGTTACATCAGCATCAGGTGCTTGGTATCTGATGGTGATCCAAGACTGATTCATTTTTATGAAGGTCAGTCGATCGACGGAGTCAGTGGACAGGCGCACCCTGTGATCAGTTACAAAGCCTCCAGCAGCACTGAATGTGCGTTCCGAAAGAACACGGGATGCAGGACAGGCCAGTAGCTCAATTGCATACTGTGCAAGCTCTGGCCAGTGATCCATCCTCAAGACCCAGTAACCCAGAGGATTTTCAGTGGGAAAGGTGTTCAAGTCAGATCTTGCCCCTAGGTATTTCTGCACCATGTAAAACAGACGCTGGTGATGGTTGCTGGAACTGATCATACCTTGGGGCTGTGGACTAAAAAATTGTCTGAACGCATGGGAGTTTGTAACCTCCCAGTCTCTGGGAACGCATTGCACAGACCTTTCTGCAAGGCCTCCCGAAGATGTCTCATCCTCTGCTCCCTCTGCAACGGCAAGATAAGGTCCGCAACCTTACCCTTGTAACGTGGATCAAGGAGGGTTGCCAGCCAGTAACGATCCCCCTCCTTGATACCACGAATACAAGGATTCTTCCGCAGGCTTTGCAGGATCAAGGATGCCATGCAGCGTAGGTTTGCTGAGGCATTCGGTCCGGAGTCCTCTGGGTCACTAAGGACGTCATGATCCGCAGCCACCTCCTCCCAGCCACGTACAAGTCCTTGGGTTTCTTGGGACTGTAAATGATCCCTTAAAGACTGTTGCTGATGCTGAGTGCAAGGCTCCACCCCCATGCTGACACATACCTCCTCCTCGTCCTCTTCCTGTGTGATCGGCGAGCACGCAGGAACACTGTCTGGATAAAGGGGGCCTTGAGAGCTAAGGAAGTCCTCCTCTTCCTGCCTCTGTTCTGCCTCAAGTGCCCTGTCCATTATTCCATGCAGTGTGTGCTCCAACAGATGGTCAAGGGGGACAGTGTCACTGATGCATGCACTATCACTGCTCACCATCCTCGTGGCCTCCTCAAATGGTGACAGGACAGTGCATGCATCCCTGATCATGGCCCACTGGCGTTTGGGAAAAAAACAAGCTCCCCTGACCCTGTCCTGGTGCCATAGTCGCACAGGTACTCATTGATGGCCCTCTGCTGCATGTGCAGCCGAGGCAGCATGGCCAACGTTGAGTTCCACCTGGTGGGCATGTCACAGATTAGGCGGTTCTTGGGCAGGTTAAATTCCTTTTGGAGGTCAGCCAGCCGAGCACTAGCATTATATGACCTGCGGAAATGCACACAGACTTTCCTGGCCTGCCTCAGGACATCTTGTAAGCTTGGGTACCTGCCCAAGAACCGCTGCACCACCAAGTTAAGGACGTGAGCCAAACAGGGCACATGGGTCAGTTGTCCCTGTTGAAGGGCAGAGAGGAGGTTGGTGCCATTGTCGCAAACCACCATTCCTGCCTTAAGATGGCATGGCGTCAACCACCTCTGAACCTGCCCCTGCAGAGCTGACAGAATCTCTGCCCCAGTGTGGCTCCTGTCCCCCAAGCACACCAGCTTAAGCACCGCATGGCATCTTTTGGCCTGCGTACTTGCATAGCCCCTTGAACAGCTACGGAGCACCGCTGGTTCCGAGGACAAAGCACAGGAAGAGGCCATGGAGGAAGAAGAAGAGGAGGGGGTGGAGGAGAGAGGTGTGTCAAAATCACCAGTAGTGGCCTTTTGGAGGTGTGGTGGCGGAACAACCTCCAACACTACTGCACCTGTTCCTGCATCCTTCTCAGCTGCCAGCAGAGTCACCCAATGCGCCATGAAACTTAGGTAACATCCCTGTCCATGTCTGCTGGACCATGAGTCAGCGGTAATATGCACCTTACCGCTAACCGCCCTGTCCAGCGAGGCCAAGACATTGCCTTCCACATGCCGGTAGCGAGCTGGAATCGCCTTCCATGAGAAAAAGTGGCGTTCGGGAACCTGCCACGGAGGAACCGCACATTCCACAAACTCACGGAAGGGGGCAGAGTCTACCAACTGAAAAGGTAGCAGTTGAAGTGCTAGCAATTTTGCCAAGCTAGCATTCAACCGCTGGGCATGTGGATGGCTGGGAGCAAACTTATTTCTGTGGTGCAGCAGCTGGGGCAGGGAAATTTGCCTGGTACAATCTGACGTCGGTGTACCGATAGCATATTGCCCGCAAGTACTTGTGACACACCAAATTCTACACCTTCATTCCTCTCAGTGCAGGTCTCAGAGAGGACTGAAGGTATAGTGGGGTTGGAGATCCCAGCTGATGAGGAGCAAGGAGAGGTCCTCTTTGTTCTTTGGTGTGGGTCTTTTAGGTACGCTTGCCAACGAACTGCATGGAAGGTCAACATATGTCTGGTCAAGCATGTGGTGCCCAAGCGGGAGATGTTTTGGCCACGCGAGATACGCTTGAGACATATGTTGCAAATAGCAGCGGTGCGATCTGATGCACTCGTCTCAAAAAAGGCCCACACCAAAGAACTTTTGGATTAACGTGCAGACAGCAGTGCCCTGCACACTCTACAGTGTGATGTAGTCAGCGTGCTTCCCTTAAGCTGGCCCCTGCAGGGCATCCTGCCTTGTTGGTTATGTGCCTTCTCCTCCTCCTCCTCTCTCCTATCAGGCAGGCACGTGGAGTCAGTGACCTCATCATCCCCTCCCTCTCCTCACTGGAGCAAACCTGGCAGTATGTTGCAGCAGGGGGAACATGACTGCCAGATTGCTGTCCTTCCTGGGCACCCCCTCTGTCTGGGCTCACATTACTGCCTTCCTCTAGCTGAGTACCATCATCGGAGCCTTCAAAACGCTGGGCATCCTCCTGGAGCATGTACCCAACACTGTGGTCAAACAGTTTGGGGGACTCCTCAGGAGGACATGGTGGGGCTAGGGAAGGAGTCACTGATGCCACTGAGCCAAGGGAAGAGGCCGCGTTGGCAGCTGCTTTGCCAGACAAAGTACCCTGAACCTGGGTGAGAGAGGATGAGGAGGATGAGGACGGCTTGGTCATCCACTCGACCAAGTCTTCCGCATGTTGCGGCTCAACGCGGCCAGCTGCCAAAAAAAAGGCCAAGCGTGTCCCGCGGCCATGTGCTGATGAGGTTGCACCATGTCCACGACCACCGTGCCTCTAGACACAGAGCCTGCTTGCCCTCTTTCATTGTCTTGTGACTGTCTGCCTCTCCTTGTTGGCCTTCCAGACATACTATTGGCCTGCAGTGAGATGTAGCTGCACAAAACTGGGATGTATATAAATATATATATATATATATATATATATATACCGATTATACTGCAGCTAGCAGAATCAACTGCCTGCCTGTAGTATTATTAATATGAGAACACCTGCACGTGTTTTCAGGTAGCTATACTGTAGGTGCAACTGTGCAGGGTACACATTACACTAACTGGAAATACGTCAAGAGCCTACACCAGCACCTGGCTTTAGGTAGCTATACTGTAGGTGCAACTGTGCAGGGTACACAGTACAGTAACTGGAAATATGTCAAGAGCCTACACAAGCACCTTGCCTAAGGTAGCTATACTGTAGGTGCAACTGTGCAGGGTACACAGTACAGTAACTGTAAATATGTCAAGAACCTACACAAGCACCTGGCTTCAGGTAGCTATACTGTAGGTGCAACTGTACAGGGTACACAGTACAGTAACTGGAAATACGTCAAGAGCCTAAACAAGCACCTGGCTTCAGGTAGCCATACTGTAGGTGCAACTGTGCAGGGTACACAGTACACTAACTGGAAATACATCAAGAGCCTCCACAAGCACCTGGCATCAGGTAGCTATACTGTAGGTGCAACTGTGTAGGGTACACATTACACTAACTGGAAATACCTCAAGAGCCTACACCAGCACCTGGCTTTAGGTAGCTATACTGTAGGTGCAACTGTGCAGGGTACACAGTACAGTAACTGGAAACATGTCAAGAGCCTACACAAGCACCTTGCCTAAGGTAGCTATACTGTAGGTGCAACTGTGCAGGATACACAGTACAGTAACTGGAAATATGTCAAGAGCCTACACAAGCACCTGGCTTCAGGTAGCTATACTGTAGGTGCAACTGTGCAGGGTACACAGTACACTAACTGGAAATACTTCAAGAGCCTACACAAGCACCTGGCTTTAGGTAGTTATACTGTAGGTGCAACTGTGCAGGGTACACAGTACAGTAACTGGAAATACGTCAAGAGCCTACACAAGCACCTGGCTTCAGGTAGCTATACTGTAGGTGCAACTGTGCAGGGTACACAGTACACTAACTGGAAATACGTCAAGAGCCTACACAAGCACCTGGCTTCAGGTAGCTATACTGTAGGTGCAACTGTGCAGGGTACACAGTACACTAACTGGAAATACGTCAAGAGCCTACACAAGCACCTGGCTTTAGGTAGCTATACTGTAGGTGCAACTGTGCAGGGTACACAGTACAGTAACTGGAAATATGTCAAGAGCCTACACAAGCACCTTGCTTAAGGTAGCTATACTGTAGGTGCAACTGTGCAGGGTACACAGTACAGTAACTGGAAATACTGTAAAAACACCTGCCTGCCATTATATTAGGAAGAGAAGAACAGGATCTAGCTAAACTGAATACAGTGTATATATATATATATATATATATATATATATATATATATATATATATATATATATATATATATACACAACACCTGGGATGCATATATATACACAATACACTGTAAGTGCAGCTAACTGACTCGACCTGCCTACTCTAATCTAACTTAAATCAAATGACACTGTCTCTCTGTCTATCTATCTCTCTCTCAATTCCGGAACACACTACACAGGGCCACCGTGCAGGTGGTCTTATATAGTGTGGGGCGTGTACTAAACCCACTGAGCCATAATTGGCCAAAGCCACCCGGGCTTTGGCCAATTACGGCTCTCTGTACAGACAGCGCTGTGATTGGCCAAGCATGCGGGCCATAGTGAATGCTTGGCTAATCATCAGCCAGCAATGCACTGCGATGCCGCAGTGAATTATGGGCCGTGATCCGCCACTCAAATTTGGCGCGAACGGCCCATAAAGTTCGAAATTCGGCGAACGACCGAACACACGGTGTTCGAGTCGAACATGGGTTGACTCGAACACAAAGCTCATCCCTATTCACCACCCCTACAGCAGCACAGACTTTCCACCCAAAGCCACGGTCTCCCCAGGCAACCGGTAAGACTGTTCCAGGGGAAGTGGGTGGTAAGCATGGCTAGGAAATAGGGGGGAGGATTTTTGGTGCCAGGACTGAAGTTTGGCATCCCAAACAAGGGAAGCCACTGCCTGTCAGCAAACCAAACTGGGGAAGCATCAGGTGTTTTCGTTGCCAAGAACTGGGACATGTTGCAGCAAACTGTCCATTGACAGATGTACCTTCTATCTATTAGAAGGCAGTCTATGTTTGCTGCTGTTTCATTCGCTACAGTGCCAAATATGGGGAAACACATGTGCCAAATGACTGTTAATAATAAGCCTAATACGTCCTTGCTGGACTCTGGAAGTCTAGTGACTTTGGTTACAGCTGAAATGGTTGAAACTGTGAATTTTCATGCTAAAAAAGTTGCTGTGTTCTGTGTACACGGCGATACCCGGGACTATCCTATAGCCACTGTTCAGTTTAAAACTGGCTTAGGTGCAGTGACCCATCCGGTCAGACTTGTGCCCCACTTGGTGCACAAGGTCATCGTTGGTAGGGACTTCCCTAAGTTTTGGGAACTGTGGGATCGTCCCGACTCGGTCGCAATATTTGACTCCTGGCGACTACTGACAATGTGGGCTCAGGGGACTCCTCTCAGGGATCCCTCAGTTTTCCTTTCTCAGTTATGGCAGGAGAGCTGGAGGAGCCTAAGGAAGTCCCCACAACCAGTAGAGTTGGACAGTTGTCTGCTGAATCTGAGCCTACGTTGGAGTTTGCTTACCTTAATGTGCACAAGGAAAATTTTGGTACCGAGCAGAGAAAAGACCCTACCCTTGCCAGGGCCTGGGAAAATGTAATAGTGATTAATGATGTACCTGTCGAACCAGGGGACAAGCCCTGTTTTCCTTATTTCAGCAGCAATGAGGATTTACTGTATCCTGTATGTAAAAAGAATGATGAAGTGGTTGAACAGTTAGTGGTCCCTAAGCCATACAGACGGGTGGTGTTGGAACTTGCCCATAGGCACTTGCTAGGAGGCAATTTAGTGGTTGAGAAAACTACTGAAAGGGTGTTGCGCAGGTTTTACTGGCCCGGGATACAGAAAGATATTGAGAATTATTGTCAATCCTGTCCTGTGTGTCAGATGTCAGCCCCACTACCCCACTTCCGAAGTCCTTTAGTGGCCTTGCCCATTATTGAAGTGCCCTTTGAGAGGATTGCCATGGACCTTGTGGGTCCTTTCCCCAAGTCTGCCCGGGGTCATCAGCATATCCTTGTAATCATGGATTATGCTATCCGTTACCCGAGGCAGTTCCCTTACGCACCGCGTCTGCTAAAAACATTGCCAAAGAGCTGTTTATGGTGTTCATTCGTGTTGGCATCCCTAAAGAAGTCCTTACAGATAAGGGCACCTCATTTATGTCACAAATAACTAGGAAGCTGTGCAAGTTATTTAAGGTGACGCAGTTGCGAACCTCGATGTACCATCCTCAAACGGATGGCTTGGTGGAACGCTTCAATAAGACATTAAAGAGCATGTTAAAAAAGGTTTTGACAAGGATGGGAAAAACTGGGACTTCCTGATACCATACTTGATGTTTGCCATCAGGGAGGTTCCCCAGTCCTCTATGGGGTACTCTCCATTTGAGTTGCTTTATGGGAGACATGCTCGGGGACTCTTAGACATAGCCAAAGAAACTTGGGAGGGCGAGCAGACACCCCATAAAAGTGTCATTGAGCATATCGCTCAAATGCAGTACAGGATTGCAGCAATCATGCCGATAGTAAAAGAACACTTACTGCAGGCCCAAGAAGCCCAACAGAGGATATACAACAGGGGGGCCCAACTCTTTGTTTTCTCACCTGGTGACAGGGCCCTGGTGTTAGTTCCCACTGTTGAGAGCAAGTTCCTGGCTAAGTGGCAGGGACTCTTTGAAGTAATTGAAAGACTTGTTGAGGTCAATTACAAGGTATATCAACCAGGAAAAAGGAAGCCCGAACAGATTTACCACATAAACCTGTTAAAGCCCTGGAAGGATAGACTGGCGTTAACAGCGAGGTCCCTCCCGGTAACGCCTAAGGGTACCGAGTCCCCTCTGATCCCTGAGGTCTGGATTCCAGACACCCTGTCATATTCCTAAAAACAGAAAGCTAGAGAGTTCCTGATAAGGAATAGAGAGAAATTTTCAGAGCTACCTGGCACGGCTTTAGCAGTTCAGCATGATTTTGTTACAGAACCTGGGGTCCGTGTGAAGCTCAAACCATACCGAATTCCTGAAGCGAGAAGAAAGGACATCAGCGATGAAGTTAAAAGAATGTTGGAGCTAGATGTCATTGAGGATTTCAATAATGACTGGTCATCGTGTTAGTCCCAAAACCGGATGGCACTTGGAGGTTCTGTAATGACTTCAAGAAGCTTAATGCAGTGACAAAGTTTGACACGTACTCAATGCCCAGAGTAGGCGAACTTATAGACCGACTTGGCAAGGCTCGCTATCTGACCACTTTGGACTTGACAAAAGGTTATTGGCAAATACCCCTGACTGGTAGCGCCAAAGAGAAGACTGCATTTGTGACCCCGGAGGGTTCCTTTCAATATAAAAAAAATGCCTTTTGGGTTGCAAAATGCCCCTGCGACATTTCAGAGGGCCATGGACAGGACCCTAAGACCCCACCGAAGATATGCAGCAGCCTATCTAGATGACATAGTGGTACATAGCACTGACTGGGAGTCTCACTTGCCCCATGTCCAGGCTGTCCTCGATTCCCTCCTCAAAGAAGGTTTTACGGTAAATTAAAAAAACTGTGCCTTTGGTCTAGAGGAAGCCAAGTATTTGGGCTACACTATTGGCCGTGGTGTCATAAAACCTCAAGTGAGTAAAATAGAAGCCATCCAGGAGTGGCCATGTCCTGCAAATAAGAAGCAGGTCAGGGCCTTTCTTGGCATTGCGGGGTATTATAGAAGGTTTATCCCAAATTTTGCAATGATAGCTGCCCCACTGACAGACCTTACGAAAGGGAAAGACTCTGTAATAGTGAAATGGTCCTCAGTAACAGAGGAATCTTTCCAAGTCCTAAAGAAGGCTCTTTGTGCACAGCCAGTACTGTACTCCCCTGATTTCTCAAAAAAATTTTTGGTTCAGACGGATGCCTCTGATGTTGGTATTGGGGCAGTACTATCACAGGTACACAGTGGGGAAGAACACCCTGTGGTGTACATAAGCAGAAAACGTAATAACCATGAGAAAAAGTATGCAGTCATTGAAAAGTAGGGATGAGCTTCGTGTTCGAGTCAAATCCATGTTCGACTCGAACATCGCATGTTCGCTCGTTCGTTGAATTACAAACGATATGGGCCGGTGGGGCCAAATTCGAGTGGCGCGTCACGGCCCATAATTCACTGCGGCATCGCAGTGCATTGCTGGCTGATGATTGGCCAAGCATGCACTATGACCCGCATGCTTGGCCAATCACAGTGCCGTCTGTACAGAGAGCCGTAATTGGCCAAAGCCAGGGTGGCTTTGGCCAATTATGGCTCAGGGGGTTTGGTACACGCCCCACACTATATAAGGCCGCCTGCACATCAGCCCTGTGTAGTGTGTTTCGGCATTGAGAGAGAGATAGAGAGAGAGAGACAGTGTCATTTAATTTAAGTTAGATAGAGTAGGCAGGCGAGTCAGTTAGCTGCACGTACAGTGTATTGTGTATATATATATATACATCCTCGGTGTTGTGTATATGTATATATATATATATATATATATATATATATATATATATATACACTGTATTCAATTTAGCTAGATCCATTCCTCCTATTCTCTTCCTACTGACAGACAGGCAGGTGTTTTTACAGTATTTACAGCTACCTGAAGAAAATTGCTGGTGTTCTTCTGATCCTATTAGCTACAGTATTTACACTCAGTGTAGTGCATCCTCTGTGCAGCGTGCACCTAAAGCTACCTGAAGAAAATTGGTGGTGTTCTTCAGATCCTATTAGTACCACAGGCAGCTGTAGTATTTACAAGTTAGTGTAGTGTGTCCTCTGCACAGTGTGCACCTAAAGCTACCTGAAGAAAATTGGTGGTGTCCTTCTGATCTTATTAGTACCACAGGCAGCTGAAGTATTTACAAGGTAGTGTAGTGCATCCTCTGCACAGTGTGCACCTAAAGCTACCTGAAGAAAATTGGTGGTGTTCTTCTGATCCTATTAGTACAGCAGGCAGCTGTAGTATTTACAAGTTAGTGTAGTGCGTCCTCTGCACAGTGTGCACCTAAAGCTACCTGAAGAAAATTGGTGGTGTTCTTCTGATCCTATATTAATACCACAGGCAGGCAGCTACAGTATTTACAGTTAGTGTACGGTGTCCTCTGCACAGTGTGCACCTAAAGCTACCTGAATAAAATTGGTGGTGTTCTTCTGATCCTATATTAATACCACAGGCGGGCAGCTACAGTATTTACAGTTAGTGTACTGTATCCTCTGCACAGTGTGCACCTAAAGCTACCTGAAGACATTTGCTGTTGTTCTGCTCCTATTAATACCACAGGCAGGCAGCTACAGTATTTACAGTTAGTGTACTGTATCCTCTGCACACTGTGCACCTAAAGCTACCTGAAGAAAATTGGTGGTGTTCGTTTGATCCTATTAATACCACAGACAGGCAGCTACAGTATTTACAGTTAGTGTACTGTGTCCTCTGCACAGTGTGCACCTAAAGCTACCTGAATAAAATTGGTGGTGTTCTTCTGATCCTATTAATACCACAGGCAGGCAGCTACAGTATTTAAAGTTAGTGTACTGCGTCCTCTGCACTGTGTGCACCTAAATCTACCTGAACACAATTGCTGTTGTTCTGCTCCTAATAATACCACAGGCAGGCAGCTACAGTATTTACAGTTAGTGTACTGTGTCCTCTGCACAGTGTGCACCTAAAGCTACCTGAAGACAATTGCTGGTGTTCTTATACTAATAATACTACAGGCAGGCAGTTGATTCTGCTAGCTGCAGTATCAGTATACAGTGGGGCAAAAAAGTATTTAGTCAGCCACTAATTGTGGTTCTCCCACTTAAAAAGATGAGAGAGGCCTGTAATTGTCATCATAGGTATACCTCAACTATGAAAGAGAAAATGTGGAAACAAATCCAGACAATCACATTGTCTGATTTTTGAAAGAATTTATTTGCATATTATGGTGGAAAAGAAGTATTTGGTCAATATCAAAAGTTCATCTCAATACTTTGCTATTAGGGATGAGCCGAACACCCCCCGGTTCGGTTCGCACCAGAACCCGCGAACGGACCGCAAGTTCGCACGAACGTTAGAACCCCATTGACGTCTATGGGACTCGAACGTTCGAAATCAAAAGTGCTCATTTTAAAGGCTAATTTGCATGGTATTGTCCTAAAAAGGGTGTGGGGACCCGGGTCCTACCCCAGGGGACATGTATCAATGCAAAAAAAACTTTTAAAAACGGCCGTTTTTTCGGGAGCAGTGATTTTAATGATGCTTAAAGTAAAAAAAAAAAAGTGAAATATTCCTTTAAATATCGTACCTGGGGGGTGTCTATAGTATGCCTGTAAAGTGACGCGTGTTTCCCATGTTTAGAACAGTCCCTGCACCAAATGTCATTTTTAAAGGAAAAAATCTCATTTAAAACTGCTTGCGGGTTTAATGTCATTTCGGGTCATGGCAATATGGATGAAAATCAGTGAGACAAACGGCATGGGTACCCCCCAGTCCATTACCAGGCCCTTTGGGTCTTGTATGGATATTAAGGGGAACCCCGCACCCAAATTAAAATAAGGAAAGGTCCCTATATACTCTGAACAGCAGTATACAGGCGGTGCAAACAAGACAGGGACTGTAGGTTTGTTGTTAAGTAGAATCTGTTTGTAATTTTGAACATTTTTAACGTGTTTAGCTCCAGCCAAAAAATCTTTTCTAAGCTTTTTGGAAAACATAGGGAAGGGTTATCACCCCTGTGACATTTGTTTTGCGTCTTTCCTCCTCTTCAGAAGATTTCACCTCACTTTTTTGTCCCAATGAAAAATGTTTTTTGAAAATTTGGGTTTTTTTGTGGAACAAGGATTGGAAAGCATCAGTGGAAAGGAGAAATTGTTTTCCCATATTAACTCTTACAGGAGAGAATTTCCCTTCCTAGGGGTAGATTTCATCTCACTTCCTGTTGTCTCCTTCCGTTTGCAAGTAGGAGTCGTTTGTAAGTTAGATGTTTGAAAGTAGGGTCCTGCCCTATATACTCAGCAGAAATTTGGGCCTTAGGTGTTGCTGTGGCCAAAACACTGTAAGCCCTCACAGGGCCCTGCTGTGAAATATTAGATCAAGAATTGTAATTACATGCCCCTGTTGAACAGGAGCTGAAAAATTAGGCCTTAGGCACTGGTGCTGGTGCCACAACACTGCAACCCCTCACAGACACTCTAGTTGGAACGCAGGAACGAGCCCTGCTGCAAAGTATTGCATCAAAAATTGTAATTACACGCCCCTGTTAGACAGGGGCAGAAAAATTGGGCCTTAGGCACTGGTGCTGGTGCCACAACACTGCAACCCCTCACAGACACTCTAGTTGGAACGCAGGAACGAGCCCTGCTGCAAAGTATTGCATCAAAAATTGTAATTACACGCCCCTGTTAGACAGGGGCTGAAAAATTGTGCCTTAGGCACTGGTGGTGGCGCCCAGAACCAAAAATGTTCTTACAAGCTATCAGCGTGATGATTGAGGAGGAAGAGGATAATTACTCAGGGATAGTCACTCAGCATCAGCATAGGCAGTCTTTGAAGGGATCTGAAAAAAATTATTCAGTTACATCAGCATCAGGTGCTTGGTAGCTGGTGGTGATCCAAGACTGATTCATTTTTATGAAGGTCAGCCGATCGACCAAGTCAGTGGACAGACGCACCCTGTGATCGGTTACCACACCTCCAGCAGCACTGAATGTGCGTTCCGAAAGAACGCTGGATGCAGGACAGGCCAGTAGCTCAATTGCATACTGTGCAAGCTCTGGCCAGTGATCCATCCTCAAGACCCAGTAACCCAGAGGATTTTCGGTGGGAAAGGTGTCCAAGTCTGATCTTGCCCCTAGGTATTCCTGCACCATGTAAAACAGACGCTGGCGATGGTTGCTGGAACCGATCATACCTTGGGGCTGCTGACCAAAAAATTGTCTGAACGCATCGGTCAGACGGCCACCTTCTCCACCGCTCCTTCTTTGACTGACTGAAGCCTCAGCCACACGTTGTCCAGAAACAGGAGTTTGTAACCTCCCAGTCTCTGGGAACGCGTTGCACAGACCTTTCTGCAAGGCCTCCCGAAGATGTTTCATTCTCTGCTCCCTCTGCGATGGCAAGATAAGGTCCGCAACCTTACCCTTGTAACGTGGATCAAGGAGGGTTGCCAGCCAGTATTGGTCCTTCTCCTTGATACCACGAATACGAGGATCCTTACGCAGGCTTTGCAGGATCAGGGAGGCCATGCAGCGTAGGTTTGCTGAGGCATTCGGTCCGGAGTCCTCTGGGTCACTAAGGACAACAACGTCCGCAGCCACCTCCTCCCAGCCACGTACAAGTCCATGTGTTCCTTGGGACTGATCCCTTAAAGACTGCTGATGCTGAGTGCCAGGCTCCACCTCCATACTGACACAATCTTCCTCCTCCTCCTCCTCCTCCTCCTCCTCGTCCTCTTCCTGTGTGATCGGCGGGCATGCAGGAACACTGTCTGGATAAAGGGGGCCTTGAGAGCTAAGGAAGTCCTCCTCTTCCTGCCTCTGTTCTGCCTCAAGTGCCCTGTCCATTATTCCACGCAGCGTGTGCTCCAACAGGTGGACAAGGGGGACAGTGTCACTGATGCATGCACTGTCACTGCTCACCATCCTCGTGGCCTCCTCAAATGGTGACAGGACAGTGCATGCATCCCTGATCATGGCCCACTGGCGTGGGGAAAAAAAACCAAGGTCCCCTGACCCTGTCCTGGTGCCATAGTCGCACAGGTACTCATTGATGGCCCTCTGCTGCGTGTGCAGCCGCTGCAGCATGGCCAATGTCGAGATCCACCTGGTGGGCATGTCACAGATTAGGCGGTTCTTGGGCAGGTTAAACTCCTTTTGGAGGTCCGTCAGCCGAGCACTGGCATTATATGACCGGCGGAAATGCACACAGACTTTCCTGGCCTGCCTCAGGACATCCTGTAAGCCCGGGTACCTGCCCAAGAACCGCTGCACCACCAAGTTAAGGACGTGAGCCAAACAGGGCACATGGGTCAGTTGTCCCTGTCGGAGGGCAGAGAGGAGGTTGGTGCCATTGTCGCAAACCACCATTCCTGCCTTAAGTTGGCGTGGCGTCAACCACCTCTGAACCTGCCCCTGCAGAGCTGACAGAACCTCTGCCCCAGTGTGGCTCCTGTCCCCCAAGCACACCAGCTCAAGCACCGCATGGCATCTTTTGGCCTGCGTACTTGCGTAGCCCCTTGAACGCCTACGGAGCACCGCTGGTTCCGAGGAAGAGGCCATGGAGGAAGAAGAAGAGGAGGGGGTGGAGGAGAGAGGTGTGTCACAATCAGCATTTTGGAGGCATGGTGGCGGAACAACCTCCAACACTACTGCACCTTGTCCTGCATCCTTCCCAGCTGCCAGCAGAGTCACCCAATGCGCCGTGAAACTTAAGTAACGTCCCTGTCCATGCCTGCTGGACCATGAGTCAGCGGTAATATGCACCTTACCGCTGACCGCCCTGTCCAGCGAGGCATGGACATTGCCTTCCACATGCCGGTAGAGAGCCGGAATCGCCTTCCGTGAGAAAAAGTGGCGTTTGGGTACCAGCCACTGAGGAACTACACATTCCACAAACTCACGGAAGGGGGCAGAGTCTACCAACTGAAAAGGCAGCAGTTGAAGTGCTAGCAATTTTGCCAAGCTAGCATTCAACCGCTGGGCATGTGGATGGCTGGGAGCAAACTTCTTTCGGCGGTGCAGCAGCTGGGGCAGGGAAATTTGCCTGGTACAATCTGACGTACCAAAAGCAGATTGCCCACAAGTACTTGGCTGTGACACACCTAATTCTACACCTTCATTCCTCTCACTGCAGGTCTCAGAGAGGACTGAAGGTCTAGTGGGGTTGGAAATCTCAGCTGATGAGGAGCAAGGAGAGATCCTCTTTGTTCTTTGGTGTGGGTCTTTTAGATATGCTTGCCAACGAACTGCATGGCAGGTCAACATATGTCTGGTCAAGCATGTGGTACCCAAGCGGGAGATGTTTTCGCCACGCGAGATACGCTTGAGACATATGTTGCAAATAGCAACGGTGCGATCTGATGCACTCGTCTCAAAAAAGGCCCACACCAAAGAACTTTTTGAATAACGCGCAGAGACTGCAGCGCCCTGCACATGTGGAGCTTTGGGGTGTGATGCAGTCAATGTGCTGCCCTTAGGCTGGCCCCTGGAGGGCATCCTGCCTCGTTGGTGATGTGCCGCCTCCTCCTCCTCCTCCTCCTCCTCTCTCCTATCAGGCACCCACGTTGAGTCAGTGACCTCATCATCCCCTCCCTCCTCATCACTGGAGCAAACCTGGCAGTATGCTGCAGCAGGGGGAGCATGACTGCCAGATTGCTGTCCTTCTTGGGCACCCCCTCTGTCCGTGCTCATGTTACTGCCTTCATCGAGCTCAGTATCATCATCAGAGCCTTCCAAACGCTGGGCATCCTCCTGGAGCATGTACCCAACACTGTGGTCAAACAGTTCGAGGGAATCCTCAGGAGGACATGGTGGAGCTAGGGAAGGAGTCACTGATGACATTGAGCTGAGGGAAGAGGCCGCTGCTTTGCCAGACAAAGCACCCTGGGCATGGGTGAGAGAGGATGAGGAGGATGAGGACGGCTTGGTCATCCACTCGACCAAGTTTTCTGCATGTTGCGGCTCAACACGGCCAGCTGCCGAAAAAAAGGCCAAGCGTGTCCCATGGCCACGGGCTGATGAGGATGCACCGTCTCCACGACCAGCACTAGACACAGAGCTTGCTTGCCCTCTCTTATTGGCTTGTGACTGTCTGCCTCTCCTTCTTGGCCTTCCAGACATACTAATGGCCTGTAGCTGCACTAAGCTGGGATAGAACACCTGTAATTTTCTTCAGGTAGCTTTATATACTGTAACCAGACAAGCCTGCCTGTCAGTAGGAAGATAACAGGAACGGATCTAGCTGAACACTGTGAGCAGGACGCACTGACTGCACTAAATGTAAATAGCAGGAACGGATCTAGCTGAACACTGTGAGCAGGACGCACTGACTGCACTAAATGTAAATAGCAGGAACGGATCTAGCTGAACACTGTGAGCAGGACGCACTGACTGCACTAAATGTAAATAGCAGGAACGGATCTAGCTGAACACTGTGAGCAGGACGCACTGCACTAAATGTAAATAGCAGGAACAGATCTAGCTGAACACTGTGAGCAGGACGCACTGCACTCAATGTAAATAGCAGGAACGGATCTAGCTGAACACTGTGAGCAGGACGCACTGCACTAAATGTAAATGGCAGGAACGGAACTAGCTGAACACTGTGAGCAGGACGCACTGCACTAAATGTAAATAGCAGGAACGGATCTAGCTGAACACTGTGAGCAGGACGCACTGCACTAAATGTAAATAGCAGGAACGGATCTAGCTGAACACTGTGAGCAGGACGCACTGCACTAAATGTAAATAGCAGGAACGGATCTAGCTGAACACTGTGAGCAGGACGCACTGACTGCACTAAATGTAAATAGCAGGAACGGATCTAGCTGAACACTGTGAGCAGGACGCACTGCACTAAATGTAAATAGCAGGAACAGATCTAGCTGAACACTGTGAGTAGGACGCACTGCACTAAATGTAAATAGCAGGAACAGATCTAGCTGAACACTGTAAACAGGACGCACTGCACTCAATGTAAATAGCAGGAACGGATCTAGCTGAACACTGTGAGCAGGACGCACTGCACTAAATGTAAATGGCAGGAACGGATCTAGCTGAACACTGTGAGCAGGACGCACTGCACTAAATGTAAATAGCAGGAACGGATCTAGCTGAACACTGTGAGCAGGACGCACTGCACTAAATGTAAATAGCAGGAACGGATCTAGCTGAACACTGTGAGCAGGACGCACTGCACTAAATGTAAATAGCAGGAACGGATCTAGCTGAACACTGTGAGCAGGACGCACTGACTGCACTAAATGTAAATAGCAGGAACGGATCTAGCTGAACACTGTGAGCAGGATGCACTGCACTAAATGTAAATAGCAGGAACAGATCTAGCTGAACACTGTGAGCAGGACGCACTGCACTAAATGTAAATAGCAGGAACAGATCTAGCTGAAAACTGTGAGCAGGACGCACTGCACTAAATGTAAATAGCAGGAACAGATCTAGCTGAACACTGTGAGCAGGACGCACTGCACTAAATGTAAATAGCAGGAACAGATCTAGCTGAACACTGTGAGCAGGACGCACTGCACTAAATGTAAATAGCAGGAACAGATCTAGCTGAACACTGTGAGCACAACGCACTGACTGCACTAAATGTAAATAGCAGGAACAGATCTAGCTGAACACTGTGAGCAGGACGCACTGCACTCAATGTAAATAGCAGGAACGGATCTAGCTGAACACTGTGAGCAGGACGAACTGCACTAAATGTAAATAGCAGGAACAGATCTAGCTGAACACTGTGAGCAGGACGCACTGCACTAAATGTAAATAGCAGGAACGGATCTAGCTGAACACTGTGAGCAGGACGCACTGACTGCACTAAATGTAAATAGCAGGAACGGATCTAGCTGAACACTGTGAGCAGGACGCACTGCATTAAATGTAAATAGCAGGAACAGATCTAACCTAATCTAGCTAACTCAAATCAAATGACACTGTCTGTCTCTCTCTCTATCAGCACACCGGAACACACTACACAGGGCCGCTGTGCAGGCGGCCTTATATAGTGTGGGGCGTGTACTAAATCCCCTGAGCCATAATTGGCCAAAGCCACCCTGGCTTTGGCCAATTACAGCTCTCTCTACTGATGGCGCTTTGATTGGCCAAGCATGCGGGTCATAGTGCATGCTTGGCCAATCATCAGCCAGCAATGCACTGCGATGCCGCAGTGAATTATGGGCCGTGACGCGCCACACGAATTTGGCGCGAACGGCCCATAACGTTCGCAGTTCGACAGACGGTCGAACAGCCGATGTTCGAGTCGAACATGCGTTCGATTCGAACACGAAGCTCATCCCTATTTGCTATATATCCTTTGTTGGCAATGACAGAGGTCAAACGTTTTCTGTAAGTCTTCACAAGGTTATCACACACTGTTGCTGGAATGTTGGCCCATTCCTCCATGCAGATCTCCTCTAGAGCAGTGATGTTTTGGGGCTGTCGCTGTGCAACACGGACTTTCAACTCCCTCCAAAGGTTTTCTATGGGGTTGAGATCTGGAGACTGGCTAGGCCACTCCAGAACCTTGAAATGCTTCTTACGAAGCCACTCCTTCGTTGCCTGGGCTGTGTGTTTGGGATCATTGTCATGCTGAAAGACCCAGCCACGTTTCATCTTCAATGCCCTTGCTGATGGGAGGAGGTTTTCACTCAAAATCTCACAATACATGGCCCCATTCATTCTTTCATGTACACGGATCAGTCGTCCTGTTCCCTTTCCAGAGAAACAACCCCAAAGCATGATGTTGCCACCCCCATGCTTCACAGTAAGTATGATATTCTTTGTTGCAACTCAGCATTCTCTCTCCTCCAAACACGACGAGTTGTGTTTCTACCAAACAGTTCTACTTTGGTTTCATCTGATCATATGACATTCTCCCAATCCTCCTCTGGATTATCCAAATGCTCTCTAACAAACCTCAGATGGGCCCAGACATGTACTGGCTTAAGCAGGGGGACACGTCTGACACTGCAGGATCCCTGGCAGCGTAGTGTGTTACTGATGGTAGCCTTTGTTACGTTGGTCCCAGCTCTCTGCAGGTCATTCACTAGGTCCCCCCGTGTGGTTCTGGGATTTTTGCTCACTGTTCTTGTGATCATTTTGACCCCACGGGGTGAGATCTTGCGTGGAGTCCCAGATCGAGGGAGATTTTCAGTGGTCTTGTATGTCTTCCTTTTTCTAATTATTGATCCCACAGTTGATATCTTCACGCCAAGCTGCTTGCCTATTGCAGATTCAGTCTTCCCAGCCTGGTGCAGGTCTACAATTTTGTTTCTGGTGTCCTTCGACAGCTCTTTGGTCTTCACCATAGTGGAGTTTGGAGTGTGACTGTTTGAGGTTGTGGACAGGTGTCTTTTATACTGATAACAAGTTCAAACAGGTGCCATTAATACAGGTAATGAGTGGAGGACAGAGGAGCCTCTTAAAGAAGAAGATACAGGTCTGTGAGAGCCAGAAATCTTGCTTGTTTGTAGGTGACCAAATACTTTTTTTCCACCATAATTTGCAAATAAATTCTTTCAAAAATCAGACAATGTGAATGTCTGGATTTGTTTCCACATTTTGGCTCTCATAGTTGAGGTATACCTACGATGATAATTACAGGCCTCTCTCATCTTTTTAAGTGGGAGAACTTGCACAATTGGTGGCTGACTAAATAATTATTTGCCCCACTGTATATATACATCCCAGCTTTGTGCAGCTACATCTGACTGCAGGCCAATAGTATGTCTGGAAGGCCAACAAGGAGAGGCAGACAGTCACAAGCCAATAAAAGAGGGCAAGCAGGCTCTGTGTCTAGAGGCAACAGTGCTAGTCGTGGAGACAGTGCATCCTCATCAGCACGTGGCCGTGGGACACGCTTGTCCTTTTTTTTGGCAGCTGGCCGTGTTGAGCCACAACATGCGGAAGACTTGGTAGAGTGGATGACCAAGCCGTCCTCATCCTCTCTCACCCAGGCTCAGGGTACTTTGTCTGGCAAAGCAGCTGCCAATGCGGCCTCTTCCCTTGGCTCAATGGCATCAGTCACTCCTTCCCTAGCCCCACCATGTTCTGAGGAGTCCCCCGAACTATTTGACCACAGTGTTGGGTACATGCTCCAGGAGGATGCCCAGCATTTTGAAGGCTCCGATGATGGTACCCAGCTAGAGGAAGGCAGTAACGTGAGCCCAGAGAGAGGGGGTGACAAGAAGGACAGCAATCTGGCAGTCATGTTACCCCAGCTGCAGCATACTGCCAGCTTTGCTCAAGTGATGAGGAGGGAGGGGATGATTAGGTCACTGACTCCACATGGGTGCCTGATAGGAGAGAGGAGGAGGCACATCACCAACAAGGCAGGATGCCCTCCAGGGGCCAGCTTAAGGGCAGCACACCGACTGCATCACACCACAGAGCTCCGCATGTGCAGGGTGCTGCTGTCTCTGCTTGTTATTCCAAAAGTTCTTTGGTGTGGGCCTTTTTTGAAATGACTGCATCAGATCCCACCGCTGCTATTTGCAACATTTATCTCAAGCGTATCTCTCGTGGCCAAAACATCACCCGCTTGGGCACCACATACTTGACCAGACATATGTCGACCTGGGTGCAGTAGTGTTGGAGGTTGTTCCACCACCACGCCTCCAAAATTCTACTAGTGCTGATTCTGCCACACCTCTCTCCTCCACCCCCTCTTCTTCTTCTTCCTCCATGGCCTCTTCTTGTGCTGATTTGCCTTTGGAACCAGCGGTGCTCCATAGGCGTTAAAGGGGCTACGCAAGCACACAGGTAAAAAGATGCCATGCGGTGCTTGAGCTGGTGTGCTTGGGGGATAGGAGCCACACTGGGGCAGAGATTCTGTCAGCTCTGCAGGGGCAGGTTCAGAGGTGGTTGACGCCACACCAGCTTAAGGCAGGAATGGTGGTTTGCGACAATGGCACCAACCTCCTCTCCGCCCTCTGACAGGGACAACTAACCCATGTGCCCTCTTTGGCCCACGTCCTTAATTTGGTGGTGCAGCGGTTCTTGGGCAGGTACCCGGGCTTACAGGATGTCCTGAGGCAGGCCAGGAAAGTCTGTGTGCATTTCCGCTGGTCATATAATGCCAGTGCTCAGCTGGCTGACCTCCAAAAGGAATTTAACCTGCCCAAGAACTGCCTAATCTGTGACATGCCCACAAGGTGGATCTCAACGTTGGCCATGCTGCGGCTGCTGAACACGCAGCAGAGGGCCAGCAATGAGTACCTGTGTGACTATGGCACCAGGACAGGGTCAGGGGAGCTTGTTTTTTTCACTCCAGTGGGCCATGATCAGGATGCATGCACTGTCCTGTCACCATTTGAGGAGGCCACAAGGATGGTGAGCAGTGACAGTGCATGCATCAGTGACACTGTCCCCCTTGTCCACCTGTTGGAGCACACGTTGCGTGGAATAATGGACAGGGCACTTGAGGCAGAACAGAGGCAGGAAGAGGAGGATTTCCTTAGCTCTCAAGGCCCCCTTTATCCAGACAGTGTTCCTGCGTGCCCGCCGATCACACAGGAAGAGGACCAGGAGCAGGAGGAGGATTGTGTCAGCATGGAGGTGGAGCCTGGCACTCAGCATCAGCAGCAGTCTTTAAGGGATTATTTACAGTCCCAAGAAACCCATGGACTTGTATGTGGCTGGGAGGAGGTGGCTGCAGATCATGTCATCCTTAGTGACCCAGAGGACTCGGGACCAAATGCCTCAGCAAACCTACGCTGCATGGCCTCCCTGATCCTGCAAAGCCTGTAGAAGGATCCTCGTATTCGTGGTATCAAGAAGAGGGATCAATACTGGCTGGCAACCCTCCTTGATCCACGTTACAAGGTTAAGGTTGCAGACCTTATCTTGCCGTTGCAGAGGGAGCAGAGGATGAAACATCTTCGGGAGGCCTTGCAGAAAGGTCTGTGCAACGCGTTCCCAGAGACTGGGAGGTTACAAACTCCTGTTCCTGGACAACGTGTTGCTGAGGCTTCGGGCAGTCAAAGAAGGAGCGGTGGAGAAGGTGGCCGTCTGACCGATGCGTTCAGACAATTTTTTAGTCCGCAGCTCCAAGATATGATCAGTTCCAGCAACCATCGCCAGCGTCTGTTTTACATGGTGCAGAAATACCTAGGGGCAAGATCTGACTTGGACACCTCTACCACCGAAAATCCTCTGGGTTACTGGGTCTTGAGGATGGATCACTGGCCAGAGCTTTTGAGCTACTGGCCTGTCCTGCATACCGTGTTCTTTCCTCCTCAATGATCATGCTGATAGCTTGTAAGAATATTTTTGGTTCTGGGTGCCGCCACCAGTGGCTAAGGCCCAATTTTTCAGCCAATGTTTAACAGGGGCGTGTAATTACAATTTTTGATGCAATATTTTGCAAGGAGGGTTCGTTGCTGCCCTCAACTAGAGTATTTTTGAGGGGTTGCAGTGTTGTGACACCAGTCCCAGTGCCTAAGGCCCAATTTTTCAGCCCTTGTTTAACAGGGGCGTGTAATTACAATTTTTGATGCAATACTTTGCAGCAGGGCTTGTTCCTGCACTCCAACTAGAGTATCTGTGAGGGGTTGAAGTGTTGGGGAACCAGCACCAGTGCCTAAGGCTCAATTTTTCAGCCCCTGTTTAACAGGGGCGTGTAATTACAATTTTTGATGCAATACTTTGCAGCAGGGCTCATTCCTGCGCTCCAACTAGAGTATCTGTGAGGGGTTGCAGTGTTGTGGCACCAGCACCAGTGCCTAAGGCCCAATTTTTAAGCCACTGTTTAACCACCTGCTATCCGCGCTATGGCCGAATGATGGCCACAGCGCAGACCTGCATTCCCGAGAGGCCGTCATATGACGGCCTCCCCTGTGCATGCTCCCTGCGCGCGCCCTGCAAGGCGCGCGTCGGGCGCGCTGTGATCACCGAGTCACTGAGATTCGGCTGATCACCGATCCATGTAAGGGGCCGGTCCCGGCCCTTACCATGTGATCAGCTGTCAGCCAATGACAGCTGATCACATGATGTAAACAAAAGATCGGTAATCGTTTTTTTTTTTACTCACGCTGACATCGCGAGTAGAAAAAAAAGCCGATCACCGGATCGGATGTCAGGGACATCGGTCCCCAAGTGTCAGAGGCACATCTGCCTCATCATTGCCACCTAAAAGTGCCACCTAACAATGCCCACAGTGCCACCTAACAGTGCCCACAGTGCCACCTAACAGTGCCAACAAGTGCCACCTATCAATGCCCACAAGTGCCACCTATCAATGCCCACCTGTAGTGCCAATCAGTGCCACCTGGCAGTGCTGCCCATCACTGCCACCCATCAGTGCCCATCACTGCCACCCAGCAGTGCCCATCACTGCCTCCTCATCAGCGTACATCAATGAAGGAGAAAAATGACCAGTTTTAAATTTTTTATAACAAAATATAAAAAATTTTTAAAAAATGTAAAAAAAAATGCAGATTTTTACACTTTTTTAACAAAAAGTAAAAACCGCAGAGGTGATCAAATACCACCAAAAGAAAGCTCTATTTGTGGTGAAAAAATGCTAAAAATGTCATTTGGGTACAGTGTTGTATGACCGCGCAATTGTCATTCAAAATGCATCAGTGCTGAAAGCTGAAAATTGGTCTGGATAGGAGGGGGGCTTAAGTGCCCTGTAAGCAAGTGGTTAACAGGGACATGTAATTACAATTCTTGATCTAATATTTCACAGCAGGGCCCGTTTCTGCGCCCACAAAGAGTAACTGTGAGGACTTACAGTGTTGTGGCACCAGCACCACCACCAAAGGCCCAATTTTTCTGCCTCTGTTCAACAGGTGCGTGTAATTACAATTCTTGATCTAATATTTCACAGCAGGACCCGTTCCAGCGCCCACCAAGAGTAACTGTGAGGACTTACAGTGTTGTGGCAACACCACCACCACCACAGGCCCAATTTTTCTGACCCTGTTCAACAGGGGCATGTACTATATTTATTGGCGTATAACACTCACTTTTTCACCATGAAAATCGGGTGCAAATAGCGTGTGCGTGTTATACGCCAATACTTGAATTTCAGCTGCCCGGAGGCAACGGTGGGGGGGCGGGACGAGTGCCGTCAGATTACATACAGTGAGAATCTCCTGTTTACTTGGCGGCCTCTGTAATAGGAAGTCAATAGATGGCAATGGCGAGGCTGCTGCATTTATGGCAATGGCGAGGCTGCTGCATTGATGGCAATGGTGAGGCTGCTGCATTGATGGCAATGGTGAGGCTGCTGCATTGATGGCAATGGTGAGGCTGCTGCATTGATGGCAATGGTGAGGCTGCTGCATTGATGGCAATGGTGAGGCTGCATTGATGGCACTTGTGAGGCTGCAGGTGGGCATTAATTAGGCTGCATTTATGGCAATGGTCAGCCTGCAGATGGGACCCTTATTTTGCTTCAAAGTTCCCTATTTAAAATTTAAGTTTTTTCCTGAAACTTCCCTCTTAAAATGAATGTGCGTGTTATACGCCTGTGCGTGTTATATGCCGATAAATACAGTAATTACAATTCTTGATCTAATATTTCACAGCGGAGCCCGTTCCTGCGCCCACCAAAAGTAACTGTGAGGACTTGCAGTGTTGTGGCAACACCAACACCTAAGGCCCCAAATTCTGCAGAGTATATAGGCCCCTACTTTCAAACATCCAACTTACAAACGACTCCTACTTGCAAACGGAAGGAGACAACAGGAAGTGAGACGAAATCTACCCCTAGGAAGGGAAATTCTCTCCTTTAAGAGTTAATATGGGAAAAATGTGTCTCCTACCCACTGATGCTTTATCACCAATCCTTGTTTCACTAAAAACCCCAAATTGTCAAAAAGTATTTGTCATTGGGACAGAAAGTGAGGTGAAATCTTCTAAAGAGGAGCACAGACAGCAAAACAAATGTCACAGGGGTGATAACCCTTCCCTATGTTTTCCAAAAAGCTTAAAATAGATTGGAGCTACACTTTAAAAATGTACCAGTTCAAAATTACAAACAGATTCTACTTAACAACAAACCTAAAGTCCCTGTCTTGTTTGCACCGCCTGTATACTGCTGTTCAGAGTATATAGGGCCTGGGGGCCCCACGCCTTTCCTTTTTTTAAATTTGGGTGCGGGGTTCCCCTTAATATCCATACAAGACCCAAAGGGCCTGTTAATGAACTGGGGAGGTACCCATGCCGTTTGTCTCACTGATTTTCATCCATATTGCCGGTATCCGACATTACATTAAAGGCGCAAGCAATTTAAATGACTTTTATTCCTTTAAAAATGTCATTTTTTGCAGGGACTGTGCTAAGCACGGGAAACACGAGCCACTTTACAGGCATACTATAGACACCCCCCAGTTACGATATTTAAAGGAATATTTCACTTTTTTTTTTTCACTCTAAGCATCATTAAAATCATTGCTCCCGAAAAAACGGCCATTTTTAAAAGTTTTTTTTGCATTGATACATGTCCCCTGGGGCAGGACCTGGGTCCCCAAACCCTTTTTAGGACAATACCATGCAAATTAGCCTTTAAAATTAGCACTTTTGATTTTGAACGTTCGAGTCCCATAGACTTCAATGGGGTTCTAAAGTTTGCACGAATTTTCGGTCCGTTTGCAGGTTCTGGTGTGAACCAAACCGGGGGGGGTGTTCGGCTCATCCCTATTGAAAAGGAATGTTTAGCCATAAAGTGGGCCATCGATGCACTAAAGTACTATTTGTTAGGGCGCTAGTTTGAGTTAATAACTGACCATGCTCCCCTGAAATGGATGGCCCAAAAGAAGGAGACGGGTGAACCAGTGGTTTCTGGCTCTACATGATTACTCCTTCACTGTAAGACACAGACCAGGTGTTGAGATGGGGAATGTAGATGCCCTGTCCTGTGTTCACTCCTGTTGGGCTACAGGTTTTCCAACCCATGGGTTGAAACAAGGGGGGGATATGTAGCAGAGCGTCCCAGAGAGAGCCGGGAAAAGTCCTGTTCGGGGTTTATACATCTCCCAGGCTCCTCTTATATACCTTCAGGGATCTCTGATCCATGGTCCAGTTCGGGTCTTGGTCCTCTTCCCCTGGCTAATTTAAGCTCACCTGAGAAGACAGCCTTTGCTCTCTGCCTGGAAAACACAGACAACGCTGGTCTGTGAGAGCAAAAAGGTTGGTAAGAAGCTGTTAAGCAGTTTATGTTTAAACTGAGAAGCAGTAGGCTTGCTCAGCCTGATAGGGACTGCATAGTGTGTAGTTAGAGCCGAGACACGGCTAGGTTTTTTGTTTGGCTATTTTGTTCTGTTTGTTTTTTCTGAACACTGTACAGCACCTCTATATAGACTTGTAAATATCACTATTAAAGCGGAGCTCCACCAAAATATTTTTTTTTAAAAGTCAGCAGCTACAAATACTGCAGCTGCTGACTTTTAAAACATGGACACTTACCTGTCCAGGGCGCCCGCGATGTCGGCACCCGAGGCCGAACCGTCTCTCGGTCCTCGAGTGCTGCCGCCGCCATCTTTGGTAAGGGAATCGGGAAGTGAAGGCTTGCAGCTTCACTTCCCGGTTCCCTACTGTGCATGTGCGAGTCACGCAGCGCAATATGGATGGTCCCTGCTGTCTCTGGGACCCGTGTGTTTCCCAGCAGACAACGGGGGGAATGGGAAGTGGCGTAAATACCTGCAGATTCTGCAGATATCTGTGCCGGAAGTGGGTGCAAATACCTGTATTATACAGGTATCTGCACCCCCCTCCCCCCTGAAAGGTGCCAATTGTGACACCGGAGGGGGGGAGGAATCCGATGAGCGGAAGTTCCACTTTTGGGTGGAACCCCACTTTAAACACTTCACTGTTTGTCGCTACTTCACTTGTTCTGGTATCTGTGCCTGAAAGCCTGCTTATCCCAGGAAGCTTTTATACCTGCTTTTTACCTGCTCTGGCATTTATCTTGTGGATAAATGCCAGATAGCACAATTGAATATAATGTACTAGTATAAACTAGATAAAGTAAATTAAATAAATGAAAAATAAAATAAAAATAAAGTAATAATAAAAATAAAAAACAATAATAATTATCTTTATTTTTAATTTATTTAATTTACTTTATCTAGTTTATACTAGTACATTTTATTCAGTTGTGCTATCTGGCATTTATCCACAAGATGGCAGTCCAAATGTCCACTAATTTTGTAACTGTATTCTGTTTTTTGGCCACAAGATGGCAGCCTCAATTCACCAACAGTTTTCCTAATTATGGTAAATCCACTAATAAGGTGGGATGGCACCGGATTGGATACCTTCGTTTGGTGTTTGTAATTTAAGGAAGCGACGTGTCCGTGCGTATGATCCCTGATGACGTCAGAACGTACTGACGAAACCGGTCGGACTTACCGAACGTGACACACTACTTCCATTCACTATGCAGCATCGTAGCTACGTTCATTGTTTATTTATCCGCACAAACCCACATGTGGTCTGTGCTGTTTTTTTAGCTTTTTTAGCTTGTTTTTAGCCTGTTCATTAAATGTTTGGCTTATTTCACGATGGGAGTTTTTCATTTATTCTCTCCCCATCTATGGCGCTAATGGTCTTCAATGACCAATTTCCATCTGGGAGTTCATCCAAATCCACCCAGTATCCATGCAGTCACAGCGTTCCTGAGTTCCAGCACCCGAACCAAGCCGTGATCATGTGAAGCTTTCTGGCTGTCTTTGAAGTGAGTTTGACTCCTGTTATGGGAGTCACCACAATCTGGTGAGTAGGCTGTGTGTCCAGTGTTGGTGGTGGATTACTGTTCACTGATGCTTTGCTGAATCCCAAGAGGATTTTATCCAGAAGCTTTGAAATTTACACTATTTCTAAACAATATTTGGTTTTTGATCTTTTTGAATTTTTTGAATTTTGAATTGATATTTAGTTGTTTTTTATTGCTTTTTTATTGCTTTTTGATTGGATTCTAGCCGGAAGCTATTCATAGTTGTCACTATTGACACAGTATTTTCATATTTCATATCTCATATTTCATATATTTTTTGTGATCACTATTTTCATATGTCATATTTTTTGTGATCACTATTTTTTACCTATTTGCATTGATAATTATTTGCACTTGCACTTCAAAGGGAGCGCGGTTTGTGATTAATTTGTTAATTATTTTCTCTTCAAGACTTACAGTAGCTTGCCTCTGAAAATCTACGGAAGCACCCAATCTATCTACTGTCATAACCAGATTGAATACCCAGGCACAATTTAAACTATTGCTTGCTTATAAAAACCACTCCATCACCACTTTTAGTAGAAAATGGAAAATTTGGTTATGCCATCCTAGAGCCTCCAATTATCTAAAAGAATGTAAAATTTAAGTTTACCCTACAGTATACCTTGTTCATTCAACTAAGTAATTTGCCGGTGTAGAACACTATCTCTGACATTCATGACTTTTTTTGGTTATTCATTATTTTTAATTTCTCCTTTCCCAATATTATTTCCATACTCAAAGTTTGTATTGAATGAAGCATAGTTAAAGTGGTGACCTTCCAGACCTACAGCTTGAACCCATCTGGGGTAGGCTGGACTAGGCCATCAAGGTTTAAATTAGTTCTATACTATATGCCTTCACAGTTTATTTTATTACAAATGTTGTGCAATATATACAGCAACTTTAATTGATATGTTTTTGATTGATAAAATAAATAAAAATCATTGATTAAAAAAAAAAAAAAATGAGAATTTTAACCACAAAAGCGTGTACTACACATCCATCAACCTACTCATCATTACAGATTTCTGAAGCCACAGCTGGACTACTTCCACTGTATTTTTATCCTGGGATCTCGTACCTCCAGACATCAAAAGTACCTTCCAAAGGAATACACCTTACTGTACCCTCTGACCACATATGTCATTCTTTAAGGGGTCTCATGTCTGGAGCCCCAAACCCAGACCTCATATGCAGTGCAGCTGTCTGACTGGTGTCAGACAGTTGCATCGCTTTTTTGGCAAACTCTGTGTCCAGAAAACACTGCGCTTTACTTTCGGAGCGGTTATGGTTTGTGCCTTTATCACCATAATTGACCCCCAGAATCCCGATTATTGTACACGGCCCGACCGGGCTGTTAGAATACTACTCCTCAGGTTTATGCTAATACAATCGCGCACTGGAATTTCGGTTATTGTACACGGCCCGACCGGTCTCACGATATACAGCCTTCTAAACGTGTTTATCAGACAAACTACAAAGCACCATGAAATCCTACACTATTCAAAACAATATTATGGCTTCTTTCTACCTGTATCTAGATGTTACAACAATAACTTGGATGCCTCCCATTTACTCTCTACCCAAAACTGTATTACAGTATAAAACTTCACAAAACAACTGGAATTAAATTTAAAAGCCAAAGTGATTTCCATTGTCCTTTCAAAACACACCTCTTTGCTCACCTTTCAGAAGACCCCAAGCTCCCCCCACCAACTTTCTCTGGACACATCAAATGCTGTAAAGCAGTGTTCATCAACCCTGTCCTCAGGGCCCACTAACAGGCCAGGTTTTATGTATTACCTTGGGGGAGATGCAGACAAGAATATTGCAATCAATGAGCAGCAAATGATATCACCTGTGATGTATTTCAGTTATCTTGCAAACCTGGCCTGTTAGTGGGCCCTAAGGACAGGGTTGATGACCACTGCTGTAAAGAACTTCCTGTTGCATGCTCAGCTCTAAAAACCCATCAAACTGGTTTATTTACATATCAATGTACAGGAAGAGGGAGGGGGAGGGGAAGCTTCATCTTCCCTGCTATCATATAGGAAACTTCAACATCTTAAAAAAAAAACTTTTGTCCAGGAAAGGGCAAAATAAACCCCCCATATTGCAAATGGGAGTGAATCCCCCTCAGCCCCTGGGCAGTCAGATCACTGAAACTGAAAGCTTTTTTCTACTGCATGCTATACAATACAAAAACGATAAAACCCAAAACAGTGTGGGAGGGGCGTACATTGCCCTCTGAGAAACTCAAAGAAAATGCCTAAACAACCAAAACTTAAATCAAAGGTTAGTCTCACTATCCACTGAAATTCAGTGCAAAGTAGGGACCTCACCCAAAACCGAAATTCAATACAAAAAAAAGCCATTCTTTTACTGAAAAGTTGATAAAAAGTACAAACACAGCTAACCTGAAAAGATTGAATTCACTTAAAAGGAAAACAGAAGACACAAGACAGCATGGCTTCCCACACACAAAGGAAAAAAAATGGTGCCTACTAGAAGAAACGCTAACAAGATCAAACTGCGCCTCTACAAACAAAAATTACCTTTTTAACACAGAACAGACCATACCACTTAACTCACACTAAACATTGAAATCTGACCCAAAGGCTGAGAAATTTCACCAGAGACAAAACACAGCAGACACTAAATGGAAGTTGCAACAAACGAATCTCAAACCACGACAAAATGGGTGACAAAAGCCAGACCACAGCCACATGGTAACAAAATGGCCGACGAAAGCCAGGAGCACAACAAAATGGCAAACGAAAGCTGCAGCACAGCCACATGGTAACAAAATGGCCGACGAAAGCCAGGCCATGACAAAATGGCACACGAAAGCCAGGCCACTACCACATGGTGCTACAACATAATGGCCAACGGCAATCGGGCTACAACCACATGGTGAATTGAACACACGGAAATGCAATTGCTGATCCAGCCAAAACCAGAACAAATCAAGATTTCTTCACTAGAAAACCAAAATTTTTCCCCACAAAAACTGACAAACAATTGCGACACCAAATTAACACTTAAACCATAGACAAACACTTTAGGCTACTTCAACTAGGGCCCTTGGCCAACCAAACAACACATTCAAAAATGTTAAAGTTACATGAAACACAAAATAGCACAACTTAAAACATATACTCTTGTTCCCAAATAAAGCCCATATACTTCACTGTGAAAGCTGGAAGGTCACCAGTAGGGATGAGCTTCGTGTTCGAGTCGAACCCATGTTCGACTCGAACATCGTCTGTTCGCCCGTTCGCCGAATTGCGAACGATACGGGCCGTTCGTGCCATATTCGTGTGGCGCGTCACGGCCCATAATTCACTGCAGCATCGCAGTGCATTGCTGGCTGATGATTGGCCAAGCATGCACTATGACCCGCAAAGCCAAGGAGGCTTTGGCCAATTATGGCTCAAGGGATTTAGTACACGCCCCACACTATATAAGGCTGCCTGCACGGCGGCCCTGTTTAGTGTGTGTTCCGGCGTTGAGAGAGATAGACAGAGAGACAGTGTCATTTGATTTAAGTTAGATAGATTAGGCAGGACAGTCAGTGAGTTAGCTGCACTTACAGTGTATTGTGTGAATATATGCATCCCAGGTGTTGTGTATATATATATATACACTGTATTCAGTTTAGCTAGATCCGTTCCTGTTATCTTGCTACTGACAGGCAGGCTTGTGTTGTTACAGTATTTACAGCTACCTGAAGAAAATTGCTGGTGTTCTTTTGATCCTATTAGTACCACAGTCAGGCAGCTAGACTATTTACATTTAGTGTAGTGCGTCCTCCTCACAGTGTTCAGTTAAAGCTACAAGTTAGTTTAGTGTGACCTCTGCACAGTGTTCAGCTAAAGCTACAAGTTAGTGTAGTGCGTCCTCTGAACAGTGTTCAGCTAAAGCTACAAGTTAGTGTAGTGCACAGTGTTCGGCTAAGGCTACAAGTTAGGGTAGTGCGTCCTCCTCACAGTGTTCAGCTAAAGCTACAAGTTTGTGTAGTGCGTCCTCCTCACAGTGTTCAGCTAAAACTACAAGTTAGTGTAGTGCGACCTCTGCACAGTGTTCAGCTAAAGCTACAAGTTAGTGTAGTGCGTCCTCTGAACAGTGTTCAGCTAAAGCTACAAGTTAGTGTAGTGCATCCTCCTCACAGTGTTCAGCTAAAACTACAAGTTAGTGTAGTGCGACCTCTGCACAGTGTTCAGCTAAAGCTACAAGTTAGTGTAGTGCGTCCTCCTCACAGTGTTCAGCTAAAGCTACAAGTTAGTGTAGTGTGACCTCTGCACAGTGTTCAGCTAAAGCTACAAGTTAGTGTTCAATTGAGTATGCAATTGAGCTACTGGCCTGTCCTGCATCCAGCATTCTTTTGGAACGCACATTCAGTGCTGCTGGAGGCTTTGTAACCGATCACAGGGTGCGTCTGTCCACTGACCCAGTCGATCGACTGACCTTCATAAAAATGAATCAGTCTTGGATCACCACCAGCTACCAGCTTTTTTTGAAATGTCAGATCGCTTCAAAGACTGCCTATGCTGATGCTGAGTGACTATCCTGAGCAATTATCCTCTTCCTCCTCAATGATCATGCTGATAGCTTGTAAGAACATTTTTGGTTCTGGGCGCCGCCACCAGTGCCTAAGGCCCAATTTTTCAGCCCCCGTTTAACAGGGGCATGTAATTACAATTTTTGATGCAATACTTTGCAGCAGGGCTCGTTCCTGCGTTCCAACTAGAGTATCTGAGAGGGGTTGCAGTGTTGTGGCACCAGTGCCTAAGGCCCAGTTTTTCAGCCCATGTTTAACAGGGGCGTGTAATTACAATTTTTGATGCAATACTTTGCAGCAGGGCTCGTTCCTGAGTTCAAACTACAGTATCTGTGAGGGGTTGCAGTGTTGTGGCACCAGCACCAGTGCCTAAGGCCCAATTTTTCAGCCCCTGTTTAACAGGGGCGTGTAATTACAATTTTTGATGCAATACTTTGCAGCAGGGCTCAATCCTGTGTTCCAACTAGAGTATCTGTGAGGGGTTGCAGTGTTGTGGCACCAGCACCAGTACCTAAGGCCCAATTTTTCAGCCCCTGTTCAACAGGGACATGTAATTAGAATTATTGGTCTAATATTTCACAGCAGGGCCTGTTCCAGCGCCCACCAAGAGTAACTGTGAGGACTTACAGTGTTGTGGCACCAGCACCACCACCACCAAAGGCCCAATTTTTCTTGCCCTGTTCAACCCCAAATTTTCAAAAAACATTTGTCATTGGGACAAAAAGTGAGGTGAAAGAGGAGCACAGACAGCAAAACAAATGTCACAGGGGTGATAACCCTTCCCTATGTTTTCCAATTAGCTTAAAAACAGATTTTTTGGCTGGAGCTACACTTTAAAAATGTACCAGTTCGAAATTACAGATTCTACTTAACAACAAACCTACAGTCCCTGTCTTGTTTGCACCGCCTGTATACTGCTGTTCAGAGTATATAGGGCCTGGGGGCCCCACGCCTTTCCTTTTTTTAATTTGGGTGTGGGGGTTCCCCTTAATATCCATACAGGACCCAAAGGGCCTGGTAATGGACTGGAGGGTACCCATGCCAATTGTCTCACTGATTTTCATCCATATAGCCGGGACCCGACATTACATTAAAACCGCAAGCAGTTTTAACCACTTGCCGACCGCCTCACGCAGATATACTGCGGCAGAATGGCACGGGCAGGCAAAATCACGTACCTGGTACGTGATTGCCTTCCCGCGGACAAGGGGTCCAAACGGACCCCCCCGGTGCCCGAGGCGGTCGGCTTTGGTCTGGGAGCGTTCAGAGATGAGGGGGAGGCCATCCATTCGTGGCCCCCCACTCGCGATCGCTCCCAGCCAATGAGAATCTTCCCCTGCCTCTGTATAGAGGCAGGGGATGTGATGTCATCTCTCCTCGGCAGTTTCCATTCCGGCGCAGAGGAGAGAAGACATCTGAGTGAGTTGCACAACACAACACACACACAGTAGAACATGCCAGGCACACTTTACACCCCCCCCATCACCCTCCGATCACCCCTCCCCCCTGTCACACTGACACCAAGCAGTTTTTTTTTCTGATTACTGCATGGTGTCAGTTTGTGACAGTTAGTGTGGTAGGGCAGTAAGTGTTAGCCCCCTTTAGGTCTAGGGTACCCCCCTAACCCCCCCTAATAAAGTTTTAACCCCTTGATCACCCCCCGTCACCAGTGTCGCTAAGCGATCATTTTTCTGATCGCTGTATTAGTGTCGCTGGTGACTCTAGTTAGGGAGGTAAATATTTAGGTTCGCCGTCAGCGTTTTATAGCGACAGGGACCCCCATATACTACCTAATAAGAGTTTTAACCCCTTGATTGCCCCCTAGTTAACCCTTTCACCACTGATCACCGTATAACCATTACGGGTGACGCTGGTTAGTTCGTTTATTTTTTATAGTGTCAGGGCATCCTCCGTTTATTACCCAATAAAGTTAGCCCCCTGATTGCCCGGCGGTGATATGCGTCGCCCCAGGCAACATCAGATTAGCGCCAGTACCGCTAACACCCAGGCACGCAGCATACGCCTCCCTTAGTGGTATAGTATCTGAATGGATCAATATCTGATCCGATCAGATCTATACTAGTGTCCCCAGCAGTTTAGTTTAATCCCTCCTCGTGTCGGTCTTTTCATTCCGGCGCTGAAGAGAGAAGACGTCCAAGTAAGTGCACCAACACTACACTTACAGTAGAACACTCTAGGCACTTTTCACCCCCCAATCACCCCCTGCACCCCCTGTCACAGTGAAAGCAATAGCAGTTTTTTGTTTTTTTTACTGATTACTGCATTGGTGTCATTTTGTGACAGTTATAAGTGCTATACTAGCGTCCCCAGCAGTTTAGGGTTCCCAAAAACGCAGTGTTAGCGGGATCAGCCCAGATATCTGCTAGCACCTGCGTTTTGCCCCTCCGCCCGGCCCAGCCCAGCCCACCCAAGTGCAGTATCGATCGATCACTGACACTTACAAAACACTAAACGCATAACTGCAGCGTTCGCAGAGTCAGGCTTGCTCCCTGCGATCGCTAACAGTTTTTTTGGTAGTGTTTTGGTGAACTGGCAAGCGCCAGCGGCCTAGTACACCCCGGTCGTAGTCAAACCAGCACTGCAGTAACACTTGGTGACGTGGTGAGTCCCATAAGTGCAGTTCAAGCTGGTGAGGTGGCAAGCACAAGTAGTGTCCCGCTGCCACCAAGAAGAAGACAAACACAGGCCCTTCGTGCCCATAATGCCCTTCCTGCTGCATTCGCCAATCCTAATTGGAAACACACCACTTCTGCAGCGCCCATACTTCCCCCATTCACATCCCCAACCAAATGCAGTCGGCTGCATGACAGGCATTTTCTTTATGTCCTCCCGAGTACCCCTACCCAACAAACCCCCCCAAAAAAGATGTTGTGTCTGCAGCAAGTGCGGATATAGGCGTGACACCCACTATTATTGTCCCTCCTGTCCTGACAATCCTGGTCTTTGCATTGGTGAATGTTTTGAACGCTACCATTCACTAGTTGAGTATTAGCGTAGGGTACAGCATTGCACAGACTAGGCACACTTTCACAGGGTCTCCCAAGATGCCATCGCATTTTGAGAGACCCGAACCTGGAACCGGTTACAGTTATAAAAGTTACAGTTAAAAAAAAAAAAACCTCAAAAAAAATATAAAAAAAAAAAAAAAATAGTTGTCCTTTCATTGTTCTCTCTCTCTCTATTCTCTCTCTATTGTTCTGCTCTTTTTCACTGTATTCTATTCTGCAATGTTTTATTGTTATTATGTTTTATCATGTTTGCTTTTCAGTTATGCAATTTTTTATACTTTACCGTTTACTGTGCTTTATTGTTAACCATTTTTTTGTCTTCAGGTACGCCATTCACGACTTTGAGTGGTTATACCAGAATGATGCCTGCAGGTTTAGGTATCATCTTGGTATCATTCTTTTCAGCCAGCGGTCGGCTTTCATGTAATAGCAATCCTAGTGGCTAATTAGCCTCTAGACTGCTTTTACAAGCAGTGGGAGGGAATGCCCCCCCCCACCGTCTTCCGTGTTTTTCTCTGGCTCTCCTGTCTCAATAGGGAACCTGAGAATGCAGCCGGTGATTCAGCCAGCTGACCATAGAGCTGATCAGAGACCAGAGTGGCTCCAAACATCTCTATGGCCTAAGAAACCGGAAGCTACGAGCATTTTATGACTTAGATTTCGCCGGATGTAAACAGCGCATTTTATCACACCGATCTTGGTGTGGTCAGATGCTTTGAGGGCAGAGGAGAGATCTAGGTTCTAATAGACCCCAATTTTTTCAAAAAACAGTACCTGTCACTACCTATTGCTATCATAGGGGATATTTACATTCCCTGAGATAACAATAAAAATGATTTAAAAAAAAATGAAAGGAACAGTTTAAAAATAAGATAAAAAAGCAAAAAAATAATAAAGAAAAAAAAAAGCACCCCTGTCCCCCCCTGCTCTCACGCTAAGGCGAACGCAAGCGTCGGTCCGGCGTCAAATGTAAACAGCAATTGCACCATGCATGTGAGGTATCACCGCAAAGGTCAGATCGAGGGCAGTAATTTTAGCAGTAGACCTCCTCTGTAAATCTAAAGTGGTAACCTGTAAAGGCTTTTAAAGGCTTTTAAAAATGTATTTATTTTGCTGCCACTGCACGTTTGTACGCAATTTTAAAGCATGTCATGTTTGGTATCCATGTACTTGGCCTAAGATCATCTTTTTTATTTCATCAAACATTTGGGCAATATAGTGTGTTTTAGTGCATTTAAATTTAAAAAGTGTGTTTTTTCCCCAAAAAATGCGTTTGAAAAATCGCTGCGCAAATACTGTGTGAAAAAAAAATGAAACACCCACCATTTTAATCTGTAGGGCCTTTGCTTTAAAAAAATATATAATGTTTGGGGTTTCAAAGTAATTTTCTTGCAAAAAAAAATAATTTTTCATGTAAACAAAAAGTGTCAGAAAGGGCTTTGTCTTCAAGTGGTTAGAAGAGTGGGTGATGTGTGACATAAGCTTCTAAATGTTGTGCATAAAATGCCAGGACAGTTCAAACCCCCCCAAATGACCCCATTTTGGAAAGTAGACACCCCAAGCTATTTGCTGAGAGGCATGTCGAGTCCATTGAATATTTTATATTGTGACACAAGTTGCGGGAAAGAGGCAATTTTTTTTTTTTTTGCCACTAAATGATATATTGCTCAAACATGCCATGGGAATATGTGAAATTACAACCCAAAATACATTCTGTTGCTTCTCCTGAGTACAGGGATACCACATGTGTGAGACTTTTTGGGAGCCTAGCCTCGTACGGGACCGCGAAAACCGAGCACCGCCTTCAGGCTTTCTAAGGGCGTAAATTTTTGATTTCACTTTTCACTGCCTATCACAGTTTCGGAGGCACAAACCCCCCCCAAATGACCCCATTTTGGAAAGTAGACACCCCAAGCTATTTGCTGAGAGGTATAGTGAGTATTTTGCAGACCTCACTTTTTGTCACAAAGTTTTAAAAATTGAAAAAAGTAAAAAAAAATGTTTTTTCTTGTCTTTCTTCATTTTCAAAAACAAAGGAGAGCTGCAAAATACTCACCATGCCTCTCAGCAAATAGCTTGGGGTGTCTACTTTCCAAAATGGGGTCATTTGGGGGGGTTGTGCCACCTGGGTATTCCATGGCCTCCGAAACTGTGATAGGCAGTGAAGAGTGAAATCAAAAATTTACACCCTTAGAAATCCTGAAGGCGGTGATTGGTTTTCGGGGCCCCGTACGCGGCTAGGCTCCTAAAAAGTCCCACACATGTGGTATCCCCATACTCAGGAGATGCAGCTAAATGTATTTTGGGGTGTGATTCCACATATGCCCATAGCCTGTGTGAGCAATATATCATTTAGTAACTTTTTGTAATTTTTTTTGTCATTATTCAATCACTTGGGACAAAAAAATTAATATTCAATGGGCTCAACATGCCTCTCAGCAATTTCCTTGGGGTGTCTACTTTCCAAAATGGGGTCATTTGGGGGGGGGGTTTGTACTGCCCTGCCATTTTAGCACCTCAAGAAATGACATAGGCAGTCATAAATTAAAGGCTGTGTAAATTCCAGAAAATGTACCCTAGCTTGTAGACGCTATAACTTTTGCGCAAACCAATAAATATACACTTATTGACATTTTTTTTACCAAAGACATGTGGCCGAATAAATTTTGGCCTAAATGTATGACTAAAATTGAGTTTATTGGATTTTTTTTATAACAAAAAGTAGAAAAAAGCGACGCAGTGCCAAATTGTAAAAAGTGCTCTGGTCAGGAAGGGGGTAAATCCTTCCAGGGCTGAAGTGGTTAAATGACTTTTATTCCTTTAAAAATGTAATTTTGTGCAGGGACTGTTCTAAGCACGGGAAACACGCACCACTTTACAGGCACACTATAGACACCCCCCAGGAATGATATTTAAATGAATATTTCACTTTTTTTTTTACTTTAAGCATCATTAAAATCACTGCTCCCGAAAAAACGACTGTTTTTAAAAGTTTTTTTTTTTTGCATTGATACATGTCCCCTGGGGCAGGACCCGGGTCCCCATACCCTTTTTAGGACAATACCATAAAAACTAGCCTTTAAAATTAGCACTTTTGATTTCGAACGTTCGAGTCCCATAGATGTCAATGGGGTTCTAACATTCGTGCAAATTTTCGGTCCTTTCGCAGGTTCTGGTGCGAACCGAACCGGGGGGGTGTTCGGCTCATCCCTAGTCACCAGCAGTGTTGCCAACTTACCAGATTGGAAATTTACTGACACGACACCCAAAATTTCCTGGCACAGCCACGTTTTTACTGGCATTTCCAAAAGTTACAAAATTACAGTTTTAAGTGCAAATTTTAGTATTTAGGCTACAAACAAGTACAATATGCAATTAGCAATGTGATTTAAGGGAGATATTAGGGCAAAAAACATATTTCTTATTTTTTTGTCGATATAGTAAGTAGCTCAGGGACAGAACTCAGGAGGGGAAGAAATTAGAATAGGAAGGCACGCACACACACACTGTTGAAGTTGACTCTTGGTCCCTTCAGTCCACTCCAGTCTAAACAGCACTGACAGTCCTACTCCCGACCTGCCCTGCTCCTGTCCCGCAGACCCACACATGAGGCTCTGGACCGACCCGTACATCACAGCCATATTTTTTTACTGGCAACTTTTTCCTTTTACTGGCAGGAGAAAATTGCCTGTTTTTTACTGGCTGCCAGTAAAAATACTGACGGTTGGCAACACTGGTCACCAGACACACAGGACCAGGAAACTACCCACAGGGCGTAGCCCTTGAAACACAAAACATTAGAGCTCCCTAATGCCTGCCCTTCCCTCCCCCTTTCATCCACATGGCAGCAGGCATTTTCAAAAGTAACTTTCTAAAAAACTTCAATATAAACCATCTGTGTCTTGAGTCCGTTATATACCATATACAACTCACACATCTACGTTTCTCATATGCATCACAAACTTATTACACAGCACAGCATCAGTCACACACACAACACACAGTCTCCATACACAAACATTCCTGGTTGCAAATATCCCAATCCATGATGACAAATCACACACACACACAGACACACACAACAAACATATGATCAAAATCCTGGGTACCATTATCCCAAAAGACGAAAAGTAGTGATGGTGCCTGTCACTACAGAAGTGGTGATGGTATCAGAAATAGGTGTTTTCTCAGGAGGTAGTGAAGACGTCTCTGGAGCAGGAGGTGGTACTTTGGCAGGACAGGGTGATGTTACTGCACTTACCACTGTGGAGCTTGGGATGACTACAGGAACTGGTCTGTTGTCAGGAGGTTGCCTCTAGGCCAGATGGTAGGGGCTTCTCAGGGGTATTGGTTGCAGGTTCTTGAGGGACACTGGTATCGTTAACCACCGTAGTCAGGGTACCCACTTGTGTCATTGAACGTGGACAGGTCTTACGGCAACTTTGGCAGTTTACAGGCTGGTTAGCAGGGGTAGCAGGATGGATCCTAATAGTACCCACTTGAAGAACCTTTGGCCGAGGTGGGCAAGTTGGGCAGAGAGATAAAGTGCCCTCTATCTCCACTATAGAAACAAATGCCACAGCCTCTCCTCCGCTCTCTTTAACCTTTAGACAGCTTGGTCTGGATGACTCCGATCTCCATGGGTTCCACATCTTCCAGGGTAGGTGTGTATATATATATCCTCAGGAGCATCTAGGCATTGTGGGATTAGAGCTTCATAGCTTGGCACATACTGGGATGGCTTGGAGTTGTATCTGTACAGGGTATTACTGCCCCTGGGTCCCTGTAGGCCACGTGAATTAGGAGCAGAGTTGGGAATCCTGGTTTTCTTTGAAACTGTATTGTGAGAGTCCAGGGCTAACATGAATGCTTCCCAGCTGTCCAAGACTGGACTCCTTTCCTGTAGTACCTGATGAGCCCATGTTTTGATACAGTGAGCGGGTTGATGGTAGCGCAAACCTTTATATAATCGGTGGCATAGGTTCTAGGCCTAAGAGCAAACAACAGCTCGCAATCCATCTTAACCACTTCCGGACCGCCGCACGCCGATGTACGTCCCTACTTTGGGGACGGATATCGTTGTTATGGCAGCAGCTAGCTGCCATAACCTCGGTATGGCCGTGTTCGGCCGGAGGTCTGGTACAAGATAAAAGTGGTCTCTGCAGCGGATTCACAGCGAGATCACTTTATCAGAGGCAGGAGAGGGCCCCCCCTCCCGCCGCGATCCGGTGCCCTCCGCCACTTACCGGAGCCATCGGCAGCAGCGGAGGCATTCGCGTCTGTCCCCTGGGCTGACATGGAACAAGTGAGGGGAAGATGGACCCCACCCGTCTCCACGACACTGCAGGGTGGAAGCGACGTCAAAACGTCACTTCTGCCCATAGCTCTTAAAGGGCCAATTTATTTTTTTATTTTTTAAAATGACAACTTTTTTTATTGCATTTTAGTGTAAATATGAGATCTGAGGTCTTTTTGACCCCAGATCTCATATTTAAGAGGTCTTATCATGCTTTTTTCTATTACAAGGGATGTTTACATTCCTTGTAATAGGAATAAAAGTGACACTTTTTTTTAAAAAAACTGTGTAAAAATAAAAGGTAAAATAAATAAGAAAAAATAAATTTAAAACGCGCCCCGTCCCGCCAAGCTCACGTGCAGAAGCGAACGCATACGTGAGTAGCGCCCGCATATGAAAAATGTGTTCAAACCACACATGTGAGGTATCGCCGCGATCGGTAGAGTGAGAGCAATAATTCTAACCCTAGAACTTCCCTGTAACGCAAAATGTGCAACCGGTAGAATTTTTTAAATGTCGGCTATGGAGATTTTTAAGGGTAAAAGTTGGTCGCCATTCCACGAGCGGGCGCAATTTTGAAGCGTGACATGTTGGGTATTAATTTACTCGGCGTAACATTATCTTTCTCAATATAAAAAAATGGGCTAACTTTACTGATGTCTTATTTTTTAATTCAAAAAAGTGTATTTTTTTTTTAAAAAGTGCGCTTGAGAGACCACTGCGCAATTACGGTGTGACAGAAAGTATTGCAACGACCACCATTTTATTCTCTAGGATGTTAGAAAAAAATGTATAATGTTTAGGGGTTCTAAGTAATTTTCTAGCAAAAAAACTGTTTTTAACTTGTAAACACCACATCTAAAAAAGATGCCCGGTCTTAAAGTGGTTAAAGCATGAGAAGGATGCATGGCTACCGCCAAACCTCTCTGGCATCACAACAAATGGCTCAGGACATGTTGGTTCTTGGGCTAGGCATACTGTACCTTTAAATAACAGAACTTCTTGCTGCAGCTCCAAAGCGGTCTGGCCCAGGATGGAGACTTGCTGAGCAAGGGAGGTGAGCATCTTGTACATCTCTGCGGACTCCAGGATGGTCAGTTCATTATATAACAGCTTACCTTGGTTGGAGTCCATAGTGCAGAGATGTATACTCACCCTTGTAAATTAGGGATGAGCTTCGTGTGTTCGGTGGTTCAAACATCGTGTGTTCGGTCATTCGCCGAATTACGAACAATATGGGCCGTTCGCGCCAAATTTGAGTGGCGCATCACGGCCCATAATTCACTGTGGCATCGCAGTGCATTGCTGGCTGATGATTGGCCAAACATGCACTATGACCCGCATGCTTGGCCAATCACAGCGCTGTGTGTACAGAGAGCCGTAATTGGCCAAAGCCAAGGAGGCTTTGGCCAATTATGGCTCAGGGGGTTTAGTACACGCCCGACACTATATAAGGCCGCCTCCATGGCGGCCTTGTGTAACGTGTTGCGGTGGAGACTGGAGGGAGATAGATAGACAGAGAGACAGTGTCATTTGATTTTAAGTTAGATAGAGTAGGCAGGTCGAGTCAGTTAGATGCACTTACAGTGTATTGTGTATATATATGCATCCCAGGTGTTGTGTATATATATATATATATATATATATATATATATATATATACACACTGTATTCAGTTTAGCTAGATCCTGTTCTTCTCTTCCTAATATACTGACAGGCAGGCAGGTGTTTTTACAGTATTTCCAGTTAGTGTACTGTATACCCTGCACAGTTGCACCTACAGTATAGCTACGTGAAGCCAGGTGCGTGTGTAGGCTCTTGACGTATGTACTGTGTACCCTGCACAGTTGCACCTACAGTATAGCTACCTGAAGCCAGGTGCTTGTGTAGGCTCTTGAAGTATTTCCAGTTACTATACTGTGTACCCTGCACAGTTGCACCTACAGTATAGCTACCTGAAGCCAGGTGCTTGTGTAGGCTCTTGAAGTATTTCCAGTTACTATACTGTGTACCCTGCACAGTTGCACCTACAGTATAGCTACCTGAAGCCAGGTGCTTGTGTAGGCTCTTGAAGTATTTCCAGTTACTATACTGTGTACCCTGCACAGTTGCACCTACAGTATAGCTACCTAATGCCAGGTGCTTGTGTAGGCTCTTGAAGTATTTCCAGTTACTATACTGTGCACCCTGTGCAGTTGCACCTACAGTATAGCTACCTGAAGCCAGGTGCTTGTGTAGGCTCTTGAAGGATTTCCAGTTACTGTACTGTGTACCCTGCACAGTTGCACCTACAGTATAGCTACCTGAAGCCAGGTGCTTGTGTAGGGTCTTGCCATATTTCCAGTTACTGTACTGTGTACCCTGCACAGTTGCACCTACAGTATAGCTACCTGAAGTCAGGTGCGTGCGTAGGCTCTTGATGTATTTCCAGTTACTGTACTGTGTACCCTGCACAGTTGCACCTACAGTATAGCTACCTGAAGCCAGGTGCTTGTGTAGGCTCTTGAAGTATTTCCAGTTACTGTACTGTGTACCCTGCACAGTTGCACCTACAGTATAGCTACCTGAAGCCAGGTGCTTGTGTAGGCTCTTGACGTATTTCCAGTTACTGTACTGTGTACCCTGCACAGTTGCACCTACAGTATAGCTACCTGAAGCCAGGTACTTGTGTAGGCTCTTGAAGTATTTCCAGTTACTGTACTGTGTACCCTGCACAGTTGCACCTACAGTATAGCTACCTAATGCCAGGTGCTTGTGTAGGCTCTTGACGTATTTCCAGTTACTGTACTGTGTACCCTGCACAGTTGCACCTACAGTATAGCTACCTGAAGCCAGGTGCTTGTGTAGGCTCTTGATGTATTTCCAGTTACTGTACTGTGTACCCTGCACAGTTGTACCTACAGTATAGCTACCTGAAGCCAGGTGCTTGTGTAGGCTGTTGATGTATTTCCAGTTACTGTACTGTGTACCCTGCACAGTTGCACCTACAGTATAGCTACCTGAAGCCAGGTGCTTGTGTAGGCTCTTGAAGTATTTCCAGTTACTGTACTGTGTACCCTGCACAGTTGCACCTACAGTATAGCTACCTGAAGCCAGGTGCTTGTGTAGGCTCATGATGTATTTCCAGTTACTGTACAGTGTACCCTGCACAGTTGCACCTACAGTATAGCTACCTGAAGCCAGGTGCTTGTGTAGGCTCTTGACGTATTCCCAGTTACTGTACTGTGTACCCTGCACAGTTGCACCTACAGTATAGCTACCTGAAGCCAGTTGTTTGTGTAGGCTCTTGAAGTATTTCCAGTTACTGTACGGTGCACCCTGCACAGTTGCACCTACAGTATAGCTAACTTAAGCCAGGTGCTTGTGTAGGCTCTTGACATATTTCCAGTTACTGTACTGTGTACCCTGCACAGTTGCACCTACAGTATAGCTACCTGAAGCCAGGTGCTTGTGTAGGCTCTTGACATATTTCCAGTTACTGTACTGTGTACCCTGCACAGTTGCACTTACAGTATAGCTACCTGAAGCCAGGTGCTTGTGTAAGCTCTTGACGTATTCCCAGTTACTGTACTGTGTACCCTGCACAGTTGCACCTACAGTATAGCTACCTGAAGCCAGTTGTTTGTGTAGGCTCTTGAAGTATTTCCAGTTACTGTACGGTGCACCCTGCACAGTTGCACCTACAGTATAGCTAACTTAAGCCAGGTGCTTGTGTAGGCTCTTGACATATTTCCAGTTACTGTACTGTGTACCCTGCACAGTTGCACCTACAGTATAGCTAACTTAAGCCAGGTGCTTGTGTAGGCTCTTGACATATTTCCAGTTACTGTACTGTGTACCCTGCACAGTTGCACCTACAGTATAGCTACCTGAAGCCAGGTGCTTGTGTAGGCTCTTGACGTATTTCCAGTTACTGTACTGTGTACCCGGCACAGTTGTACCTACAGTATAGCTACCTGAAGACAAGTGCAGGTGTTCTCATTGTCACGACTAGTACTTACCGAGGCCAAGATGCTGAGAGTGGCTCGCCCTTATGACCACGCGCACCCTGTCCCCCCGGAGATGATACAGGGAGCAGGGGGCACGCAGAGGCACGGGCCACCAGCAGGTGAGTACTCCGGAGGTTAGAAGGACTGTATTGTCAGGGTATCTAATTGACCAGACCGTGTGGACTGCACAGAGGAGACCAGAAACACATGTAAGTGAAATAATGGTGTTTAATAAATAAGTGACAAGTAAAAGGAATATAAACAGTGCAAAACCAACACAACAAACCCACTACAAACAACAATATATACAAGTAAATGGAGATACCGGAATCGTAAACAAGCCAGGCCAAGGTCATACACAGGGAGGTCAGCAGATGGGCAAGGACGGGAAACCGAACAGGACAGGGAGAGGATGGATGGATGGGATACAGGGCAGGGATCCAAGGTAACCAGGAACAGAAGGGACAGGACCAGGAGGGGCTCAGGATAGGGATTGGATCAGATCAGGTCAGGACAAGGCAGATGCAGGCTCAAGGTCAAAATAACAGGCAGCAAGGTCAGAATGCAGGGAGAGAGATACCAAGGCAAGCCTATGAGGGCTTGCTGGGTATTTATAAGGCTGTGGTAATTGAACTCATGTCACAGCTGAGCGCAGTGTGTGCTGTTTGCTCCACACTGCCGGAGTGCACCCGCTGGTGGACACCGGTACTACGGCCCAGGGATGCAACAGTTCCACCAGCAGGAGAGACTTCTTACTGCAGGACCCAGGTGTTGGAAGACACCCGCTGGTGGACACTGGTACTGCGATCCAAGAGACCAATAGCGCCACCAACGGGTAAACCCTCTCATGACAGTACCCCCCCCTAAAGGAGCGGCCTCCGGACGCTCCAACAAGGTATGACTGTCCAAAGTTCATGGCCTCCAACCGAACAGATGAGGTCACATCAGGCCAGGCATCGGGTACATCAAACTGGACAGTGGGTATGTCTGAGAAGACAGCAGGCACGTCTGAGAAGACAGCAGGCACATCCGAGAAGACAGCAGGCACATCCGAGAAGACAGCGGGCACCTCCGAGCTAACAGCGGGCACATCTGAGCTGACAGCGGGCAGGAATACACCAAGCTGGGCAGCGGGCACTTCGAGCTGGGCAGCAGGCACATCAGGCTGGGCAGCAGGCATGAGCACTTTGAGCTTGACAGCAGGCACATCGAGCTGGGCAGCAGGCACATCAGGCTGGGCAGCAGGCATGGGCACTTCAAGCTGGGAAGCAGGCACATCAGGCTGGGCAGCAGGCATGGGCACTTCGAGCAGGGCAGCAGGCACGTCAGTCTGGGCAGCAGTCATGGGCACTTTGAGCTGGGCAGCAGGCACGTCAGTCTGGGAAGCTGGCACGTCAGTCTGGGAAGCTGGCACGTCAGTCTGGGAAGCTGGCACATCAGACTGGGAAGCTGGCACATCAGACTGGGAAGCAAGCTTTGAGACATCAGGCTGGAGGGCAGGCACTGAGACAACAGACTGGGGAACTGGCACATCACACTGGAAGGCAGGCATCGAGGCATCAGGCTGGAAGGCAAGCTTCGAGACATCAGGCTGGGAAGCTGGCACATCAGACTGGGAAGCTGGCACATCAGACTGGGAAGCTGGCACATCAAACTGGGAAGCTGGCACATCCGTCTGGGAAGCTGGCACATCAAACTGGGAAGCTGGCACATCAAACTGGGAAGCTGGCACATCCGTCTGGGAAGCTGGCACATCAGACTGAGATGCTGGCACATCAGACTGAGAAGCTGGCACATCAGACTGGGAGGCAATCTTCGAGACATCAGGCTGGAAGGCAAGCTGCAAGACATCAGGCTGGGAAGCTGGCACAGCAAACTGGGAAGCTGGCACATCAAACTGGGAAGCTGGCACATCAATCTGGGAAGCTGGCACATCAGACTGGGAGGTAGGCATCAAGACATCAGGCTGGAAGGCAAGCTTCAAGACATCAGGCTGGGAAGCTGGCACGTCAAACTGGGAAGCTGGCACGTCAAACTGGGAAGCTGGCACATCAGGCTGGTAGGCAGGCATCGAGACATCAGGCTGGGAAGCTGGCACATCAGACTGGGAAGCTGGAACATCAGACTGGGAAGCTGGAACATCAGACTGATAGGCAGGCATCAAGACGTCAGACTGGGAATCCGGCACATCAGACTGGGAATCCGGCACATCAGACTGGGAATCCGGCACATCAGGCTGGGAAGCCGGCACATCAGGCTGGGAAGCCGGCACATCAGGCTGGGAAGCCGGCACATCAGGCTGGGAAGCCGGCACATCAGGCTGGGAAGCTGGCACATCAGGCTGGGAAGTGGGAGCAGGTTGGGTTACTGGCAGGATTGTATGAGTGGGGAAGAACTTCCGTTTCTTCTTTGGCTTAACTGCTGGAGATTTGTAGGTGGCTGTAGGACTGTAGACAGGAGGTGAGGCATACTGAAAGGAAGGGCTGGGATATGGCAAGGAAGGGGGAACAGCAGCCAGAGGGAGTTCTTGTGGGGAAGTTGCAGGTATTAGGGAAGAGGCAGGTGGGTTAAAGGCAGGATAGGTACAGGAAGTAGAAACAGGGCATTGATACTTGGTGGGGAGCAGGGTATATTGGACTGCATCTGAGGTTGCCAGGGGTGATGGGAGAAAGGACATCTGAGCAGGCAGGTATTTAGTAGCAGGTCTGGTTTGTGGAGAGCTGACAGAAGCTGGGAATAACAGGTCTAACCATGCCTGAAGTACAGGTAGCACAAAAGTGGCCTCACATTCCCTCTGTCTGACCAGCGACTGCACTTCATCTATACAATCCTTCAACAACTGTTTGGGACAAACCGAATAATGCTCAAAAAAGGATGCAGAGTCATCCTCCAACAGCCATACTAAGGACACAACCTGGTTAATGCTGAAGGGGGGAGAAAAGTCATCATGGCCCTTTGGGATACAAGGCAGAGCCAGCTCTGTACACATTCCAATCAAAGGCTGAACATCCTCAAACCATATACTGCCCTGATCAACCACAGAGTGAGCTAAACGGATAATCTCCAGCAGCTGATCACTGGACCACCCTTCCAATGTCTGGCGGAGATATTCAGAACTCTCTGTTGCCAGCAGAGCATAATAAGCAATTATATCTGAATTCATCCCAGTAATGTGCAACAGAACCGAGATGGTTCCCTTGTGCAGCCACTTCTGGTCAGAGATGGCCTTGGTATACTGTCAGGGTATCTAATTGACCAGACCGTGTGGACTGCACAGAGGAGACCAGAAACACATGTAAGTGAAATAATGGTGTTTAATAAATAAGTGACAAGTAAAAGGAATATAAACAGTGCAAAACCAACACAACAAACCCACTACAAACAACAATATATACAAGTAAATGGAGATACCGGAATCGTAAACAAGCCAGGTCAAGGTCATACACAGGGAGGTCAGCAGATGGGCAAGGACGGGAAACCGAACAGGACAGGGAGAGGATGGATGGGATACAGGGCAGGGATCCAAGGTAACCAGGAACAGAAGGGACAGGACCAGGAGGGGCTCAGGATAGGGATTGGATCAGATCAGGTCAGGACAAGGCAGATGCAGGCTCAAGGTCAAAATAACAGGCAGCAAGGTCAGAATGCAGGGAGAGAGATACCAAGGCAAGCCTATGAGGGCTTGCTGGGTATTTATAAGGCTGTGGTAATTGAACTCATGTCACAGCTGAGCGCAGTGTGTGCTGTTTGCTCCACACTGCCGGAGTGCACCGGCTGGTGGACACCGGTACTACGGCCCAGGGATGCAACAGTTCCACCAGCAGGAGAGACTTCTTATTGCAGGACCCAGGTGTTGGAAGACACCCGCTGGTGGACACTGGTACTGCGATCCAAGAGACCAATAGCGCCACCAACGGGTAAACCCTCTCATGACAGTACCCCCCCTAAAGGAGCGGCCTCCGGACGCTCCAACAAGGTACGATTGTCCAAAGTTCATGGCCTCCAACCGAACAGATGAGGTCACATCAGGCCAGGCATCGGGTACATCAAACTGGACAGTGGGTATGTCTGAGAAGACAGCAGGCACGTCTGAGAAGACAGCAGGCACATCCGAGAAGACAGCAGGCACATCCGAGAAGACAGCGGGCACCTCCGAGCTAACAGCGGGCACATCCGAGCTGACAGCGGGCAGGAATACACCAAGCTGGGCAGCGGGCACTTCGAGCTGGGCAGCAGGCACATCAGGCTGGGCAGCAGGCATGAGCACTTTGAGCTTGGCAGCAGGCACGTCGAGCTGGGCAGCAGGCACATCAGGCTGGGCAGCAGGCATGGGCACTTCGAGCTGGGCAGCAGGCGCATCAGGCTGGGCATCAGGCATGAGCACTTTGAGCTTGGCAGCAGGCACATCGAGCTGGGCAGCAGGCACATCAGGCTGGGCAGCGGGCATGGGCACTTCGAGCTGGGCAGCAGGCACATCAGGCTGGGCAGCAGGCATGGGCACTTCAAGCTGGGCAGCAGGCACATCCGGCTGGGCAGCGGGCATGGGCACTTCGAGCTGGGCAGCAGGCCCATCAGGCTGGGCAGCGGGCATGGGCACTTCGAGCTGGGCAGCAGGCACATCAGGCTGGGCAGCAGGCATGGGCACTTCAAGCTGGGCAGCAGGCACATCCGCCTGGGCAGCGGGCATGGGCACTTTGAGCTGGGCAGCAGGCCCATCAGGCTGGGCAGCGGGCATGGGCACTTCGAGCTGGGCAGCAGGCACATCAGGGTGGGCAGCGGGCATGGGCACTTCAAGCTGGGCAGCAGGCACATCAGGCTGGGCAGCGGGCATGGGCACTTCGAGCTGGGCAGCAGGCACATCAGGCTGGGCAGCAGGCATGGGCACTTCGAGCTGGGCAGCAGGCACATCAGGCTGGGCAGTGGGCATGGGCACTTCGAGCTGGGCAGCAGGCACATCAGGCTGGGCAGCGGGCATGGGCACGTTGAGCTGGGCAGCAGGCACATCAGGCTGGGCAGCGGGCATGGGCACTTCGATCTGGGCAGCAGGCACATCAGGCTGGGCAGCGGGCATGGGCACTTCAAGCTGGGCAGCAGGCACATCAGGCTGGGCAGCAGGCATGGGCACTTCGAGCTGGGAAGCAGGCACATCAGGCTGGGCAGCAGGCATGGGCACTTCGAGCTGGGCAGCAGGCACGTCAGTCTGGGCAGCAGGCATGGGCACTTTGAGCTGGGCAGCAGGCACGTCAGTCTGGGAAGCTGGCACGTCAGTCTGGGAAGCTGGCACGTCAGTCTGGGAAGCTGGCACTGAGACATCAGGCTGGAAGGCAGGCACTGGCACATCAGACTGGGAAGCTGGCACATCAGACTGGGAAGCTGGCACATCAGACTGGGAAGCAAGCTTTGAGACATCAGGCTGGAGGGCAGGCACTGAGACAACAGACTGGGGAACTGGCACATCACACTGGAAGGCAGGCATCGAGGCATCAGGCTGGAAGGCAAGCTTCGAGACATCAGGCTGGGAAGCTGGCACATCAGACTGGGAAGCTGGCACATCAGACTGGGAAGCTGACACATCAGACTGGGAAGCTGGCACATCCGTCTGGGAAGCTGGCACATCAAACTGGGAAGCTGGCACATCAAACTGGGAAGCTGGCACATCCGTCTGGGAAGCTGGCACATCAGACTGAGAAGCTGGCACATCAGACTGAGAAGCTGGCACATCAGACTGGGAGGCAATCTTCGAGACATCAGGCTGGAAGGCAAGCTGCAAGACATCAGGCTGGGAAGCTGGCACAGCAAACTGGGAAGCTGGCACATCAAACTGGGAAGCTGGCACATCAATCTGGGAAGCTGGCACATCAATCTGGGAAGCTGGCACATCAGACTGGGAGGTAGGCATCAAGACATCAGGCTGGAAGGCAAGCTTCAAGACATCAGGCTGGGAAGCTGGCGCATCAAACTGGGAAGCTGGCACATCAGGCTGGTAGGCAGGCATCGAGACATCAGGCTGGGAAGCTGGCACATCAGACTGGGAAGCTGGAACATCAGACTGGGAAGCTGGAACATCAGACTGATAGGCAGGCATCAAGACGTCAGACTGGGAAGCCGGCACATCAGACTGGGAAGCCGGCACATCAGACTGGGAATCCGGCACATCAGGCTGGGAATCCGGCACATCAGGCTGGGAAGCCGGCACATCAGGCTGGGAAGCTGGCACATCAGGCTGGGAAGTGGGAGCAGGTTGGGTTACTGGCAGGATTGTATGAGTGGGGAAGAACTTCCGTTTCTTCTTTGGCTTAACTGCTGGAGATTTGTAGGTGGCTGTAGGACTGTAGACAGGAGGTGAGCCATACTGAAAGGAAGGGCTGGGATATGGCAAGGAAGGGGGAACAGCAGCCAGAGGGAGTTCTTGTGGGGAAGTTGCAGGTATTAGGGAAGAGGCAGGTGGGTTAAAGGCAGGATAGGTACAGGAAGTAGAAACAGGGCATTGATACTTGGTGGGGAGCAGGGTATATTGGACTGCATCTGAGGTTGCCAGGGGTGATGGGAGAAAGGACATCTGAGCAGGCAGGTATTTAGTAGCAGGTCTGGTTTGTGGAGAGCTGACAGAAGCTGGGCATAACAGGTCTAACCATGCCTGAAGTACAGGTAGCACAAAAGTGGCCTCACATTCCCTCTGTCTGACCAGCGACTGCACTTCATCTATACAATCCTTCAACAACTGTTTGGGACAAACCAAATAATGCTCAAAAAAGGATGCAGAGTCATCCTCCAACAGCCATACTAAGGACGCAACCTGGTTAATGCTGAAGGGGGGAGAAAAGTCATCATGGCCCTTTGGGATACAAGGCAGAGCCAGCTCTGTACACATTCCAATCAAAGGCTGAACATCCTCAAACCGTATACTGCCCTGATCAACCACAGAGTGAGCTAAACGGATAATCTCCAGCAGCTGATCACTGGACCACCCTTCCAATGTCTGGCGGAGATATTCAGAACTCTCTGTTGCCAGCAGAGCATAATAAGCAATTATATCTGAATTCATCCCAGTAATGTGCAACAGAACCGAGATGGTTCCCTTGTGCAGCCACTTCTGGTCAGAGATGGCCTTGGTATACTGTCAGGGTATCTAATTGACCAGACCGTGTGGACTGCACAGAGGAGACCAGAAACACATGTAATTGAAATAATGGTGTTTAATAAATAAGTGACAAGTAAAAGGAATATAAACAGTGCAAAACCAACACAACAAACCCACTACAAACAACAATATATACAAGTAAATGGAGATACCGGAATCGTAAACAAGCCAGGCCAAGGTCATACACAGGGAGGTCAGCAGATGGGCAAGGATGGGAAACCGAACAGGACAGGGAGAGGATGGATGGATGGATGGGATACAGGGCAGGGATCCAAGGTAACCAGGAACAGAAGGGACAGGACCAGGAGGGGCTCAGGATAGGGACTGGATCAGATCAGGTCAGGACAAGGCAGATGCAGGCTCAAGGTTAAAATAACAGGCAGCAAGGTCAGAATGCAGGGATAGAGATACCAAGGCAAGCCTATGAGGGCTTGCTGGGTATTTATAAGGCTGTGGTAATTGAACTCATGTCACAGCTGAGCGCAGTGTGTGCTGTTTGCTCCACACTGCCGGAGTGCACCCGCTGGTGGACACCGGTACTACGGCCCAGGGATGCAACAGTTCCACCAGCAGGAGAGACTTCTTACTGCAGGACCCCGGTGTTGGAAGACACCCGCTGGTGGACACTGGTACTGCGATCCAAGAGACCGATAGCGCCACCAACGGGTAAACCCTCTCATGACATGTATGCAAGATGGTGATTTCCAAGAGCTGACTGGAGGTGCTACTACTGAGTCAGAGGATCAGGTGCGGAGTAAACAGGACGTCCGTGAAACTAGCCAGGGGTCAAACCAGGTAATCAGATCAAGCAGAGTCCGTTTGGATAACCAGGGGTCAAGCACAGGTAATCAGATCAAGCAAAGTCTGTTTGGATAGCCAGGGGTCAAGCACAGGTAATCAGATCAAGCAGAGTCCGTTTGGATAGCCAGGAGTCAAGCACAGGTAATCAGATTAAGCAAAGTCCGTTTGGATAGCCAGGGGTCAGATCGAGGAGAGAGGTGGCGAAGTCAAGAATAGCAATCTGGGTCAAACAGGTGATAAGCAGAGTACATAGCAAACAGGAACTACGGAAGCTGAGGACAAACCAGCAACCCGACTGGGTGCTGGAGCCATCTAAAGTAACCCACCACAGTGCGCGTGTCAGCGTGACATGCTACTGTGCACCCGCATGAGCGACCACGTACACTTGGGGACCGTTGTGCACCCACACGCGCTGCACCATTGGGCCGCGTACGGGTGTGCGCTGAAGCGCCAGTCCACCGCACATGCTCGCCGGAGCCCGGCGAGCGGAGGCAGAAGACATCTTCTGACAGTGCCTCCCCCTAGGGGCGGACACTGGACGCCCAAGCTGGACATCAACTGTGGGTGCTCTCGGTAAAAGGCCTGAATTAAACGTGGTGCATGCAGATTCCTAGCGGGCTCCCAAGAATTATCCTCAGGAGGGTATCCTTTCCAATGGATCAGGTATTGAAGCTGCCTGCCCCTTTTTCTGCAGTTCAAAATGGACTCCACTTCAAACTCATTTTCCCCGTCCACGATAATTGGCGGGGGGAGGAAGTTCCCTTCTTCCGGGAAAAGGGCTGGACACAACAGGTTTCAACAAGGATGCATGAAAAACAGGATGAATTCTGTAAGAGTTTGGTAATGCCAGTTCAAACGCCACGGGGTTAATCATCCTTTTAATCTGAAAAGGCCCGATGAACCTAGATCCAAGTTTCCGTGATGGCAGAGGTAATTTAAGGTTTGTAGTTGACAACCAGACCTCCTCATGCACATTGAAAATTGGATTCTCCCTCCTCCCTCGATCATACTTTTTTTTATAGTCATCTTGAGCTTTTTGTAACATATCCTGGATCCTTCGGAAGTTAGATTGTAGGGAAGTTATCCGATCTTGAACAGCAGGAACAGCCATCTCAGGGATGTTATTAGAGAGAAAAGTAGGGTGAAACACAAAGTTTGCCCAAAAGGGTGTTTGATTAGTAGCCAAATGAATAGAGTTATTATAGGCGAATTCAGCGTATGGGAGAAGACTTGCCCAATCGTCCTGAGAGCCAGAACAGAAACAACGGAGGTATTGCTCCAGGATTTGATTTGTCCTCTCCGTCTTGCCTTTACTCTGAGGGTGGTATGCTGAGGAGAGACAAATTTTGATATCCAAGGTGTTGCAGAGTTCTCTCCAGAATTTAGAAGTAAATTGCACGCCCCTGTCCGACACAATACTTTTAGGCACCCCATGGAGTCTAATTATCTCTTTAAAAAAAATATTGGCTGTGTCTATGGCAGAAGGGGTACCCATCATGGCCAAAAAATGAGCCATCTTGGAGAGACAGTCGACTACAACAAAAATGGTAGTGAAGCCTTCTGAGGCAGGCAAGTCCACAATAAAATCCATGGACACATCAGCCCATGGTCATTCTGGGATGGGCAAGGGCTTGAGCAATCCCCAAGACTTGGTGTTTGGCCCCTTGTTACTCTGGCACAGAGGACAGGAGGAGATGTACTTCTTACAATCCTGTCTCCACCCAGGCCACCAGAAGGAATGAGAAATCAATTCGGACGTCTTCTTCGTCCCAAAATGACCTGCCAACTTATGGTCATGACACGTTTTGAGGGCCAAGGGCCATGTTTCCCGTGGAACAAAAATTTTTCCCCGAACCCAAAATAGATCATCAAATTTCTCTAAAGTATGTACCTCTGATTCGGAACAATGACCGGATGAAGACTTGATGGAAGTTATTAAGTCTGTTTGGGTAAGACCGAGGAAATTTTGTGAAGAGAGGATGGTGCCGTGTTCAGTGGTTTGAGGGTCCGCAGAGAACATCCGGGAAAGTGCATCTTTGAACCGGGTCTGTAGGATATGTGGAAGTTAAAACGGGAGAAGAAGAGGTCCCAAGGTGCTTGTCTAGGTTTCCGGCGTTTCGCTGTCCGGAGGTATTCCAAATTTTTGTGATCTATAAAGCTCATAACTGGGTGAAGTGCGCCTTCCAGTAAATACCTCCACTTCTCTAGGGCAAATTTAATAGCCAGCAGCTCCCTGTCGCCCACGTTGTAGTTGAGTTCTGGCGGGCTGAGTTTCCGAGATGCGAAAGCTACAGGGTGTAAAATGACTTTAGGCCCATGTCTTTGAGAAAGGATAGCCCCTGTTGCGATTTCTGATGCGTCTACCTCCAATACAAATGGTCGAGTTGGGTCAGGATGGCGGAGAATCGGTGCAGAACTGAATAAGGTTTTTAATTTGATAAAGGCTTCTTGTGCCGCTTGAGACCACTGAAAGGAACTGTGCTGATGCGTCAACTGGGTAATAGGTGCCACAATAGAAGAGAATCTGACAATAAATTTCCTGTAGAAGTTGGCGAACCCTATAAAGCGTTGCACCCCTTTTTTATCGGATGGAGCCGGTCATTTTTGAATTGCTTGAATCTTTTGTGGGTCCATTGCGACCCCGTTAGTTGAAATGATGAATCCCCAAAATTGTACAACCGACTTCTCAAATTCACACTTTTCGGCTTTCAGGTACAACTTATGTTGTCTAAGTATGGTAAGGACCTTTTTTACATGCCCTCGGTGCAGTTCAATAGTTGAGGAAAAGATAAGAATATCATCCAGGTAGACAACGTGGAAGTCGTCAAGGTATTCACAGAATATATCATTCACCAGGTGTTGAAAGGTGGCCGGGGCGTTGCAGAGCCCGAACGGCATCACCAAATATTCAAAATGTCCAAATCTGGACCTAAAAGCCGTCTTCCACTCGTCCCCAGCCCGGATCCTGATGAGATTATAGGCACCTCAGAGGTCTAGCTTGGAGAAAATTCAGGCTGATCTGAACCGTTGGAATAACTCAGGAATAAGCGGCAGCGGGTACCTGTTTTTGATGGTTATATTATTAAGCTGTCTGTAGTCCACGCATGGCCTTAGGGACCCATCTTTTTTTCCTACGAAAAAGATGCCAGCTCTGGCAGGTGAGGAAGAGGGACGAATGAGGCCCTTCTCAAGGTTTTCATCAATATATTGTTTGAGGGCTTTTAGCTCAGTTTCTGATAATGGGAATATACGGCCGAACGGAACCTCTGAACCAGGCAAGAGATCAATCAGGCAGTCGTATGGCCAATGAGGTGGTAAACAGTCGGCCATTTGTTTGTTAAACACATCCTGAAACTCAAGGTATACGGGAGGGACATGTTGGAGATTGTCAGGTGTGGTTGTGATTGCTGCGCAGTGGGGAGGCAGTGTTGGGAACAATACTGAAATGAGAAAGATACTGACTTGGTACTCCACTCGATCTGTGGGTCATGTGCCTGAAGCCAGGGCAGGCCAAGTATAATAGGGAAGATTGGAGAATGGATGAGGTCCAGCCATCGAAATTCTTGATGGCCAGAGTCCGTAGTAACGAGAATGGGTGGAGTCTCCTGGGTGATGGGGCCTGAGCGGGGAAGTGACCCGTCTGCTAGGTGTATTTTTAAACCTTGTGCCTTGGTTTGAAGGGGAATATGCAGACTGTGGGCCAGAGTAGCGTCTAGGAAGCAGCTGCAAGCTCCTGAATCAATTATGGCCGGTAAGCGAGTTTCTCCTTCCGTTAGCTGTAGGGAGACAAATAACATCACGTAAGTTTTAGGAACAGTGCTGACTTGACAGTTCATCAAATTTGGCCGATAGGACTTACTGGGTCTTACTGGGCAGCTGCGCAGGAAGTGTTCGGCACCTCCGCAGTATAAGCACAAGTTAGATTGCTGTCTGCGTTGCCTTTCTTCAGAGGTCAGCAGAGCACGGACCAAGCCGAGCTGCATAGGCTCGACTTTGGGTGTTGGTGTTGCAGCTGCAGTTGGAGGTGACACCTGAGTTGGAATGGGTCTGGACGATGTCCAACCTGGGCGTGGCCCCTGAAAACGCTCTGAGCGTCGCTCACGCAAGCGCCTGTCTAGTTTGGTGGCTGCTTGAATTAACAAGGAGGCTGGAGTTCCCATCCTGGCTAATTCGTCCTTAAGAAGTTCAGACAGACCCTGACGGTATTGATATCTTAGGGCAGGCTCATTCCAATTGGTATCGGCTGCCCATTTACGGAATTCCACCGTATAGTCCTCGATTGGTCTTCTTCCTTGTGACAGACTGTGTAAAGTCACTTCAGCTGTGGCCATGCACTGCGGGTCGTCATAGAGTTGGGACATACTCTCAAAAAAGGTATCTATTGTATTCAGCACCGAACTTCTTTGTTCCATCAGGCCGTGGGCCCAGGCTTGAGGTTCCTCGGTCAACAACGAGATCACAAAACCCACCTTAACAATCTCTGATGAGAAAGTTCTGGGCTGGAGGGCAAAATAGAGGGAACAGGCGTTTTTAAAAGCCCTATACTTCTTGCGGTCCCCTTAAAAACGCTCCGGTGTAGGAACCCTGGGCTCTGGGAGTGCCATTACTAGAGTGGGATTAGTGGTGGCCTGGGAAGAGGGACCCCCACTGCTGGGTGCGGGAGCTGCGGCTGCAGGCGGGAGTGATCCCGTAAGTTGTTGTAGGCGGCTGTCCATCTGAGTATAACCTTCCTGCAATTTTTGGACGGAATCAGCAAGAGCGGAAACCTGCTGGCACAAGATCTCCAGAGGGGAGCGCGCTCTATCGGCCTTGGACATCTGGCTGGTTTGTACTGTCACGACTAGTACATACCGAGGCCAAGATGCAGAGAGCGGCTTGCCCTTAAGACCACGCGCACCCTGTCCCCTGGAGATGATACAGGGAGCAGGGGGCACGCAGAGGCACGGGCCACCAGCAGGTGAGTACTCCGGAGGTTAGAAGGACTGTATGCAAGGTGGTGATTTCCAAGAGCTGACTGGAGTCAGAGGATCAGGTGTAAACAGGAAGTCCGTGAAACTAGCCAGGGGTCAAACCAGGTAATCAGATAAAGCAGAGTCTGTTTGGATAGCCAGGGGTCAAGCACAGGTAATCAGATCAAGCAAAGTCCATTTGGATAGCCAGGGGTCAAGCACATTTAATCAGATCAAGCAGAGTCCATTTGGATAGCCAGGGGTCAAGCAAAGGTAATCAGATTAAGCAAAGTCCGTTTGGATAGCCAGGGGTCAGATCGAGGAGAGAGGTGGCGAAGTCAAGAATAGCAATCCGGGTCAAACAGGTGATAAGCAGAGTACACAGCAAACAGGAACTACGGAAGCTGAGGACAAACCAGCAACCCGACTGGGTGCTGGAGCCGTCTAAAGTAGCCCACTACAGTGCGCGCATCGGTGTGACATGCTACCGTGCACCCGCACGAGCGACTGCGCGCACTCGGGGACCGTTGTGCACCCGCACGTGCCGCACCATTGGGCCGCGTACGGGTGTGCGCTGAAGTGCCAGTCCACCGCGCATGCACGCCGGAGCCCGGTGAGCGGAGGCAGAAGACGTCCTCTGACACTCATACTAATAAAACTACAGGCAGGCAGTTGATTCTGCTAGCTGCAGTATAATCGGTATATATATACATCCCAGTTTTGTGCAGCTACATTTCACTGCAGGCCAATAGTATGTCTGGAAGTGTAAAATTTATAGAAATTTCGCGCAATATTAAATAGGATTGCAATAAATAAATAAATAAATAAATATATTCACGTGTGTCATATATGTGCAAATTGCATAATAAGCAAAGTGAGACGTGACAATAAAAGTGCTAATAAGTGAGCTATTACTACAAGGGATAAATTATCTCAATAATGTAGCATCTAGCTATAATCATTATCCATTAAAAGTGGTTAATTAAATAACAGCAAAAAACGTGTATGGAAACACAATTGAAAATAATCAAAATTTAAAACATAATAAAAATCATAATAAAATGCACAATCCAAAAAGCTGGTGCGAGTGAATGTAAAACATATATGTATAGGACTTGGGACATCACTCCATCATCACATGGGAGATAATAGGTAAAAGGAAACTGATCATCCGCACTCTATAAAAATGGAAACTGAAGTACTATTGGGGAGTAATGGGTTAAAGATGAAAAAGTCTATAAATAAATGCTGTTTTTCTATTCAATTATGATGCATAAGGTAGACTGGGTGCATAGCCCTGTTGTTGGTGTATCCTCTAATGGTCTCTTAGGACCCTCACCTTCATATTGTAGATAAACAGCATTCAATAGTGCAGGGTTTGTTGTTCTGGCAGCTGTCACTGAAATCTGTGCTCTCTGTGATTAATCCTCAGTCCGTCACTCTCTGTATCTCCAAGGTGACTCTCAAACCAACATGGCAGCAGCAAGTCAAGTGCTCACATCTGAAGGCCAAAACCTTGCCTTCAGCAAATAGCTTGGGGTGTCTACTTTCCAAAATGGGGTCATTTGGTGGGATTTGTGCCATCTTGGCATTCCATGGCCTCTTAAACTGTGATAGCCAGTGAAGAGTGAAATCAAAAATTTACACCCTTAGAAATCCTGAAGGCGGCGATTGGTTTTCGGGGCCCCGTACGCGGCTAGGCTCCCAAAAAGTCCCACAAATGTGGTATCCCCATACTCAGGAGAAGCAGCCAAACGTATTTTGGGGTGCAATTCCACAGATGCCCATGGCCTGTGTGAGCAATATATCATTTAGTGACAACTTTGTGCAAAAAAAAAAAATTGTCACTTTCCCGCAACTTGTGTCAAAATATAAAATATTCCATGGACTCAACATGCCTCAAAGCAAATAGCTTGGGGTGTCTACTTTCCAAAATGGGGTCATTTGGGGGGGTTTGTGCCATCTGGGCATTTTATGGCCTTCAAAACTGTGATAGGTAGTGAGGAGTAAAATCAAAAATTTACGCCCTTAGAAATCCTGAAGGCGGTGATTGGTTTTCGGGGCCCCATACGTGGCTAGGCTCCCAAAAAGTCCCACACATGTGGTATCCCCGTACTCAGGAGAAGCAGCTGAATATATTTTGGGGTGCAATTCCACATATGCCCATGGCCTGTGTGAGCAATATATCATTTAGTGACAACTTTTTTTTTGTCATTATTCAATCACTTGGGACAAAAAAAATTAATATTCAATGGGCTCGACATGCCTCTCAGCAATTTCCTTGGGGTGTCTACTTTCCAAAATGGGGTCATTTGGGGGGGTTTTGTACCGCCCTGCCATTTTAGCACCTCAAGAAATCACATAAGCAGTCAAACTAAAAGCTGTGTAAATTCCAGAAAATGTACACTAGTTTGTAGACGCTATAACTTTTGCGCAAACCAATAAATATATGCTTATTGACATTTTTTTTACTAAAGACATGTGGCCGAATACATTTTGGCCTAAATGTATGACTAAAATTGAGTTTATTGGATTATTTTTATAACAAAAAGTAGAAAATATAATTTTTTTTCAAAATTTTTGGTCTTTTTCCGTTTATAGCACAAAAAATAAAAACGGCAGAGGTGATCAAATCCCATCAAAAGAAAGCTCTATTTGTGGTAAGAAAAGGACGCAAATTTCGTTTGGGTACAGCATTGCATGACCGCGCAATCATCAGTTAAAGCAGCACAATGCCAAATTGTAAAAAGTCCTCTAGTCTTTAGGCAGCCAAATGGTCTGGGGCTGAAGTGTTTAAGGGATCATTTACAGTCCCAAGAAACCCATGGACTTGTACGTGGCTGGGAGGAGGTGGCTGCGGATCATGTCATCCTTAGTGACCCAGAGGACTCCGGACTGAATGCCTCAGCAAACCTACGCTGCATGGCCTCCCTGATCCTGCAAAGCCTGCGGAAGGATCCTCATATTCGTGGTATCAAGGAGAGGGATCGTTACTGGCTGGCAACCCTTCTTGATCCACATTACAAGAGTAAGGTTGCAGACCTTATCTTGCCGTCGCAGAGAGAGCAGAGGATGAAACATCTTCGGGAGGCCATGTAGAAAGGTCTGTGCAACGTGTTCCCAGAGACTGGGAGGTTACAAACTCCTGTTCCTGGACAACGTGTTGCCAAGGCTTCGGTCAGTCAAAGAAGAAGCGGTGGAGAAGGTGACCGTCTGACCGATGCGTTCAGACAATTTTTTAGTCCGCAGCCCCAAGGTATGATCGGTTCCAGCAACCATTGCCAGCGTCTGTTTTACATGGTGCAGGAATACCTAGGGGCAAGATCTGACTTGGACACCTTTCCCACCGAAAATCTTCTGGGTTACTGGGTCTTGAGGATAGATCACTGACCAGAGCTTGCACAGTATGCATTGAGCTACTGGCCTGTCCTGCATCCAGCGTTCTTTCAGAACGCACATTCAGTGCTGCTGGAGGCTTTGTAACCAATCACAGGGTGCGCCTGTCCACCAACTCGATCGATCGACTGACCTTCATAAAAATGAATCAGCCTTGGATCACCACCAGATACCAAGCACCTGATGCTGATGTAACCGAATACATTTTTTTGAAATGTCAGATCCCTTCAAGACTGCCTATGCTGATGCTGAGTGACTATCCTGTTATGCTGAGTGACTATGCTCTTCCTCCTCAATGATCATGCTGATAGCTTGTAAGAATAGAATTATGGAAAAAAATCCTGCGAGCCACAATTATCCAGTGCTTTAATGGAAATTCAACCAAACAGCTACCCGGCTGCAGGCGCAGATCACGTATTCATGACCGTGTGATAAATGATATATGAAAAAAATGCGCCGCGTGAAATGTGAAATATTAGATCAAGAATTGTAATTACATGCCCCTGTTGAACAGGGGCAGAAAAATTGGGCCTTTGGTGATGGTGGTGGTGGTGGTACCACAACACTGTAAGTCCTCACAGTTACTCTTGGTGGGCGCTGCAACGGGCCCTGCTGTGAAATATTAGATCAAGAATTGTAATTACCGTATTTATCGGCGTATAACATGCACCCCAAGTTTAGGAGGGAATTTTAAGGAAAAAAACTTTTAGGTGGGAAGTTTAAGGAAAAAAAACTTACATTTAAATGCCCATCAATGCAGCGTTATCGTGTCCATCTGCAGCCTTGTCAGTGTCAGTGCAGCCTTGCCCCAGTGTCCATTGCAGCCTTGTCAGTGCAGCTTTGCCCCAGTGCAGCCTTGTCAGTGCAGCTTTGCCCCACTGCAGCCTTGTCAGTGCAGCCTTGTCAGTGCAGCTTTGCCCCAGTGCAGCCTTGTCAGTGCAGCCTTGCCCCAGTGCAGCCTTGCCCCAGTGGTCAGTGCAGCCTTGTCCCAGTGTCCATTACATGATCGCCGCCGACATACACAAAGCGTGTAGTTTTAAATATGGTGCCGCGGAGTTCGGAGGGACTCTGTGACTGGGCGGAGCCGAGATACACATAGCTGAGTGTACTCGGCTCTTCTCGTTGCTGCTCACAGTCACGCACAGTTCCACCCTATGATGGACATAACATAGGTCCATCGGCGGGACTGGGCGTGACTGTGAGCGGTGCCGGAAAGAGCCGAGAACACTCGGCTATGTGCATCTCGGCTCCGCCCAGTCACTGTGATCTTGGCGGCGCTCGTTCAGCGCCGCCGAGTCCCTCCGAACTCCGCGGCGTCATATTTAAAACTGCACGCTATGTGAATGTCGGCGGCGATAGCAGGGATCGGCGTATAACACGCACCCACGATTTTCCCCTGATTTTAAGGGGAAAAAAGTGCGTGTTATACGCCGATAAATACGGTAAATATCCCTGTTGAACAGGGACAGAAAAATTGGGCCTTAGGCACTGGTGCCACAACACTGCAACCCCTCACAGATACCCTAGTTGGAGCGCAGGAACAAGCCCTGCTGCAAAGAATTGCATCAAAAATTGTAATTACACGCCCCTGTTAAACAGGGGCTGAAAAATTGGGCCTTAGCCACTGGTGGCGGCGCCCAGAAACAAAAATATTCTTACAAGCTATATGAAAAAAATGCGCCGCGCCTAGGGGTGTAACTGAATAACTGTAAATCTAAGTACAAATCATAGATAATAAAGCGTGCAAATCAAATAGAGCCTAAAGCTCTGATCACTTACTAAGATCACCTGCTGTGTGAGTCCTAAAGCTCTGATCACTTACTAAGATCACCTGCTGTGTGAATCCTATGACCAAACACACTAAAAAATAACTAGTGCAATAAAACACAAAGTGCAATGTGCATAGAAAAACGTAATAAGATAAATATACAATCCACAGTGATTAAAATATAATCATTCCTAATAAGGTGTATATGCTAAAAAATGTTACACATATGTAGATCCACTGTGATTAAAATGAAAAAGAAAAAAAATTAAATAAAACAATATATATATTCGTAAAACACAAACAGAGTAAATCAATCACATGCATGGGCGAATTGAAACTATAATCGCCCTAATAAAAGTGTTCAAATCACATCCGTGAAAGAATCTTCCAATCCAGTAACATAAAGTGACCAAGTTCAAATAAAAGTCAGTGTAATGGTGATGGTTCAAAGAAAAAGTTCCGGTTTTGAATCAAACGTGCCCAAAGAAAAACATGCTGTGAAGTGCCTTGGTGACCCCCAATGTGATTGCGCTCACCTTGGAGCGTGTGACACAGGTTTTAATTGTGTCAATACACGCTTTTGGAGCCACCCCTGGGCTCAGTATTAGGTACAGCTGATTCCCACACTAGATTCTTTATGGCTCTACTCACATCAGACCATATAAAAGAAAAAGGCTAATATAGTATAATACCGTAGGATACTTTTATTAAAATCACATCCAATCCCCACATGGGGTACTCACATTTATAAGGTGCTCATGTGCACCAAACATAACATAGGAAAAAACGGCTGTGCGGCGTGCTGCGGGGTGTGAGAGCTCCACAACCCAGCTCTGTGCTGATCGCTCCGTCCTGGCCCCTCCCCTACGCGTGTTCGACCTGCTCTCACACCCCGCAGCACGCCGCACAGCCGTTTTTTCCTATGTTATGTTTGGTGCACATGAGCACCTTATAAATGTGAGTACCCCATGTGGGGATTGGATGTGATTTTAATAAAAGTATCCTACGGTATTATACTATATTAGCCTTTTTCTTTTATATGGTCTGATGTGAGTGGAGCCATAAAGAATCTAGTGTGGGAATCAGCTGTACCTAATACTGAGCCCAGGGGTGGCTCCAAAAGCGTGTATTGACACAATTAAAACCTGTGTCACACGCTCCAAGGTGAGCGCAATCACATTGGGGGTCACCAAGGCACTTCACAGCATGTTTTTCTTTGGGCACGTTTGATTCAAAACCGGAACTTTTTCTTTGAACCATCACCATTACACTGACTTTTATTTGAACTTGGTCACTTTATGTTACTGGATTGGAAGATTCTTTCACGGATGTGATTTGAACACTTTTATTAGGGCGATTATAGTTTCAATTCGCCCATGCATGTGATTGATTTACTCTGTTTGTGTTTTACGAATATATATATTGTTTTATTTAATTTTTTTTCTTTTTCATTTTAATCACAGTGGATCTACATATGTGTAACATTTTTTAGCATATACACCTTATTAGGAATGATTATATTTTAATCACTGTGGATTGTATATTTATCTTATTACGTTTTTCTATGCACATTGCACTTTGTGTTTTATTGCACTAGTTATTTTTTAGTGTGTTTGGTCATAGGATTCACACAGCAGGTGATCTTAGTAAGTGATCAGAGCTTTAGGACTCACACAGCAGGTGATCTTAGTAAGTGATCAGAGCTTTAGGCTCTATTTGATTTGCACGCTTTATTATCTATGATTTGTACTTAGATTTACAGTTATTCAGTTACACCCCTAGGCGCGGCGCATTTTTTTCATATAGCTTGTAAGAATATTTTTGTTTCTGGGCGCCGCCACCAGTGGCTAAGGCCCAATTTTTCAGCCCCTGTTTAACAGGGGCGTGTAATTACAATTTTTGATGCAATTCTTTGCAGCAGGGCTTGTTCCTGCGCTCCAACTAGGGTATCTGTGAGGGGTTGCAGTGTTGTGGCACCAGTGCCTAAGGCCCAATTTTTCTGTCCCTGTTCAACAGGGATATTTACCGTATTTATCGGCGTATAACACGCACTTTTTTCCCCTTAAAATCAGGGGAAAATCGTGGGTGCGTGTTATACGCCGATCCCTGCTATCGCCGCCGACATTCACATAGCGTGCAGTTTTAAATATGGCGCCGCGGAGTTCGGAGGGACTCGGCGGAGCTGAACGAGCGCCGCCAAGATCACAGTGACTGGGCGGAGCCGAGATGCACATAGCCGAGTGTTCTCGGCTCTTTCCGGCACCGCTCACAGTCACGCCCAGTCCCGCCGATGGACCTATGTTATGTCCATCATAGGGTGGAACTGTGCGTGACTGTGAGCAGCAACGAGAAGAGCCGAGTACACTCAGCTATGTGTATCTCGGCTCCGCCCAGTCACAGAGTCCCTCCGAACTCCGCGGCACCATATTTAAAACTACACGCTTTGTGTATGTCGGCGGCGATCATGTAATGGACACTGGGACAAGGCTGCACTGACCACTGGGGCAAGGCTGCACTGGGGCAAGGCTGCACTGACAAGGCTGCACTGGGGCAAAGCTGCACTGACAAGGCTGCACTGACAAGGCTGCAGTGGGGCAAAGCTGCACTGACAAGGCTGCACTGGGGCAAAGCTGCACTGACAAGGCTGCAATGGACACTGGGGCAAGGCTGCACTGACACTGACAAGGCTGCAGATGGACACGATAACGCTGCATTGATGGGCATTTAAATGTAAGTTTTTTTTCCTTAAACTTCCCACCTAAAAGTTTTTTTCCTTAAAATTCCCTCCTAAACTTGGGGTGCATGTTATACGCCGATAAATACGGTAATTACAATTCTTGATCTAATATTTCACAGCAGGGCCCGTTGCAGCACCCACCAAGAGTAACTGTGAGGACTTACAGTGTTGTGGTACCACCACCACCACCATCACCAAAGGCCCAATTTTTCTGCCCCTGTTCAACAGGGGCATGTAATTACAATTCTTGATCTAATATTTCACAGCAGAGCCCTGTGAGGGCTTTTAGTGTTGTGGCAACACCTAAGGCCACAATTTCTGCTGAGTATATAGGGCAGGCCCCTACTTTCAAACATCCAACTTACAAACGACTCCTACTTGCAAACGGAAGGAGACAACAGGAAGTGAGATAAAATCTACCCCTAGGAAGGGAAATTCTCTCCTGTAAGAGTTAATATGGAAAAAACGTTTCTCCTTTCCACTGATGCTTTATCACCAATCCTTGTTTCACTAAAAACCTCAAATTTTACAAAAACATTTGTCATTGTGACAGAAAGTGAGGTGAAATCTTCTGAAGAGGAGCACAGACAGCAAAACAAATGTCACAGGGGTGATAACCCTTCCCTATGTTTTCCAAAAAGCTTAAAAATAGATTTTTTTGGCTGGTGCTACACTTTAAAAATGTACCAGTTCAAAATTACAAACAGATTCTACTTAACAACAAACCTACAGTCCCTGTCTTGTTTGCACTGCCTGTATACTGCTGTTCAGAGTATATAGGGCCTGGAGGCCCCACGCCTTTCCTTTTTTTAATTTGGGTGCGGGGTTCCCCTTAATATCCATACAAGACCCAAAGGGCCTGGTAATGGACTGGGGGGGTACCCATGCCGTTTGTCTCACTGATTTTCATCCATATTGTCGGAACCTAACATTACATTAAAGCCGCAAGGAGTTTTAAATGACTTTTATTCCTTTAAGAATGTCATTTTGTGCAGGGACTGTTCTAAGCACGGGAAACATGTGCCACTTTACAGGCATACTATAGACACCCCCCAGGTATGATATTTAAAGGAATAATTCACTTTTTTTTCACTTTAAGCATCATTAAAAACACTGCTCCCAAAAAAAATGTCAGTTTTTAAAACTTTTTTTTGCATTGATTCATGTCCCCTGGGGCAGGACCCAGGTCCCCAAACCCTTTTTAGGACAATACCATGCAAATTAGCCTTTAAAAATAGCACTTTTGATTTCGAACGTTCAAGTCCCATAGACTTCAATGGGGTTCTAACGTTCGTGCAAATTTTCGGTCTGGTGCGAACCGAACCGGGGGGTGTTCGGCTCATCCCTATTGCAAATACACACAGCCCACGGTAACTAGGTAAAAGGCTACCTGGGCTGTGAATCTGAGCACGGGGGCATGACGGGCAAAGGATTGCTGAGGTGAAGCCGTAGTCAAGGGATTCCAGAAGTCAGCATTTACGAGGAGCAGAGCCAGGGTCAGAAGCTGGGGTCAATCTAGGAACACTGAAGCTTGAAAACAAGAACACAGGAAAACAGTTACCTTTGGCAATACAAGAGACAATGAACTGACACAGCCCTTAGGATGAGGCAGTGTTTTATACCCAGCTGATTTGATAAACTGCCTCAGGTGAACCATGAGTGACAGGTGTTAATTGCAAAGCAAGATCCAGAGTATAGCCCTCAGTGTTGCATGCAGAACAAGGCATAGTTGGAAACCAGGCTGAATAATGAGCTGAAAAAAACAAGAAAGGGCGCACCAGCCATGTGCATTATCCTTAAGATAAAATTTATTAAAACTAATAATAAAAAGGAACTACTTACAAACAGTAGTAGAAGATCTCAAATGTATAAAACAATCTTCAAATCACAGCTCAAGGAGCAGCAGAGTCCACCAGAGGTGCCGGAGGAGCTCACAAGAATCACTGCTGGCTGATGCGTTTCGAGGGAAACATCCCCTCTTCCTCAGCGCATGGCAGTGAATCCTCCTTCAGCAGTCCCCTTTTTTATTATAAGTGAATACATATAGATATGCCCACATGCACCTTCAATCAATCAGGCCCAATCATGAAGGCCCCTCCCTTCTATTCCCCTAACTAGGTAGGCGGACCAGCAAATAAATAAATAGATAAATAATTCAGATAATAAAGATTACATAATAATGTTGATGATAATAAACTCTGAAAATGACCATAGCAATAATAATAATAATAATGATGATAATAGATAATGATAATAGTAAAAGCGCCCACTAGAAGGGCATAGCCAGACCTTTGCCAGCTACAGTGCATACCGTACATATGATAGGTGAAAGTGATGAGCAAAAGAACCCTCGCTGAATCGGGGTAGACGCTGGTCCCATCAATGTGCGCTTGCAGCCTCTGTAGACTGCAAGGGGCTGCGCCGCCCCATGCACACTGTTCCCTATAGTGCAAACCTATTACCTTAATGTTATTATGGCGTGGAGCGCACGCCAAGCGCCTCTGCGCTGCAAGCATGAATAATGAGCTGAGGTGTGGCTCAGAGGCAATACAACAAGACCAGTACACAGAAAGTCAAGGGTTTAAAACCTCCTAGAGCCACCTGGGGGGTGGCCATGCCTGGCCGTTAACATGGCACGGTAGGAATCGTGAAAGTTGTTTGAGCTCAGCACATAAGGGGAAAAGTCCTATATGCGGTGAGTAGAAATCATGGAATGTGTTGATTGTTTAGCTAATGAAAGCAAATTGGAATTTAAAGCTTTAGCGAAGCATGTCTGACATTGTTTTATGGAAATCAATGCATGAACAATATTTACAGGCAAATGGTGAAATTGATAAGGCTAGATTTTCATTAGCTAAACAAAGAAAAAATTATGCAATGTAATGAAGCTAGTTATAGTTTTTAATTCAATGGTTTATGACAGGGGTCAGGAACCTTTTTGGCTGAGAGAGCCATGAACGCCACATATTTTAAAATGTAATTCCATGAGAGCCATACAATATGTTTAAAACTAAATACAAGTAAATGTGTGCATTTTATGTAAGACCAACACTTTTAAAGTACAATAAGTCTCTGAATTCTTTTTAATAACGTTGTTATGCTGTTGCTAACCAATGATGAATAAAGTACTTCTTACCATTAATGCGACTTCTGGTGCTGCATGGTTTTGCTGATGGCTTTGTAGTCTGGTTGATACATGGTGAGGTTAAGCTTCATGCAAGTGTTGACACTTCCATCCGTTAAACGTGTTCAATTTTTTTTAATTGACTAATTTCGATTAATTGTAACTGTAATGTCGTCATCTCCCCCACTGTAATATCCACATCTCCCCCACTGTAATATCCACATCTCCCCCACTGTAATATCCACATCTCCCCCACTGTAATATCTACATCTCCCCCCACTGTAATATCCACATCTCCCCCCACTGTAATATCTACATCTCCCCCCACTGTAATATCCACATCTCCCCCCACTGTAATATCCACATCTCCCCCCACTGTAATATCCACATCTCCCCCCACTGTAATATCCACATCTCCCCCACTGTAATATCCACATCTCCCCCCTCTGTAATATCCACATCTCCCCCACTGTAATATCCACATCTCACCCACTGTAATATCTACATCTCCCCCCACTGTAATATCCACATCTCCCCCCACTGTAATATCTACATCTCCCCCCACTGTAATATCCACATCTCCCCCCACTGTAATATCCACATCTCCCCCACTGTAATATCCACATCTCCCCCCTCTGTAATATCCACATCTCCCCCACTGTAATATCCACATCTCACCCACTGTAATATCTACATCTCCCCCCTCTGTAATATCCACATCTCCCCCACTGTAATATCCACATCTCACCCACTGTAATATCTACATCTCCCCCCTCTGTAATATCCACATCTCCCCCACTGTAATATCCACATCTCACCCACTGTAATATCTACATCTCCCCCCTCTGTAATATCCACATCTCCCCCACTGTAATATCCACATCTCACCCCACTGCAATATCCACATCTCCCCCACTGTAATATCCACATCTCCCCCCACTGTAATATCCACATCTCCCCCACTGTAATATCCACTCCCCCCACTGCAATATCCACATCTCCCCCACTGTAATATCCACATCTCCCCCCACTGTAATATCCACATCTCCCCCCACTGTAATAACCACAATCTCCCCCCCACTGTAATATCCACATCTTCCCCACTGTAATATCCACATCTCCCCCACTGTAATATCCACATCTCCCCACTGTAATATCCACATCTCCCCCCTGTAATATCCACATCTCCCCCCACTGTAATATCCACATCTCCCCCCACTGTAATATCCACATCTCCCCCCACTGTAATATCCACATCTCCCCCCCACTGTAATATCCACATCTACCCCACTGTAATATCCACATCTCCCCCACTGTAATATCCACATCTCCCCCCCACTGTAATAACCACAATCTCCCCCCACTGTAATATCCACATCTTCCCCACTGTAATATCCACATCTCCCCCACTGTAATATCCACATCTCCCCCACTGTAATATCCACACCTCTCCCACTGTAATATCCACATCTCCCCCCACTGTAATATCCACATCTCTCCCACTGTAATATCCACATCTCCCCCCCACTGTAATATCCACAATCCCCTCCACTGTAATATCCACATCTCCCCCCACTGTAATATTCACAATCCCACACCACTGTAATATCCACATCTCTCCCACTGTAATATCCACATCTCCCCTCCACTGTAATATCCACATCTCCCCCCACTGTAATATCCACAATCCCCCCCACTGTAATATCCACATCTCCCCCACTGTAATATCCACATATCTCCCACATCTCCCCCCACTGTAATATCCACATCTCCCCCCAGTGTAATATCCACATCTCCCCCCACTGTAATATCCACATCTCCCCACTGTAATATCCACATCTCCCCCACTGTAATATCTACATCTCCCCCCACTGTAATATCCACATCTCCCCCCACTGTAATATCCACATCTCCCCCACTGTAATATCCACATCTCCCCCACTGTAATATCCACTCCCCCAATGTAATATCCACATCTCCCCCCACTGTAATATCCACATCTCCCCACTGTAATATCCACAATCTCCCCCACTGTAATATCCACATCTCCCCCACTGTAATATTCACATCTCCCCCCACTGTAATATCCACTCCCCTCACTGTAATATCCACATCTCGCCACTGTAATATCCACAATCTCCCCCCACTGTAATATCTACATCTCCCCCCTCTGTAATATCCACATCTCACCCCACTGTAATATCCACATCTCCCCCCACTGTAATATCCACATCTCCCCCCACTGTAATATCCACATCTCCCCCACTGTAATATTCACATCTCCCCCCACTGTAATATCCACATCTCTCCCACTGTAATATCCACTCCCCCAATGTAATATCCACATCTCCCCCCCACTGTAATATCCACAATCCCCTCCACTGTAATATCCACATCTCCCCCACTGTAATATTCACAATCCCACACCACTGTAATATCCACATCTCTCCCACTGTAATATCCACATCTCCCCTCCACTGTAATATCCACATCTCCCCCCACTGTAATATCCACAATCCCCCCCACTGTAATATCCACATCTCCCCCACTGTAATATCCACATATCTCCCACATCTCCCCCCACTGTAATATCCACATCTCCCCCCAGTGTAATATCCACATCTCCCCCCACTGTAATATCCACATCTCCCCCACTGTATTATCCACATCTCCCCACTGTAATATCCACATCTCCCCCACTGTAATATCTACATCTCCCCCCACTGTAATATCCACATCTCCCCCCACTGTAATATCCACATCTCCCCCACTGTAATATCCACATCTCCCCCACTGTAATATCCACTCCCCCAATGTAATATCCACATCTCCCCCCACTGTAATATCCACATCTCCCCACTGTAATATCCACAATCTCCCCCCACTGTAATATCCACATCTCCCCCACTGTAATATTCACATCTCCCCCCACTGTAATATCCACTCCCCTCACTGTAATATCCACATCTCGCCACTGTAATATCCACAATCTCCCCCCACTGTAATATCTACATCTCCCCCCTCTGTAATATCCACATCTCCCTCCACTGTAATATCCCCATCTCCCCCCCACTGTAATAACCACAATCTCCCCCCACTGTAATATCCACATCTTCCCCACTGCAATATCCACATCTCCCCCCACTGTAATATCCACATCTCCCCCCACTGTAATATCCACATCTCCCCCACTGTAATATCCACTCCCCCCACTGTAATATCCACATCTCCCCCCACTGTAATATCCACATCTCCCCCCACTGTAATATCCCCATCTCCCCCCCACTGTAATAACCACAATCTCCCCCCACTGTAATATCCACATCTTCCCCACTGTAATATCCACATCTCCCCCACTGTAATATCCACATCTCCCCACTGTAATATCCACACCTCTCCCACTGTAATATCCACATATCCCCCACTGTAATATCCACATCTCCCACCCACTGTAATATCCAAATCTACCCCACTGTAATATCCACATCTCCCCCACTGTAATATCCACATCTCCCCCCCCACTGTAATATCCACATCTCTCCCACTGTAATATCCACATCTCCCCCCACTGTAATATCCACATCTCCCCCCACTGTAATATCCACATCTCCCCCCACTGTAATATCCACATCTCCCCCCACTGTAATATCCACATCTCCCCCCCACTGTAATATCCACAATCCCCTCCACTGTAATATCCACATCCCCCCACTGTAATATTCACAATCCCACACCACTGTAATATCCACATCTCTCCCACTGTAATATCCACATCTCCCCCCCCACTGTAATATCCACAATCCCCCCCACTGTAATATCCACATCTCCCCCACTGTAATATCCACATCTCTCCCACATCTCCCCCCACTGTAATATCCACATCTCCCCCCAGTGTAATATCCACATCTCCCCCCACTGTAATATCCACATCTCCCCCACTGTATTATCCACATCCCCCCACTGTAATATCCACATCCCCCCACTGTAATATCTACATCTCCCCCCACTGTAATATCCACATCTTCCCCCACTGTAATATCCACATCTCCCCACTGTAATATCCACATCTCCCCCACTGTAATATCCACATCTCCCCCACTGTAATATCCACATCTCCCCCCACTGTAATATCCACTCCCCCACTGTAATATCCACATCTCCCCCACTGTAATATCCACATCTCCCCCACTGTAATATCCACATCTCCCCCCACTGTAATATCCACTCCCCCACTGTAATATCCACATCTCCCCCACTGTAATAGCCACATCTCCCCCCACTGTAATATCCACATCTCCCCCCACTGTAATATCCACATCTCCCCACTGTAATATCCACATCTCCCCCCACTGTAATATCCACATCTCCCCCCCACTGTAATATCCACATCTCCCCCACTGTAATACCCACATCTCCCCCCACTGTAATATCCACTCCCCCATTGTAATATCCACTCCCCCCACTGTAATATCCACATCTCCCCCCACTGTAATATCCACATCTCCCCCCCACTGTAATATCCACATCTCCCCCCACTGTAATATCTACATCTCTCCCCACTGTAATATCCACATCTCCCCCCACTGTAATACCCACATCTCCCCCCACTGTAATATCCACTCCCCCATTGTAATATCCACTCCCCCCACTGTAATATCCACATCTCCCCCCACTGTAATATCCACATCTCCCCCCCACTGTAATATCCACATCTCCCCCCACTGTAATATCTACATCTCTCCCCACTGTAATATCCACAATCTCCCCCCACTATAATATCCACATCTCTCCCACTGTAATATCCACATCTCCCCCCACTGTAATATCCACATCCCCCCCCCACTGTAATATCCACATCTCCCCACTGTAATATCCACAATCTCCCCCCACTATAATATCCACATCTCTCCCACTGTAATATTCACATCTCCCCCCACTGTAATATCCACTCCCCTCACTGTAATATCCACATCTCTCCCACTGTAATATTCACATCTCCCCCCACTGTAATATCCACTCCCCTCACTGTAATATCCACATCTCGCCACTGTAATATCCACAATCTCCCCCACTGTAATATCCACATCTCCCCCCACTGTAATATCCACATCTCTCCACATCTCCCCCACTGTAATATTCACATCTCCCCCACTGTAATATCCACATCTCCCCACTGTAATATCCACATCTCCCCCCACTGTAATATTCAAATCCCCCCCACTGTAATATCCACATCTCCCCCACTGTAATATCCACAATCTCCCCCCACTGTAATATCCACATCTCCCCCCACTGTAATATCCACATCTCTCCACATCTCCCCCACTGTAATATCCACATCTCCCCACTGTAATATTCACATCTCCCCACTGTCATATCCACATCTCCCCCCACTGTAATATCCACATCCCCCCCCCACTGTAATATCAACATCTCCCCCACTGTAATATCCACATCTCCCCCCACTGTAATATCCACATCTCCCCCACTGTAATATCCACTCCCTCCACTGTAATATCCACATCTTCCCCACTGTAATACCCTCATCTCCCCCCACTGTTATATCCATAATCTCCCCCCACTGTAATATCCACAATCTCCCCCCACCAGAGGCGGCTCTAGACTTTGTGAGGCCTTAGGCAAAACTTAGACATGAGGCCCCACTCACATCCATAATGGGAAAAATAATATAGGTGATAAAAATTAACTGTATAATTGCATATATTAACAGCCTTAAATTCTATGAACTCAGTTTCTATAAATTTCTCTGACCAATTATTCTTTATTAAACATAGGATATATCTCATATATATATATATATATATATATATATATATATATATATATATATATATATATATATATATATATATATATATATATATATATATTACACGCACACAAATATAGATCAAATTTTGCAGCTGCCTACTCATTATCAGTGCTGTCTCCAAAATGTGAAATAAATTTGGTCAGAAACTGTGCGGAAACTGATACAGGAGATGGTCAGACACTGTGCAGACAACGATACAGGAGCCGGTCAGAGACTGTGCAGACAATGATACAGGAGACGGTCAGAGACTGTGTGTGGACAATGATACAGGAAATGGTCAGAGACTGTGTGTGGACAATGATACAGGAAATGGTCAGAGACTGTTTGCGGACAATGATACAGGAAATGGTCAGAGACTGTGTGTGGACAATGATACAGGAGATGGTTTTATTATGGTAATGACAAGCAAACTCTTACCTGGCTAAGACAGTAACAAACGTTGGAGCCACAGACAGGGTGCTGACAGACAATCACACCACAAAGATGCAGGAGATGGTCAGAGACTGTGTGGAAAATGATACAGGAGATGGTCAGACACTGTGCAGACACTGATACAGGAGACGGTCAGAGACTGTGCAGACAATGATACAGGAGACGGTCAGAAACTGTGCAGACACTGATACAGGAGACGGTCAGAGACTGTGCAGACAGTGATACAGGAGACGGTCAGAAACTGTGCAGACACTGATACAGGAGACGGTCAGAGACTGTGCAGACAATTAGGGTTGTCCCGATACCACTTTTTTAGGACCGAGTACAAGTACCGATACTTTTTTTCAAGTACTCGCCGATACCGATTACCGATACTTTTTTTTTAATGTCACGTGACAGTGTTGTTTTTTTCATTTATTTATTTTTTTTTTTAACAGTGCTTGCTTTTTTTGGGGGGGGGGGGAGGGGGTGAACGTTGTATGTGTGTGTTATTTTTTTTTTTTTACAATTTTTATTTTTTACAATAATATTTCTTTTATTCTTTATTGTTTTTTTTTTTTTTTTAATCAGCCCTTTTGGGGGGCTTTGGTGAGATATCAGGGGTCTTAACAGACCTCTGATATCTCCCCCTTGAGACAGAGAAAGAGACAGAGGATAGAGATTCCCCAGTCCCTTTCTCTGCAGCCTCAGCTGCACTGAGAATGAATGGAGAGAAGACCGCAGCTTCTCTCCATTCATAAACTGACACATCGTAATCACAGAAGATTACAATGTTTCAGTTATGTGAATGGACAGAGTCAGCTGACTCTATCCATACACAAAGGAAGGAGGAGGGGGAGGACGGAGGAACTGAGGGGGAGAACGGAGGGGACAGATAAGAGCAGAACGGAGGGGACAGATAAGAGCAGAATGGAGGGGACAGATAAGAGCAGAACGGAGGGGACAGATAAGAGCAGAACGGAGGGGACAGATAAGAGCAGAACGGAGGGGACAGATAAGAGCAGAACGGAGGGGACAGATAAGAGCAGAACGGAGGGGACAGATAAGAGCAGAACGGAGGGGACAGCTGAGAGGGACAGATAAGGAGAAAGGAATGGAGGGGGACAGCGGAGAGGCACAGAGGAAAGGAGGGGGCATGGTGGAGGATGCAGTGACAATCAGCTGTGAGCGATCACCGCTGTATGTCACTAAAGCAGCTGAAAGCCGGCGGGGGGAGAATCTTGTAACTCCCCCATGCGCCGATCACAGCTGACAGTCAAGGTATCGGGGGAAGCATCGGGAGCATTTGACCGAGTACAAGTACTTGGGCAAATGCTCGGTATCGGTGCCGATACCGATACTAGTATGGGTATCGGGACAACCCTACAGACAATGATACAGGAGACGGTCAGAGACTGTGCAGACAATGATACAGGAGACGGTCAGAGACTGTGCAGACAATGATACAGGAGACCGCCAGAGAATGTGCAGACAATGATACATGAGACAGTCAGAGACTGTGAGCGGACAATGATACAGGAAATGGTCAGAGACTGTGTGCGAACAATGATACAGGAAATGGACAGAGACTGCGCGGACATGATTCAGGATGCTGATAGGGGAAAACAACAGAATGAGCATAATTGATAACTTATCAGTGTAATGCTTCTTCATTATAAGCAGGTTTAGGGAGAGGGTAAATAACACTGCTGTATTAGTTAACTGTAATAGAGAAGGTGGTGCACTATTCTGGCTTTACTGTCTGGAAGAGGAATATGAATCACAAAAATGGGTGCACAGAATTATAAATCTTTTGGTAGATGAAAAATTTCACATATGTGTGTGAATAGCTGTTTACCTGGCGTTCATTTTGAAAGCAGAACTGCAGCAAGATAAATAAAAAAAGCCCTCCAGTTTGAACAACAGCCAGCCTCATTCAACGGCCTTCCTCAAAGCCCACACTGGAATGTACTTGCCCTCAGCCTGTCATTCAACAAGTAAGGAGAAGCGGCACAATGATGATCCCATCCAGTGGCGGCTGGTGCTCAAAATTTTTGGAGGGGCGCAAAAAAACTAAAAACAACCTCCATTAATTGCAGCCTCACTGTACCATCAAATGCCGCCACTGTGCCCCATCAAATGCTGCCACTGTGCCCCATCAAATGCTGCCACTGTGCCCCATCAAACGCTGCCACTGATTGTATCCCATCAAATGCCTCCACTGTGCCCCATCAAATGCTGTCACTGTGCCTATCAAATGTTGCCAGGGGACAAACTACGTGCAGCCAGGCTGGAGAGTCACCGGCCGCTTATGGTGGCGCCAGTCCCCCCCGGCCAAGCACGGCCATAATATTTACAAGTGCGGCACTACATACAGCAAGCCGGCCGCCCGGCCGCCTGCCCGGGGCTGTATTTGTGCAAGAGGTGGCCACAGGAGCTGGGTCTCAGGAGGATGGTTTGGGGGGGCTTTTTTTCGTGTGGGGCGGCTTTTTTGCCACCCCTGCAAAGTGCCGCCCTAGGCCTGGGCCTTGTCAGCCTAGGCCAAGACACAGCACTGAGACAGGGTACAGACCATGAGACCATAGACAGACAGGGTACAGACCATGAGACAGACAGGGTACTGGGGACAGACAATGAGACAGACAGGCTACTGGGGACAGACCGTGAGACAGACAGGGTACTGGGGGCAGACCGTGAGACAGACAGGGTACTGGGGGCAGACCATGAGACAGACAGTGTACTGGGGGCAAACCGTGAGACAGACAGGGTATTGTGGGCAGACCGTGAGACAGACAGGGTACTGGGGGCAGACCGTGAGACAGACAGGGTACTGGGGGCAGACCGTGAGACAGACAGGGTACTGGGGACAGACCGTGGGACAGACAGGGTACTGGGGACAGACCGTGAGACAGACAGGGTACTGGGGACAGACCGTGAGACAGACAGGGTACTGGGGACAGACCGTGAGACAGACAGCGTACTGGGGACAGACCGTGAGACAGACCATGAGACAGACAGGGTACTGGGGACAGATCGTGAGACAGACAGGGTACTGGGGACAGACCGTGAGACAGACAGGGTACTGGGGACAAACCGTGAGACAGACAGGGTACTGGGGACAGACCCTGAGACAGACAGGGTACTGGGGACAGACCCTGAGACAGGCAGGGTATGGGGGGCAGACCGTGAGAGACAGGGTACTGGTGGCAGACCGTGAGACAGACAGGGTACTGGGGACAGACCGTGGGACAGACAGGGTACTGGGGACAGACCGTGAGACAGACAGGGTACTGGGGACAGACCGTGAGACAGACAGGGTACTGGGGACAGACCGTGAGACAGACCATGAGACAGACAGGGTACTGGGGACAGATCGTGAGACAGACAGGGTACTGGGGACAGACCGTGGGATCAGACAGGGTACTGGGGACAGACCCTGAGACAGACAGGGTACTGGGGACAGACCCTGAGACAGACAGGGTACTGGGGACAGACCCTGAGACAGACAGGGTACTGGGGACAGACCCTGAGACAGACAGGGTACTGGGGACAGACCGTGAGACAGACAGGGTACTGGGGACAGACCGTGAGACAGACAGGGTACTGGGGACAGACCGTGAGACAGACAGGGTACTGGGGACAGACCGTGAGACAGACAGGGTATTGGGGACAGACCGTGAGACAGACAGGGTACTGGGGACAGACCGTGAGACAGACAGGGTACTGGGGACAGACCGTGAGACAGACAGGGTACTGGGGACAGACCCTGAGACAGACAGGTTACTGGGGACAGACCGTGAGACAGACAGGGTACTGGGGACAGACCGTGAGACAGACAGGGTACTGGGGACAGACCGTGAGACAGAAAGGGTACTGGGGACAGACCGTGAGACAGACAGGTTACTGGGGACAAACCGTGAGACAGACGGGGTACTAGGGACAGACCGTGAGACAGACGGGGTACTGGGGACAGACCGTGAGACAGACGGGGTATTGGGGACAGACCGTGAGACAGATGGGGTACTGGGGACAGACCGTGAGACAGACAGGGTACTGGGGACAGACCATGAGACAGACGGGGTACTGGGGACAGACCGTGAGACAGACCGTGAGACAGACGGGGTACTGGGGACAGACTGTGAGACAGACGGGGTACTGGGGACAGACCGTGAGACAGACGGGGTACTGGGGACAGACCGTGAGACAGACGGGGTACTGGGGACAGACCGTGAGACAGACGGGGTACTGGGAACAGACCGTGAGACAGACGGGGCACTGGGGACAGACCGTGAGACAGACCGTGAGACAGACGGGGTACTGGGGACAGACTGTGAGACAGACGGGGTACTGGGGACAGACCGTGAGACAGACGGGGTACTGGGGACAGACCGTGAGACAGACGGGGTACTGGGGACAGACCGTGAGACAGACGGGGTACTGGGAACAGACCGTGAGACAGACGGGGCACTGGGGACAGACCGTGAGACAGACCATGAGACAGAAGGGGTACTGGGGACAGACCGTGAGACAGACCATGAGACAGACGGGGTACTGGGGACAGACCGCGAGACCGACAGGGTACTGGGGACAGACAGGGTACTGGGGACAGACTGTGAGACAGACAGGGTACTGGGGACAGACCGTGAGACAGACCATGAGACAGACAGGTTACTGGGGATAGACCGTGAGACATTCAGGGTACTGGGGACAGTCCGTGAGACAGACAGTGTACTGGGGACAGACCATGAGACAGACGGGGTACTGGGCACAGACCGTAAGACAGACGGGGTACTGGGGACAGACCGTGAGACAGACGGGGTACTGGGGACAGACTGTGAGACAGACGGGGTACTGGGGACAGACCGTGAGACAGACGGGGTACTGGGGACAGACCGTGAGACAGACGGGGTACTGGGGACAGACCGTGAGACAGACGGGGTACTGGGGACAGACCGTGAGACAGACTGGGTACTGGGGACAGACCGTGAGACAGACCGGGTACTGGGGACAGACCGTGAGACAGACGGGGTACTGGGGACAGACCGTGAGACAGATGGGGTACTGGGGACAGACCGTGAGACAGACCATGAGACAGACGGGGTACTGTGGACAGACCATGAGACTGACCATGAGACAGACTATGAGACAGACAGGGTACTGGGGACAGACAGGCTACTGTGGACAGATCGTGAGACAGACAGGGTACTGGGGACAGACCGTGAGACAGACAGGGTACTGTGGACAGACAGGCTACTGTGGACAGACCGTGAGACAGACAGGGTACTGGGGACAGACCGTGAGACAGACAGGGTACTGGGGACAGACAGGGTACTGGGGACAGACCGTGAGACAGACAGGGTACTGGGGACAGACCGTGAGACAGACCATGAGACAGACAGGTTACTGTGGATAGACCGTGAGACAGACAGGGTACTGGGGACAGACCGTGAGACAGACAGTGTACTGGGGACAGACCGTGAGACAGACGGGGTACTGTGCACCGACCGTGAGACAGACGGGGTACTGGGGACAGACCGTGAGACAGACGGGGTACTGGGGACAGACCGTGAGACAGACAGGGTACTGGGGACAGACCGTGAGACAGACGGGGTACTGGGGACAGACCGTGAGACAGACGGGGTACTGGGGACAGACTGTGAGACAGACCATGAGACAGACGGGGTACTGGGGACAGACCGCGAGACAGGCGGGGTACTGGGGACAGACCGTGAGACAGACAGGGTACTGGGGACAGACCGTGAGACAGACAGGGTACTGGGGACAGACCGTGAGACAGACCATGAGACAGACGGGGTACTGGGGACAGACCGTGAGACTGACCATGAGACAGACTATGAGACAGACAGGTTACTGGGAACAGACAGGGTAAAGACCATGAGACCATAGAAAGACAGGGTAATGTACAGACAGCATGATGATGTACTGTACCTGCTCCTCGGTCCCCTACACTACTAAAGGCAGCATAAGAAGCCAGCGACAGGTGATGTTGTCTTTAAGCTCCCTCATGCAGTGCAATCTGGGAGTTGTAGTCTGTGCAGAGCACAGGCACCAGAGGGCCAATTCTCTTGTCTGTGCTGTGAAGAACTACAATTCCCGCCATGCACTGGGGCCGCCGACTGGGGGACAGGCTAGGAGGACGGCGCCGTGGCGGTGGAGCCTGTTATTGGATGCAGCCCGACTGAGCCGAGATGATGTCATCTACCTCGTCCGCCGAGGTTCATCATCAGCTCAGACAGGCAGCGTCGGCATCTATGTGCAGCCCCCGCCCGCTCGCTCGCTCACCCCGCCACCGGCAGCCGGCTTGCTTGTGCACACTGACTGTTCCACTCCCGAGTCCCCACACACTGTCAGGCAAATTAGGCTGCCATGGCCCGCGAGGCCCTTGTGAGGGCGAGGCCTAAGGCAATCGCCTAATTTGCCTAATTAAAGAGCCACCTCTGCCCCCCACTGTAATATCCACATCTCTCCCACTGTAATATCCACATCTCCCCCCTACTGTAATATCCACAATCCCTCCCCCACTGTAATATCCACATCTCCCCCCACTGTAATATCCACAATCTCCCTCACTGTAATATCCACATCTCCCCCACTGTAATATCCACATCTCTCCCACTGTAATATCCACATTTCCCCCCCCACTGTAATGTCCACAATCCCCCCCACTGTAATATCCACATCTCCCCACTGTAATATCCACAATCTCCCACCACTGTAATATCCACAATCACCCCCACTGTAATATCCACATCTCTCCCCACTGTAATATCTACATCTCCCCCCACTGTAATATCCACATCTCTCCCCACTGTAATATCCACATCTCCCCCACTGTAAAATCCACACCTTCCCCCACTGTAATATCCGCATCTCCCCCCACTGTAATATCCACATCTCCCCCACTGTAATATCCACATCTCCCCCCACTGTAATATCCACATCTCCCCCCACTGTAATATCCACATCTCCCCCCCCCCTGTAATATCCACAGTCTTCTCCCACTGTAATATCCACTCCCCCCACTGTAACATCCACATCTCCCCCACTCTAATAATCACATCTCCCCACTGTAATATCCACATCTCCCCGCTGTAATATCCACATCTCTCCCACTGTAATATCCACATCTCCCCCCACTGTAATATCCACAATCTCCCCCCACTGTAATATCCACATTTCCCCACTGTAATATCCATATCTCCCCCACTGTAATATCCACATCTCCCCCACTGTAATATCCACTCCCCCCACTGTAATATCCATATCTCCCCACTGTAATATCCACATCTCCAACCCTGTAATATCCACTCCCCCCACTGTAATATCCACATCTCCCCCACTGTAATATCCACTCCCCCCACTGTAATATCCACATCTCCCCCACTGTAATATCCACATATGCCCCCACTGTAATATCCACAATCTCCCCCCACTGTAATATCCACATCTCCCCCCACTGTAATATCCACATCTTCCCCCACTGTAATATCCACATCTCCCCCCACTGTAATATCCACATCTCCCCCCACTGTAATATCCACATCTTCCCCCACTGCAATATCCACATCTCCCCACTGTAATATCCACATCTCCCCCACTGTAATATCCACATCTCCCCCACTGTAATATCCACAATCTCCCCCCACTGTATTATCCATATCTCCCCCCACTGTAATATCCACATCTCCCCCACTGTAAATTCCACATTGCCCCCCCACTGTAATATCCACAATCTCCCCCCACTGTAATATCCCCTCCCCCCACTGTAACATCCACATCTCCCCCGACTCTAATAACCACATCTCCCCACTGTAATATCCACATCTCCCCGCTGTAATAACCACATCTCTCCCACTGTAATATCCACATCCCCCCCCACTGTAATATCCACAACCCCCCCACTGTAATATCCACATCTCCCCCCACTTTATTATCCTCAATCTCCCCCACTGTAATATCCACATCTCCCCCACTGTAATATCCACTCCCCCCACTGTAATATCCACATCTCCCCCACTGTAATATCCACTCCCCCCACTGTAATATCCACATCTCCCCCACTGTAATATCCACATCTCCCCCCACTGTAATATCCACAATCTCCCCCCCACTGTAATATCCACATCTCCCCCCACTGTAATATCCACATCTCTCCCACTGTAATATCCACAATCCCCCCCACTGTAATATCCACAATCTCCCACCACTGTAATATCCACATCTCCCCTCACTGTAATATCCACAATTACCCCCACTGTAATATCCACAATTACCCCCACTGTAATATCCACATCTCTCGCCAGTGTAATATCCACATCTCCTCCACTGTAATATCCACATCTCTCACCAGTGTAATATCCACATCTCCTCCACTTAATATCCACATCTCCCCCCACTGTAATATCCACATCTCCCCACTGTAATATCCACTCCCCCCACTGTAATATCCACATCTCCCCCACTGTAATATCCACATCTCCCCCCACTGTAATATCCACTCCCCCCCACTGTAACATCCACATCTCCCCCCACTCTAATAACCACATCTCCCCACAGTAATATCCACATCTCCCCGCTGTAATATCCACATCTCCCACCACTGTAATATCCACATCTCCCCCACTGTAATATCCATATCTCCCACCACTGTAATATCCACATCTCCCACCACTGTAATATCCACATCTCCCCCCATTGTAATATCCACATCTCCCCACTGTAATATCCACATCTCCCCCACTGTAATATCCACATCTCCCCCCATTGTAATATCCACATCTCCCCACTGTAATATCCACATCTCCCCCCACTGTAATATCCACATCTCCCCACTGTAATATCCACATCTCCCCACTGTAATATCCACATCTCCCCCCACTAATATCCACATCTCCCACCACTGTAATATCCACATCTCCCCCCATTGTAATATCCACATCTCCCCCCACTGTAATATTCACATCTCCCCCACTGTAATATCCACATCTCCCCCCATTGTAATATCCACATCTCCCCCCACTGTAATATCCACATCTCCCCGCTGTAATATCCACATCTCCCACCACTGTAATATCCACATCTCCCCCACTGTAATATCCATATCTCCCACCACTGTAATATCCACATCTCCCACCACTGTAATATCCACATCTCCCCCCATTGTAATATCCACATCTCCCCACTGTAATATCCACATCTCCCCCACTGTAATATCCACATCTCCCCCACTGTAATATCCACATCTCCCCCACTGTAATATCCATATCTCCCCCCACTGTAATATCCACATCTCCCCACTGTAATATCCACATCTCCCCCACTGTAATATCCACATCTCCCCCACTGTAATATCCACATCTCCCCCCACTGTAATATCCACATCTCCCCCCACATCTCCCCCCATTGTAATATCCACATCTCCCCCCACTGTAATATCCACATCTCCCCCCACTGTAATATCCACATCTCCCCCCACTGTAATATCCACATCTCCCCCCACTGTAATATCCACATCTCCCCCCACTGTAATATCCACATCTCCCCCCACTGTAATATCCACATCTCCCCCCCCTGTAATATCCACAGTCTTCTCCCACTGTAATATCCACTCCCCCCACTGTAACATCCACATCTCCCCCACTCTAATAATCACATCTCCCCACTGTAATATCCACATCTCCCCGCTGTAATATCCACATCTCTCCCACTGTAATATCCACATCTCCCCCCCACTGTAATATCCACAATCTCCCCCCACTGTAATATCCACATTTCCCCACTGTAATATCCATATCTCCCCCACTGTAATATCCACATCTCCCCCACTGTAATATCCACTCCCCCCACTGTAATATCCATATCTCCCCCACTGTAATATCCACATCTCCCCCACTGTAATATCCACTCCCCCCACTGTAATATCCACATCTCCTCCACTTAATATCCACATCTCCCCCCACTGTAATATCCACATCTCCCCCCACTGTAATATCCACTCCCCCCACTGTAATATCCACATCTCCCCCACTGTAATATCCACATCTCCCCCCACTGTAATATCCACTCCCCCCCACTGTAACATCCACATCTCCCCCCACTCTAATAACCACATCTCCCCACAGTAATATCCACATCTCCCCGCTGTAATATCCACATCTCCCACCACTGTAATATCCACATCTCCCCCCATTGTAATATCCACATCTCCCCACTGTAATATCCACATCTCCCCCACTGTAATATCCACATCTCCCCCCATTGTAATATCCACATCTCCCCACTGTAATATCCACATCTCCCCCCACTGTAATATCCACATCTCCCCACTGTAATATCCACATCTCCCCACTGTAATATCCACATCTCCCCCCACTAATATCCACATCTCCCACCACTGTAATATCCACATCTCCCCCCATTGTAATATCCACATCTCCCCCCACTGTAATATTCACATCTCCCCCACTGTAATATCCACATCTCCCCCCATTGTAATATCCACATCTCCCCCCACTGTAATATCCACATCTCCCCGCTGTAATATCCACATCTCCCACCACTGTAATATCCACATCTCCCCCACTGTAATATCCATATCTCCCACCACTGTAATATCCACATCTCCCACCACTGTAATATCCACATCTCCCCCCATTGTAATATCCACATCTCCCCACTGTAATATCCACATCTCCCCCACTGTAATATCCACATCTCCCCCACTGTAATATCCACATCTCCCCCACTGTAATATCCATATCTCCCCCCACTGTAATATCCACATCTCCCCACTGTAATATCCACATCTCCCCCACTGTAATATCCACATCTCCCCCACTGTAATATCCACATCTCCCCCCACTGTAATATCCACATCTCCCCCCACATCTCCCCCCATTGTAATATCCACATCTCCCCCCACTGTAATATCCACATCTCCCCCCACTGTAATATCCACATCTCCCCCCACTGTAATATCCACATCTCCCCCCACTGTAATATCCACATCTCCCCCCACTGTAATATCCACATCTCCCCCCACTGTAATATCCACATCTCCCCCCCCTGTAATATCCACAGTCTTCTCCCACTGTAATATCCACTCCCCCCACTGTAACATCCACATCTCCCCCACTCTAATAATCACATCTCCCCACTGTAATATCCACATCTCCCCGCTGTAATATCCACATCTCTCCCACTGTAATATCCACATCTCCCCCCCACTGTAATATCCACAATCTCCCCCCACTGTAATATCCACATTTCCCCACTGTAATATCCATATCTCCCCCACTGTAATATCCACATCTCCCCCACTGTAATATCCACTCCCCCCACTGTAATATCCATATCTCCCCCACTGTAATATCCACATCTCCCCCACTGTAATATCCACTCCCCCCACTGTAATATCCACATCTCCTCCACTTAATATCCACATCTCCCCCCACTGTAATATCCACATCTCCCCCCACTGTAATATCCACTCCCCCCACTGTAATATCCACATCTCCCCCACTGTAATATCCACATCTCCCCCCACTGTAATATCCACTCCCCCCCACTGTAACATCCACATCTCCCCCCACTCTAATAACCACATCTCCCCACAGTAATATCCACATCTCCCCGCTGTAATATCCACATCTCCCACCACTGTAATATCCACATCTCCCCCACTGTAATATCCATATCTCCCACCACTGTAATATCCACATCTCCCACCACTGTAATATCCACATCTCCCCCCATTGTAATATCCACATCTCCCCACTGTAATATCCACATCTCCCCCACTGTAATATCCACATCTCCCCCCATTGTAATATCCACATCTCCCCACTGTAATATCCACATCTCCCCCCACTGTAATATCCACATCTCCCCACTGTAATATCCACATCTCCCCACTGTAATATCCACATCTCCCCCCACTAATATCCACATCTCCCACCACTGTAATATCCACATCTCCCCCCATTGTAATATCCACATCTCCCCCCACTGTAATATTCACATCTCCCCCACTGTAATATCCACATCTCCCCCCATTGTAATATCCACATCTCCCCCCACTGTAATATCCACATCTCCCCGCTGTAATATCCACATCTCCCACCACTGTAATATCCACATCTCCCCCACTGTAATATCCATATCTCCCACCACTGTAATATCCACATCTCCCACCACTGTAATATCCACATCTCCCCCCATTGTAATATCCACATCTCCCCACTGTAATATCCACATCTCCCCCACTGTAATATCCACATCTCCCCCACTGTAATATCCACATCTCCCCCACTGTAATATCCATATCTCCCCCCACTGTAATATCCACATCTCCCCACTGTAATATCCACATCTCCCCCACTGTAATATCCACATCTCCCCCACTGTAATATCCACATCTCCCCCCACTGTAATATCCACATCTCCCCCCACATCTCCCCCCATTGTAATATCCACATCTCCCCCCACTGTAATATCCACATCTCCCCCCACTGTAATATCCACATCTCCCCCACTGTAATATCCACATCTCCCCCCACTGTAATATCCACATCTCCCCCCACTGTAATATCCACATCTCCCCCCACTGTAATATCCACATCTCCCCCCACTGTAATATCCACATCTCCCCCCCCTGTAATATCCACAGTCTTCTCCCACTGTAATATCCACTCCCCCCACTGTAACATCCACATCTCCCCCACTCTAATAATCACATCTCCCCACTGTAATATCCACATCTCCCCGCTGTAATATCCACATCTCTCCCACTGTAATATCCACATCTCCCCCCCACTGTAATATCCACAATCTCCCCCCACTGTAATATCCACATTTCCCCACTGTAATATCCATATCTCCCCCACTGTAATATCCACATCTCCCCCACTGTAATATCCACTCCCCCCACTGTAATATCCATATCTCCCCCACTGTAATATCCACATCTCCCCCACTGTAATATCCACTCCCCCCACTGTAATATTCACATCTCCCCCACTGTAATATCCACATCTCTCCCCACTGTAATATCCACTCCCCCCACTGTAATATCCATATCTCCCCACTGTAATATCCACATCTCCCCCACTGTAATATCCACTCCCCCCACTGTAATATCCACATCTCCCCCACTGTAATATCCACATATGCCCCCACTGTAATATCCACATCTCCCCCCACTGTAATATCCACATCTCCCCCCACTGTAATATCCACATCTTCCCCCACTGTAATATCCACATCTCCCCCCACTGTAATATCCACATCTCCCCCCACTGTAATATCCACATCTTCCCCCACTGCAATATCCACATCTCCCCACTGTAATATCCACATCTCCCCCACTGTAATATCCACATCTCCCCCACTGTAATATCCACATCTCCCCCCACTGTAATATCCACTCCCCCCACTGTAATATCCACAATCTCCCCCCACTGTATTATCCATATCTCCCCCCACTGTAATATCCACATCTCCCCCACTGTAAATTCCACATCGCCCCCCCCACTGTAATATCCACAATCTCCCCCCACTGTAATATCCCCTCCCCCCACTGTAACATCCACATCTCCCCCGACTCTAATAACCACATCTCCCCACTGTAATATCCACATCTCCCCGCTGTAATAACCACATCTCTCCCACTGTAATATCCACATCCCCCCCCACTGTAATATCCACAACCCCCCCCACTGTAATATCCACATCTCCCCCCACTGTATTATCCACAATCTCCCCCACTGTAATATCCACATCTCCCCCACTGTAATATCCACTCCCCCCACTGTAATATCCACATCTCCCCCACTGTAATATCCACTCCCCCCACTGTAATATCCACATCTCCCCCACTGTAATATCCACATCTCCCCCCACTGTAATATCCACAATCTCCCCCCCCCCACTGTAATATCCACATCTCCCCCCACTGTAATATCCACATCTCTCCCACTGTAATATCCACAATCCCCCCCACTGTAATATCCACAATTACCCCAACTGTAATATCCACAATTACCCCCACTGTAATATCCACATCTCTCGCCAGTGTAATATCCACATCTCCTCCACTGTAATATCCACATCTCTCACCAGTGTAATATCCACATCTCCTCCACTTAATATCCACATCTCCCCACTGTAATATCCACTCCCCCCACTGTAATATCCACATCTCCCCCACTGTAATATCCACATCTCCCCACTGTAATATCCATATCTCCCCGCTGTAATATCCACATCTCCCACCACTGTAATATCCACATCTCCCCCACTGTAATATCCACATCTCCCCACTGTAATATCCATATCTCCCCGCTGTAATATCCACATCTCCCACCACTGTAATATCCACATCTCCCACCACTGTAATATCCACATCTCCCCCCATTGTAATATCCACATCTCCCCACTGTAATATCCACATCTCCCCCACTGTAATATCCACATCTCCCCCACTGTAATATCCATATCTCCCCCCACTGTAATATCCACATCTCCCCACTGTAATATCCACATCTCCCCACTGTAATATCCACATCTCCCCCCACTAATATCCATATCTCCCCCCACTGTAATATCCACATCTCCCCACTGTAATATCCACATCTCCCCCACTGTAATATCCACATCTCCCCCACTGTAATATCCACATCTCCCCCTACTGTAATATCCACATCTCCCCCCACATCTCCCCCCATTGTAATATCCACATCTCCCCCCACTGTAATATCCACATCTCCCCCCACTGTAATATCCACATCTCCCCCACTGTAATATCCACATCTCCCCCCACTGTAATATCCACATCTCCCACCACTGTAATATCCACATCTCTCCCCACTGTAACATCCACATCTCCCCCCACTCTAATAACCACATCTCCCCCACTGTAATATCCACATCTCCCCGCTGTAATATCCACATCTCCCACCACTGTAATATCCACATCTCCCACCACTGTAATATCCACATCTCCCCCCACTGTAATATCCACATCTCCCCCACTGTAATATCCACATCTCCCCCCTGTAATATCCACTCCCCCCACTGTAATATCCACAATCTCCCCCCACTGTATTATCCATATCTCCCCCCACTGTAATATCCACATCTCCCCCACTGTAAATTCCACATCGCCCCCCCCACTGTAATATCCACAATCTCCCCCCACTGTAATATCCACTCCCCCCACTGTAATATTCACATCTCCCCCACTGTAATATCCACATCTCTCCCACTGTAATATCCACTCCCCCCACTGTAATATCCACAATCTCCCCCACTGTATTATCCATATCTCCCCCACTGTTATATCCACATCTCCCCCACTGTAATATCCACATCTCCCCCACTGTAATATCCACTCCCCCCACTGTAATATCCACAATCTCCCTCCACTGTATTATCCATATCTCCCCCCACTGTAATATCCACATCTCCCCCACTGTAAATTCCACATCTCCCCCCACTCTAATAACCACATCTCCCCACTGTAATATCCACATCTCCCCGCTGTAATAACCACATCTCTCCCACTGTAATATCCACATCCCCCCCCCACTGTAATATCCACAACCCCCCCACTGTAATATCTACATCTCTCCCCACTGTAATATCCACATCTCCCCCACTGTAATATCTACATCTCCCCCCACTGTAATATCCACATCTCCCCACTGTAATATCCACATCTCCCCCACTGTAATATCCACATCTCCCCCCACTGTAATATCCACAATCTCCCCCACTGTAAAATCCACATCTCTCCCACTGTAATATCCACATCTCCCCACTGTAATATCCACATCTCCCCCACTGTAATATCCACTCCCCCCACTGTAACATCCACATCTCCCCCCACTCTAATAACCACATCTCCCCACTGTAATATCCACATCTCCCCGCTGTAATATCCACATCTCCCCCCACTGTAATATCCACATCTCCCACCACTCTAATAACCACATCTCCCCACTGTAATATCCACATCTCCCCCACTGTAATATCCACATCTCCCACCACTGTAATATCCACATCTCCCACCACTGTAATATCCACATCTCCCACCACTGTAATATCCACATCTCCCCACTGTAATATCCACATCTCCCCACTGTAATATCCACATCTCCCACCACTGTAATATCCACATCTCCCCCACTGTAATATCCACATCTCCCACCACTGTAATATCCACATCTCCCACCACTGTAATATCCACATCTCCCACCACTGTAATATCCACATCTCCCCACTGTAATATCCACATCTCCCCCACTGTAATATCCACATCTCCCCCACTGTAATATCCATATCTCCCCCCACTGTAATATCCACATCTCCCCACTGTAATATCCACATCTCCCCCACTGTAATATCCACATCTCCCCCACTGTAATATCCACATCTCCCCCCATTGTAATATCCACATCTCCCCCCACTGTAATATCCACATCTCCCCCCACTGTAATATCCACATCTCCCCCACTGTAATATCCACATCTCCCCCCACTGTAATATCCACACCTCCCCCACTGTAATATCCACAATCTCCCCCCACTGTAATATCCACTCCCCCCACTGTAACATCCACATCTCCCCCCACTCTAATAACCACATCTCCCCCCACTGTAATATCCACATCTCCCCCACTGTAATATCCACATCTCCCCCCACTGTAATATCCACATCTCCCCCACTGTAATATCCACATCTCCCCCACTGTAATATCCACTCCCCCCACTGTAATATCCACAATCTCCCCCCACTGTATTATCCATATCTCCCCCCACTGTATTATCCACATCTCCCCCACTGTAAATTCCACATCGCCCCCCCCATTGTAATATCCACAATCTCCCCCCACTGTAATATCCACTCCCCCCACTGTAATATTCACATCTCCCCCACTGTAATATCCACTCCCCCCACTGTAATATCCACAATCTCCCCCACTGTATTATCCATATCTCCCCCACTGTAATATCCACATCTCCCCCACTGTAATATCCACATCTCCCCCACTGTAATATCCACTCCCCCCACTGTAATATTCACAATCTCCCTCCACTGTATTATCCATATCTCCCCCCACTGTAATATCCACATCTCCCCCACTGTAAATTCCACATCTCCCCCCACTCTAATAACCACATCTCCCCACTGTAATATCCACATCTCCCCGCTGTAATAACCACATCTCTCCCACTGTAATATCCACATCCCCCCCCACTGTAATATCCACAACCCCCCCACTGTAATATCCACAACCCCCCCACTGTAATATCCACATCTCCCCCCACTGTAATATCCACATCTCCCCCACTGTAATATCCACTCCCCCCACTGTAATATCCACATCTCCCCCCACTGTAATATCCACTCCCCCCACTGTAATATCCACATCTCCCCCACTGTAATATCCACATCTCCCCCACTGTAATATCCACAATCCCCCCCCCCACTGTAATATCCACATCTCCCCCCACTGTAATATCCACATCTCCCCCCACTGTAATATCCACATCTCTCCCACTGTAATATCCACATTTCCCCCCCCACTGTAATATCCACAATCCCCCCCACTGTAATATCCACAATCTCCCACCACTGTAATATCCACATCTCCCCCCACTGTAATATCCACAATTACCCCCACTGTAATATCCACATCTCCCCCCACTGTAATATCCACAATTACCCCCACTGTAATATCCACATCTCTCGCCAGTGTAATATCCACATCTCCCCGCTGTAATATCCACATCTCCCACCACTGTAATATCCACATCTCCCCCACTGTAATATCCACATCTCCCCACTGTAATATCCACATCTCCCACCACTGTAATATCCACATCTCCCACCACTGTAATATCCACATCTCCCCCCATTGTAATATCCACATCTCCCCACTGTAATATCCACATCTCCCCCACTGTAATATCCACATCTCCCCCACTGTAATATCCATATCTCCCCCCACTGTAATATCCACATCTCCCCACTGTAATATCCACATCTCCCCTCTGTAATATCCACATCTCCCCCACTGTAATATCCACATCTCCCCCACTGTAATATCCACATCTCCCCCCATTGTAATATCCACATCTCCCCCCACTGTAATATCCACATCTCCCCCCACTGTAATATCCACATCTCCCCCCACTGTAATATCCACATTTCCCCCACTGTAATATCCACATCTCCCCCACTGTAATATCCACATCTCCCCCACTGTAATATCCATATCTCCCCCCACTGTAATATCCACATCTCCCCACTGTAATATCCACATCTCCCCTACTGTAATATCCACATGTCCCCCACTGTAATATCCACATCTCCCCCCATTGTAATATCCACATGTCCCACACTGTAATATCCACATCTCCCCCCATTGTAATATCCACATCTACCCCCACTGTAATATCCACATCTCCCCCATTGTAATATCCACTCCCCCCACTGCAATATACACATCTCCCCCCACTGTAATATCCACATCTCCCCCACTGTAATTTCCACATCTCCCCACTGTAATATCCACATCTCCCCCACTGTAATATCCACATTTCCCCCCCCACTGTAATATCCACATTTCCCCCACTGTAATATCCACATCTCCCCTTGTAATATCCACATTTCCCCCACTGTAATATCCACATCTCCCCCATTGTAATATCCACATCTCCCCCCAACTGTAATATCCACATCTCCCCCCACTGTAATATCCACAATCCCCCCCACTGTAATATCCACTCCCCCCACTGTAATATCCACATCTCCCCCACTGTAATATCCACTCCCCCCCCACTGTAATATCCACATCTCCCCCACTGTAATATCCACATCTCCCCCCACTGTAATATCCACAATCTCCCCCCACTGTAATATCCACATCTCCCCAATGTAATATCCACATCCCCCCCCCACTGTAATATCCACAATCCCCCCCACTGTAATATCCACATCTCCCCACTGTAATATCCACAATCTCCCACCACTGTAATACCCACAATCTCCCACCACTGTAATATCCACATCTCTCGCCAGTGTAATATCCACATCTCCCCACTGTAATATCCACATCTCTCCCCACTGTAATATCCACATCTCCCCCACTGTAATATCCACATCTCCCCCGCTGTAATATCCACATCTCCCCCCACTGTAATATCCACATCTCCCCCAGTGTAATATCCATATCTTCCCCCACTGTAATATCCACATCTTCCCCACTGTAATATCCACTCCCCCCACTGTAATATCCACATCTCCCCCCACTGTAATATCCACATCTCTCCCCACTGTAATATCCACATCTCCCTCCACTGTAATATCTACATCTCCCCCCACTGTAATATCCACATCTCCCCCACTGTAATATCCACATCTCCCCCCACTGTAATATCCACATCTCCCCCCACTGTAATAGCCACTCCCCCCACTGTAATATCCACATCTCCCCCACTGTAATATCCACATCTCCCCCACTGTAACATCCACATCTCCCCCCACTCTAATAACCACATCTCCCCACTGTAATATCCACATCTCCCCCCACTGTAACATCCACATCTCCCCCCACTCTAATAACCACATCTCCCCACTGTAATATCCACATCTCCCCGCTGTAATATCCACATCTCCCCCACTGTAATATCCACATCTCCCACCACTGTAATATCCACATCTCCCACCACTGTAATATCCACATCTACCCCATTGTAATATCCACATCTCCCCACTGTAATATCCACATCTCCCCCACTGTAATATCTACATCTCTCCCACTGTAATATCCACATCTCCCCCCACTGTAATATCCACATCTCCCCACTGTATTATCCACATCTCCCCCACTGTAATATCCACATCTCCCCCACTGTAATATCCACATCTCCCCGCATTGTAATATCCACATCTCCCCCACTGTAATATCCACATCTCCCCCATTGTAATATCCACTCCCCCCACTGCAATATACACATCTCCCCCACTGTAATATCCACATCTCCCCCACTGTAATATCCACATCTCCCCCACTGTAATATCCACATCTCCCCCCCACTGTAATATCCACATTTCCCCCACTGTAATATCCACATCTCCCCCCACTGTAATATCCACATCTCCCCCCACTGTAATATCCACATCTCCCCCATTGTAATATCCACATCTCCCCCACTGTAATATCCACATCTCCCCCCACTGTAATATCCATATATCCCCCACTGTAATATCTACATCTCCCCCCACTGTAATATCCACATCTCCCCCACTGTAATATCCACATCTCCCCCCACTGTAATATCCACATCTCCCCCCACTGTAATATCCACATCTCCCCCACTGTAATATCCACATCTCCCCCACTGTAATATCCACATCTCCCCCACTGTAACATCCACATCTCCCCCCACTCTAATAACCACATCTCCCCACTGTAATATCCACATCTCCCCCCACTGTAACATCCACATCTCCCCCCACTCTAATAACCACATCTCCCCACTGTAATATCCACATCTCCCCGCTGTAATATCCACATCTCCCCCACTGTAATATCCACATCTCCCACCACTGTAATATCCACATCTCCCACCACTGTAATATCCACATCTCCCACCACTGTAATATCCACATCTACCCCATTGTAATATCCACATCTCCCCACTGTAATATCCACATCTCCCCCACTGTAATATCTACATCTCTCCCACTGTAATATCCACATCTCCCCCCACTGTAATATCCACATCTCCCCACTGTAGTATCCACATCTCCCCCACTGTAATATCCACATCTCCCCCACTGTAATATCCACATCTCCCCGCATTGTAATATCCACATCTCCCCCACTGTAATATCCACATCTCCCCCATTGTAATATCCACTCCCCCCACTGCAATATACACATCTCCCCCACTGTAATATCCACATCTCCCCCACTGTAATATCCACATCTCCCCCACTGTAATATCCACATCTCCCCCCCACTGTAATATCCACATTTCCCCCACTGTAATATCCACATCTCCCCCATTGTAATATCCACATCTCCCCCCACTGTAATATCCACATCTCCCCCCACTGTAATATCCACATCTCCCCCATTGTAATATCCACATCTCCCCCACTGTAATATCCACATCTCCCCCACTGTAATATCCACATCTCCCCCCACTGTAATATCCATATATCCCCCACTGTAATATCCACATCTCCCCTACAATTGTCTGCTTGCTTACCACTACACAAGCAGATCCACGAGCAGTTGGGGCGGGTGATGATGACGTCAGCGCGCCGCTCACCTAGGCTGCCGCCGGGTGTACCAAGATGGCCGCCGCTCTGGAGCTAGGCCGAAGCCGGGCCCTTTCCTATGGGCTCAATCTGAGGATCAGCACAACACGCGATCCGTGGATTGAGAGGCGAGAGCCAGATGCGGCCATCAAAAGAGCCACATCTGGCTCGCGAGCCATAGGTTCCCGACCCCTGGTTTATGATGTTCCAGAAAAACAGATGATTTGTGTAGTGAACAAATCAGGAGGTGAACATGTTTCAGAAATTACGCAAACATATGAGAATGTATGGGTGAACTAGAAATACTGTTGTAAAAGGAGGATTTGGATTTTGTGGGAATTTCAGAGACCTGGTTCAACAGCTCTCATAATTGGCTGGCAAACATTCAAGGGTATACCCTGTACCGCAAGGATAGAGAGGGTAAAAAAGGGGGAGGGGTATGCCTATATATCAAGAATAATGTACAAGCGAATGTGAGAGATGACATCACTGAGGGAGCTAGAGAGCAGGTGGAATCCTTATGGGTAGAGCTCCAAAGGGATGAAGCTAAGGGGAAAATAATACTGGGAGTATGCTATAGGCCCCCTAACCTGAGGGAGGAAGTGGAGACGGATCTCCTATCACAAATTGGATTAGCAGCAAGGATGGGAAGTGTTATCATAATGGGGGATTTTAATTATCCAGACATAGACTGGGCGGAGGGAACCGCGCATTCATTTAAGGCTCGCCAGTTCCTTAATGTCTTGCAGGACAATTTTATGGGTCAGATGGTAGACGCACCAACTAGAAATAAAACATTACTGGATCTACTGATTACCAACAATACAGACCTGATCACAGATGTGGAAATACGGGGCAATTTAGGTAACAGCGATCACAGGTCAATTAGTTTCAGTATAAATCACACAAATAGGAAACATGAAGGGAACACAAAGACACTGAATTTCAAAAGAGCCAACTTCCCTAAACTACAAACCTTGCTAAAAGGCATAAATTGGGATAAAATATTAGGAACAAAGAATACAGAGGAGAGATGGGTTTGCTTTAAGAGCATATTAAATAAGGGCATTAGCCAATGTATCCCATTGGGTAATAAATTTAAAAGAGCGAACAAAAATCCTGGATGGCTTAACTCCAATGTAAAAATGCATATAAAAGCAAAGGAGAAGGCCTTCAAAAAATACAAGGTTGAGGGATCATCCTCAGCATTCAGACTTTATAAAGAATGCAATAAGAAATGTAAGGGTGCAATTAGGACGGCTAAGATAGAACATGAAAGACACATAGCGGAGGAGAGCAAAAAAATCCCAAGAAATTCTTTAAGTACCGTATTTATCGGCGTATAACACGCACCGGCGTATAACACGCACCCCAATTTAGGAGGGAATTTTAAGGAAAAAAAAACTTTTAGGAGGGAAGTTGAAGGGGAAAAAACTTACATTTAAATGCCCATCATTGCAGCCTTCTCAGTGCAGCCTTGTCAGTGCAGCCTTCTCAGTGCAGCCTTCTCAGTGTAGCCATGTCAGTGCAGCCATGTCAGTGCAGCCTTGTCAGTGCAGCCATGTCAGTGCAGCCTTGTCAGTGCAGCCTTCCCCAGTGCAGCCTTCCCCAGTGCAGCCTTGTCAGTGCAGCCTTCCCCAGTGCAGCCTTGCCCCAGTGCAGCCTTCCCCAGTGAAGCCTTGTCAGTGCAGCCTTCCCCAGTGCAGCCTTGCCCCAGTGCAGGCTTCGATCCCCTGTCCCTGCTTCCTGGGCTTCAAAATCGCCGAATGTGATTTGAAAATGGCGCCGCCGGCGCCGAAATACACAGAGCCGGTCCTCAGCTCTTTCCGGCGGCTCTCGTTCACCTTCGGCTCCACTCGTAGTCCCGAGCGGAGCTATCCGAGTAGGTTCGGATAGCTCCGCTCGGGACTACGAGTGGAGCCGAAAGTAAACGAGAGCCACCGGAAAGAGCCGAGGACTGGCTCTGTGTATTTCGGCGCCGGCGGTGCCATTTTCAAATCGCGATTTTGAAATTTTGACAGCTCGGGATCGCAGGGGATCTGTGTATAACACGCACCTGCGACTTTCCCCTGATTTTAAGGGGAAAAAAGTGCGTGTTATACGCCGATAAATACGGTATGTAAACAGTAAAAAAGGGAGGACAGACCATATTGGCCCCATAAAGAATGAGGAAGGACATCTGGTTATAAAGGATGGGGAGATGGCAAAGGTATTGAACTTATTCTTCTCCTCAGTCTTCACGAGTGAATCGGGGGGCTTCAGTAACCAAAACTGCAGTGTTTATCCTCATGACACAACACAGGAAACACCTCCATGGTTAACAGAGGACGGAATTAAAATTAGACTTGAGAAACTTAACATTAATAAATCACCGGGACCAGATGGCTTGCATCCGAGGGTACTTAGGGAACTCAGTCAGGTGATTGCCAGACCGTTGTTCCTAATTTTTACAGACAGTCTATTGACTGGAATGGTACCAGCTGATTGGAGAAAAGCCAATATAGCATCAATATTTAAAAAGGGCCCAAAAAACATCCCTGGGAATTACAGACCAGTTAGCTTAACATCAATAGTATGTAAACTCTTGGAGGGGATGATAAGGGACTATATACAAGATTTTAGTAATAAGAACTATATCATTAGCAGTAATCAGCATGGATTCATGAAGAATCGTTCTTGCCAAACCAATCTATTAACCTTCTATGAGGAGGTGAGTTGCCATCTAGATAAAGGAAGGCCGTAGACGTGGTGTATCTGGATTTTGCAAAAGCGTTTGACACAGTTCCCCATAAACGTTTACTGTACAAAATAAGGTCAGTTGGCATGGACCATAGGGTGAGTACATGGATTGAAAACTGGCTACAAGGGCGTGTTCAGAGGGTGGTGATAAATGGGGAGTACTCAGAATGGTCAGGGGTGGGTAGTGGGGTTCCCCAGGGTTCTGTGCTGGGGCCAATCCTATTTATTTGTTTATAAATGACCTGGAGGATGGGATAAACAGTTCAATCTCTGTATTTGCAGACGATACTAAGCTAAGCAGGGCAATAACTTCTCCGCAGGATGTGGAAACCTTGCAAAAAGACCTGAACAAATTAATGGGGTGGGCAACTACATGGCAAATGAGGTTAACTGTAGAAAAATGTAAAATAATGCATTTGGGTGGCAAAAATATGAATGCAATCTATACACTGGGGGGAGAACCTCTGGGGGAATCTAGGATGGAAAAGGACCTGGGGGTCCTAGTAGATGATAGGCTCAGCAATAGCATGCAATGCCAAGCTGCTGCTAATAAAGCAAACAGAATATTGGCATGCATTAAAAGGGGGATCAACTCCAGAGATAAAACGATAATTCTCCCGCTCCACAAGACTCTGGTCCAGCCGCACCTGGAGTATGCTGTCCAGTTCTGGGCACCAGTCCTCAGGAGGGATGTACTGGAAATGGAGTGAGTACAAAGAAGGGCAACAAAGCTAATAAAGGGTCTGGAGGATCTTAGTTATGAGGAAAGGTTGCGAGCTCTGAACTTATTCTTTCTGGAGAAGAGACGCTTGAGAGGGGATATGATTTCAATTTACAAATACTGTACTGGTGACCCCACAATAGGGATAAAACTTTTTCGTAGAAGAGAGTTTAACCACTTGACCACTGGGCACTTAAACCCCCTTCCTAACCAGACCAATTTTCAGCTTTCGGTGCTCTCACACTTTGAATGACAATTACTCAGTCATACAACACTTTACCCATATGAAATTTTTGTCCTTTTTTTTCACACAAATAGAGCCTTCTTTTGGTGGTATTTAATCACCGTTGGGTTTTTTATTTTTTGCGCTATAAAAGAAAAAAGACTGAAAATTTGGTAAAAAAATTAATTTTTCTTTGTTTCTGTTATAAAATTTAGCAAATTAGTAATTTTTCTTCGTAAATTTTGGCCAAAATTTATACTGCTACATATCTTTGGTAAAAATAAGTACAACTTGGTGTATATTATTTGGTCTTTGTGAATGTTAGAGAGTCCAAAAGCTATGGTGCCAATATCTGAAAATTGATCACACCTGAAGTACTGACGGCCTATCTCATTTCTTGAGACCCTAACATGCCAGAAAAGTACAAATACCTCCCAAATGACCCCTACTTGGAAAGAAGACATTCCAAGGTATTTAGAAAGATGCATGGTGAGTTTTTTTGAAATTGTCATTTTTTCCCACAATTCTTTGCAAAATCAAGATTTTTTTTTTTCTTTCTTTTTTTTCACAAAATTGTCATATTAGAAGGTTATTTCTCACACACCGCATATGCATACCACAAATTACACCCCAAAACACATTCTGCTATTACTCCCGAGTACGGCGATACCACTTGTGTGAGACTTTTACACAGCGTGGCCACATACAGAGGCCCAACATGCAGGGAGCACCTCCAGGCGTTCTGGAGCACCCAGGCCAATTCTTATATTTCTCTCCTACATGTAAAAATAATAATTTATTTGCTAGAAAATTACATAGAACCCCAAAACATTATATAAATATTTATTTAAGCAAAGACCCTAGAGAATACAATGGCGGTTGTTGCAACTTTTTATCTCGCACGGTATTTGCGCAGCAATTTTTAGAACGCGTTTTTTTGGGAAAAAAAAACAAAACAGTAAAGTTAGCCCAATGTTTTTGCATAATGTGAAAGATGAAGTTACGCCAAGTAAATAGATACCTAACATGTCACCCTTCAAAATTGCACACTCTCGTGGAATGGTGCCAAACGTCACTACTTAAAAGTCTCCATAGGTGACGCTTTAAAATTTTTTACTGGTTACATGTTTTGAATTACAGAGGAGGTCTAGGGCCAAAATTATTGCTCTCGCTCCAACGTTCGCAGTGATACCTCACATGTGTGGTTTGAACACCGTTTTCATATGTGGGCGGGACTTACGTATGTGTTCGCTTCTGCATGCGAGCACACGGACATGGGCGCTTTAAAAAATTTTTTTTTTTTTTTATTGTTTATTTTACTTTATTTATTTTAGTTTGACACTTTTTCCCCCCCAAAAAAATTTTTGATCACTTTTATTTCTATTACAAGGAATGTAAACATCCCATGTAATAGGAATATGGCATCACAGGTCCTCTTTACAGAGATATGGGGTCAATAAGACCTCACATCTCACCTCTAGGCTGTGCCTGAAATAAAAAAAAAAAAAAAAAACGATCTTGGCTTCGATCGTAGTGGTGAGTCGGTAGAAGCACCGGAGGGTGGCGGGAAGGGGGGGGTGTCCCCTCTCGCCTCCCATAAGAACGATCAAGCAGTGGAACAGCCGCTATGATCATTCTTATGGTGTAGGAAATCGCCGGCTAAAAAAGCTGATATCTGAATGATGCCTGTAGCTGCAGGCATCATTCAGATATCCCGCTCAAAGTCAAGGACGTCATATGACTGTGGGCGGGAACTGGTTAAAAATTGCGGAGTATTGCGGGGTATTGCAGAGTATTGCGGAGTAGTGCAGGGTATATTGCAGGGTATATTGCAGAGTATTGCGGGGTATATTGCAGAGTATTGCTGGGTATATTGCAGAGTATTGCTGGCTATATTGCAGAGTAGTGCCGGGTATATTGCAGAGTATTGCGGAGTAGTGCAGGGTATATTGCAGGGTATATTGCAGAGTATTGCTGGTTATATTGCAGAGTATTGCTGGGTATATTGCAGAGTAGTGTCGGGTATATTGCAGAGTATTGCGGAGTAGTGCAGGGTATATTGCTGGGTATATTGCAGAGTATTGCGGGGTATATTGCAGAGTAGTGCCGGGTATATTGCAGGGTATATTGCTGGGTATATTGCAGAGTAGTGCCGGGTATATTGCAGAGTAGTGCCGGGTATATTGCAGAGTATTGTCGGGTATATTGCAGAGTAGTGCCGGGTATATTGCAGAGTATTGCGGGGTATTATGCAGAGTATTGCAGGGTATTATGCAGAGTATTGCAGGGTATTATGCAGAGTATTGCAGGGTATTATGCAGGGATGGCTGAGCATGGAGGGATGGATGGATGTGACTACAATTGTCACTGAGCACCGCTGTGGGCACTACACATGCAGCCCACAGCGGTGCTGCCATCCGATCCCTCCCCCTCTCCCCTCACACTGTACCAATCGGTACAGAGAGGGGAGGGAGGAACCGGCGTCATGACATGACGCCGGTCTGTTGACATGTGATCGCTCCGGGGTCACGGAAGTTCTCGGGTGCGCGCCCCAGGGGGCGCGCGAGAGCAGTATTCTGGGAGGACGTCCATGGACGTCCACCCAGAACTAGCCGACCGCGCTGTAGCCGTCTTTCAGCTATGGCCCGGTCTGCAAGTGGTTAATAAGACTCGTGGCCACTCATTACAATTAGAAGAAAAGAGGTTTAACCTTAAACTACGTAGAGGGTTCTTTACTGTAAGAGCGGCAAGGATGTGGAATTCCCTTCCACAGGCGGTGGTCTCAGCGGGGAGCATTGATAGCTTCAAGAAACTATTAGATAATCACCTGAATGACCGCAACATACAGAGATATGTAATGTAATACTGACATATAATCACACACATAGATTGGACTTGATGGACTTGTGTCTTTTTTCAACCTCACCTACTATGTAACTATGTAACTATGTATCTATTGAACCTAGTTGTTCAGACTGTGAAGCTTTTTGTAACTATATTGAACATTTAGAGAATGAAATGGAAATGCAGAATGTTACAATTTCAAAAAACAAACATATCTCGGTGGTTACAACAAAGAATATCAAAACGCAGTCAGAAATGGCTAAATAGTCTTCTATACCAGATTCTCCTATTGAATTAGATGATCCAAGTGAAGGGGAGATTCAAAAACAAAAGTTATTAGATAGAGCGTCTAAACTTAAGTTGCAAATACATGATCAGTTTTAGATTTTAGAGCAGATGCGTTTCACAACGGGGATGTCTTTGAAAGTTTTTGTGATCGTTTAAACTTGAGTGATGATCAAAGGAATAGAATTGTCTGTCTATGGGTTCCTAATTTCATGGCAAAGCAATTAATCAAATCGCCATATCTTGATAATAATGGAACTGAAGTTAACAGTGATGCATTTGAGAGATTGCGACAGTTATTACTATGTATTACGGGGGACGAAACACCAACGGCAGAAATATTGGACTCTTTAAGAGTTACAACACATGATGACCCTTTTCATTTTAGAGAGAAATTTGCTAAGGCTTTCAAGATGGTATTTGCATTGGAGGATGATACCCCGGCATTAATAAATGCATTTGTTTGAAATTTTACATACTTAGATCAAGCATCAATGGTCTTGGCTAGTCAAAAAAGATTTAGATGACGCAACCTCAGTTTTTGATACTGTAAGAAGACAATCAACATGCACTCGAGTGGCCTGCGAGTGCACGCAGGTCTGTGAGTGGACGTAGGTCTGCGAGTGGCCTGCGAGTGCACGTAGGTCTGCGAGTGCACGTAGGTCTGCGAGTTGCCTGCGAGTGCACGTAGGTCTGCGAGTGCACGTAGGTCTGCAAGTGGTCTGCGAGTGCATGTAGGTCTATGAGTGCACGTAGGTCTACTGATTACCAACAATACAGACCTGATCACGGATGTGGAAATACGGGGCAATTTAGGTAACAGCGATCACAGGTCAATTCGTTTCAGTATAAATCACACAAGTAGGAAACATAAAGGGAATACAAAGACACTGAATTTCAAAGGAGCCAACTTCCCTAAACTACAAACCTTGCAAAAAGGCATACATTAGGATAAAATATTAGGAACAAAGAATACGGAGGAGAGATGGGTTTGCTTTAAGAGTATATTAAATAAGGGCATTAGCCAATGTATCCCATTGGGTAATAAATTTAAAAGAGCGAACAAAAGTCCTGGATGGCTTAACTCCAATGTAAAAATGCATATAAAAGCAAAGGAGAAGGCCTTCAAAAAATACTAGGTTGAGGGATCATCCTCAGCATTCAGAATTTATAAAGAATGCAACAAGAAATGTAAGGGTGCAATTAGGACGGCTAAGATAGAACATGAAAGACACATAGAGGAGGAGAGCAAAAAAAATCCCAAGAAATTCTTTAGGTATGTAAACAGTAAAAAAGGGAGGACTGACCATATTGGCCCCACAGAGGCGGCTCTTTAATTAGGCAAATTAGGCGATTGCCTTAGGACCTCGCCCTCACAAGGGCCTCGCAGGCCGTGGCAGCCTAATTTGCCTGACAGGAGACAGTGTGTGGGGACTCGGGAGTGGAACGGTCAGTGTGCACAAGCAAGCCGGCTGCCAGTGGCGGGGTGAGCGAGCGAGCGGGCGGGTGCTGCACATAGACGCCGGCGCTGCCTGTCTGAGCTGATGATGAACCTCGGCGGACGAGGTAGATGACATCATCTCGGCTCAGTTGGGCTGCATCCAATAACAGGCTCCACCGCCACGGCGCCGTCCTCCTAGCCTGTCCCCCAGTCGGCGGCCCCAGTGCATGGCGGGAGTTGTAGTTCTTCACAGCACAGACAAGAGACTTGGCCCTCTGGTGCCTGTGCTCTGCACAGACTACAACTCCCAGATTGCACTGCATGAGGGAGCTCAAAGACAACATCACCTGTCGCTGGCTCCTTATGCTGCCTTTAGTAGTGTAGGGGACCGAGGAGCAGGTACAGTACATCATCATGCTGTCTGTACATTACCCTGTCTTTCTATGGTCTCATGGTCTTTACCCTGTCTGTCCCCAGTACCCTGTCTGTCTCATAGTCTGTCTCATGGTCAGTCTCATGGTCTGTCCCCAGTACCCCATCTGTCTCATGGTCTGTCTCACGGTCTGTCCCCAGTACCCCGTCTGTCTCATGGTCTGTCTCACGGTCTGTCCCCAGTACCCCGTCTGTCTCACGGTCTGTCCCCAGTACCCCGTCTGTCTCACGGTCTGTCCCCAGTACCCCGTCTGTCTCACGGTCTGTCCCCAGTACCCCGTCTGTCTCACGGTCTGTCCCCAGTACCCCGTCTATCTCATGGTCTGTCTCACGGTCTGTCCCCAGTACCCCGTCTGTCTCACGGTCTGTCCCCAGTACCCCGTCTGTCTCACGGTCTGTCCCCAGTACCCCGTCTGTCTCACGGTCTGTCCCCAGTACCCCGTCTGTCTCACGGTCTGTCCCCAGTACCCCGTCTGTCTCACGGTCTATGCCCAGTACCCCGTCTGTCTCACGGTCCGTCCCCAGTACCCTGTCTGTCTCACAGTCTATCCCCAGTAACCTGTCTGTCTCATGGTCTGTCTCACGGTCTGTCCCCAGTACCCTGTCTGTCTCACGTTCTGTCCCCAGTACCCTGTCTGTCTCATGGTCTGTCCCCAGTACCCTGTCTGTCTCACGGTCTGTCCCCAGTACCCTGTCTGTCTCACGGTCTGTCCCCAGTACCCTGTCTGTCTCACGGTCTGTCCCCAGTACCCTGTCTGTCCCCAGTACCCTGTCTGTCTCAAGGTCTGTCCCCAGTACCCTGTCTGTCTCACAGTCTGTCCCCAGTACCCTGTGTCTCACGGTCTGTCCCCAGTACCCTGTCTGTCTCATGGTCTGTCCCCAGTACCCTGTCTGTCTCACGGTCTGACCCCAGTAACCTGTCTGTCTCACGGTCTGTCCCCAGTAACCTGTCTGTCTCACGATCTGTCCCCAGTACCCTGTCTGTCTCATGGTCTGTCCCCAGTACCCTGTCTATCTCACGGTCTGTCCCCAGTACCCTGTCTGTCCCCAGTACCCTGTCTGTCTCACGGTCTGTCCCCAGTACCATGTCTGTTTCACGGTCTGTCCCCAGTACCCTGTCTGTCTCACGGTCTGTCCCCAGTACCCTGTCTGTCTCACGGTCTGTCCCCAGTACCCTATCTGTCCCCAGTACCCTGTCTGTCTCACGGTCTGTCCCCAGTACCCTGTCTGTCTCACGGTCTGTCCCCAGTACCCTGTCTGTCTCACGGTCTGCCCCCAGTACCCTGTCTGTCTCATGGTCTGTCCCCAGTACCCTGTCTGTCTCACGGTCTGTCCCCAGTACCCTGTCTGTCTCACGGTCTGTCCCCAGTAACCTGTCTGTCTCACGGTCTGTCCCCAGTAACCTGTCTGTCTCATGGTCTGTCTCACGATCTGTCCCCAGTACCCTGTCTGTCTCACGGTCTGTCCCCAGTACCCTGTCTGTCTCACGGTCTGTCCCCAGTACCCTGTCTGTCCCCAGTACCCTGTCTGTCTCACAGTCTGTCCCCAGTACCCTGTCTGTCCCCAGTACCCTGTCTGTCTCACGGTCTGTCCCCAGTACCCTGTCTGTCTCACGGTCTGTCCCCAGTACCCTGTCTGTCTCACGGTCTGTCCCCAGTACCCTGTCTGTCTCATGGTCTGTCTCACGGTCTGTCTCCAGTACCCTGTCTGTCTCACGGTCTGTCCCCAGTACCCTGTCTGTCTCACGGTCTGTCCCCAGTACCCTGTCTGTCCCCAGTACCCTGTCTGTCTCACGGTCTGTCCCCAGTACCCTGTCTGTCTCACGGTCTGTCCCCAGTAACCTGTCTGTCTCACGGTCTGTCCCCAGTAACCTGTCTGTCTCACGGTCTGTCCCCAGTACCCTGTCTGTCTCACGGTCTGTCCCCAGTACCCTGTCTGTCTCACGGTCTGTCCCCAGTACCCTGTCTGTCTCACGGTCTGTCCCCTGTACCCTGTCTGTCTCAGGGTCTGTCCCTAGTACCCTGTCTGTCTCACGGTCTGTCCCCAGTACCCTGTCTGTCTCACGGTCTGTCCCCAGTACCCTGTCTGTCCCCAGTACCCTGTCTGTCTCACGGTCTGTCCCCAGTACCCTGTCTGTCTCACGGTCTGTCCCCAGTACCCTGTCTGTCTCACGGTCTGTCCCCAGTACCCTGTCTGTCTCACGGTCTGTCCCCAGTACCCTGTCTGTCTCATGGTCTGTCTCACGGTCTGTCCCCAGTACCCTGTCTGTCTCACGGTCTGTCCCCAGTACCCTGTCTGTCTCACGGTCTGTCCCCAGTACCCTGTCTGTCCCCAGTACCCTGTCTGTCTCACAGTCTGTCCCCAGTACCCTGTCTGTCTCACGGTCTGTCCCCAGTAACCTGTCTGTCTCACGGTCTGTCGCCAGTAACCTGTCTGTCTCACGGTCTGTCCCCAGTACCCTGTCTGTCTCACGGTCTGTCCCCAGTACCCTGTCTGTCTCACGGTCTGTCCCCAGTACCCTGTCTGTCTCACGGCCTGTCCCCAGTACCCTGTCTGTCTCAGGGTCTGTCCCCAGTACCCTGTCTGTCTCACGGTCTGTCCCCAGTACCCTGTCTGTCTCACAGTCTGTCCCCAGTACCCTGTCTGTCTCAGGGTCTGTCCCCAGTACCCTGTCTGTCTCAGGGTCTGTCCCCAATACCCTGTCTGTCTCACGGTCTGTCCCCGGTACCCTGTCTGTCCCCAGTACCCTGTCTGTCTCACAGTCTGTCCCCAGTACCCTGTCTGTCTCACGGTTTGTCCCCAGTACCCTGTCTGTCTCACGGTCTGTCCCCAGTAACCTGTCTGTCTCAGGGTCTGTCCCCAGTACCCTGTCTGTCTCAGGGTCTGTCCCCAATACCCTGTCTGTCTCACGGTCTGTCCCCGGTACCCTGTCTGTCCCCAGTACCCTGTCTGTCTCACAGTCTGTCCCCAGTACCCTGTCTGTCTCACGGTTTGTCCCCAGTACCCTGTCTGTCTCACGGTCTGTCCCCAGTAACCTGTCTGTCTCAGGGTCTGTCCCCAGTACCCTGTCTGTCTCACGGTCTGTCCCCAGTACCCTGTCTGTCTCACGGTCTGTCCCCAGTACCCTGTCTGTCTCACGGTCTGTCCCCAGTACCCTGTCTGTCTCACGATCTGTCCCCAGTACCCTGTCTGTCTCATGGTCTGTCTCACGGTCTGTCCCCAGTACCCTGTCTGTCTCACGGTCTGTCCCCAGTACCCTGTCTGTCTCACGGTCTGTCCCCAGTACCCTGTCTGTCTAACGATCTGTCCCCATTACCCTGTCTGTCCCACGGTCTGTCCCCAGTACCCTGTCTGTCCCATGGTCTGTCCCCAGTACCCTGTCTGTCTCATGGTCTGTCTCACGGTCTGTCCCCAGTACCCTGTCTGTCTCACGGTCTGTCCCCAGTACCCTGTCTGTCTCATGGTCTGTCTCACGGTCTGTCCCCAGTACCCTGTCTGTCTCACGGTCTGTCCCCAGTACCCTGTCTGTCTCACGGTCTGTCCCCAGTACCCTGTCTGTCTAACGGTCTGTCCCCATTACCCTGTCTGTCCCACGGTCTGTCCCCAGTACCCTGTCTGTCTCATGGTCTGTCCCCAGTACCCTGTCTGTCTCACGGTCTGTCCCCAGTACCCTGTCTGTCTAACGGTCTGTCCCCATTACCCTGTCTGTCCCACGGTCTGTCCCCAGTACCCTGTCTGTCTCACGATCTGTCCCCAGTACCCTGTCTGTCTCATGGTCTGTCTCACGGTCTGTCCCCAGTACCCTGTCTGTCTCACGGTCTGTCCCCAGTACCCTGTCTGTCTCACGGTCTGTCCCCAGTACCCTGTCTGTCTAACGGTCTGTCCCCATTACCCTGTCTGTCCCACGGTCTGTCCCCAGTACCCTGTCTGTCTCATGGTCTGCCCCCAGTACCCTGTCTGTCTCATGGTCTGCCCCCAGTACCCTGTCTGTCTCACGGTCTGCCCCCAGTACCCTGTCTGTCTCACGGTCTGCCCCCAATACCCTGTCTGTCTCACGGTCTGCCCCCAGTACCCTGTCTGTCTCACGGTCTGTCCCCAGTAACCTGTCTGTCTCAGGGTCTGTCCCCAGTACCCTGTCTGTCTCACGGTCTGTCCCCAGTACCCTGTCTGTCTCACGGTCTGTCCCCAGTACCCTGTCTGTCTCACGGTCTGTCCCCAGTACCCTGTCTGTCTCACGGTCTGTCCCCAGTACCCTGTCTGTCTAACGGTCTGTCCCCATTACCCTGTCTGTCCCACGGTCTGTCCCCAGTACCCTGTCTGTCTCATGGTCTGCCCCCAGTACCCTGTCTGTCTCATGGTCTGCTCCCAGTACCCTGTCTGTCTCACGGTTTGTCCCCAGTACCCTGTCTGTCTCACGGTCTGTCCCCAGTAACCTGTCTGTCTCAGGGTCTGTCCCCAGTACCCTGTCTGTCTCACGGTCTGTCCCCAGTACCCTGTCTGTCTCACGGTCTGTCCCCAGTACCCTGTCTGTCTCACGGTCTGTCCCCAGTACCCTGTCTGTCTCACGATCTGTCCCCAGTACCCTGTCTGTCTCATGGTCTGTCTCACGGTCTGTCCCCAGTACCCTGTCTGTCTCACGGTCTGTCCCCAGTACCCTGTCTGTCTCACGGTCTGTCCCCAGTACCCTGTCTGTCTAACGGTCTGTCCCCATTACCCTGTCTGTCCCACGGTCTGTCCCCAGTACCCTGTCTGTCCCATGGTCTGTCCCCAGTACCCTGTCTGTCTCATGGTCTGTCTCACGGTCTGTCCCCAGTACCCTGTCTGTCTCACGGTCTGTCCCCAGTACCCTGTCTGTCTCATGGTCTGTCTCACGGTCTGTCCCCAGTACCCTGTCTGTCTCACGGTCTGTCCCCAGTACCCTGTCTGTCTCACGGTCTGTCCCCAGTACCCTGTCTGTCTAACGGTCTGTCCCCATTACCCTGTCTGTCCCACGGTCTGTCCCCAGTACCCTGTCTGTCTCACGATCTGTCCCCAGTACCCTGTCTGTCTCATGGTCTGTCTCACGGTCTGTCCCCAGTACCCTGTCTGTCTCACGGTCTGTCCCCAGTACCCTGTCTGTCTCACGGTCTGTCCCCAGTACCCTGTCTGTCTAACGGTCTGTCCCCATTACCCTGTCTGTCCCACGGTCTGTCCCCAGTACCCTGTCTGTCTCATGGTCTGCCCCCAGTACCCTGTCTGTCTCATGGTCTGCCCCCAGTACCCTGTCTGTCTCACGGTCTGCCCCCAGTACCCTGTCTGTCTCACGGTCTGCCCCCAATACCCTGTCTGTCTCACGGTCTGCCCCCAGTACCCTGTCTGTCTCACGGTCTGCCCCCAGTACCCTGTCTGTCTCACGGTCTGTCCCCAGTAGCCTGTCTGTCTCATTGTCTGTCCCCAGTACCCTGTCTGTCTCATGGTCTGTACCCTGTCTGTCTATGGTCTCATGGTCTGTACCCTGTCTCAGTGCTGTGTCTTGGCCTAGGCTGACAAGGCCCAGGCCTAGGGCGGCACTTTGCAGGGGTGGCAAAAAAGCCGCCCCACACGAAAAAAAGCCCCCCCGAACCATCCTCCCGAGTCCCGGCTCCTGTGGCCACCTCCTGCACAAATACAGCCCCGGGCAGGCGGGCGGGCGGCCGGCTTGCTGTATGTAGTGCCGCACTTGTAAATATTATGGCCGTGCTTGGCCGGGGGGGACTGGCGCCACCATAAGCGGCGGGTGACTCTCCAGCCTGGCTGCACGTAGTTTGTCCCCTGGCAACATTTGATAGGCACAGTGACAGCATTTGATGGGGCACAGTGGAGGCATTTGATGGGACACAGTCAGTGGCAGCATTTGATGGGGCACAGTGGCAGCATTTGATGGGGCACAGTGGCGGCATTTGATGGTACAGTGAGGCTGCAATTAATGGAGGTATTTTTTTTAGTTTTTTTGCGCCCCTCCAAAAATTTTGAGCACCAGCCGCCACTGGATGGGATCATCATTGTGCCGCTTCTCCTTACTTGTTGAATGACAGGCTGAGGGCACGTACATTCCAGTGTGGGCTTTAGGGAAGGCCGTTGAATGAGGCTGGCTGTTGTTCAAACTGGAGGGCTTTTTTTATTTATCTTGCTGCAGTTCTGCTTTCAAAATGAACGCCAGGTAAACAGCTATTCACACACATATGTGAAATTTTTCATCTACCAAAAGATTTATAATTCTGTGCACCCATTTTTGTGATTCATATTCCTCTTCCAGACAGTAAAGCCAGAATAGTGCACCACCTTCTCTATTACAGTTAACTAATACAGCAGTGTTATTTACCCTCTCCCTAAACCTGCTGATAATGAAGAAGCATTACACTGATAAGTTATCAATTATGCTCATTCTGTTGTTTTCCCCTATCAGCATCCTGAATCATGTCCGCGCAGTCTCTGTCCATTTCCTGTATCATTGTTCGCACACAGTCTCTGACCATTTCCTGTATCATTGTCCGCTCACAGTCTCTGACTGTCTCATGTATCATTGTCTGCACATTCTCTGGCGGTCTCCTGTATCATTGTCTGCACAGTCTCTGACCGTCTCCTGTATCATTGTCTGCACAGTCTCTGACCGTCTCCTGTATCATTGTCTGCACAGTCTCTGACCGTCTCCTGTATCAGTGTCTGCACAGTTTCTGACCATCTCCTGTATCATTGTCTGCACAGTCTCTGACCGTCTCCTGTATCAGTGTCTGCACAGTATCTGACCATCTCCTGTATCATTTTCCACACAGTCTCTGACCATCTCCTGCATCTTTGTGGTGTGTTTGTCTGTCAGCACCCTGTCTGTGGCTCCAACGTTTGTTACTGTCTTAGCCAGGTAAGAGTTTGCTTGTCATTACCATAATAAAACCATCTCCTGTATCATTGTCCACACACAGTCTCTGACCATTTCCTGTATCATTGTCCGCAAACAGTCTCTGACCATTTCCTGTATCATTGTCCGCACACAGTCTCTGACCATCTCCTGTATCATTGTCTGCACAGTCTCTGACCGTCTCCTGTATCTTTGTCTGCACAGTCTCTGACCGTCTCCTGTATCTTTGTCTGCACAGTCTCTGACCGGCTCCTGTATCGTTGTCTGCACAGTGTCTGACCATCTCCTGTATCAGTTTCCGCACAGTCTCTGACCAAATTTATTTCACATTTTGGAGACAGCACTGAGGATAATGAGTAGGCAGCTGCACAATTTGATCTATATTTGTGTGCGTGTAATATATATATATATATATATATATATATATATATATATATATATATATATATATATGAGATATATCCTATGTTTAATAATATTTGATTAAAGAATAATTGGTCAAAGAAATTTATAGAAACTGTGAGTTCATAGAATTTAAGGCTGTTAATATATGCAATTATACAGTTAATTTTTATCACCTATATTATTTTTCCCATTATGGATGTGAGTGGGGCCTCATGTCTAAGTTTTGCCTAAGGCCTCACAAAGTCTAGAGCCGCCTCTGTGGCCCCATAAAGAATGAGGAAGGACATCTGGTTACAAAGGATGGGGAGATGGCGAAGGTATTGAATTTATTCTTCTCCTCAGTCTTCACGGGTGAATCGGGGGGCTTCAGTAACCAAAACTGCAGTGTTTATCCTCATGACACAACACAGGAAGCACCTCCATGGTTAACAGAGGACAGAATTAAAATTAGACTTGAGAAACTTAACATTAATAAATCACCGGGACCAGATGGCTTGCATCCGAGGGTACTTAGGGAACTCAGTCAAGTGATTGGCAGACCGTTGTTCCTAATTTTTACAGACAGTCTACAGACTGGAATGGTACCAGCTGATTGGAGAAAAGCCAATGTAGCACCAATATTTAAAAAGGGCCCAAAATACATCCCTGGGAATTACAGACCAGTTAGCTTAACATCAATAGTATGTAAACTCTTGGAGGGGATGATAAGGGACTATATACAAGATTTTAGTAATAAGAATGATATCATTAGCAGTAATCAGCATGGATTCATGAAGAATCGTTCTTGCCAAACCAATCTATTAACCTTCTATGAGGAGGTGAGTTGCCATCTAGATAAAGGAAGGCCCGTAGACGTAGTGTATCTGGATTTTGCAAAAGCATTTGACACAGTTCCCCATAAACGTTTACTGTACAGAATAAGGTCCGTTGGCATGGACCATAGGGTGAGTACATGGATTGAAAACTGGCTACAAGGGCGAGTTCAGAGGGTGGTGATAAATGGGGAGTACTTGGAATGGTCAGGGGTGGGTAATGGGGTTCCCCAGGGTTCTGTGCTGGGACCAATCCTATTTAATTTGTTCATAAACGACCTGGAGGATGGGATAAACAGTTCAATCTCTGTTTTTGCAGACGATACTAAGCTAAGCAGGGCAATAACTTCTCTGCAGGATGTGGAAAAGATTTGAGCAAATTAATGGGGTGGGCAACTACATGGCAGATGAGGTTCAATGTAGAAAAATGTAAAATAATGCATTTGGGTTGCAAAAATATGAATGCAATCTATACACTGGGGGAGAACCTCTGGGGGAATCTAGGATGGAAAAGGACCTGGGAGTCCTAGTAGATGATAGGCTCAGCAATGGCATGGAATGCCAAGCTGCTGCTAACAAAGCAAACAGAATATTGGCATTAAAAAGGGGAATAATTCCAGAAATAACTGATAATTCTCCCGCTCTACAAGACTCTGGTCCGGCCGCACCTGAAGTATGCTGTCCAGTTCTGGGCACCAGTCCTCAGGAAAGATGTACTGGAAATGGTGCGAGTACAAAGAAGGGCAACAAAGCTAATAAAGGGTCTGGAGGATATTAGTTATGTGGAAAGGTTGCGAGCACTGAACTTATTCTCTCTGGAGAAGAGACGCTTGAGTGGGGATATGATTTCAATATACAAATACTGTACTGGTGACCCTACAATAGAAATAAAACTTTTTCGCAGAAGAGAGTTTAACAAGACTTGTGGCCACTCATTAAAATTAGAAGAAAAGAGGTTTAACCTTAAACTACGTAGAGGGTTCTTTACTGTAAGAGGGGCAAGGATGTGGAATTCCCTTCCACAGGCGGTGGTCTCAGCGGGGAGCATCGATAGTTTCAAGCAACTATTAGATAAGCACCTAAATGAACGCAACATACAGGGATGTACAATGTAATACTGACACATAATCACACATAGGTTGGACTTGATGGACTTGTGTCTTTTATCAACCTCGCCTACTATGTAACTATGTAACAATTAAAATGAAATAATTTAAAAAACAAGATATCTGTCATTGAGAATAGCGACTTTAACCACTTCAATACCAGGCACTTAGACACCTTGCCCAGGCCAATTTTCAGCTTTCAGCACTGTCACAATTTGAATGACAATTGCGCGGTCATGCTACACTGTACCCAAACAAATTTTTTATCATTTTGTTTCCACAAATGGAGCTTTCTTTTGATGGTATTTGATCACCTCTGTGGTTTTTATTTTTTGTGCAACAATTAAAAAAAAAAAACGTAAATTTTGAAAAAAAACAAGTTTTTCTTTGTTTCTCTGTTAAAATTTTTTGTAAATAAGTACGTTTTCTTCTTCAATGACGGGCACTGATCTGGCTGCACTGACGGGCACTGATAAGGCGGCACTGATGGGCACCGGTGAGGTGGCACCAATGAAGTGGCACTCATGAGGTGGCACTGATGGGCACTGATAGACGGCACTGATTGGCACTGATTGGTGGCACTGATGGGCACTGATAGGTGGCACTGGTATGCGGCACTGATGGGCACTCATAGGCGGCACTGATGGGCACTCATAGGCAGCACTGATGGGCACTCGTAGGTGACATTGATGGGTACTTGTGGGTGGCACTGATGGGTACTTATGGGTGGCACTGATAGGTGGCACGGATGGGCACTGATAGGTAGGCACTGATGGGCATGGATGGGCACTGACCGGTGGCACCGATGGACACTGATGGGTGGCACTAATGACACTGATTGGTGGCACTGATGACACTGATGGGTGGCATTGCTGGGCATCACTGATATATAATGGTTCCAGTCAGTGCCCATTTGTGGGCACTGATTGGCACAGATCAGGCATAATTTGCAAATGTGGATGGCCATGGGGTACATACCTGGCCATCCACATGTTGCCCTCTTCCCTGGTGGTCCTGGCGGCTTCCCTGGTGGTCTAGTGTGGGCATTCGAAGGGGGGCTGCGCTGATAAACAGCGCAGACCCCCCCATCAGGAGAGCTGCCAATCGTCTCTCCTCTACACGCGTCTGTCAGATGCGAGTGAGGAAAAGACGATCAACGGCTTTTCCTATTGACATCGTGATCAGCCGTGATTGGACAAGGCTGATCACATGGTAAAGAGCCTCCGCCAGAGGCTCTTTACCAAGATCGGTGGAACGATGTGTGAGACTGGCACACCGCTCCACTGATCGCTGCGATGCGCGCCCCCACGGCTGTTATCCCGCTGACGCCCAGTCAGCATAACTAAACCACCTTACCTTGTCATTCCTGAAGGGGGCAGCATCACCTGCTTTAGATCTAGTTTGGATGTCTTTTTTAACCACTTCCCGCCCATCCTATAGCATATTGACGGCCGGGCGGGAAGTGGTTAAAAAAGACATCCAAACTAGGTCTAAAGCAGGTGATGTTGCCCCCTTCAAGAATGACAAGGTAAGACAGTACGATCATAAAAAGCCATTTACTTGTTTGTATTGTCAAAGAGCAGGTCATTATAAATCACAGTGTAGGAAATATTTAAGAGATACTGAGTTGAAAAACATTGGGAAAGAAAATGGATTGAGATCCATTGAACCTTCTGCCCCGCCTTCAGCAGAAGAAATCAAGACTTTTTCTCCTTACACTCCTCTGAGGAAAGAGCTAAGGGAGATTGGTATGAATATGACTGCACATTCAAACAGTGAAATCAATGGGAGACAGCCATTATTGGCTTCCCCGTGACAAATAGAGGAAAAAGAATATTGCCCCGTAAACAGGGTCAGATTTTCTGACGGAAAATTTGTGATAGGACCTTGTTGTCGGAAATTCCGACTGTGTGTAGGCTCCATCACACATTTTCCATCGCATTTTCCGACACACAAAGTTTGAGAGCAGGCTATAAAATTTCTGATCGTGTGTACACAAATCCGACACACAAAGTGCCACGCATGCTCAGAATAAATAAAGAGATGAAAGCTATTGGCTACTGCCCCGTTAATAGTCCCGACGTACGTGTTTTACGTCACCGCGTTCAGAACGATCGGATTTTCCGACAACTTTGTGTGACCGTGTGTATGCAAGACAAGTTTGAGCCAACATCCATCGGAAAAAATCCTAGGATTTTGTTCTCGGAATGTCCAATCAATGTCCGACCGTGTGTACGGGGCATTAGTGTATCACAATCTAGATTATGTAGCTCCCATATTTCTAGATAATAGCGGTTTTTAAAGGCTAAAATTAATGGACAAAAAGTGAGAACTCTTCTGGATACAGGAGCTCAAATTAGTTTCACTGGTTTGAAATTATCTGTTTTATCAGATGCAGCAATTTGTACAATGGTTGGGTTTAATGGAACAGGTAATTCTCAGGCTAAAATGTGTAAAAATGTTTCTTTTGAAATCCCAGGTTGTTTGCAAACTGAAATAGACATGTGGTTTTTCCAGGGAGCAGAGAATATAATTGGTTCAGATATTTTATCTCAAAAAGGTTGCATAATTGATTTAGGGAATGCAGTGATTTGGAAAGGTTCAGCTAATCATAAGCCTGTGGTTTTGGCCCAAAAGATTATTGTGAAATAGGCCGCACTTGTTTGACAGAAGCAGTGAACTCTGATTACAAACGGCCTGATACAGGAGATAATTTGAAGTTAAAACAGGTGATACAGTCACACAAAAAACTTTGGAGTCAGAAAAAGAATGAGGTTGGTTTGTTTAGAGGTATTGAGGTTATCACTGAAGGGAAAGATCATCCATTTGTCAAGCCATACAAATTACCACCAGAGTCTGTTGAACCTGTTTCAATGATCATTCAAGAATTTTTGGAACTGGGAATCATCAGGAAAGCTAATTCTGTGACAAATAATCCTTTATGGGTAGTGGCTAAACAAGATGACTCTAGTGCAGGGGTCAGGAACCTTTTTGGCTGAGAGAGCCATGAAAACCACATATTTTAAAATGTAATTCTGTGAGAGCCATACAATATGTTTAAAACTAAATACAAGTAAATGTGTGCATTTTATGTAAGACCAACACTTTTAAAGTACAATAAGTCTCTGAATTCTTTTTAATAACATTGTTATGCTGTTGCTAACCAATGATGAATAAAGTACTTCTTACCATTAATGCGACTTCTGGTGCTGCATGGTTTTGCTGATGGCTTTGTAGTCTGGTTGATAAGTGGTGAGGTTAAGCTTTATACAGGCGTTGAGACTTCGATCCATTAAACGCGATCGATTTTTTTTTAATCGATTAATCAACTAATTTCGATTAATTATAACTGTAATGTCGTCATCTCCCCCACTGTAATATTCACATCTCCCCCACTGTAATATCTACATCTCCCCCCTCTGTAATATTCACATCTCCCCCCACTGTAATATCCACATCTCCCCCCACTGTAATATTCACATCTCCCCCACTGTAATATCTACATCTCCCCACTCTGTAATATCCACATCTCCCCCACTGTAATATCCACATCTCCCCCCACTGTAATATTCACATCTCCCCCACTGTAATATCTACATCTCCCCACTCTGTAATATCCACATCTCCCCCACTGTAATATCTACATCTCTCCACATCTCCCCCACTGTAATATTCACATCTCCCCCACTGTAATATCCACATCTCCCCCACTGTAATATCTACATCTCCCCCCACTGTAATATTCACATCTCCCCCACTGTAATATTCACATCTCCCCCCTCTGTAATATCTACATCTCCCCCCCCTGTAATATTCACATCTCCCCCACTGTAATATTCACATCTCCCCACTGTAATATTCACATCTCCCCCACTGTAATATTCACATCTCCCCCACTGTAATATCTACATCTCCCCCCACTGTAATATTCACATCTCCCCCACTGTAATATCACATCTCCCCCACTGTAATATTCACATCTCCCCCCACTGTAATATCCACATCTCCCCCACTGTAATATCTACATCTCCCCCCTCTGTAATATCCACATCTTCCCCGACTGTAATATCTACATCTCCCCCCTCTGTAATATTCACATCTCCCCCATTGTAATATCCACATCTCCCCCACTGTAATATCCACATCTCCCCCCACTGTAATATTCACATCTCCCCCACTGTAATATTCACATCTCCCCCCACTATAATATCTACATCTCCCCCCCACTGTAATATTCACATCTCCCCCACTGCAATATCCACACCTCTCCCACTGTAATATCCACATCTCCCCCACTGCAATATCCACACCTCTCCCACTGTAACATCCACATCTCCCCCACTGTAATATCCACATCTCCCCCACTGCAATATCCACACCTTTCCCACTGTAATATCCACATCTCCCCCACTGTAATATCCACATCTCCCCCCACTGTAATATCCACATCTCCCCCCACTGTAATATCCACATCTCCCCCACTGTAATATCTACATCTCTCCACATCTCCCCCACTGTAATATCCACAATCTCCCCACTGTAATATCCACATCTCCCCCACTGTAATATCCACATCTCTCCCACTGTAATATCCACATCTCCCCCACTGTAATATCCACATCTCCCCCACTGTAATATCCACAATCTCCCCACTGTAATATCCACATCTCCCCCACTGTAATATCCACAATCTCCCCCACTGTAATATCCACACCCCCCCACTGTAATATCCACATCTCCCCCACTGTAATATCCACATCTCCCCCCCCCACTGTAATATCCACATCCCCCCCACTGTAATATCCACATCTCTCCACATCTCCCCCACTGTAATATCCACATTTCCCCCCACTGTAATATTCACATCTCCCCCCTGTAATATCCACATCCCCCCCACTGTAATATTCACATCTCCCCCCACTGTAATATCCACATCTCCCCCCACTCTAATAACCACATCTCCCCCACTGTAATATCCACATCTCCCCCACTGTAATATTCACATCTCCCCCACTGTAATATCCACATCTCCTCCACTGTAATATCCACACCTCTCCCACTGTAATATCCACATCTCCCCCACTGTAATATCCACATCTCCCCCCACTGTAATATCCACATCTCCCCCCCCCACTGTAATATCCACATCTCCCCCCCCACTGTAATATCCACACCTCTCCCACTGTAAAATCCACACCTCTCCCACTGTAATATCCACATCTCCCCCACTGTAATATCCACATCTCCCCCCCCCACTGTAATATCCACACCTCTCCCACTGTAAAATCCACACCTCTCCCACTGTAATATCCACATTTCCCCCACTGTAATATCCACATCTCCCCCACTGTAATATCCACATCTCCCCCCACTGTAATATCCACATCTCCCCCCCACTGTAATATCCACACCTCTCCCACTGTAAAATCCACACCTCTCCCACTGTAATATCCACATCTCCCCCACTGTAATATCCACATCTCCCCCCACTGTAATATCCACATCTCCCCCCCACTGTAATATCCACATCTCCCCCCACTGTAATATCCACATCTCCCCCACTGTAATATCTACATCTCCCCCCACTGTAATATCCACATCTCTCCCACTGTAATATCCACAATCTCCCCACTGTAATATCCACATCTCTCCACATCTCCCCCACTGTAATATCCACAATCTCCCCACTGTAATATCCACATCTCCCCCACTGTAATATCCACATCTCCCCCCACTGTAATATTCACATCTTCCCCACTGTAATATCCACATCTCCCCCCCACTATAATATCTACATCTCCCCCCCACTGTAATATCCACATCTCCCCCCACTGTAATATCCACATCTCCCCCACTGTAATATCTACATCTCCCCCCACTGTAATATCCACATCTCTCCACATCTCCCCCACTGTAATATCCACAATCTCCCCACTGTAATATCCACATCTCTCCACATCTCCCCCACTGTAATATCCACATCTCCCCCCACTGTAATATCCACATCTCCCCCCCACTGTAATATCCACATCTCCCCCCACTGTAATATCCACATCTCCCCCCACTGTAATATCCACATCTCCCCCCACTGTAATATCCACATCTCCCCCACTGTAATATCTACATCTCCCCCCACTGTAATATCCACATCTATCCACATCTCCCCCACTGTAATATCCACAATCTCCCCACTGTAATATCCACATCTCCCCCCACTGTAATATCCACATCTCCCCCACTGTAATATCTACATCTCCCCCCACTGTAATATTCACATCTATCCACATCTCCCCCACTGTAATATCCACATCTCTCCCACTGTAATATCCACGTAATATCCACATCTCCTCCACTGTAATATCCACATCTCCCCCACTGTAATATCCACCCCCCCCCCACTGTAATATCCACATCTCTCCACATCTCCCCCACTGTAATATCCAAAATCTCCCCCACTGTAATATCCACATCTCCCCCCCACTGTAATATCCACATCCCCCCCCCACTGTAATATCCACATCTCTCCACATCTCCCCCACTGTAATATCCACATCTCCCCCCCACTGTAATATCCACATCCCCCCCCCCCCACTGTAATATCCACATCTCTCCACATCTCCCCCCACTGTAATATCCACATCTCCCCCACTGTAATATCCACATTTCCCACATCTCCCCACACTGTAATATCCACATCTCCCCCCACTGTAATATCCACATCTCCCCACATCTCCCCCACTGTAATATCCACATCTCCCCCCACTGTAATATTCACATCTCCCCCACTGTAATATCCACATCTCCCCCACTGTAATATCCACATCTCCCCCACTGTAATATCCACATCTCCCCCCACTGTAATATCCACATCTCCCCCCCACTGTAATATCCACATCTCCCCCCCACTGTAATATCCACACCTCTCCCACAGTAAAATTCACACCTCTCCTACTGTAATATCCACATCTCCCCCACTGTAATATCCACATCTCCCCACATCTCCCCCACTGTAATATCCACATCTCCCCCCACTGTAATATCCACACCTCTCCCACTGTAATATCCACATCTCCCCCACCGTAATATCCACATCTCCCCCCACTGTAATATCCACATGTCCCCCCCACTGTAATATCCACATCTCCCCCCACTGTAATATCCACATCTCCCCCACTTTAATATCTACATCTCCCCCCACTGTAATATCCAAAATCTCCCCACTGTAATATCCACATCCCCCCTCCACTGTAATATTCACATCTCCCCCACTGCAATATCCACATCTCCCCCCCACTGTAATATTCACATCTCCCCCACTGTAATATCCACATCCCCCCCACTGTAATATCCACATCTCTCCACATCTCCCCCACTGTAATATCCAAAATCTCCCCCACTGTAATATTCACATCTCCCCCCACTGTAATATCCACATCTCCCCCACTGTAATATCCACATCTCTCCACATCTCCCCAACTGTAATATCCACATCTCCCCCCACTGTAATATCCACATCTCCCCCCACTGTAATATTCACATCTCCCCCCACTGTAATATCCACATCTCCCCCACTGTAATATCCACATCTCTCCACATCTCCCCCCACTGTAATATCCACATCCCCCCCACTGTAATATCCACATCTCTCCACATCTCCCCCACTGTAATATCCAAAATCTCCCCCACTGTAATATCCACATCTCCCCACATCTCCCCACACTGTAATATCCACATCTCCCCCCACTGTAATATCCACATCTCCCCACATCTCCCCCACTGTAATATCCACATCTCCCCCACTGTAATATCCACATCCCCCCACTGTAATATTCACATCTCCCCCCACTGTAATATCCACATCTCTCCCACTGTAATATCCACATCTCCCCACATCTCCCCCCACTGTAATATCCACATCTCCTCACATCTCCCCCACTGTAATATCCACATCTCCCCCACTGTAATATCCACATCTCTCCCCACTGTAATATCAACATCTCCTCCCACTGTAATATCCACATCTCCCCCACTGTAATAACCACATCTCCCCCATAGTAATATCCACATCTCCCCCATAGTAATATCCACATCTCCCCCCACTGTAATATCCACATCTCCCCCACTATAATAACCACTTCTCCCCCACAGTAATATCCACATCTCCCCCCACTGTAATATCCACATCTCCCCCATTGTAATATCCACATCTCCCCCCACTGTAATATCCACATCTCTCCCCACTGTAATATCCACATCTCCCCCACTGTAATATCCACATCTCCCCCACTGTAATATCCACATCTCTCCCCACTGTAATATCCACATCTCCCCCCACTGTAATATCCACATCTCCCCCCACTGTAATATCCACATCTCCCCCACTGTAATATCCACATCTCCCTACACTGTAATATCCACATCTCCCCCACTGTAATATCCACATCTCCCCCACTGTAATATCCACATCTCCCCCCACTGTAATGTCCACATCTCCCCCACTGTAATATCCACATCTCCCCCACTGTAATATCCACATCTCCCCCACTGTAATATCCACATCTCCCCCACTGTAATATCCACATCTCCCCCCACTGTAATATCCACATCTCCCCCACTGTAATATCCACATCTCCCCCACTGTAATATCCACATCTCCCCCCACTGTAATGTCCACATCTCCCCCACTGTAATATCCACATCTCCCCCACTGTAATATCCACATCTCCCTACACTGTAATATCCACATCTCCCCCACTGTAATATCCACATCTCCCCCACTGTAATATCCACATCTCCCCCCACTGTAATGTCCACATCTCCCCCACTGTAATATCCACATCTCCCCCCACTGTAATATCCACATCTCCCCACATCTCCCCCACTGTAATATCCACATCTCCTCTACGATTGTCTGCTTGATTACCACTACACAAGCAGATCCACAAGCAGTTGAGGCGGGTGATGATGACGTCAGTGCGCCGCTCACCTAGGACGCCGCCGGGTGTACTAAGATGGCCGCCGCTTCGGAGCTAGACCGAAGCCGCGGCCTTTCCTTTGGGCTCAATCCGTGGATCGACACACCACGCGATCCGCGGATTGAGAGGCGAGAGCCAGATGCAGGCATCAAAAGAGCCACATCTGGCTCACGAGCCATAGGTTCCCGACCCCTGCTCTAGTGCATACAGCCTTTGATTGACTTAAGAATGCTAAACAAATACATACAATGTTGTTGGCCTATTGTAGCGGAAACGCCAGACATCATGTCACAATTAAACGCAAACTCTTTTTCTGTACTTGACATTTCTAATAGATTTTTTTTAGCATAGCTTTAGCCAAAAGCTGTCAATATAAATTTTCATTTATTCATAGAAATGTGCAATATGTTTTTAATAGTCTTCCGCAAGGATATCACAGTTCGCCATCTATATTTCATCAGGTGTTGACAAATGTTTTATTAAAATTTTCTAGACCAGATTGTTTAATCCAGTATGTAGACGATTTTCTTATGTCAAGTGAAAATGAGGAGGAGCATTTGATTCTTCTTGCAGAACTTCTGACAATTCTGCAAGAAGAAAGTCTCAAGCTGAATACACACAAGGTTCAGCTCATGAAAAGTGAAGTAAAATTTCTGGGAATTTTGATTGGTCCAGGGAAGAAACAGCATTTACAGGAACATATTGAGGCTATTGCTTCTTTACCTGTACCAACATCACACAAAGCGTTGAGACAATTTTTGGGTTTGGTAAATTTCTCCAGAGATTTTATCGAGTCATTTGCAGAGAAGGCAAAACCGCTATATGATTTGTTAAAACATAAAGAGGAGAATGATTTTGGTCCCTGAACAGAAGTCCAGCAAAAAGGTTTTGAATTGTTGAAAAATGATTTGCAGTCAGCTCCTGCACTAGCTACTGTGGATAAAAAAAAAAAAGCACCATTTGCTTTTGCAAGTGCATGCTTCAGAAACTGCAATCTCAGCAGTTTTGCTTCAGAAACAGGAAGAAGATTGGAGAATTCTTGGGTATTTTTCTCGCCTGCTTACTTCTGTTGAGAAGGGGTTTGATTAATGCATTCGACAATTAGTGGGTTTGCATTATGCGGTAAAAACAACAGAGCATATTGTAGGATTTAACAAAATAATTTTACAGACCCCACATAGCACTTTGAAGTTCCTTTTTGAGAAGAATGTTCCTGGAGTCTCCAACCAAAGATTTTCTCAATGGTTTTTGGCTCTGTCACCAAAACAAATACAGGTTGAACATAATGCGTAGTATATCCTTCCTCAGTTGATAGAATACAATGGGCTATAAGATGAATGTTTGTGTGAAGTTCATGCGACTCAAGCTCCTCTTTTCCATAGAGAGGCAGAGAAAATTGATGAACCTGTATATGTTGATGGCTCCAGATATTGTATGTCAGGTAATTATTACTGTGGGTATTCAATTTGGTATCCAGAATATAATCTTGCCATACAACACAAGTTACCAGGACATTTTTCTGCTCAAAGAGCAGAACTTGAAGCAGTAAAAACAGTACTGACACTTGACAAGGAAGAGAATAGAAGTCCATTAGTGATCTATAGTGACAATTCATATGTTGTTTGTTCTCTTACTGACTATATACCTATTTGGAAACGTAGAGGTTTTGTAGATTCATCCAATAAGACCCTTGTGCAGAAAGGGACACTTCAGTTTTTGAACTTGCAGAGAGAAATCCTCTTGCATATACTATTGTAAAAATTCCATCACATAAAAAAGACAATAGTGAGTTAACTGTAGGCAATCGAACAGCAGACACATTAGCGAAGGAAGCATGGGGAATTAGTGATTCAACCTGAATTTGCAAAGGCAGCTAAGGATGCAATTGCCTGGGTTGAAGTGGAGGAAACTCTCCACAAGGTTAGAAAGTACCAACTTCCTTCACTGAATAACTGGAAGAGTTAATTCAGGAAGAATTGAAGAGGTCAGAGAAAAATTCGCTTATAAACAGGCTATCAAAACTGTATACCCTGAAAAAGCTAGCGGTCAACCTGCTGCAGTCTCCTCCGATGATGGATGCATCATGAATGTAGCTGGCAAGGCATGTCACATTCAAGGAGGCTCTAGTGCGAAAATTAGATCTAGATCTGAAGTGCTCCTACATACTGTAGCATCTGCAGGTGCTGGCCAACAAGCAATAACCAGCCCATGTGCTGAGTGAGTATAATGGGAGTAGTTTCATAATTATCAACCAACTGCTGCACCTGCAGGACTCTGAGGAAAGTAGCAGGGTCTGCATCCCTTTAGACGTGATTCCCTGTTGGGAGTATCTTATCAAAAATTAATTTTTTATTGCAGTGGATGCCAAAAAATCTGACTTATCTTGGTGCAGACTTCTGGGAAAATCAGTGAACCAGTCATACAAGCAGGAAATTATGTTTCAGGGGGCTGTTCTGTACAGAGAACCTCCAGATAGTCATGTTTCATTGCATTTTACAGAAAATTGCAGCCCTGCAGATTAAAAAAAAAAAAAAGAAAAAAGTGGAGTAACCCTTTAAATAAGCCCTTCTGGAAGTGAAGAGACAAGGTGGTAACAGTTTTGTAAGAGCTGAAATTGGCGGCATACTCTGTGGTGGATGTGTCAGAAATCAATTTATGTTTTTCAAGAGTGCATTATGGCTGAAGCCATGGTTGGTGGATCCCGCCCAAAAAAAAAAAAAAAATGGTGCAAGACACCAGAACACAGATCCAATCTATTTGAGAGTAAACAGGATACAGCCATCTCAAGGGCGACCATTAGCAGGTCAGGGCGAATATTATCTGACAAAAAAACTGAAAATTCAAAAAGGTCCAGCATACAGGTGGCGACTCCCAAGTAGATACCAGGAGGCAAAATCCTACAGACGGGGAAAAATATTAGTAAACTAACTGGAGAAGTACCCAATCTTCATTATTGAAGCCTTAAAGATCTAAGGCTCCTGCCTTAGGAGAACAGCAGAAGTCCTTTTTAAAGTGGTTGTAAACTCTCCCCAACAACTTTGTCCCATGTAAATCAGCATAAAAAACCATAATTAACACTGCTTTTAAATATCTCCTTACTTGCTTAATATTGTTGTAATCCTTTTTGTTCTTTAGAATGACTTCACTGAACATGCCCAGATCTCCTCTGATTTACAGCACACTCTGTGTACTTGTCTGTCTATTATCAGATCTTCCTACGGCAAGACACTGAAATCCCATGAGACTGCATAATCATTCACAGCTTCCTACTACACCCCATGTGACCACGTGACATCACATGGAGTGTAAACTCGGGCATGGGACAGCACTACTGCAGTCTTATCAGCTGAAGCTGATAAGAATGACATAGGCAAACAATAGATAATCGGCACAAGTATAATCAAAATTTTTCTTTATTTTCTGTTATAAATTTCACAGTTCACAATTATACATCCTTCATTTCATACTTTACAATAACTACACAAGGTTAACATATTAGACATTGACAAAAGACAAACTGGTAACACAGTTCTCTTACAAATAAACATTTATACTGACCCTATCCCCTCCCAAAAAAAAAAAAGCCCCATCCAACCCAATTCCCTTCCCTCAAAAGCACTGTCTGTCTCGACCCCCTCCCCAACCCGACATGTATTCGAGAACCAAATATATCCTGTGACTGATGTGCGTATCTATCTGTATATCCAATTCCTCAGTGACACTCCCAACGCCTACAGGCCAACACAATAAACAAACCCAAACGACACGTAAAACACACACAAAAAAACAAACAAACAAAAAAAACCCCACAGCCCCACCCATACACACCCTGTGGTTATTATTAATTATTCCATAATTGTATATATTGGTCATTCATGGCCTAATTCCTCACTTCTAATGCCGCGTACACACGAGCAGACATTACGGCGGACTTTGCCCGGCGGACTGGATTTCGTCGGACAATTCGATGTGTGTGGGCTCCAGCGGACTTTGTTTTCTCAAAAGTTGGACGGACTTAGATTTGAAACTTGTTTAAAATTTATCCGTTGAAATCGAGTCCAGTCGAAAAGTCCGCCGTCTGTATGCTAGTTCGACGGACAAAAAGCCATGCTAGGGCAGCTATTGGCTACTGGCTATGAACTTCCTTGTTTTAGTGCGGTCGTACGTCATCACGTACGAATTCGACGGACTTTGGTGGATTGTGTGTAGGCAAGTCCGTTCATTCAGAAAGTCCGTCGGAAAGTACATCGAAAAGTCCGCCGGGCAAAGTCCGCCGTAATGTCCGCTCGTGTGTACGCGGCATAAGAAAAAAAAAATTAACCAACTGCTGCACCTGCACAAGTAAATACTATGAAATAAATCAAGTCAGCTATGAGCAGGAAGCAGGGTTGCCATAGAAACGTTGGATTGAGAAGGAGGCTTGGTTAACAGTACAGGAAGTGCTCAATGTAAGGGTGGAAATACACTCTACTGTGGACTCAATACTTAAGATGACGCTGCCTTACCCCTGGAAACAAGTTTTTTAAAGTTTCTTTAAACAGTAAGTAATATGCGATTTGGGCTCGATTACAGTGGCTATAGTTTGATAATTACTTATTATAATGGACTAAATGAAAAGCAGCAACAGAGTGGGAGAGTTTACTTCCTCTTTAAGGGTGCACTAATCCAGGGGGTGCCTGTGCGAAGCTTTACGCACACACCTGGAGGGAAAACCTTCAGGATCAGTGGGCCATATCAGCTATATTGGCTTGACATCGGTGGAAGTTTAAGGGAGGTCCGCCTTTCTGGTACAATAATTTTTATTGCAAAAGTATAACATGACAAACTCACCCATGCAGGGGCATAATTCAATGAGCATAACGATCATATAACATTGACAGGTGGGACGTCCACCTTTCAATCTCTTCCAGTCAGCCAGGCTACCAGAGTTGATGGAAAAGTAAAAAATTCTGGTCCAGTTTGTAGCTGGATTAAAAGAAGAAGAAAAAAATCGCGCAATCGTGAAGGTTCTAGTTACCCAGAGGAGATGAGGATTCGGTTCACCTCTGTTCCTAGCAAAAAATAAAAAACAGGTAATCTGTGCTCAGTGCTAAAGTTTAAAAAAAAATTGATAAGCAGCACAGAAAGTTAGTCGTGCAAGATGGAAAACCTCCAATCAATTATATTATTCATAAATCTGGGAGACTGGATTCTCCTGTAGGTTTATCAGACACCTACTTGTCCCAATTCATTCTCAATTCCTCTACCAGTTTTAGTCCCTCCCCTTCGGTCTGTACATATCTCTCAGGGCATTCACAAAGGTCTTACTGTCTGCAATAGTGACGGGAAAAATTCAGTAGAACTTCCACAAGGTAATTTCCATCCTCTGATAGAGAAAGCCAAAATGTGCTTTGGGAGTGAAGTCTCTTCCAGCAGAACAGTGCCAGAGTATCCTTGGTTTTTTGTAACTGACCAATTGTTTTCAGATGAAACATTATCACATCAGACCCCAGCTAGAAAGGCTGGGGGACTCATTTCAAAGAGCAGGCTGCTTAAGGTCATGGGATGTTAGGCTTATGAGGAATAGTATTGAATTTTCTGGAACCGAGTAGTGTTCAATGCACTTCTGTCATTCACTCCTTTTAGCAAGAGGAGCAAGATTTGTACTGTGCCTAGACAGCAGTGGAAGGGTAGAATTCTTAGGCTGTCAGTGGAGCTTCCTGTATCAATAATTGCAAATATACCATTTTGGCTTAGGAGGCTCTAGTGTCTCTATCTCCTACTCTTAAGCATTGAATCATCACTGCCTGTTCCAGTGATGATGGATTCGCTCTCTCATGGACAGTTTTGCCATCCAGCTCCAAGAGACTACTTTTGATGGCAAGGAAGTTGAGAGGCAGTGGCTACCAAGTCAAGCATGCTCAGTGCAGGTAGGGCCCCGAAAACCAATATCTGCCTTCAGGATTTCTAAGGGTGTAAATTTTTCATTTCACTCTTCACTGCCTATCACAGTTTCGGAGGCCATGGAATACCCAGGTGGCACAACCCCCCCAAATGACCCCATTTTGGAAAGTAGACACCCCAAGCTATTTTCTGAGAGGCATGGTGAGTATTTTGCAGCTCTCATTTCTCTCATTTGTTTTTGAAAATGAAGAAAGACAAGAAAAAATATTTTTTTTTCTTTTTTCAATTTTCAAAACTTTGTGACAAAAAGTGAGGTTTGCAAAATACTCACTATACCTCTCAGCAAATAGTTTGGGGTGTCTACTTTCCAAAATAGGGTCATTTGGGGGGGGGGGTTGTGCCACCTGGGCATTCAATTCCCTTCCGAAACTGTGATAGGCAGTGAAGAGTGAAATCAAAAATTTACGCCCTTAGAAAGCCTGAAGGCGGTGCTTGGTTTTCGGGGTCCCCTACGTGGCTAGGCTCCCAAAAAGTCTCACACATGTGGTGTCCCCATACTCAGGAGAAGCAACAGAATGTATTTTGGGGTGTAATTTCACATATTCCCATGGCATGTTTGAGCAATATATCATTTAGTGACAACTTTGTGCAAAAAAAAAAAAATTGTCTCTTTCCCGCAACTTGTGTCACAATATAAAATATTCCATGGACTCGACATGCCTCTCAGCAAATAACTTGGGGTATCTACTTTTAAAAATGGGGTCATTTGGGGGGTTTTGAACTGTCCTGGCATTTTTTGCACAACATTTAGAAGCTTATGTCACACATCACCCACTCTTCTAACCACTTGAAGACAAAGCCCTTTCTGACACTTTTTGTTTACATGAAAAAAATTTTTTTTTTTGCAAGAAAATTACTTTGAACCCTAAACATTATATATTTTTTTAAAGCAAATGCCCTGCAGATTAAAATGGTGGGTGTTTCATTTTTTTTTCACACAGTATTTGCGCAGCGATTTTTCAAACGCATTTTTTGTGGAAAAAACACACTTTTTTAAAATTTTAATGCACTTAAACACATTATATTGCCGAAATGTTTGATGAAATAAAAAAGATGATCTTAGGCCGAGTACATGAATACCAAACATGACATGCTTTAAAATTGTGCACAAACGTGCAGTGGAAACAAAATAAATACATTTTTAAAAGCCTTTAAAAGCCTTTACAGGTTACCACTTTAGATTTACAGAGAAGGTCTACTGCTAAAATGACTGCCCTCGATCTGACCTTCGTGGTGATACCTCACATGCATGGTGCAATTGCTGTTTACATTTGACACCAAACCAATGCTTGCGTTCGCCTTAGCGCGAGAGCGGGGGGGGGGAGGGGTGCTTTTTTTTTTTTTCTTTATTATTTTTTTGCTTTTTTTATCTTATTTTTAAACTGTTCCTTTCATTTTTTTTTTAATCATTTTTATTGTTATCTCAGGGAATGTAAATATCCCCTATGATAGCAATAGATAGTGACAGGTACTCTTTTTTGAAAAAATTGGGGTCTATTAGACCTTAGATCTCTCCTCTGCCCTCAAAGCATCTGATTACACCAAGATCGGTGTGATAAAATGCTTTCCCAATTTCCCAATGGCGCTGTTTATATCCAGCGAAATCTAAGTCATGAAATACTCGTAATTTCCAGTTTCTTAGGCCATAGAGATGTTTGGAGCCACTCTGGTCTCTGATCAGCTCTATGGTCAGCTGGCTGAATCACCGGCTGCATTCTCAGGTTCCCTGTTGAGACAGGAGAGCCAGAGAAAAACACGGAAGATGGTGATACCTAAACCTGCAGGCATCATTCTGGTATAACCACTCAAAGTCGTGAATGGCGTACCTGAAGACATAAAAATGGTTAACAATAAAACACAGTAAACAGTAAAGTATAAAAAATTGCATACCTGAAAAGCAAACATGATAAAACATAATAACAATAAAACATTGCAGAATAGAATACAGTAAAAAAGAGCAGAACAATAGAGAGAGAATAGAGAGAGAGAGAACAATAAAACGACAACTATTTTTTTTTTTTTTTACACTTTTTTTTGTAACTAACTTTTATAACTGTAACCGGTTCCAGGATCGGGTCTCTCAAAATGCAATGGCATCTTGGGAGATCCTGTGAAAGTGTGCCTAGTCTGTGCAATGCTGTACGCTACGCTAATACTCGGTAGCGTTCAAAACATTCACCAATGCAAAGACCAGGATTGTCAGGACAGGAGGGACAATAATAGCGGGTGTCACGCCTATATCTACGCTTGCTGCAGACACAACGTCTTTTTTGGGGGGTTCGTTGGGTAGGGGTACTCGGGAGGACATAAAGAAAATGCCGACTGCATTTGGTTGGGGATGTGAATGGGGGAAGTACGGGCGCTGCAGAAGTGGTGGGTTCCCAATTAGGATTGGCGAATGCAGCAGGAAGGGCATTATGGGCACGACGGGCCTGTTTGTCTTCTTCTTGGTGGCAGCGGGATACTACTTGTGCTTGCCACCTCACCAGCTTGAACTGCACTTATGGGACTCGCCACATCACCAAGTGTTACTGCAGTGCTGGTTTGACTACGACCGGGATGTACTAGGCCGCTGGTGCTTGCCAGTTCACCAAAACGCTACCAAAAAAACTGTTAGCAATCGCAGGGATCAGGCCTGACTCTGCGAACGCTGCAGTTATGCTTTCAGAGTTTTGTAAGTGACAGTGATCGATCGATACTGCACTTGGGTGGGCTGGGTTGGGCCGGGCGGAGGGGCAAAACGCAGGTGCTAGCAGGTATCTGGGCTGATCCCGCTAACACTGCGTTTTTGGGAACCCTAAACTGCTGGGGATGCCAGTATAGATCTGATCGGATCAGATATTGATCCGTTCAGATACTACACCACTAAGGGAGGTGTACGGTGCATGCCTGGGTGTTAGCACTACTGGCACTAACCTGATGCTGCCTGGGGCTGGTGCTTGTCAGTTCTCCAAAACGCTACCAAAAAAACTGTTAGCGATTGCAGGAATCAGGCCTGACTCCGCGAACGCTGCAGTTATGCGTTTAGTGTTTTGTAAGTGACAGTGATCGATCGATACTGCACTTGGGTGGGCTGGGCTGGGCTGGGCGGAGGGGCAAAACGCAGGTGTTAGCAGGTATCTGGGCTGATCCCGCTAACACTGCTTTTTGGGAACCCTAAACTGCTGGGGACGCGAGTATAAATCTGATCGGATCAGATATTGATCCGTTCAGATACTATACCATTAAGGGAGGCGTATGCTGCGTGCGTGGGTGTTAGCGGTACTGGCGCTAATCTGACGCTGCCTGGGACGACGCATATCACCGCCGGGCGTAATAAATGGCGGGTGCCCTGACACTATAAAAAATAAACGAACTAACCAGCGTCACCCGTAACAGTTATACGGTGATCAGTGGTGAAAGGGTTAACTAGGGGGAAATCAAGGGGTTAAAACCTTTATTAGGAAGTATATGGGGGTCCCTGTCGCTATAAAACACTGACGGCGAAACTAAATATTTACCTCGCTAACTAGCGTCATAAGCGACACTAATACAGCGATCAGAAAAATGATCGCTTAGCGACACTGGCGACGGGGGGTGATCAAGGGGTTAAAACTTTATTGGGGGGGGTTAGGGGGGTATCCTAGACCTAAAGGGGGATAATAGTAACTGTCCCACCACACTAACTGTCACAAACTGACACCATGCAGTAATCAGAAAAAAAAAACTGCTTGGTGTCAGTGTGACAGGGGGGTGATCGGGGGGGTGATCTGGGGGTAATCGGGGGGATCGGGGGTGTAATGTATGCCTGGCGTGTTCTACTGTATGTGTGTGTTTGTGTAACTCACATTCCAGTCTTCTCTCCTCAGCGCCGGAACGGAAAATGCTGAGCCGAGGAGAGATGACATCATTTCCTCTGCCTCTGTGTACAATACAGAGGCAGGGAAATGATCCCATTGGCCAGGAGTGATCGCAAGGGGGACCACAAATGGATGGCCTCCCCCTCACCACCAATCGCCGGGGAGGATTTGCCGACCGCCGCAGGCACGGGGGGGGTCCGATCGGACCCCACACCCGCAGGCAGGCAAGGACGTACCTGTAAGCCCTTTTGCCTGCCCGTGCCACTCTGCCGACGTACATCGTTGTGCGGCGGTTGTCAAGTGGTTAATAGATGAACCCGGCTCGCGACAGTAAAATTTGGAAAATTCATGGTGCATACTTGTGCTAGTGATGATTTCAAATTTTTTCTTGCACCCTCCCATATGGCGAGTTAGTCCCCATATGTATGCTGCCATGATGCACCAGGAAAATGGAAAATTGTATACTCACCTTTCCGTAATTTTCCTTTCCTGGTGCATCTTCATGGCAGCATACAGATGCCCACCCAAATCATGAGAGTTACAGAGAATGCTGTGAGCCAGGTCTGTCTTTGATTTATAGTTAACCAGTCCTATCAGGTTGTGGGGGCGGAGTCACAACCCCATATGTATGCTGCCATGAAGATGCTCCAGAAAAGGAAAATTACAGAAAGGTGAGTATACAATCTTCTGTTTTTGTGTCATGGCTTAGATGGGTTTCTGCATCCTGTTATACCTCAACACCTAAAGGTGGAATTCACTAAATCTAATCATGAAAGTTTAGGTCACGTTGGTAAGCGAAAATTGCTTGAAATTCTTAAAGAGAAGTTTTATTGGGACAAAATGGAAGAGACAGTAGACCGTGTAATAAATCTTGTTTGATTTGTGCACAAGTGAATCCTAGACCAAAGGGTCAGAAACCTCCTTTACAAAGAATTCCTCCAGCAGACGGACCTTGGTCTACCATACTGTCAGGGATCAGATAGGAGAGGTCGGACTCTCTTATATCACCTGTCCTGGCTCCACTGAAGGTGAGACAGAGGAAGCCGAAGAACAAGAGGGACACGAGTGCCTGAAGAGGAAGGTTTCGGGTGAATTGCTTGCCAGGGTTCAGCGGTCTTGAGTAGGCTGCTGTGTGCAGAGCAGGAACAGGAAACAGCCAGGCAGGTAACTGAGGATTAACAGTAGCCAGGAACATAGACAGGAGCAGGGTCTCAGGAATAGCCAGGTTCATCAGCAGGCAGGCAGCGTGGTACCAAAACATAGACAGAGCCAGAGTCAGGAACGGAGCCGGGTCAGAAATAAGTGACAGTACAGGAACAGAACACAGAGCGAAGGTCAAGAGCAAGCCGGGTCATAAACTGGAAGAGCACACAGGATCAGAACAGGATACGGGACACAGCTGAAGATCAGTCAGCAAAACAAAGGGGGCTAGACTCCCTTTAACCACTTAAGCCCCGGACCATTTGGCTGGCCAAAGACCAGAGCACTTTTTGTGATTTGGCACTGCGTTGCTTTAACTGACAATTGCGTGGTCGTGCGACGTGGCTCCCAAACAAAATTGACGTCCTTTTTTCCCACAAATAGAGCTTTGTTTTGGTGGTATTTGATCACCTCTGCTGTTTTTATTTTTTGCGCTATAAACAAAAAAAGCGACAATTTTGAAAAAAAACGCATTATTTTTTACTTTTTGCTATAAAAAATATCCCCAAAAAGTATATAATTTTTTTTTCCCCTTAGTTTAGGCCGATATGTATTCTTCTAAATATGTTTGGTAAAAAAAAATCTCAATAAGCGTTTATTGATTGGTTTGCGCAAAAGTTATAGCGTTTACAAAATGGGGGATAGTTTTGTGGCATTTTTATTAATCATTTTTTTTTATTAGTAATGGCAGCGATCAGCGATTTTTTTTTTTAGTGACTGCGACATTACGGCAGACAGATCGGACACTTTTGGCGCGATTTTGGGACCATTCACATTTATACAGCAATCAGTGCAATTAAAAATGCATTGATTACTGTATAAATGTGACTGCCAGTGAAGGGGTTAACCACTAGGTGGCGCTGTAGGGGTTAAGTGTGTCCTAGGGAGTGATTCTAACTGACCACCGCTCCCAATTACAGGGAGCTGTGATCAGTGACAGTGTCACTAGGCAGAACGGGGAAATGCTTGTTTACATTATCCCACATCACTGAGGGAGCTAGAGAGGAGGTGGAATCCTTATGGGTAGAGCTCCAAAGGGATGAAGCTAAGGGGAAAATAATACTGGGAGTATGCTATAGGCCCCCTAACCTGAGGGAGGAAGTGGAGACGGATCTCCTATCACAAATTGGATTAGCAGCAAGGATGGGAAGTGTTATCATAATGGGGGATTTTAATTATCCAGACATAGACTGGGCCGAGGGAACCGCGCATTCATTTAAGGCTCGCCAGTTCCTTAATGTCTTGCAGGACAATTTCATGGGTCAGATGGTAGATGCACCAACTAGAAATAAAACATTACTGGATCTACTGATTACCAACAATACAGACCTGATCACAGATGTGGAAATACGGGGCAATTTAGGTAACAGCGATCACAGGTCAATTAGTTTCAGTATAAATCACACAAATAGGAAACATGAAGGGAACACAAAGACACTGAATTTCAAAAGAGCCAACTTCCCTAAACTACAAACCTTGCTAAAAGGCATAAATTGGGATAAAATATTAGGAACAAAGAATACGGAGGAGAGATGGGTTTGCTTTAAGAGCATATTAAATAAGGGCATTAGCCAATGTATCCCATTGGGTAATAAATTTAAAAGAGCGAACAAAAATCCTGGATGCCTTAACTCCAATGTAAAAATGCATATAAAAGCAAAGGAGAAGGCCTTCAAAAAATACAAGGTTGAGGGATCATCCTCAGCATTCAGACTTTATAAAGAATGCAATAAGAAATGTAAGGGTGCAATTAGGACGGCTAAGATAGAACATGAAAGACACATAGCGGAGGAGAGCAAAAAAAATCCCAAGAAATTCTTTAAGTATGTAAACAGTAAAAAAGGGAGGACAGACCATATTGGCCCCATAAAGAATGAGGAAGGACATCTGGTTACAAAGGATGGGGAGATGGCAAAGGTATTGAATTTATTCTTCTCCTCAGTCTTCACGAGTGAATCGGGGGGCTTAAGTAACCAAAACTGCAGTGTTTATCCTCATGACACAACACAGGAAGCACCTCCATGGTTAACAGAGGACAGAATTAAAATTAGACTTGAGAAACTTAACATTAATAAATCACCGGGACCAGATGGCTTGCATCCGAGGGTACTTAGGGAACTCAGTCAGATGATTGCCAGACCGTTGTTCCTAATTTTTACAGACAGTCTATTGACTGGAATGGTACCAGCTGATTGGAGAAAAGCCAATGTAGCACCAATATTTAAAAAGGGCCCAAAAAACATCCCTGGGAATTACAGACCAGTTAGCCTAACATCAATAGTATGTAAACTCTTGGAGGGGATGATAAGGGACTATATACAAGATTTTAGTAATAAGAACTATATCATTAGCAGTAATCAGCATGGATTCATGAAGAATCGTTCTTGCCAAACCAATCTATTAACCTTCTATGAGGAGGTGAGTTGCCATCTAGATAAAGGAAGGCCCGTAGACGTGGTGTATCTGGATTTTGCAAAAGCATTTGACACAGTTCCCCATAAACGTTTACTGTACAAAATAAGGTCCGTTGGCATGGACCATGTGAGTACATGGATTGAAAACTGGCTACAAGGGCGTGTTCAGAGAGTGGTGATAAATGGGGAGTACTCAGAATGGTCAGGGGTGGGTAGTGGGGTTCCCCAGGGTTCTGTGCTGGGACCAATCCTATTTAATTTGTTTATAAACGACCTGGAGGATGGGATAAACAGTTCAATCTCTGTATTTGCAGACAATACTAAGCTAAGCAGGGCAATAACTTCTCCGCAGGATGTGGAAACCTTGCAAAAAGACCTGAACAAATTAATGGGGTGGGCGACTACATGGCAAATGAGGTTCAATGTAGAAAAATGTAAAATAATGCATTTGGGTGGGAAAAATATGAATGCAATCTATAGACTGGGGGGAGAACCTCTGGGGGAATCTAGAATGGAAAAGGACCTGGGGGTCCTAGTAGATGATAGGCTCAGCAATGGCATGCAATGCCAAGCTGCTGCTAATAAAGCAAATAGAATATTGGCATGCATTAAAAGGGGGATCAACTCCAGAGATAAAACGATAATTCTCCCGCTCTACAAGACTCTGGTCCGGCCGCACCTGGAGTATGCTGTCCAGTTCTGGGCACCAGTCCTCAGGAAGGATGTACTGGAAATGGAGCGAGTACAAAGAAGGGCAACAAAGCTAATAAAGGGTCTGGAGGATCTTAGTTATGAGGAAAGGTTACGAGCGCTGAACTTATTCTCTCTGGAGAAGAGACGCTTGAGAGGGGATATGATTTCAATTTACAAATACTGTACTGGTGACCCCACAATAGGGATAAAACTTTTTCGCAGAAGAGAGTTTAATAAGACTCGTGGCCACTCATTACAATTAGAAGAAAAGAGGTTTAACCTTAAACTACGTAGAGGGTTCTTTACTGTAAGAGCGGCAAGGATGTGGAATTCCCTTCCACAGGCGGTGGTCTCAGCGGGGAGCATTGATAGCTTCAAGAAAATATTAGATAATCACCTGAATGACCGCAACATAAAGGGATATGTAATGTAATACTGACACATAATCACACACATAGGTTGGACTTGATGGACATGTGTCTTTTTTCAACCTCACATACTATGTAACTATGTAACTATGTAATTTCCCCATTCTTCCTCTCCGTGAGACGATCGCGGGTATCCCCGCAGACATCGATCATGCTCACGAAGTTCCCAGTGGGCGCGCGCGCAAGCCGCCTCTTAAAGGGCAATGTACAGGTACGTGATTCTGCCTGTACGTGCCCTTCTGCCACAGTATATCTGCGTGAGGAGGTCGGGAAGTGGTTAAATAGGCCGTCTGACGCCAATACAAATTAAGCCTGTGTGCATGCGCGCACTCAATCGCGGACTCCTGCGCGCATGCGCGTGCCTGTTCTCCGTTCTATGGTGAGCTCTATGCACTTGCGCACATCTATGCGCCAGACGTCTCACAGGAATTCCCTGACATTGCCCCCCCCTTAGGGGCAGCCTCCGGATGCCCACAAGAGGCTATTTTTCGGGATGAAGCTGGAGATAGGCTTGTATCAACCAGGGAGCATGAACATTAGAGGCTGGTTCCCAGGAGTTATCCTTAGGGCCATAACCCTTCCACCTAATGAGGAATTAGGTTCGACCTCCCCTCTTCCAGTCCAGTTACAGTCCAGAACAGCCTCTACCTCATATTCTTCATTACCTTCAACCAATAATGGGGCAGGAGCTTCAGTACCTCGATTTGGGAAGGGATTAGGAACCGTTGGCTTGAGCAGAGAGATGTGGAACACAGGGTGAATCCTTAGGCTACTCGGTAAGGACAATTCAAAAGCCACAGAGTTGATCCGCTTCTTAATTGAGAAAGAACCCAGGAATTTTGGTCCAGGTCTCTTCGAAGGGCACTTTAATTTAAAATTAGCTGTGGACAACAAAACTCTGTCTCCTGGTTTCAAATTCAGATTCCCCCTCCTCTTATTATCAAAAAATCTCTTTTTAGCTGCCTGTGTTTTTAGGATAGTCTCTCACAAGAGTTGATTATTGGTGTTGAGAAAGCTCAGTCTCTCTTGCACAGCTGGTACCAAAGATTCCATGGGCATATCAGGTAGGAAGGAAGGATGATACCCATAATTGACATAGAAGGGTGATTGTTTGATGGCAGAATGAACTGAATTATTGTACGCAAATTCTGCCAGGGGAAGGAGGCACACCCAATCATCCTGCGAGAAGGACAAAAAACATCTTAAATACTGTTCAAGGGACTGATTTGTCCTTTCGGTCTGTCCATTACGCAGATGAAAGACAAAGTTCCATCTTTAATGCTTTACACAGGGCTTTCCAAAATTTGGATGCAAACTGCACTCCATGGTCAGAGATTATACTTGCTGGGATGCTATGTAACCTTACGATTTCCTTCATAAATGCAGAAGCTATTTCAGAGGCAGAGAGGGTTCCCTTTACTGGTACAAAATGGACCATCTTAGAGAAATGATCAACTTTGACAAAGGTGGTGGTGAATCCTTCAGACGGGGGAAGTTCCACAATAACATCATGGAGATCATGTTCCAAGGCTTTTCAGGTACAGGGAGAGATTCTAACAAACCCCAGGTCTTGGCACGATCAGATTTGTTTCTGAGACATACAGAGCAGGACCTGACATAATTTCTACAGTCCTTTTATAAATCGGGCCACCAAAAGGAAGGAAAACTTGGTCAGAGGTCTTGTGGATTCCAAAGTGCCTGGCAAGGGGATGGTCATGGCGTTTCTTGAGGACGTGAACTCTAAATTGTTCAGGGATAAAGACTTGTTCCTTGTGGAAAAATAGTTCATTCCTTTGTTGAAGATGCAGATCCAGGGGAGGTGGCTGATTAGCAACCGCCTCCTTGATTTGGGACATCACATCTGCCTGTAGGAGTAGGAAGTTCTTGGCAGGTAAAATAGTGTCAGGTTCAGAAGGAGAGGCCGACTCAGAGAACATGCGTGAGAGCGCATCGGGTTTACCGTTCTTGGATCTGGGGCGAAAAGTTAAATGAAAAGGGAAACGTGAATGAATAGTGCCTATCTGGCCTGTTGGGGTCTTAGACATCTGGCAGTTCTTAAATATTCTAAGTTCTTATGATCTGTAAAAATAAGGATAGGATGCGCAGCCCCTTCCAACAGATACCTATTAAAGCCGCCCTGGAGGAATGGTGCTAACAGTTCACGATCCCCCATGTCATAATTCTTTTCAGAAGAACTTAGTTTCCTAGAGAAGAAGGCAATAGGATGGAGTAGGGACTTAGTCCCTTGTCTTTGAGATAGTATAGCCCCAACTGCAGTTTCAGAAGCGTCAACTTCAAGCACGTAAGCCAGAGCAGGGTCAGAGTGTCTTAGAATAGGGGCAAAGGTGAACAAAGTCTTTAAATTTCCAAAGCGTCTTGAGCCTCTGGAGTCCATTTGAATGGGGCATGTTGTTTGGTCAACTGAGTGACTGGAGCAATGATACCGGAAAAGTTCTTAATAAACTTTCTATAGAAATTGGCAAAGCCCACAAAGCATTGAATGGCTTTCTGGTCTTCTGGAGCAGGCCAATCAAGTACAGCAGTGACCTTTTGCGGATCCATAGAAATGCCCTCCGCAGAAATGACAAGTCCCAGGAATTGGATAGACGATCTTTCAAATTTGCATTTCTCAGGCTTTGCATAGAGATGGTGCTGTCAAAGTCTATCAAGTACCTTTTTTACATGACCCCTGTGAAGATCAAGAGAACTGGAGAATACGAGAATGTCATCCAGATAGATAATAATGAATAAATCTAAGTAGTCCCAAAAATATATCATTGACCAGATGTTGGAGCGTGGCAGGGCCGTTGCAGAAGCCAAATGGCATGACAAGATATTCGTAGTGTTCAAAGCATGTTCGAAATGCAGTCTTCCATTCGTCTCCATCACAAATTCTCACTAGGTTGTATGCATCCCTCAAATCAAGTTTAGAGAATACTTGTGCCCCTCACAATCTTTGGAAAAGTTCAGGAATCAGAGGAAGTGGATATCGGTTCTTAACCGTTATTTTGTTAAGGTCTCGGTAGTCCACGCAAGGTCTGAGAGTATTATCTTTTTTTTCAACAAAGAAGATACCGGCCCCTGCAGGGGATGTGGAAGGTCGAATAAATCCCTTCTCCAAGCTTTCGTCGATGTAGTGACGGAGGGTTTCTAATTCAAGTTCAGAAAGAGGGTAAATACGGCCAAACGGTATTTCAGCCCCGGGCAGCAACTCAATGGGACAGTCATAGGCCCAGTGAGGAGGGAGTGTCCGCATTCTTTTTATTGAAGACATTGAGAAATTCGTGGTACACTGCAGGAACAAGTTTAGAACTTTCTGGATCAGACTGGATGGCCAGGAGAGGGGTAGGGGTGTGTACCTCTTGGGGAACACAATGTACCAGGCAGTAAGGAGAAGAGAAGAGGACCTCCCCCGTAAGCAAATTGATGCTGGGATTGTGTGCCTTCAGCCAGGGCATACCCATAATGATGGGGAACAAGGGTGACGTGATGACATCTAGGCGTAGGAATTCTTGGTGACCGGCAGAAGACAGGCAAAGGATTGTGTTGCCGGGCCAGACTTAATACCAGAACCATCAGCGAGGTGAACCACAAACCCTTGTTTCTTAGTACAAAGAGGGAAATTGTGCTGGCCTCGAAACTAGAGTCCACTAACCAGCTGCAGGCACCAGATTCTATGATTGCAGAAACAGAGATGGTCTTTTCAGCAAGTTGTAGGTGGCAAAGGAGGGTGAGGTAAACCCGACCAGTCCCGGGTGGAAGCATCATGTGGATCCAATTAGTAGGCGACTTGTATGGCCTCACAGGACAGGTTTGCAGGTAGTGACCGTTACCTCCACAGTAGAAGCAGAGGTTAGAGTGCTGGCGTCGGAAGCGTTCAGCTGCGGACAGAGAGGGTCTCCAAAAGCTTCTCTGAGAAGAGTCTTGGGATGACCTTGTTGTGTCACCGGAGAGACAGGAAATGGCATTCTTGGATCTGGGGTGAACCAAAGAGTCTCAATAGGCTTTCTCAGACAGGTGCTCCAGTAGCCGTCGGTCAATCAAAATGTCTAGATTAACCAGGTCCTGCAAGGCTGTAGGTACTTCCAGTCTGGCAAGTTCGTCCTTAATGGCATCAGATAAACCCAGACGAAACTGGTAATGAAGGGCTGCTTGATTCCACTCTGTATTGGTACTCCAGAGGCGGAAGTCAGTTACATAATTCTCCACAGGTCTCTGACCCTGCTGTAATTTACTGAGCATTTGTTCGGCAGTCTGACTGCGGAAGGGGTCAGCATATAGCTGAGACATAGCAGAGAAAAAGGAGTCCATAGAGGCTAGGGCTGGGTCATGTTGCTCACGAAGCTGAAAGGCTCAGGATTGGGGCTCATCCAGAAGAAGGGAGATAATGAATCCCACCCTAACATCTTGCATAGAGAAAGTTTGCGGCAGGAGGGAGAAGTAAATTTCACATGAGTTGTGGAAAGTCTAAAATTTCCTGCGACCTCATACATGCGTATATCGTGCAGAGATCGATTGAAAAAAGTCCTCAGGTGGAGAGGCCTCCATTTCAGACTCCATCACTGGCTGACTGATATTGTCAGGGATCAGATGCGAGACTAAGCTGATGAGGTCAAGTAGGCTGCGGTGTGCAGAGGAGGAACAGGAAACAGCCAGGCAGGTAACCGAGGGTTAACAGTAGCCAGGAACAGGAGCAGGGTCTGAGGAATAGCCAGGTTCATCAGCAGGCGGGCAGTGAGGTACCAAAACATAGACAGAGCCAGAGTCATAAACTGAGCCAGGTCAGAAATGGGTGGCAGTACAGGAACAGAACACAGAGCCAAGGTCAAGAGCAAGCCGGGTCATAAACTGGAAGAGCACATAGGATCAGAACAGGATACAGGACACAGCTGAAGATCAGTCAGCAAAGCATAGGAGGCTAGACTCCCTTTAAATAGGCCATCTGGCGCCAAGAGGAATTAAACCTGTGTGCGTGCGCACACGCGATCGCGGACTCCTGCACGCATGCGTGCGCCTGATCGCCGTTTTATGACGAGCTCTATGCGCTTGCGCACATCTATGCACCAGACATCTCACAGGAATTCCCTGACACATACAGATAGTTTATATAGGACCATTACCATCAGGAAAAAATGGATTCAGATTTGCTTTAGTTTTGGTTGACGTTTTTTCAAAGTGGTCAAGCTTTTACCAGTTTGCAAAGATGATGCTTTAACAACTGCTAGGATGCTAGTGAATCATGTTTTTCCAGTGTGGGGGATACCAACAAATCTCAGTAGTGACAGAGGATCTCACTTTACAGGTAAAATCATGCAGGCAATGTGTAAAATCTTGGGAATAGAACAGAGATTTCATGTACCATATCATCCACAGTCTGCAGGTATTGTGGAAAGAATAAATAGGACTATCAAATCTAGAATTGCAAAAATGTTGTTGGACAGAGGAAATACTTGGGTTGATGCTGTACCATTTGTTCTGATGGGTGTCAGATACACAGCATCTTCTGCAACACAGTATTCTCCTTTTGAATTAATGACAGGAAGGAAAATGCTGCTTGTGTTTCCCAATTAACCTTTTTTGTCTACGCCGCAGAGAGAGGCAATAGAGAAAACAAAGTGGTTACAGATGTTACAGGACAATCTGAACAATATTTTGCCACATGCAGCTACTTGTATGCAAAAAATGGTTCCTCCACATGTTTCAAAGTTTGAGAAAGGAGGACAACTTGTGATAAAACTTTTCTGGAGAAGTGGACCGTGGCAAAGTAATTGGGAAGGTCCATATGACATCTTGGATGTTCAAGGGGTAATGGTGCAAGTCCAAAGACCTCTCAGTTCAGCGAAAAATGCACTTAAACAACAAAAAATGTGGGTACACACTGATCAATGCAAACTGTAAATTATGAGATAAATGATGCTGCATTTCTTTTTTCTAAGAATGATTTCTAAAAATCTGACCTGGGGGAATCATGGATTCCAAAAAAAAGGAAAAATTACAACAAAAGAAAAGAAAAGTTTTAAAGAGAGAAGACTTATAATCATCATCATCATCATCACAGGACTCATCTTTTCTCTAGTGACAATCTTTTCGGTGGTAAAATATATTACAACTTCAAAATCAAAAAGAAAAATACTGCGCTATCCCTCAAGTCAAATAGACATTCTACAAGTATGTCTAGTGAAAAACAGAAAAAACTAAGTGCTGATGCAACTTTAAATGTGAGACAGCCCCCACCTCAATAGCTATAAATACGATAGGCTGCGCTGCTGATATATGAACGTGATCATAGTTGATTGGTGCGACCACCCCTAAAACACTCTTATGTAAGTGAAACGCAAATAATATTGAAACGAACAAATCAATAATAGCTAAAAAACTTGGATCCCACAAATTAAAACATTCAAGTGAAAAAGATAAATTGAAGGAGAGTGGGAATCAGTAACCAAAAGATTGTATTAAGTCCATATAGTCAAAAAAGAGTCCTTGTTGGTAAAAACTTCTCTGATAGAGGGAGAAAAACACCTTTCTTCAAACAGTGTGAGGCATGCAAAGACTGTCTCCCTGGGGAGCGTGATGTTATAGGGAGTTCCTCCACCTCAAATAAATCAGCCCCTTACTAGATCCTCAGATCTCCTGTCACAGAGATCATGCAAGCAAGTGGCTGTGTCCCCCAGCCACTGGGTCTCTGTTAGGATGTATCTCACAGGTCACCTCTCCGGAGATCAATTAAGTAGAGATGTTACCGCTGACATCCCAAAGACGTGCATAAAAAGAAAATGCTCCATAGCGTGATACAGTAAACGTTTTTAATGTATTAAAAAGATAAGAAATACACTTACAGTGTGTGCGATACAAATTCGCCTCTAAAAACAATATGCGCCGACCGGCTCTCAGCTGCTGCCCGTTCCTTCTGGGATCAGCGTGGTGTGGTGTTGACATCAGCACGCCGCTCCTCCCTATGCCGTTTCGACAAATCTGTCGTCTTCTCCAGGAGGAGCGGCGTGCTGACGTCACCACCACACCACGCTGATCCCGGAAGGAAGGGGCAGCAGCTGAGAGCCGGCCGGCGCATATTGTTTTTAGAGGCAAATTTGTATCGCACACACTGTAATGCCCTGTACACACGGTCAGATTTTGTCCTAGGATTTTTTCTCAAAATGTTGGATGTTGGCTCAAACTTGTTTTGCCTACACACGGTCACACAAAGTTGTCAGAATTTCCGATCGACAACCACGCGGTCACGTACACCACGTATGACGAGACTAGAAAAGGCTCGTTCAGAACCAAGCCTTGGGGCTCCTTTTGCTAATCTCGTGTTAGTAAAAGTTTGGTTGTGAGACGATTCGCGCTTTTTCAGACTCGTGGCTTTCAGACCGTTTTCTGCCGTTCAGTTTGTGCTTGTGGGTTTGTATCTGCTCTTCAGTGCATGCAAGCAAGTTCCGCGTGACTTTAAGGAGTCATTGTATTCTTGTTCGTTCGTTAATGGTTTTCAGGTCGCTCTTCACAGGCCTTGCTGTTCTTCAGTGCGTTCTGTTACTTCGTTCTGAGCAGCCGACCGTTTTCTAGCCATGTTTCGTATGCGTACTCCTCGTAAAGTTCGTGCTGTGCGGGGGCTTGGTGTTGGGGTCCTGACCTTGACACAAGTCCAGTCCATGAACAGGGTGGGGAGGAGTTCATGGACCAAGAATTGGTTGCTTCAGCGTGACCAGTTCTCTCATATGCCTTTGCTCCGTGAGATCCGTGAGAATAATCCTGATGATTTCAGGAACTTTCTCAGGATGACGGACCCCGTGTTTCACAGTTTCACAGTTTGTTGGATTTGCTGACCCCCTATATCAGCAGGCAGGATACCTGCATGAGGCAAGCCATCACTCCGGAGCAGAGGTTGGTCGCTACCTTGCGGTATTTGGCCACAGGGAGAAGCCTGCAGGACTTAAAGTTCTCAACAGGCATCTCCCCCCAGGCTCTGGGGATCGTTATCCCAGAAACCTGTTCTGCCATCATCCAGGTCCTGCAGAAGGAGTATATGAAGGTAAGATTTATCCTTTAATATCACATTTTATTGTATTGAATGTTTGCTAATATAGTGTATTTCTTTCCTCATTCCCTAATTACCATGATTGGAATATGCTGTAAATGTCACCTTTGTCCTCATGCATGCTGGATTTTTATGTAATTATAATTTTAGGTCCTTCATACATATTTGCCCTTCAATAACCTCTCCAGCATGGTGTCTCCTGCCCTATATTCACCTCATGTAGTCACTTAACAATGTATTTTATCAGCTCCATAGTAGTGCTTTACCCCAAACACCCCCTAAAATGTTTGGAAACGTTATTTTAGCTTTAAATTCAGGCAGAGTGCCAGAGGCTTTTTTTGTGTTGTCCCCAAATTTTTTGGAACCCTCCCTCCCCCAACTGCTAAGTCAGCTGATCCCAATTCTCTATCCTCAATAATCTATCTGCTGACTTTGCCAAACCTATACACACTATACCCATCTCTTTACTGGTCAGATTTATGGATGAATTCCCCAAAGCATGTAGTGCAAGGGCCTGCCTGTATACTTTCCAATGGTACTGTTTAAATTTTTGGTATCCTATTATTATCTTGATAGGTAATAGCAGAATGTCCAAATGTCCTCAAATGTGTACAGTGTGTATTTATATCTTTGTATTATGACACTTCTTACCTGTCCAGTGGTCTGCCAATAGTGTAACTAAGGAGGGTCTGTTCCAAGTAATACCCTGTATTTAGGCCTTCATCTCTAAATGAAGTGAAGAGGGTTACCTGTCCAAGAGTCCCCCCCCCTATAATGTTAGAAATGGCCCATGAGGGGGGAGGGGGAATATGATAGGTGTACCTTATACTTTGTTGTTGTTAAATTCCCCTTAATAAATGCTATCTGGAGGTTGACCCAGAATGTTTGTGTGTAATCTGCTTGCCATGTTTCTGTGAAAAAATAGTAATGTTTATTGTTTTTTCCTCAACAGTTTCCTTCAACGCCACAGGAATGGTAGACTGTGGCCTCCCACTTTGCCCAGCGGTGGGACTTTCCTAACTGCGGAGGGGCAATTGATGGGAAACACGTCCACATCATCCCACCACCCAACTCGGGGTCGTACTATTATAATTACAAGGGGTTTAATAGTATAGTGATGTTGGCGGTGGTGTCGGCTAATTACGAGTTCCTGTATGTGGACGTGGGGAAGAATGGCCGGATGTCCGATGGTGGAGTGATCGCCCAGACGGAGTTCTACAGGCGTCTCCAGAATGGCAGCTTGGACTTGCCACCTCCAGAGGACAATGTTGAAGGTCTCCCATTTGTGTTCGTTGCTGATGAAGCATTTGCGCTGGGGGACCACCTGATGCGGCCATTCCCGATGAGGACCCTCACCCCGGAACAGAGGGTTTTTAATTACCGGCTGGCCAGAGCCTGAAGAGTGGTGGAGAACACATTTGGAATCCTGGCCAGCCGGTTCCGATTATTTCTGACACCCATCCATATGGCGGAGTAAAAACTGAACCATATAATACTTGCCTGCTGTGTTCTCCATAATTTTTTAAGAAAACATTCAGCAAACTATGCTGGCTCAGTTGGGCCTGAGGCCGGAAATCCAAATCCATCAACACTGACGGCGCTTGAAAGTGGCCATCCTGGCTTGCCTCCCTGAGTGCCCGTGATGTCCGGTTACGCTACCTGGAGTTCTTTGCGGGTAGGGGGGCTATCAATATGCCAGACAATCTGTGAAAACTTTTTAAAATAAAAACCAACCAAAAAAAATTCTTTGTGGACATTTACTGCTTGTGTTTGTTTTAGCTGACCCTGACAGAAATGCGTTGAGTGCAGAAAATGTCGTGATTGGGTAACCTTATAAAAAACACTGTTGGCTGGTATTTCCTAAATGCAAAAACACATTTCACTACAAGTGCACTTGCAACTGCACTGAAACTGCACTTGTAGTGCAAAGTGTATTTGCCCTTAGGAAATAACCCCCGTTTTTGCATAAAACAGCAATTACATCACCCCAAAAGTGTTGTAGTGTTGAGACAATAATCCACACATTCTTGAGTAAGCCACTTTTTTATACCTGCACAATCACATGTGCATTTTCGAAAGGTTTTTAAAACAAACCAACATGTTTGTTGTATAACAATTTTTGCAGTAGCATTATCAAAATTCGAAATATCCATTTCAGATAAAACAGGCCTGTGTAAAACCAACAAGAAAGCCAAAAAACTTGAACTTACAAAGTTCACATATGGTAAAACCTGAAGGCTATATCAGACATCAGTATTTAGGAACTGGGTTTGATATAGCATTCAGATGGGGGGAACTCATCCCTGGAAAAGCCAAATTTGGAAGATGCACACCAATTTACGAATCTCAACATGTGGTATCTGCCATCAGGGGGGATCAAGGGACGTGTTTTGGGGAGCAAGCCCTTCCTCAACGCGACTTTATAATTGAGGAAGGGTTTGCACCCCCAAAACGCGTCCATTGATCTCCCGTGATGGCAGATAGCACATGTTGACACACTGTGTGCATCCTCCAAATTTGGCTTTTCTAAACATTGTAAAAATTTTGGGAAGATTGGACCACAATAAAACAGGTGATTTTGTGGGGTTTAAATTCGCCCCAAAACATCAATGATGTTATTATTTTTTTTAATAACATCACTGATTTGTTGCTGTATGTTGTGCAATTTGAGATTACACCCCATGATCTCCCTGATGAGGATCTGGGCACTTTCAGATGTGAAACGTTCTCTCTCCCTCACATCACGATCACCTAAAAAGAGATAAAGAACAAAAAAACAGGTATCAAAAATCTGCCACCATCCATCTCTTACCTGAGCCTGTGGTCGCAGACACTCACCTGTTGTGGTGCCAATCTCCACCACATCTTCTTCTTCCTCCTGCTCTTCTTCTTGGGTTGGTGTTATTTCCCCTTCTTCCAGAGGTGGGGGGTCTCTGGTCTCCTCGGACGAGAGGGTGTCCTCCGAGTCTTTTCTCCCCTATGTAAAACAAAAATGGTATACTTAGCACACAGATATTTGATGGCAGAACTAGAACTAGGAAACATTGCTTGGAAGTGGGGTACAATTGTCTATTTTAGCCGAGTTCCAAGATGTATATTTTTTCTTGCCCTTTGTCAAGCTGCAATACTTTACCTGTTTGGTACAAACTTCACAGATGTAGCCCCCCCTATAGTATACACTGGAGCACCTGTGTGCCCCCCCTAATAAAAATGGTGTTCTTGTGTCCCACACTAGTGCTCCAGCGTCCAGATGTGAAAACAGCTGCTCAGTGTCCTCTCCTTACACACAATCTAGTTGGCATTTCATTCTAGTAACAAACCCATCTACACAAACAAATATTTGGCATCCAAGTAGGCCCCAAAAATGTGTGAAAATGCATATGGCCTAAACAATGGTGTTCTAGAGGCCGAAAGAAAAATGTTTGATACGAACGAATAATGGGCCCATGAACATTAAAGTTGCCCTTTTAAACGTTACAATTAACAAAAGCATATGGAGCAGAACGAACGGAATAAAGACAGAAAGAATAGGAAGAACACAGCACAACTACTTACTTTTTTGCAGCACTCTCCAGATCTTTCGGTATTGCTCTGGCTCTCTCAATTTCAGGTCCGACCACCGTTTCCTGAGCTGATCTTTAGATCTTCGGACCCCGAAATTCCTCTCAAGACTCCTGACCACTTTCGCCATGATCTTGGCCTTTCGGATGTTGAGGTTGGGGTAAGGCCCATATTTTCCATCATAGTCGGACTTCCTCATGATGTCGACCATCTCCAACATCTCCCCAAACGACATATTTGTGGTCTTAAAACGTCTCCTTCTGGATCGGGACGTGCCTGGATCCGGGCTTTCCTCCTCCTCCTCCTCCTCATTGCTAGAATTAGCATGCACCTGCTGTAACTCCGCCATCATGCTCTTCCCCCACTGCGCCGAACGAAAAGGGGCGGGGAATAGACTAGAAAGAACATCAGGGGCGGGCGGAGTTACACGCATGCGCAGTGTGTATAAAGCGTAACACGCGTGCGTATTACGTACGATCTGTGAGCGCAGGAAGGAGCATTGGACGCGCAGATCGTAGGAACGAAGGTAAGAGACAAACTTGTGCCTATACTGCTTCTAGATTGAGGCCTATATTGTAACAAGATTAGGGGAGTTTTGTCTGACATTAGGCTTTGTCTTGTGTTGTGTCTTGCAGTGAACATGGATATCTTAATGAAAGATACTGACTTCATGGCAGTATTCATTGATATGCTAAGTGAGCTGCCCTGTCTGTGGGAGATTACCCACCCCCATTTCAAGAACCAAGCAAAGAGGAAGGCAGCACTGGAGCAATTGTGTGAAATTGTGAAGCAGGTGATCCCCATGGCAGACATCACTTATTTAAAGATTTTCATTGGTGGCCTGAGGAGCACATATCTGAGGGAGCGCAAGAAAGTCCTGGATTCACAGAGATCCGGAGCAGCAGATGACATCTATGTCCCCAGGATGTTGTACTACAACAGGCTGCACTTTCTGGCAGGCCAGACTGAACCCAGGCCATCCCTCTCCAGTCTTCCTTCCACGCTTCCTTCCCCCCCGGCTGAGGCTTCTGACGCCCAACCTGGGCCTTCCAGGTCACATGTGGAGGAGCCCAGATTGAGCCAGGTATAGCATTCCTCTAAATATTTCTGCTTGTCCAATCAATGATGATAACTAGATGTTAGTTGGGAGTACTAATTTAGGATTGTGATTGATGATGCAAAACATTACAACCATGTCCCTTTTTCATACACAGGGAAGTCTCAGCCAGGAGGTGGCTGGGCCGAGCTGGCTGGCTGATATCAAGGTCCCTCCCCTACACCTGAAAACAGAAAGTGGCAGTAGGACGAGTGCCCTAGAGGTGGCGGCTATAGCATTCTTTTGGAGGGCTACAGAGGTCCTGGGAGCACCACACACCAGGCAGGAGAACATTGCTGCATTCATAGCATATAAAATGCAGAGGATGGAGGAGGGCCAAAAAGCCATGTGTGAGGCCCTCATATCAGAGGCTCTGGAGAAAGGTATAAGGGGCCAAATTACACCTCACACACAGCTTTGGGATGGTCCTCCTCCTCCTCCTGCAGGTCCTCCTCCTCCTCCTCCCTCTCCTCCAGGTCCTCCCAGTCCTCCTCCAGGTCCTCCCAGTCCTCCTCCTCCTCCTCCTCCAGGTCCTACTCCTCCTCCTGCCACATCTCCAACTGCACAGCCACAGCCCGGAAGGAAGCGTGGAAGGAAGACCAGACAGTGATTGCCCTGGGTTCAGTCTGGTCAGCCAAAAGATGCAGCCTCTTGTGGTACCACAGCCTGGGGACACAGATGTCATCTGCTGCTATCCGGATCTCTGGGACTTCTGGACCAGACTGCCCTCCCTTACATATGGACTCCTCAGGCCACCAATTTTGATGTTGAAGAATTGATGTCTGCCGTGGGGGTCCCAGGCTTCGCTAATTTCTCATGTTGATCCAGTGTTGCCTTCCTCTTTGTTTGGTTCTGATCCCTTAATAAAGGATTTTTGTTTTGAATTATACTCTCCTATGTGTTTTACTTCAAAAATGACAGTTTGTTTGTGAGGATTCAGGTACATTTCAAATATACAATGTGAAATGAACAAGGGACACCAACAACATACAATCTCCTGGAGATTAAATAATAAAAGATATCAATGGTGTTGGGGTAACTTGACACACAAAACACACACAAAAATATTCTGGAGTAAAAATAAAAATAACATTGAGCAAAGATCAGCCTTGGAAAAAATCCAAACATTAAAGAAAAAGAAAGGCTGAAAATCCTAAATAAATAAATAAATAAAACTGTCAGATGTGACAACTAATAACAATATATTGAGGGAATCCCACTAAAAAAACACAAATAAAACTTTGTGAGAAGTGTGTGTGAATATGAGCAGCAAAACGACTTAATTCTTGTCACATTATAAAGAAGAAGAGAGTGCGCTGTATTAAACCATTTTTAACATTGCAGCGTGATGAAAGTGCTGTATCCATTGCGAACGCTAAGTTTACCAGAACGAGCTGTCCCGTGTCGGAATTTCTTCTGAGCATGCGTGGCACTTTGTGCGTCGGAACAGGCCACACACGGTCGGAATTGACGCGATCGGATTTTGTTGTCGGAAAATTTTATCTCCTGCTGGAAAATGTCCGATGGCGCCCACACACGGTCGGAATTTCCGACAACACGCTCCTATCGGACATTGTCCATCGGAAAATCCGACCGTGTGTACGGGGCATAACCGTTTCCAGGTTCGGGTCTCTCAAAATGCTTGGGAGACCCTGTGAAAGTTTGCCTAGTCTGTGCAGTGCTGTACCCTATGCTAATACTCAACTAGTGTATGGTAGCGTTCAAAACATTCACCAATGCAAAGACCAGGATTGTCAGGACAGGAGGGACAATAATAGCGGGTGTCACGCCTATATACACACTTGCTGCAGACACAACATCTTTTTTGGGGGGTTCGTTGGGTAGGGGTACTCGGGAGGACATAAAGAAAATGCCTCTCATGCATCCGGCTTACTGCATGTTCACTCATTCCCCATAAAAGGACATAAAGGCTTCCATAGTGTAATTTGTTTAAAAACATTTTTTAAACAAATTACACTATGGAAGCCTTTATGTCCTTTTATGGGGAATGAGTGAACATCATTCGTACAGAGGATACCTAGATTAGAGAGTCCAGGAACACCTAGCCATCGCAGCGCAAAGACCCAGGGCTGGGGATAAAAGCGATCTCCTTAAACAAGAGATCTAACAAGCTGGTAAGCGGCAGTTTTATTATTGGTGGAGGGACTTTCCTGTCGTACTTCATCACATCTTATTTGGTGCTGTGGTCGTATGTCACTACTGAATAGAGTGTTGAGGAATTATCACCTGAGGAATTATCACCTAGAATATTATTAAGAACTGCATACGCAGTGGAACTTCTTTAAACAACTCGTCAGAGTGGAGTAGATCTTTTTGGAGAACTTTTGCCATAATATTTTTTTCTTCTATTAATATTCAATGTTTTTATTATTTGCACATTACATTTGTGGTTACGTATTATTTATTTATTAGTTAGCCACATCACTTACATGTCACTATATAATTTTTTTTGATCACTAGAATTATACAGCGCAGCTTCCTTTGTTATATAAAACTACATGTATAGCCTGTGGCCCTGTCACAGAGCTTATACATCTTGACCCCGTATCTGGCACACTTGCTGGGAAGGTACTGTTTGAATGACAAGCGGCCAGAAAACTTAATCAGGGACTCATCAACGCAGACAACTTGATGGGGAGTAAACAAGTCTGCAAAACGTTGGTTGAAGTGGTTTACGAGGGGCCGAATTTTGTAGAGCCGATCATATTCAGGGTCTCCACAAGGACGATAGAGTTCATTGTCGTTGAAGTGCATGAAACGCAAGATCTGCTCGTATCATGCCCTGGTCATGGAGGCAGAGAAAAAGGGCATATGGTGAATTGGGTCAGTGGACCATTATGGCCGCAACTCACTCTTTTTATTTATGCCCATGTTGAGGGAAAGGCCCAGAAAGAGCTTAAATTCGGAAACCGTAATTGGTCTCCAATATCTGGCAAGGGAGGTCTGGGGAATAGTGGCGATGTGTTGACCAGCATACAAATTGCTTTGGTCCACAATATATCTATAGAGATCTTCAGTGAAAAACAGCAAATAAAAATCAAGTGACGTAAAATCAACTGCTTCCACCTGAATGCCAGGTTGGCCAGTGAATGAGGGAAGTACGGGTGCTGCAGAAGTGGTGGGTTCCCAATTAGGATTGGCAAATGCAGCAGGAAGGGAACTATGGGCACGACAGGCCTGTGTTCGTCTTCTTGGTGGCAGCGGGACACTACTTATGCTTGCCACCTCACCAGCTTGAACTGCACTTATGGGACTCGCCACGTCACCACGTGATACTGCAGTGCTGGATTGACTATGACCAGGGTGTACTAGGTCGCTGGTGCTTGCCAGTTGACCAGAAGGAATAGCGGCGCTAGTACTGCTCTGCTCCATACAAGGGACCTGCGGTTCTTGCACATCAACAACAGAAGAAGAAGTTCGGGGTCTGGTACGCCTGACCTTGGCAGGGACCACAACTCCGTCGTCAGAGCTATCTGTCATGTGTAGTGATATAATAAGTATAGTAGTATTGTGGGTATGATAACTAATTAGTAGTTATTATAATGATGATGCAAGTACTCTTCTGCAGCAACCCAATTCTTCCAGAGAGATGCACTTTATTGATTTCCAACACAGAACAAAGTCCAAAGTCCACAGATGACAAAAAATCCGACAGAGTATATAATTCAGAGTCCCATTTTTCCTAGTTCTGTGCCTTCATAGTCATACACAGACAAGACTATACTGACTAAATTCCAGCTTGAATGTCCTCTCTAAAATACTAGTCCACTAGGAGGGAGTTTCTGCTAGGTCAACCCAAAATACTCTTTGATCTTATTGTTACCCCTTCAAGTCTAATTACCATCAATAAATACTTCTTCTATGGTCCTTTAAACAATGTACCCTTTGAAATGTTCAATTAGGTTTACAGACCATACCTCACACCCCTAGGTAGACTTGCATAAGATCAACACAACAAAGGGTCTTCAACTGTCCCCTTGATATGTTAAAATTCAGTTGACTTGGACAATTCAACTGAATTTCTGGTCAACATGGCACTCCAATACAACATTATACATAAATCGGCCAACATATTACAACATCATGGAGCCGCTGTCATCTACAGGATCGTATTCTGAGCCGGAATCTGACAGATGAGTGACTTCCTCTTCACTATCTGTCATGCTCAGAAACGTGTAGGCCTCTTCACTAGTGTACCTTCGATTTGCCATTTTGGGCTCTAAATTTAGTGGTACACTAGTGAGACTCACAGGTAAAAAAGTTCCTGACTGTTAGCGACTGTATCAAAACGCTACCAAAAAAACTGTTAGCAATCACAAGGATCAGGCATGACTCTGCGAACGCTGCAGTTATGTGTGTTTAGTGTTTTGTAAGTGACAGTGATCGATCGATACTGCACTTGGGAGGGCTGGGCTGGGCGGAGGGGCAAAATGCAGGTGCTAGCAGGTATCTGGGCTGATCCTGCTAACACTGCATTTTTGGGAACCCTAAACTGCTGGGGATGCTGGTACAGATCTGATCAGATATTGATCCGTTCAGATACTATACCACTCAGGGAGGTGTATGCTGTGTGCGTGGGTGTTAGCGGTACTGACACTAATCTGACGCTGCCTGGGGCGACGCAGACCCTATCTGAATCTAAAACCTAACGTGATCAGGGGGTTAAACCTTTATTAGGTAACAAACGCGGGTGCCCTGAAACTATAAAAAACAAACTAACTAACCAGCGTCACCCGTAACAGTTATATGGTGATCACTGGTGAAAGGGCTAACTAGGGGGCAATCAGGGGGTTAAAACCTTTATTAGGTAGTATATGGGGGTCCCTGACGCTATAAAATGCTGACGGCGAACCTAAATACTTACCTCCCTAACTAGCGTCACCTGTGACACCAATACAGCGATCAGAAAAACGATTGCTTAGTGACACTGGCGACGGGGGGTGATCACGGGGTTAAACCTTTATTAGGGGGGGGTTAGGGAGGTACCATAGACCTAAAGGGGCCTACCACTAACTGCCATACCACTTATAACTGTCACAAAATGACACCAATGCAGTAATCAGTAAAAAAAAAAAAAACTGCTATTGCTTTCACTGTGACAGGGGGTGCAGGGGGTGATTGGGGGGTGAAAAGTGCCTAGAGTGTTCTACTGTAAGTGTAGTGTTGGTGCACTTACTTGGATGTCTTCTCTCTTCAGCACCGGAACGAACATCACTTCCTCTGCTGCTGTTTACATTACAGCAGCAGAGGAAGATTTTTATTCGTTGGGAGCGATTGCGAGGGGGTGGCCACAAATGAGTGGCCTCCCCCTCAGCACAGGTCGGTCCCCTAATGATGCCGACCGCCCCGGGGCACCAGGGGGGCGCGACGCGCCCCCCGCCCGAGGGAGACAAATCATGTATCAGATACGTGATTTTGCCTGCCCGTGCCATTCTGCCCACGTATATCGTTGTTAGGCTTGTCAGCAAGTGGTTAATTAACTTTTCCTTCATAGGATAAAGAAGAGAAAATCTTTTGGGAGGAAGAAAATGCCTGTCTGGATGATCCCAGTCATCATATATGAGCTGTTCCAGCATGTGAACCCTGAGGAGGCTTTAGAGAACCCAAAGAGGAGAAAGGAACTTCAGCCATCTCTGCTAAGAGCCCTTTCACACTGGGGCGGGGGGCGGCGTCGGCGGTAAAACGCTGCTATTATTAGCAGCGTTTTACCGTCGGTATGCGGCCGCTAGCGGGGTGGTTTTACCCCCCGCTAGCGGCCGAGAAGGGGTTAAATACCACCGCAAAGCGCCTCTGCAGAAGCGCTTTGCTGGCGGTATAGCCGCGCCGTCCCATTGATTTCAATGGGCAGGAGCGGTAAAGGAGCGGTATACACACCGCTCCTTCACCGCTCTGAAGATGCTGCTGGCAGGACTTTTTTTACCGTCCTGCCAGTGCATCACTCCAGTGTGAAAGCCCTCGGGGCTTTCACACTGGATACACAGCAGCGGCACTTTCGGGTCGGTTTGCAGCTGCTATTATTAGCGCAATAGCGCCTGCAAACCGCCCCAGTGTGAAAGGGCTCTAAGGGTAACTTATCCAGAACGGACTGCCTCAGTAAGCGATTGAACTAGCAATCTTTGAGATTGTGAGGCTGAGAAGGGTTCTTCTGAGGCTGAATCCTCAAAAGAGGAGGCATCTTCCTGCCCTTCTAGCGGGTCCCCTGAGGGTATATCAGTATCCCCAGCCCACTCCTAAACCCCTGATGATGGGCAAAGAGCAGGGGAAGGGGACCTATCGAGCTTCCTCCCAGCCTGGGAGGAAGATGCAAACAAATCAGCTATTTTCCCTTCCAAACCAGCTAATGCTACAGCCAAATCGTCTTTAGTGATGTATGCAGAGGCTGGAATGTTGGAAGTAGCTACAATGCCTGATAAGCTCAATGGCTCAGCCTGGCCAGCCACCTCAGGTCTTTCAGGGGAGGATGATACTGTGGAAGCGTGACTAGGATCTTCAGACACTGACCGCTGCGCCTTTGCGCTCCTCCTCACTGTTTTCGTTCCTCTTTTTGGGGAATACATAGTCCTAAGCACAAAGCAGAGGTACTAACACCATGCATCTATTGCTGAGCTTCAGTCCAGCAATGGGTTAAATATGCCACTATCAATGCCCAGCCAGATGCTGAGTATATGTGCCTTGAAAATGTCTGTATCTAACACCCACACAGCACTTACGTGCCCCTGAATATGCATCTGTGTCCCTCTGTCAGCTACCACATTAATCACAGCCTGAGACTTTTAAACCAGCTGGCCCATGCCTGCGCCATGAGGAAACATGGCGACACACGTGCATGCTGGTGATGCCGATTCCCGCCCCCCTGTGACGTCCTCTCTTCCTTACTTTATCAAAGGAGGGTAACTTGCGCTAGGCGATTCCCCATGACGGGAATACCGGGGGGAGGGGAGTTGCAGCAGGGTTTTACTCGCTTACCAACTGTGATCTTTGTATTGGCAGGGGGAGTCCCCTAAAAACCCCCCCATGCGGCTGACAGGAGCGGAGTGAGAGGCAGAGTTGTCCACAAGCGCTGCTGACACACAGCACTATCCGGGTAAGCATGGAATGTTGACAATAGGTATGTTTGTACTTACATCCTCTAGTGGTAAAAAACAGGCAAGACATCATCCACTCACTTAAGAAGTTCATAAGAATTTCTCAGGATCTTCTTTAAGTTACCATTCCCGCCGCAGGATACTGCTGGAAAACCCAGACAGACCCAATCTTCACCCATCACGGTGGGTTGTGTCATGACAGACCTTCAAGGACCGGGTCCCCTTTGCATATAGGGTCCACTCCCTTGGACCTGTACAGCACCCTGCCAGAGCAAACCTGTGGTATGGAAATGTGACCAAGGCTCTGTATCCCAGGGTCCAGCTCTCAGAGAGAAGCATTACAGGCAAAAACCTTGTTCTTCCCTTTCAAGGCTCGGGTACCATCCGTTTAGCCTTTTTTGTTTCTGGCTCTTTGAATGGATCCGATTGCATAACCCCTCCTGATCCTATCCAGGATCACCTGTGGAGCTATTCTTAGCACTTCATTAACCGTGACCAACACCTTAGACACTGACCTTAAAATACGGGTCCTGGGGTCTATCAGTTGGCCATAGCGGAATAGGTTCCTTTCCATCCAAAAATGGGACATCTGAGAGGTCAGACTGTCCGGAATGTTAAGGGTAAATAAGAAGGACGTGACCGGTGATGCAGGGGTAGTAAGGGGATGTGCTGATTTTGCACGCTTCCACAGCTGGCGTAAGAGGGACATTGGTCCCAGCAACTGCATATTTTCGGAATCCACATTAGAACTCCACAATAGTGAGTTCGGATGTGTAGGGGCTAACCATAGCTTTTCGATTTGTGTCCAGCGGTTGTAAGCATGCAGGGTACACTAAGAGGCCACGGGGCGTAGTTGAGCTGCCAAGTAATATTTGGCTATATTAGGAAACGCTAGGCCTCCTTGGTTGCGGGGGGCATAGAGAACCGATTTAGCAATCCGGTGTCTCTTGTAGTTCCAGAAAAAATTAATCATGTCGCCCTGCAGTCTCTTTAGGTGTGTGGCTGTTATAGATATCGGAAGTGTCTCAAACAGGTATAGCAGTTGGGGTAGGATCATCATTTTAAGGGTAGCTAGACGTCCAAAGAGGGACAATTTCAGGGGTTTCTATTTAGCCAGTGAGGCTCTGATAGTGGTTTATATGTGGGGGAAGTTAGCTTTATATAGGGAATCATATGTGGGTGTGAGATGGACTCCTAGGTATTTTAGGGAGAAAGTTTTCCAGGAGTAATTAAATGCTTGTGAGAGGGCCGCTTGCGTTTGAGGAGGCATATTAATAGGGAGAGCCTCTGTTTTAGAGTTGTTTATCTTATATCCCGATAGGTCACTGTATCTGTCCAGTTCTACATGTAGGTTCGGCAAGGAGATGTGGGGTTGCGTGAGTGTAAGGAGAACGTCATCGGCATATAGGGAGATCTTAAAGTCTCTGGTTCGAACTGGGATGCCATGTATATTTAAGTTGTCCCTAATATGGGCTGCTAAAGGTTCTATGCAAAGGGCGTAGAGGAGCGGTGAGAGCGGGCATCCCTGTCGCGTTCCGTTTGAAATCGAAAAGGTGTTAGAAGTTGCATGCTGGGTGCGCACCATGGCTGATGGGGATAAATATAAATGATAAATGGCTCGCAAAAAGGGGCCCGCAATTCCGGCTCGCTGTAGAGTAGCAAACAGGAAAGGCCAACTTAGCCTATCAAAAGCTTTTTCTGCATCAAGACTGAGCAGAAGTGCCTCTACCTTGGTCCTATTTGCCACTTCTACCAAGTCAATTACCTTACGGGTATTGTCCCCTGCTTGCCTCATGGGTATAAAGCCTACCTGGTCTTTATGGATCAGTGATGGCATGAAATTGTTTAATCTGTTAGCTATAATTTGAAGGCAAGCTATGATCTTTGCCAGGTTTGGGAATCAGCGTAAGGTAGGAGTTTTGCATATCTCGTGGTATGGGTGTCTCTGACAAAAAAGAGTTAAACAGTGTTGTCATATGGGGGAGTAGGTGCGGTAAGAAAGTTTTGTAGTACTGGTATGGGAGCCCATCAGGACCTGGGGCTTTGTTGTTTGGAAGCGATTTAATTGTGTCCGTGATCTCTTCCTCTGTAATGGGGGAATTTAGAGTGGTCAAGGCGGAGGGGGTAAGTCTCGGTGTGTCGCACTCCTCTAAGTAGGAATGGATTCTTTGGGATAGGTCTTGTGAGGGAGGGTTGTGTGGAACGTCCGGATTATTATACAGGGTCGAGTAGTAGTCATGAAAAATCAGAGCAATCTTAGTGGGATGTGTTTGGGGAGTACCCGTTCGGTCATTAAGATGGGTAATGGAGGTGGTCGCGAGTTTATCCCGAAGTTGTTTGGCTAATAGTGTATGTGGTTTGTTTGCTTTGTCATAGTAGGTTTGTCGTAGTCTTATTAGCGCCTTCTCGATTTTACCCATCTCTATATCACTGAGACCGGCCCGTACCTGTACAATCTCTCTAAGAGTTTTTAAGGACGGAGAGGAGAGCAGCCTTGCTTCCAATTGTTTGAGCTTAGCCAATAAGGCTATGCGGGCCGTATTAGCTTTCTTCTTGAGCACCGTGGATAGCGAGATACATTGGCCCCTGAGAACGGCTTTATGATCCTCCCAGAGAGTAGCAATGGAAACCTCTGGTGAGCTGTTTTCTGCAAAATATAATTTCATTGTTTTTTCCAGTTCCTCTCTGGAGGGGTCATGCTTGAGCAGAAAATCATTCAATCGCCAATGACATGTACGAAGGGTTCCCGGGGACAATGCCAGGGATAGGGTTATTGGGGCATGGTCCGACCATGAGATGGCCTGAATATCTGAGCTCTCGTGGGCTCTCAGGGTTGGGGCATTCACAAAGAAGTAATCTATGCGCGAGTGGGACTCTATGTGCGGGTGGGAGTAAAAAGTAAATTGTTTGGCTGAGGGGTTTGCAGTTCTCCAACAGTCAAACAGGGCGTATTTCCTGGTCAATTGGCGGAAGAGGGAGCATCTTCTCTCAAGGGCTTTGGGGGCCTGACTCTGCCCAAGAGAGTGTCTATCTAGGCCGGAGGAGAAGGTCAGGTTAAAGTCTCCGCCAATAACCAGGTACTGATGGGGAAATGCAAATAGTCGTTTATATACTTAAGATAGGAAAGAGGTTTGGTTAGTGTTAGGGGAGTATATATTACAGAGTGTAAGGTCAGCATTCTTCCAAGTGCCTCTCAGGATGATATAGTGTCCTAGGGGATCCGAAATTAGTGATTGTAACTTGAAAGGGGAGTCTTTTTTGAACAAAATAGCCACGCCTGCTCGTTTACGAGGGTAAGAAGCTAGGTATATCTGGGAATAATACTTAGTGGCAAATGCCATATTATCAGTTTTAGTGAGGTGCGTTTCCTGGGTGAAAATAATGTCAGCTTTAGGTCTTTTAAATTCCCCTTAGGGCTAAGCTTCGTTTGGTATTAGAATTAAGACCTTTCACATTTAATGATAATATGTCAATCATTGGGAGTTAAAAATTTAAGAAGTATTAGCTTACCAAGATGAATGGAGCACGCTTGGATGCAGAGGATGATAACCGACTGAACTTTCAGATAAGGTACATACCCAATCAGGAACATGCTCCTACAGGCTAGGTCTGGGCTCCAGAGGCAGGGGGCACCCACAGTACGACAAGTTAGGGGGAAACAGAGAAGAGGGAAGCCAGAGGCGAGAGAATAGAAGGAGAAGTGGACGACAAAGAAAAAGAAAACAAAGATTAGTACAAAATCAAGTAGTAACCAATTGAGGTTTAACCCACTCAAACAGAGTGGTGGGTTGGAAACCCTCGGAGGGCCCCCCCATGTGGGGAATGAAAACATTACTCTCCACAGGGGTTATAGGGGAAGCCATTCGAAGGTTCCCCGGGGGAGGATAGGACAGTCCCAGACCGGCCACTATCCCCTCCCAGATCCGCCTGTAGTTAAATAACTATGCAGCACACCATAATGAAGCAGCAATAAGAAAAAAAGAAAAACTTTTCTTTAACAGCTAGTAACCAGATAACCATGTGGTCTAGACCAAGGCAGCAGAAAAATTCAGCTAGTGCTGTTTATGCTCAGTGATGGACCAGCCCCACTAATATGGGGGGTACTGGCAGGGTAAAGACCCAGCAACTCTTCCCAGTAACTCTTTTAGAAACCTGGGGTAGGCGAGGGCCATTAGGTACATATGTTAGTACATTCTAGTGGGGTAAAGGATGGTAGGACAGAGGGGGGTAGGAGGGGGTGGGGAATGGTAAGTATGGGGTGGGGGGGAGGGCCAGGGTAGTGGGATGGAAGGGGACGGGGAGTAAGGGAGAGGGGAACCCCATTGATAGGTTGTGAGAGTTAGAACATAACCGTAGTATATCAACAATAGGGATGAGCCGAACACCCCCCGGTTCGGTTCGCACCAGAACCTGCGAACGGACCGAAAGTTCGCACGAACGTTAGAACCCCATTGACGTCTATGGGACTCGAACGTTCTAAATCAAAAGTGCTCATTTTAAAAACTAATTTGCATGGTATTGTCCTAAAAAGGGTTTGGGGACCCGGGTCCTACCCCAGGGGACATGTATCAATGCAAAAAAAACTTTTAAAAACGGCCGTTTTTTCGGGAGCAGTGATTTTAATGATGCTTAAAGTAAAAAAAAAAAAGTGAAATATTCCTTTAAATATCGTACCTGAGGGGTGTCTATAGTATGCCTGTAAAGTGACGCGTGTTTCCCGTGTTTAGAACAGTCCCTGCACCAAATGTCATTTTTAAAGGAAAAAATCTCATTTAAAACTGCTTGCGGGTTTAATGTAATGTCGGGTCCTGGCAATATGGATGAAAATCAGTGAGACAAACGGCATGGGTACCCTCCAGTCCATTACCAGGCCCTTTGGGTCTTGTATGGATATTAAGGGGAACCCCGCACCCAAATTAAAATAAGGAAAGGTGTGGGGCCACCAGGCCCTATATACTCTGAACAGCAGTATACAGGCGGTGCAAACAAGACAGGGACTGTAGGTTTGTTGTTAAGTAGAATCTCTTTGTAATTTTGAACGGGTACATTTTTAACGTGTTTAGCTCCAGCCAAAAAATCTTTTTTAAGCTTTTTGGAAAACATAGGGAAGGGTTATCACCCCTGTGACATTTGTTTTGCTGTCTTTCCTCCTCTTCAGAAGATTTCACCTCACTTTTTGTCCCAATGGATTGGAAAGCATCAGTGGAAAGGAGAAATGTTTTTCCCATATTAACTCTTACAGGAGAGAATTTCCCTTCCTAGGGGTAGATTTCATCTCACTTCCTGTTGTCTCCTTCCGTTTGCAAGTAGGAGTCGTTTGTAAGTTAGTTGTTTGAAAGTAGGGTCCTGCCCTATATACTCAGCAGAAATTTGGGCCTTAGGTGTTGCTGTGGCCACAACACTGTAAGCCCTCACAGGGCCCTGCTGTGAAATATTAGATCAAGAATTGTAATTACATGCCCCTGTTGAACAGGAGCTGAAAAATTAGGCCTTAGTCACTGGTGCTGGTGCCACAACACTGCAACCCCTCACAGACACTCTAGTTGGAACGCAGGAACGAGCCCTGCTGCAAAGTATTGCATCAAAAATTGTAATTACACACCCCTGTTAAACAAGGGCTGAAAAATTGGGCCTTAGGCACTGGTGCTGGTGCCACAACACTGCAACCCCTCACAGACACTCTAGTTGGAACGCAGGAACGAGCCCTGCTGCAAAGTATTGCATCAAAAATTGTAATTACACGCTCCTGTTAAACAGGGGCAGAAAAAATGGGCCTTAGGCACTGGTGCTGGTGCCACAACACTGCAACCCCTCACAGACACTCTAGTTGGAATGCAGGAACGAGCCCTGCTGCAAAGTATTGCATCAAAAATTGTAATTACACGCCCCTGTTAAACAGGGGCAGAAAAAATGGGTCTTAGGCACTGGTGCTGGTGCCACAACACTGCAACCCCTCACAGACACTCTAGTTGGAATGCAGGAACGAGCCCTGCTGCAAAGTATTACATAAAAAATTGTAATTACACGCCCCTGTTAAGCAGGGGCTGAAAAATTGTGCCTTAGGCACTGGTGGTGGCGCCCAGAACCAAAAATGTTCTTACAAGCTATCAGCGTGATGATTGAGGAGGAAGAGGATAATTACTCAGGGATAGTCACTCAGCATCAGCATAGGCAGTCTTTGAAGGGATCTGAGATTTCAAAAAAAATTATTCGGTTACATCAGCATCAGGTGCTTGGTAGCTGGTGGTGATCCAAGACTGATTCATTTTTATGAAGGTCAGTCGATCGACCGAGTCAGTGGACAGACGCACCCTGTGATCGGTTACCACGCCTCCAGCAGCACTGAATGTGCATTCCGAAAGAACGCTGGATGCAGGACAGGCCAGTAGCTCAATTGCATACTGTGCAAGCTCTGGCCAGTGATCCATCCTCAAGACCCAGTAACCCAGAGGATTTTCGGTGGGAAAGGTGTCCAAGTCTGATCTTGCCCCTAGGTATTCCTGCACCATGTAAAACAGACGCTGGCGATGGTTGCTGGAACTGATCATACCTTGGGGCTGCGGACCAAAAAATTGTCTGAACGCATCGGTCAGACGGCCACCTTCTCCACCGCTCCTTCTTTGACTGACCGAAGCCTCAGCAACACGTTGTCCAGAAACAGGAGTTTGTAACCTCCCAGTCTCTGGGAACGCGTTGCACAGACCTTTCTGCAAGGCCTCCCGAAGATGTTTCATCCTCTGCTCCCTCTGCGATGGCAAGATAAGGTCCGCAACCTTACCCTTGTAATGTGGATCAAGGAGGGTTGCCAGCCAGTATTGGTCCTTCTCCTTGATACCACGAATACGAGGATCCTTACGCAGGCTTTGCAGGATCAGGGCGGCCATGCAGCGTAGGTTTGCTGAGGCATTCGGTCCGGAGTCCTCTGGGTCACTAAGGACGACATGGTCCGCAGCCACCTCCTCCCAGCCACGTACAAGTCCATGTGTTTCTTGGGACTGATCCCTTAAAGACTGCTGCTGATGCTGAGTGCCAGGCACCACCTCCATACTGACACAATCTTCCTCCTCCTCCTCCTCCTCCTCTTCCTGTGTGATCGGCGGGCACGCAGGAACACTGTCTGGATAAAGGGGGCCTTGAGAGCTAAGGAAGTCCTCCTCTTCCTGCCTCTGTTCTGCCTCAAGTGCCCTGTCCATTATTCCACGCAGCGTGTGCTCCAACAGGTGGACAAGGGGGACAGTGTCACTGATGCATGCACTGTCACTGCTCACCATCCTCATGGCCTCCTCAAATGGTGACAGGACAGTGCATGCATCCCTGATCATGGCCCACTGGCGTGGGGAAAAAAAACAAGCTCCCCTGACCCTGTCCTGGTGCCATAGTCGCACAGGTACTCATTGATGGCCCTCTGCTGCGTGTGCAGCCGCTGCAGCATGGCCAACGTTGAGTTCCACCTGGTGGGCATGTCACAGATTAGGCGGTTCTTGGGCAGGTTAAACTCCTTTTGGAGGTCCGTCAGCCGAGCACTGGCATTATATGACCGGTGGAAATGCACACAGACTTTCCTGGCCTGCCTCAGGACATCCTGTAAGCCCGGGTACCTGCCCAAGAACCGCTGCACCACCAAGTTAAGGACGTGAGCCAAACAGGGCACATGGGTCATTTGTCCCTGTCGGAGGGCAGAGAGGAGGTTGGTGCCATTGTCGCAAACCACCATTCCTGCCTTAAGTTGGCGTGGCGTCAACCACCTCTGAACCTGCCCCTGCAGAGCTGACAGAACCTCTGCCCCAGTGTGGCTCCTGTCCCCCAAGCACACCAGCTCAAGCACCGCATGGCATCTTTTGGCCTGCGTACTTGCGTAGCCCCTTGAACGACTACGGAGCACCGCTGGTTCCGAGGAAGAGGCCATGGAGGAAGAAGAAGAGGAGGGGGTGGAGGAGAAAGGTGTGTCACAATCATTAGCATTTTGGAGGCGTGGTGGCGGAACAACCTCCAACACTACTGCACCTTGTCCTGCATCCTTCCCAGCTGCCAGCAGAGTCACCCAATGCGCCGTGAAACTTAGGTAACGTCCCTGTTCATGCCTGCTGGACCATGAGTCAGCGGTAATATGCACCTTACCACTGACCGCCCTGTCCAGCGAGGCATGGACATTGCCTTCCACATGCTGGTAGAGAGCCGGAATCGCCTTCCGTGAGAAAAAGTGGCGTTTGGGTACCTGCCACTGAGGAACCGCACATTCCACAAACTCACGGAAGGGGGCAGAGTCTACCAACTGAAAAGGCAGCAGTTGAAGTGCTAGCAATTTTGCCAAGCTAGCATTCAACCGCTGGGCATGTGGATGGCTGGGAGCAAACTTCTTTCGGCGGTGCAGCAGCTGGGGCAGGGAAATTTGCCTGGTACAATCTGACGTCAGTGTACCAAAATCAGATTGCCCACAAGTACTTGGCTGTGACACACCTAATTCTACACCTTCATTCCTCTCAGTGCAGGTCTCAGAGAGGACTGAAGGTCTAGTGGGGTTGGAAATCTCAGCTGATGAGGAGCAAGGAGAGGTCCTCTTTGTTCTTTGGTGTGGGTCTTTTAGATACGCTTGCCAATGAACTGCATGGCAGGTCAACATATGTCTGGTCAAGCATGTGTTACCCAAGCGGGAGATGTTTTGGCCACGCGAGATACGCTTGAGACATATGTTGCAAATAGCAGCGGTGCGATCTGATGCACTCGTCTCAAAAAAGGCCCACACCAAAGAACTTTTTGAATAACGCGCAGAGACTGCAGCGCCCTGCACATGTGGAGCTTTGGGGTGTGATGCAGTCAATGTGCTGCCCTTAGGCTGGCCCCTGGAGGGCATCCTGCCTCGTTGGTGATGTGCCGCCTCCTCCTCCTCCTCCTCCTCTCTCCTATCAGGCACCCACGTTGAGTCAGTGACCTCATCATCCCCTCCCTCCTCATCACTGGAGCAAACCTGGCAGTATGCTGCAGCAGGGGGAGCATGACTGCCAGATTGCTGTCCTTCTTGGGCACCCCCTCTGTCCGTGCTCATGTTACTGCCTTCATCGAGCTCAGTATCATCATCAGAGCCTTCCAAACGCTGGGCATCCTCCTGGAGCATGTACCCAACACTGTGGTCAAACAGTTCGAGGGACTCCTCAGGAGGACATGGTGGGGCTAGGGAAGGAGTCACTGATGACATTGAGCCGAGGGAAGAGGCCGCTGCTTTGCCAGACAAAGTACCCTGGGCATGGGTGAGAGAGGATGAGGAGGATGAGGATGGCTTGGTCATCCACTCGACCAAGTCTTCCGCATGTTGCGGCTTAACATGGCCAGCTGCCGAAAAAAAGGCCAAGCGTGTCCCATGGCCACGTGCTGATGAGGATACACCGTCTCCACGACCAGTACTAGACACAGAGCCTGCTTGCCCTCTCTTATTGGCTTGTGACTGTCTGCCTCTCCTTCTTGGCCTTCCAGACATACTAATGGCCTGTAGCTGCACTAAGCTGGGATATATATATATATATATACTGATACTGCAGCTAGCAAAATCAACTGCCTGCCTGTAGTATGAGAACACCACCAACCTTCTACAGGTAGCTTTAGCTGAACACTGTGAGGTGGACGCACCCCACTAACTTGTAGGTTTAGCTGAACACTGTGAGCAGGACGCACTGCACTAACTGTAAATAGTCTAGCTGCCTGACTGTGGTACTAATAGGATCAAAAGAACACAAGCAATTTTCTTCAGGTAGCTGTATTTACTGTAACAAGACAAGCCTGCCTGTCAGTAAGAAGATAACAGAAACGGATCTAGCTGAACACTGTGAGCAGGACGCACCCCACTAACTTGTAGGTTTAGCAGAACACTGTGAGCAGGACGCTCTGCACTAAATGTAAATAGTCTAGCTGCCTGACTGTGGTACTAATAGGATCAAAAGAACACCAGTAATTTTCTTCAGGTAGCTTTATATACTGTAACAAGACAAGCCTGCCTGTCAGTAAGAAGAGAACAGGAACGGATCTAGCTGAACACTGTAAGCAGGACGCACTGCACTAAATGTAAATAGTCTAGCTGCCTGACTGTGGTACTAATAGGATCAAAAGAACACCAGTAATTTTCTTCAAAATACTGTAACAAGACAAGCCTGCCTGTCAGTAAGAAGATAACAGGAACGGATCTAGCTGAACACTGTGAGCAGGACGGACTGCACTAAATGTAAATAGTCTAGCTGCCTGACTGTGGTACTAATAGGATCAAAAGAACACCAGTAATTTTCTTCAAAATACTGTAACAAGACAAGCCTGCCTGTCAGTAAGAAGATAACAGGAACGGATCTAGCTGAACACTGTGAGCAGGACGCACTGCACAAAATGTAAATAGTCTAGAAGATAACAGGAACGGATCTAGCTAAACTGAATACAGTGTATATATATATATATATGCAACACCTGGGATGCATATATATATAGACAATACACTTTAAGTGCAGCTAACTGACTGACTGTCCTGCCTAATCTAGCTAACTCAAATGAAATGACACTGTCGCTCTCTCTCTCTATTTCTCAGCACACCGGAACACACTGCACAGGGCCGCCGTGCAGGCGGCCTTATATAGTGTGGGGCGTGTACTAAATCCCCTGAGCCATAATTGGCCAAAGCCTCCTTGGCTTTGGCCAATTACGGCTCTCTGTTAAGGCGGCGCTGTGATTGGCCAAGCATGCGGGTCATAGTGCATGCTTGGCCAATCATCAGCAAGCAATGCACTGCGATGCCGCAGTGAATTATGGGCCGTGACACGCCACACGAATTTGGCGCGAACGGCCCATATCGTTCGCAATTCGACGAACGATCGAACAGCCGATGTTCGAGTCGAACATGGGTTCGACTCGAACACGAAGCTCATCCCTAATCAACAATAGTATTGTACCTTAAAGTTGCATTTTTTTTTTTAAACTTAGGGTCTAACCCTCTACAGTGGGAACAAAAGAAACAGCTTATTTCCTGAGCTCTCAGCATGATAAGCATTATTCGTAACACTTCTGCTAATAACTTATCCTGATCTGGAGCCTCTTGGTCAGCAAAAAGAAAAAGCAAACAAAAAAGAAAAAGGGGAAAGTCAGCTCTGGTGGGTGTTTGCCGAGGGACTATTGGAATGCGGCCTCTGTCGCTTTCTCCCGTTCATCTGAACCCAGGGTTCCGGACGAGGTGGTGGAGTGGGTAGGGGGTCCCACCCGGGTGTGGGGGGAACCGGAATGTCCAAGTCCTTGCAGAATGAGTGGAGGTCCTCCGGGTATCGCAGTGTGGTGGATCTCCCATCTTTCTTTGCTGTGAGACTAAAGGGGAAACCCCAGTGGTAACGGAAGTCATGTTCCTTTAGCGTTGTGAGGAGTGGCTGTAGGGAGCGCCTTTGCTGGAGGGTGATCCAGGACAAGTCTGGGTACAGCTGTATAGGGGCTCCATCAAAATCGATGGTACCCATGTTGCGAGCTTTTCTCATTATATCTTCCTTCAGAGCGTAGTTATGGACCCTGCAGATTACATCTCTTGGTCTTGGGCCTGGTCCTCGGGGGCGAAGAGCGCGATGAGCTCTGTCCAGCTTGACTCTTTGGTTTTCCGGGCAACCCAAAACATTGTTAAAGATAGCTTGCAGTGTGACTTGTAAGTCCTCGTCCTGGGTCGCTTCTGCGAGGCCGCGAACTCTAATGTTGTTACGTCTGCCTCTATTGTCAAGATCCTCAAGATGGCGTTGAAACTCTCTAAGGGCCGAAGCTTGCGTGGATAATCGATCATGTATATGGGAGACTTCCATCCTTGTGTCGTATGCTTCTTCTTCTATAGAATGGACCTTAGCAGACAGGTGATGTAAATCAGTGCGGAGCATGTTAATTTCAGATCTACATGTGTCACGTACCTCTTGGATGAGCATACGAAAGTCCTGTTTCGTGGGCATGCAACGGACATAATCTCTCCATGAAGTACATGCATCAGGTTCAGGGTCCATTGTGATATGGGCATGTGGATCCCTCATGGTAGTGGAGGAAGTGCCCAGTGGGGGAGGCCCCCTCTGCAATGCATGTGGAGGGGTCTTGAAATTAGATTGCCTTACTGGATCACTGGCATGTACTTGTGCTGCATAAGCTGCATGTGAATAAGCCCCCTGTAGCTCTTCAGGCCGCTGTGGTGAGGAAGGCCTTGCCACTTTGTTAGACTCCTTGTGCTGCAGGGATGGGGATGATGACTTGTCCCTTGTAGACTGGGATCTCTGTGGCAGGGAACATGGGTCCCACTCCTGGGCTGAGGACTCCCACAGAGGAGAAGCTTGGCCTGCACACGGTGTCAGTGCAGGCCCCAGTAGGCAGGGAGGAAACGGCTGGGACAGGCTGCAAAGTGTGTCCCCCACATGGGATAGTGTAGGGCCGGCCCGGTTGCTGTCAGGTGGGAGCGGTGGGTGATCGGGTAGCAGATCCCCCTCAGAGGCATACCTGTCCGTTTCGCTTTCCCGGGGAGAGCCGCGGAGGAGAGGAGGAGAGGGCCGCTGCGTATGATGGTGGAGCCGGCGCCATCTTGGCCTTGTGGTGTCCCGCCGGAGCCCCAGGGCCAAAGTACTCCGTAATGAGGGGCGGGGGAGCTGAAGAGGATCTAGTGGTATGTCCCCTGGGTTCCGGGTCTTTAGCCTTGCAAGGTTTGCCCATGTTATCAGTGCTTTTTAGCTGCTTTTTAGCTGTTTGCAGGCGGATCTGGTCAGGAGCTCTAAGGAGATGCGTCCGCTCCGGAAGCCATCCAAGCCACGCCCCCCATAGTTATTATTTTTATTATTATTATGTTATGCATTATATTTCAATTATGTTTAATGTTTAGAATGAAAAAATTATATAAGCAAATTAGAAATTAAATTAAGAGAGGTGATGATCTGTTTGGAATTATTGGATCAAAGTCAGAGTATTTGTGATATGAATGAGTTTGTATGGATTGATAGAAATATGATTATTGTTCATATTTCAGAGCGGAATGTTATATTCTTAATATCTAAAATTTAATTTGGCTCTATAATACACAGTTGAGATTATAAAATTTCCTATAATCATGTGCGAATATAGATTTTGAGTTAATGATTATCAGATGTGACAATTGAACTGAGTTCTCAATTTCAAGAAGCTGTCAAGACATTTCTATTGATATTCTAATGCCCCATACACATGTTCGGACTTACCAACGGGCTAAGCTCAATCGGCATTTCTGACGGAAAGATTTAGAACGAGTTCTACATCTAAATCCGTCAGAAATGCCGGCAGAAAAAGTCCAATGGGGCATACACACGGTCGGAATGTCCGATGAAAAGCTCCCATCTGACTTTTTCTGCCGGAAAGTCCGATCGTGTATACACGGCAAAAGTTTTTATGTTTTTAAAGGTATTCCTATGTTACTGATATCTGGGCGTAAAGGTTTTGTGTTTATACTGTCAGCCCCTCACCCTTCCTGTGGCTGAAGTTAATTAAACCAGATGTTGGGTCTCATATTCCTGCTCCTACCCCCCACCCTTGTGGGGAGTGGATGGGAGGTGATAATGGGAGTGGTTATTTTTAGGCGCACTTTCAAACAATGAATGTAGTTTTATTTAAAAGCTAGAGCTGATTGCTGTGTGCTCTCTTCTTTTCCTGCTTCCCATCTTAGCCATTACATCTACAGAAACTCAGCATACAGACACTTTTACAGCTGCTCTCAAGCATACTTAAAGTGGAGTTCCACCCACTTTTACAACTCTTCAGCATCCCTCACTAAACTGTGCACTGTAAACGAATTGGATATTTGCTTTATTCATTTTCACTTCCTCCTCCCTGGCCGCGGCCCATCGCATCATTTCCTGTTTGCAATGCCTTCTGCGAAGGGGCGGCAACTTCCTCTGACACTGCCATTGCTATAGAAACCTGACCTGAAACCTATTACACTGCTTGTGCTGCACTAAGCATGTGCGAGATCTGCAAGGATGAGATCCAGGAAGAAATACAGTCTGGCTTCAGATGCCCAGACTTAAGATGGCCACGGCCTGCTGTAAGTTTATAAAAAAACAAACTACTGCTATAAACTAACAAAACAGACCTTAGTTTACAGACTAACTTTACTAGAATACATTAAGCTTGTGTATTATAGGGGTATTTTTATCTAAAAAGTATCATTTCGGCCGGAGCACCACTTTAGGCAGCCATCGTTGAGCACATGTCTTGAACTTATATTTTGAAACAAACAACTTTATTTCATATCTTTGATCTTATTTGAAGCTACAGTTATTTTGTATTAATGTACAACTATTGTACTTATTTTTCTATTTTTGTGTGTACAATAAATTACATGGTTTGATTCAAGATGTTTCTAGAGATTGGTCTCACATTCATGTGAAAAGGCAGAAGAGCCTTGAAAACCACATTTTAACAATCTGGATAAAGGGGGCCTTGAGAGGAAAGGAAATCCTCCTTTTCCTCCTGCTGTTCTTCCTCAAGGGCCCTGTCCATGATTCCATGAAGCGTGTGCTCCAGTAGGAAGACTAGAGGGACAGTGTCACTGATGCATGCTTTGTCGCTGCTCACCATCCTTGTGGCTTCCTCAAATGGTCACAGGACGGTGCATGCATCCTTGATCAGTAGCCACTGGCGTGGTGAAAAGAAGCCAAGCTCCCCTGACCTTGTCCTGGTGAAATACTCACACAAGTGCTCTTGTGGCCCTCTGTTGTGTGTGCAGCTGCTGCAGCATTGCCAACATTGAGTTCCACCTGGTAGGCATGTCATAAATGAAGCGGTTGATGGGCAGGTTGCATTCCCTTTGAATGCCAGCCAGCCGAGCACTAGCATTGTATGACTGGCGGAAATGACCACAGACTTTTTTGGCCTGCCTTAGGAGATTTTGTAAGCCTGGTTACCTGGTCAAGAACGCTGCACCACCAAATTCAGGATGTATGCCAAACATGGAACATGGGTCAAGTGTCCCTGTCGGAGGGCGGAGAGATGGTTGGTGCCATTGTCGCATACAACCATTCCTGGCTGAAGCTGGCATGGCATCAACTATCTCTGAGCCTGCCCCTGCTGAGCTAACATAATCTCTGCCCCAGTGTGGCTCCTGTCCCCTAGGCAGACTAATTCAAGCATTGCATGGCATCTTTTTGCCTGAGTGCTTGCGTAGCCCCTTGAACGCTTAGGGAGCACTGCTGGTTCAGAGGACAATTCTGCAGAAGAGGCCATAGAGGAAGAAGAAGAGGAGGGAGGGGAGCATACATATATTGTGGCAAAATCACCACTATTTTTTTGGAGGCGTGGTAGCGGAACAAGCTCCAACACTGAACCCTGTCCTGCATCCTTCCCAGCTGCCAGCAGTTACCCAGTGCGCTGTGAATGAAAAGTAATGTCCCTGTCCATGCCTGCTGGACCATGAGTCAGCGGTAATATGAACCTTACTGCTGACCACCCTGTCCAACGAGGCCAAAACATTGCCTTCCACATGACAGTAGAGAGCCAGAATGGCCTTACGTGAAAATAAATGGCATTTTGGATTCTGCCACTGTGGTACAACACAACAAAGGGTGCTGAGTCTACCAGCAGCAGTTGCAGTGCTAGCAATTTGGCCAAGCTAGCATTTAGACACTGAGCATGTGGATGGCTGGGACCGAATTTCTTTTTATGGTTCAGCATCTGTGGGAAGGAAATTTGCCTGCTGAAATCAATTGGTGGTGTACTGCTAGCAAGTACTTGTGAAACCTATTGCTGTACCTTAATTCCTCTCAGTGCAGGTTTTTGAGAGAACTGGAGGTATAGCAGGGTTTGAGATCCCAGATGAGGAGCAAGGAGAAGTCTGCCTTTTTCTATGATGAGGGTCTTTCAAGTGCTGCTGCAAACAAACTGCATGGCAGGTCATCATATGTCTGGTCAAGCATGTGGTGCCCAAGCGGCTGCTGTTCTGGCCTTGCTTGATCTGCTTCAGGCATAGGTTGCAAACAGCAATGGTGTGATCTCCTGCACACATTTCGAAAAAGCCCACACCAAGGAACTGTTCAAATTCAGCATGGAGTCAGCAGTGCCCTGCACCTGCAGAGCTCTGTGGTTTGATGCAATAGGGTAGCTGCCCTTAAGCTGACCCCTGGAGGACATCCTGCCGCGTTGGAGTTGTGCCTCCTCCTCCTCAATTTCCTCCTCTCTTCTCTCAGACACCAAAGTACGGTCAGTGACCTCATCACCCCCTCTCCCCTCATCACTGTAGCAAACTTGGCAGTATGCTGCAGCTTGGGGAACGTGACTGCCATTTTCTTGTCCTTCTGTGGCACCCCCTCCCTCTGGGCTCACGTTACTCCCTTCCTCCACCTGGGAACCAACATCGGAGCCTTCAAATTGCTGCACATCCGCCAGCAGCATGTAACTGACACTGTGGTCGAATAATTCTGGGAACTCCTCCATGCATGATGGTGGGGCTACGGAAGGAGTAACTGTGGACAAAGAGGCGGTGGAATAGGCCTCTTTGACAGCTGCGTTGGAAGGCAAACTACTATGATCCTGGGTGACAGAGGATAAGGAGGATGAGGACGGCTTTGTTATCCACTCCACTAACTGTTCTGCATGTTGTGGCTCAATAACACAGCCAGCAGCAGAAAAAAAGGACAAGCGTGCCCCACGGCCACCTGCAGAGGATGCACCATGTCCACGACCACCACTGTTAACTGTAGACACAGAGCCTGCTTGCCCTCTTTTAGTAGCCTGTGGGTGTCTGCCTCTCCTTGGTGGACTTCCAGACATGATGGGGATTTTTTCTTTTCACAGCACACTGTTATGGAAATGATTAAGAGCTCCAATCGAGCCCAAGGTTATCTGCTGCTGTCTCTAATTTGAAAGTGTTGATATGCATGCATATAAAAGTAAACACTCTGAGACACGCTCAGCTCCGTTACTTCTTACACTTCTAATTTATTCAAGGCGGTGCTAATGTTTTATACACACAAATACGTCATTGCTATGTTAGTCTAATAGGTACATCTCATTGGTTAAGATAGAAAAAGAAAATGGAGAATCTTCATAACGAGGTTTGGCTGTCTTTGGTTTTATCTTCAGTTCCGCGTTCTTCTGATGTGTGGGATGCAGGGAGTACCCGCCATCTTGAGAAAATATAGGAACAGAGCAAACCTGTATACTTATATAATGAGTAAGGAGAAAAATATGTATGCACATAATAAAATAGACATTTTCAGATTATTATTATTATCTACATCACATTCCTTCACAATCCCCCCTAAAATGACTATTTTCTCTTTTCTGTCCCTAATACTAAAGGTCCCACTTTGGCCTGGCCCTTCTCCTCAGTAACTCTTTTAGGCTGTATATAGAATTGGGCAGCAACTGTTCACTTCCCTCCTCGATACAGCTGGAGAGGTGCAGTCAGGCGCTATCTATCCCCATAACCCTATAGGATTGTGAGATTATGGACAGGGAGTGACTGTAGAGGAGTGAAGGGTTTGCCATCTTCCATCATAAGGGGGTCCTCTTCTTCTTGATGGAGAAATGTAGGTGTGCTATTGTCTACAGCCTTGTTCATTAACTGTTTACAAAAGGTAGAATACAGCATACAATCAGGGCTAAAAGAACCAGGATTATTAATACCCTTACCCGTATCTGGGCGAGCACCTTCTGCCACCCACTCATCCAGCTAAAATATTGGTCCCATGGGTCTGTGATACCTGAGTTCTTCTTCAACTCCAGTGACAGATCTTCTAATTTCTTTATAGCTAGAGTAACCTTACCATTTGGGCCAATATTATCAGGAATGTATGTACAACAGGTTCCCGTTTTTTCCTATGATTTTACAAAACACCTTCTTTCCCAGCTAGCACCATGTCTAAGGCCATCAGGTCCTGGAATGTCATGTAGGAAGTGGGGGATAACTGGTCAGCAATTCCCTGAAGGGCATCTTTAGAGTAATTTACAAATCTCTGTTGGTTATAATATGTGTAGTGTCAGGTCACCTAGAGGCTGGGTGACAGATGCACACCGTTGGGATCAGGAGTGCACCGCAAGGTAGTGGACCCTATGGCTGACTGCTGCGGATTGTACCCTGGGAGGTTCAGGAAGCAGGTCTACTGGATCACTGACACAGATCCCACTGGGAGCTAGAGCATAGATTCCCCAGGGCGCGGAGTCTAAGAGCCAGCAGGTGTTCACCAGAGCCTCTAGTGGTGAGGATGGACTGCCCTGCAGTCTGGCTCCAGGTCGCGGCCCCCAGGGTCTCACAGCTCACGCTCACGGTAGACTACAGGAGAAGAGGAAGGAGGCAGCTGGCTGGAACATCAGGGTCACAGGCAAACAGGGATGGTTGGGAACAGGCCAAAGTCGTTAACAGGAATCAGATGTAGGAAACACAGCAAGTACACACAGAGGCTAACACACAGTGGTTGATCAGCACTGCTTGCTTGCAGTGCACAGGTTAATATAGGGTTCCCTGATAGGGCCTGGGGTGGGGCCATGCTTAGAGGAGAGGTTACAAAAGCAGTCAGGTGAGGGTCAGCTGGTCTCTAGAGATGAACACATGGAGACAGGTATGCTGATCGACAAACTCTATTGCATAACCATGACATGTAGTTAATCCAATCTACATTCTTGCTGACAGTTGTTATGGGGATCAAAGACACAAAACCAGCTTTTACCTGATCCCTGGCTTTAAACTCATCAGGGACCCCCCTTGTAACCCCTATGATATGTATGTATACATGAGGATCAAAGCTTCCGGAGAGAGCTGCTCGCTTCCTCCTCTGACTGTGTGCTGGGTCAGTGTATGTATCAGGGGTATCTTTGGTTAAGATATGGGGCTTTCTATTTTCATTTTTTTTTTTTTGTCTAATGCACTCTGTGGTCGCCCAGTCTGGCCCTGTGTTCCAACCCACTGGCCCCCACAGAAACCAGAACTCTGTCCCCAGTAACTGTCTGTGTGGCATACATATATGTCCTTATCATCAGGGATATCACTGTACCAATGGCATCACCATGAAGGGTCAAACGGACAAGGTACTATGTCACAGTAATCTAAGGTAAAGGTGGTCACATGTGTACCTGAAGAGTTACACTAAAACGTATTATGTTATCATTTTTGTGATGGCCACCTCCCGGGCCCCTCCCCCCTAGATCAAACAGAAAAAGGATATGCAGCACCCGAAAACACGCTCTCCTGCAGTGATAAGCGTGCATTCAGGTGTTCTTCCTGGCCAACTTGACTGAGGTGGCTGTGGTCAGCAAAACTTGGAATGGACCATCATAACTTGGCTCAAGTATCTCCAGACAGTAGTTGGTGTGTTCCTGTATCTAATTCAGGATCTGGAATGGAAGAAAACACCTGGACATGCATTCAGGTTAATTCTCGTGATAATGTGGTTACATAATTAGTCAACACATCAGACTGTAACTGTAACTGTTGTGGAAAGTAACAACCAAGTCTGGGAGCTGAACCAAACAAAATTTCATAAGGGGATATGGCATGTTTCCCCTGGGGGTGTGTCTGACACTGAACAGGGCAATGGGCTAACTGTCTGGCCAACTCATGTTAGTCTCTTGGGCCATCTTTAACATCCTGTTTTTAGTGTCCCATTCATCCTTTCTACCTTCCCGCTACTTTGAGGGTGGTATGGGATGTGTAGTGCCAACTGAACCCCCAGTGCTGCCCAAATCTCTTTAGTAAGGGTTGTTGTTAAGGCTGGGCCCTGATCTCTCAATATCACCTCTGGGACCCCAAATCTACATACTATCTCACTCAGTAGTTTCTTAGCTGTGGTCCTGGCAGTCATGACCACTTCCACTAGGGCGTATTCGAATCTGCCACTTCTTGGCACTTGAGAATGATCAATTTGCATCCTCTGGAATGGCGTATAGGGCTTTTGCCAGGTGCTTCTTCTGTGCTTCTTCTGTGCTTCTTCTGTGCATCCTGGGTTACATTTGGTGCAGATAATGCATGATCTGTAGAAGTTGTCGGTCAGTGGAGTAACTCTTGGTGCAACACTTGTTGATAAGAGAGTTCATAAAAGTCTTTGTCAAGTGGGCAGCTCCATGTGCCCATTGCACCACAGCTGGGTACATACTCCTGGGTAGACAAGGCTTCTTGTTGCACTCGAATAGTCCATTTCTGAGAGTTGCTCCTCTCCGTTTCCAGTTTTCCTTCTTATCCGGACTTGTTGTTTCCTGTAGTTCTTTTAGATAAACTCTGTCCACTGGGAAAGTCTGTAAGGTAAGCACGGGGTGGTCTTCTTCTACCACCCTGCTGTCCACTTCCCGTGGACCACCAGCTGTCTGTTTGGCAGCTGAATTGGCTAGATGATTGCCTTAAGCTTCCTTTGAGTTCATTTTGTCGTGTGCTTTACTCAGAATAGTCACTTGGGTTGGGAGAAGCAAGGCATCAATCAAGTTTTCACAGGTGTTCCTGCAGCCATCAGGAATCCTCTGTCCTAGATAACACCATTATCATGGGCAATGCTGAAAGCATATCTTGAGTCCATATGAATGTTGGCTCTTTTTCCCTCTGCCCATTTACATGCTGTAGTAAGTGCTTACAGCTCTGCCTCTTGTGTAGACATCACCGGTGGTAAGGCTTCAGCTTGTAGAACGGTGTTTTCAGTGGTGACCGCGTGTCCTGTGTGGTCATGGGGTGACAAGTCAAGACTCTACTCCTCCTCCTCCTTTCCCCCCTTGAGAAGTGGAAGAAGGGTGGTAGGGTTCAGTGTTTGACAACTTAATAGAGTAATGCTGTCCAGTAGGAGGGAACACAGGAGTCTCAAGTGTCTGGTAGTGGAAAAGTGTTTCGGCTGGATCTTGGTTGAATATGGCAACAACATCATGGGGAGCAAGCAGAACGAGGCAGTGTCCGAGGACCAAGTTCAAAGTTTTGTCAAGCAAGGCTTGTATAGCAAATCCAGCTCGCAGACACAATAGGCCTCCTCTTGCTACCGCATCCAGCCGACGGGAATAATATCCTACGGGGCGTAGGCTGATGCCGTGTGATTGGGTGAGTACACCTGCAGCATGTCCCAGACGTTCGGATACAAAGAGCTTGAGCGTTTTGTCGTAGTCTGGGAGCCCTAGCGCCGGGGGTGGCGCACTTAAAGGCTTCAAACTTTAGATATTTCTTCAGGAGACATCTGGAAGGGTCTGATTGCAGAGCATCAGTAGGAAGGCTTCTGGAATCCATGCTCTGCACTAGGAAATTAGTCCAAGGAAAATGACAGGTGTTGAGCACCACTGCAATTTGGGCTTTGAGGCTCTGCAGCCCTGGTTGGCAAGATAGCACAACAGGCTTTCTGAGGTGACTTCAACAGGGGGTAAGTCAGCTGCACAAAGGAGAAGGTCATCAACATGTTGGAAGAGAATCACTTCCGGGTGTTCCTCTTGTCATGTGTCAAGGATGATAGCCATAGCTTTTGCAAACTGGCTTGGAAAGTTCTGTGCCTAGGGTTGCCACCTGTCCGGGATTCACCCGGACAGTACGGGTTTTGAATCATTTTGAACCATGTGTCCGGTTTTCAGTCTCCCTGGATCCCGGACACATGATTCACTGAGATCGGACTGTGGAAGATGGGGATCGGAGGAAGGAACATAGCTAGTGCTTATAGGGCAGCAGCTGGGGGCTGAGGAAGGAACAGAACTAGTTAAATCAGTCAGCAGAGCACTAAAACTTGTGCAGTGGCTCCCGACAATTAAACTATAGTCCCGGTCCACTTATGTATATCAATCCGCCGGGGCATGTAATTGCCGGGTGCCGCAGTACAAGGATTACTCCGCTGGGACTATTTGATGATTTTCGGGCACGCCACAGGTGAAATCCATGTGCTGTGGTTCCCGGCAATTACATGCCCCGCGGATTCATTGAAAAGTGGAGGAGGTCTGGAGCGTGACATAAAGATTGCTGCTGCCAGATAAGAATTAACTGCTTCTGTTCTTTCCCCCAGCCTGATCAGACTCATGTGTCCTGGTAACCTTGTTGTTAGGTTAGGAGGTGAGGAGGTAATGTGGAGTCGCTGTCTTGGTTATCTCTGCTGGTAAGAGGAGGATGTGGGGGTGCATGGTGGATAAAAAGCTGAACTCAGGGGCTGCCTGTGTGCATCTATGAGGATGTGAACCTGGGGGGGGGGACAGGATGGACAAGACTGATGTGCACAGGGGCTGCCTATTACTGTGTGTGGGCCACTGATGGTTACCCTCCGTATTACATATTACCTCTGCCATACTACTGACCTCCGCCTTCTGCTTTTTTTACATGCCCCGGTGGATTTATTTATTTATAGGAACCACTGCATTCAGGATTACTCCGCTGCTCCCTGATAAGCTTTAACTAGTCCTGCTAAGGTGCCTGAACAACTTCGGCATCTTAGAAAGTTTTAGGGAATGTCCGCTTCACTTTAGGCTGGGTTCACACCTATGCAGATTGGATGAGGGTTTCCCCACATTCAATTCGCATAGCAGGAGAATGTGACCGGCTCTCTATGGAACCAGTTTACATATCTCCGGGGTGGCTGCGGAGCGCACTGCACTGTGCGTCTTTGGCTCTGTTTCGGGGCCAAATTCAGACATAGATTTTTTCCTGAAATGGAGAACAGGAAGCACAGCGTTCCTCTGTGATCCTCAGCCGGCTCCAATGTGAACCAAGCCTAAAGCCAGTGCCGGTAGGTCCATAAAGGGTGCAGGAGCGCCGCCCCCTCTCTCCTGCACTCCTCTTTTACCAATAGATAGATTCATGCATTGCATGAATCTATCTATGGTTGCCACTGGCGCCCCCTATTCAGATGTCCGGCCCCTTGTCGGGCGCCGGGCATCTGAATTACAGCGGCGGGTTTTTTTTTTGGAAGCGCCTGATTAGAGCCATAGGCTTCCAAATTGGTAAACAGTGGGCGCTGTGCGTTCCCTGTTTACACAGTGTTGTGTTAGGAAAGCGAATAAATCGCCTTGCTAACACTGACCCGCCTCTCAGCCAATCAGATGCTCGTGTCTGGTTACCTGTCACCTAATTGGCTGAAGCGACAGGCGCTGTGATTGGATGCCTATCAGGTGTCCAATCATAGCAGAGGACGGGAGAAGACATCGAGGACTCGGAGGGAGCGTGGAGGACATTACCGTGACCCGAGACAGGTAAGTTCCGGGCAGGGTGCACACTGGCAGCAATTTATGGGGCACGGTAGCGGCAGTTGATGGGCAAGTAGCAGCAATTGATGGGGCACAGTGGCTGCGTTTGATGGGCACAGTGGCTGTGTTTGATGGGCACAGTGGCTGTGTTTGATGGGCACAGTGGCTGCGTTTGATGGGCACAGTGGCTGCGTTTGATGGGCACAGTGGCTGCGTTTGATGGGCACAGTGGCTGCGTTTGATGGGCACAGTGGCTGCAATTGATGTTTTTTTTCTCAGTTTGTCCCCCCCCCCCCAAAAAAAAATTTTGAGCATCAGCCGCCACTGCCTAAAGCCCGACTCCAGCTTCTTTTCCTCACTGCCCTCATTTTTTTAAAGTCCACCTAAAGTAATGTGCTGTGAATTAGCAATTAAACTGTTCAAGGAAGGCAAAGCACTAACAGCTGATGGCTACATTCACCTTGGCGATTAGGGCTGGTGTGAATAGTAGCAGCAAGTATTAGAGATTCCTGTGGCAGCTGTTAGCGAGTAGGTGCGGCAGCAGGCCTCCTTCACTATAATGACATTTCACCAGGGGCCACAGCTATTCGTTCCTCTCTGAATGGCCAATGATTACCTGTTCTGATCGCTGCTGGACGCGGGACTGGCAAAATGTCAATATAGTGAAGGGGGCCAGCAGCCACACCTAGCTGCTGAGAGCCACATCAGGAACTGTTACAATTCGCACCAGCTCTAATCACCACTCTGAGGCCCCTTTCACACTGATGTGTTTTTACTCTGCAATGGGACGATTTAAACTGTGGGTGCAGTGCGTTTTGAAAAGTCCCGCATGCTGCATATTTGGTGCAGTGTTGAAAAACGACACCAAAAACGCAGCTTTCCATTCAAGTTTTTGGTGGGTTTTTGAGTCACGTGTCCATTTTTCACAGGTACAGGCAACCCAAAAACGCACCAGAAACGCACAGGAAACACATCTGAAACACAGAAGAATCTTGCTGCTTGCAGATTTTGCTGCAGAGTAGTGTGAAAGGGCCCTAAATAGTCCTGTTCCTTCCCCCAGCTAAGTAGATGGGGCCCAGGGAAGTTTTTTTTGTAATTGCTGCAGACCATGAGGTTACTCAGCAATGTCCCAAAGTAAACATTAATAGTCCTGTTCCTGTTTCCAGTTATCTACTGAATTGACAGAAAATACTGGAATGGCTAAACAGACGTAGGGCTCATTTACACATGTGGTGCCCTCTGAAGAGCAATCCACATTTGGATTGCTTTTCAGAAGGCATTTGACAGGCAGGGAGGAGGTGTTATATCACTTCCTCATTACATTTGATTAAATGGAATGGGTTAAGCGAGCAGTAGTTAGGGTTACCACCTGTCGGAGTTTCACCCAGACAGTCCAGGTTTTCAATCGTGTCCACTCTCATGCTGGTGCCGTCCATTACTCTACTTCTACCATCCACTGTTCACTGTTTTGCTGACTGATACTGACCACTTTTAAGGTAGGTTAAGTTCATATATTTACAGTGACATTTGTTTTTTTAATCTAAGAATATTTTATGAATACAAAAATGCTTTTGTTTAATAAGCCCCTCACACTCTTAATGCAATTTGGACACCCCTACTGTTCGCCATGGCGCGCGTAGCATGCCGCATTACTACTCATTGGGACACCCAACAGTGCCCCAGGTCTTTTACAACCTTATAATGTATACTACAAAAAAAATTGCTGTACGACACTAAAATGTTCGGGTTTGGCTTGAAGAAAAGGTGGCAACCCTATCTGTGCCCCTTGTGGCACAACTGTTTAGGTATGTTGCCGTTTCTTTCCATGGATGAATGCGAAAAGGTACCAGCAGGAGGGGTGAGGGTGGACACTGAAGAAAGCGTTTGTAAGGTCCACCTCTGTGAGGTATTTTGCAGTCAAAGGCATCCACAGCAGGTACCTGGTTCTCCTTTAGGATTCTCTTCTTGGGGTTATTGTGGTTTCCGGGACAATGATGCACCCTCTTTTAGCTTGACTGAAACTGGTGGTTCCTTTAAGTGACCGTTGTCTTCCGGTCCTGTGGATCATAGGCACGCAGGGATTCTGTCAAGTACTTCCTGCAGTATTGAACTTGAAGTTTTTGCTTCATTAAGTGTCATCAGGAGAGGCAGAGAACACAAAGCAGATTAGTCTTCTAAAGATAGGGGAGTATGTAACTTCATCCCCCCTTCAGGCGTGTCCTGATTGAGGCCTGTAGTCTGGACAACACATCAGCTCCTAGTAGATTCAAGGGACATGTAGAGGACACCACAAATCTGGCAAGCAAATCAGGAAGTGGACTGGAGCGGGGCACCCCATCCATTCCTATGCAGGAAACATCAATAGTGGAAAGGAAAGAATTATTAGGCAGGTTCACCGCCCTCAACACACTTTTGGCTGCACCCCTGTCAATGAGGAAAGTGGTAGGTTTTTCGTCTGGGACATCTTGGGGCTCTGCATTCTTTTCTGAAGTGACCCCGTTTCCCACAGTTGTAACAGGTGATCCTTTCCCTGGTATTGGGCAGTGGTGGTGGACTAGTGTAGGCGGGATCTTCGTCATGGGTTACCATGAGGGGCGTTGTTTTTTTACCTTTTTGATTTTCTATACCTCTGGTCACCAACAATAAATCAGACATTTTCATTGAATGGTATTCAGGGCGGGCCACCATCAGGCCTTTTCTGATATCCTCTCTGAGCCCTGAAACAAAAGCAGTTGATAACGTGTGTGTGTGCCTTTATGAGTCTAGCATGATACTTCTTCATAGACTCCCCTTTATCTTGGGTAATATCTTGGATTGTGGTGGTCTGATCCGTCAACTTCTCCTTTGCCCAGTCGTGGAGTTGTGCACAGAACTCCACGCCTGAGGTGTAGGAAGTGGCACTTGTCAGGCAGGCATCAATGAAGGCCATCTGCATGACTGGCCAAAAGACATATCCTGCTTTGATTTGGCATAGGCTGATCAAGTCTCTCCAGGCAGCTGAGTAAGTTTCTTGTATCTGCACTATCCTGTGGTAGAAGGGAATTGGCTGCTTCTCTGGGTCAGGCAGACTTGTCACTAAGGCCGCTGCTTGTGATAGAGTAAAAGCGACACACATCACTGGTGCCCCTTCTGGTAACCGAGACTGTTGTTGGGGCGGGGGCTGGCAAGAGGCACTGTTCCTTACGATTGCCAGCATGTGTTTGAGATCCTCTCGGAACTGAGAGTCTGGAGCCGGATTGGGGGTTAAATCAGTGGGTGGCTTTGCTGCCTGCTGTTGGGCTTCCCACTCAGATGCTTCTTCATCATTAACATATCCGGCCTGGGAATGTGATGCTCCCGTATTGGGGGAGACAGGTGTGTGGTATTTAAAACAGGGAGGACTGGGTACAGGCTGTTTAAGCTTACTGGGTGTACCAAGATGGCCGCCGGCAGGAAGTGCACTGGACTGGGTAGAAAGTGAAGGCATGGGTGCACTAAGATGGCCGCCGGGCTGAGTTGTAGCAGTGGGTTGTGCTTGGGTGGTGAGAAAGGAGTGGTTGTTAGACGGAGGGCAGTGCTGTCCCTCCCCTCCTTTGTTTCAAGTTCCAACATATCATCAGCTCTGTGATACACATACATAATACAATCGCCATCTTTCTTAACTTCCTTTATCCAATTTTCTTTATCACACAGGATTTTTCTCCCTGTTTCTTCAGCAACATAACTTTCACCACTTCGTTCAACTTTGTTAACTATTTCAACATCTTCTTCTCTCCTTCTTTGCAATATGACTTACTTTACAATATCACTTTCTTTTCTCTCTCTCTTTCTCGGCTAACGGCTTGAGAGGAGATTACATACAACCAAGGGGTTAATATTTTTTCTCAGTGTTCTTATCAACAAATTCCTTCGGTGGGGGCACATAAGACTAATGTACGGTTAATCTCAGAACAAGAACAAACACATCAGGGGTAGTGAGGAGCAACGGCCCGCGACCCAACAGATCCCCCGGGCAGCCCCCCCTCCCCAACCCCTCTCGTGTATAGCAAACAGTAAATCACAAATACACTCACGACAGGACATTACACCTGCCACTCTTCGAACTGCAAAATTTCAGCAGGCTAAGATAACCACAAGGGCAGACCACCCTGCAAAAATAAACCCGTTTATAGACTTTTTTTTTTCCAGCTCTACACCAAGAGGCCGACAACTCTTCTTGGGGTGAGACTTCTGTAACACTTTCAGACTGCAAAACCAGCAGCTGAGATAACCCTCAAAGGTTCGTCGAACCCAGAGTAACCCGTCTATAAACGCTTGCTACAAGGGAAACCATCTCATACCAGAGGCCGAAAGCTCATCTGGAGATGAGACCACACATTCACACATGTAGCACTTTTAGACTGCTGAGTTTCGTAGCCCAAAGAATGGCAGACAGTGAACAAATACAGTCAGCAGAAACCCATTGACAGGTTCGTTAAAACAATCTCAGGCGAGGAAATACCTGCCTCTAAGACAGTCTCAGCATACCGACAGAATCCAGCCGTCAACCGAAAGATAAGAGAGTCGTACAGTGGTAAGAATATAAATCAAACTCACCGGTACTGTTAGGGCTGCGCAAACCCCACTCTCATCAATCAGTTAACGCCCAAATGCTTATCGCGGTACGGCTTTGACTGTAGCCTGAGGTCCCGGGTTTCGGCACCATCTGTTATGGAAATGATTAAGAGCTCCAATCGAGCCCAAGGTTATCTGCTGCTGTCTCTAATTTGAAAGTGTTGATATGCATGCATATAAAAGTAAACACTCTGAGACACGCTCAGCTCCGTTACTTCTTACACTTCTAATTTATTCAAGGCGGTGCTAATGTTTTATACACACAAATACGTCATTGCTATGTTAGTCTAATAGGTACATCTCATTGGTTAAGATAGAAAAAGAAAATGGAGAATCTTCATAACGAGGTTTGGCTGTCTTTGGTTTTATCTTCAGTTCCGCGTTCTTCTGATGTGTGGGATGCAGGGGGTACCCGCCATCTTGAGAAAATATAGGAACAGAGCAAACCTGTATACTTATATAATGAGTAAGGAGAAAAATATGTATGCACATAAGAAAATAGACATTTTCTGATTATTATTATTATCTACATCACATTCCTTCACAACACTACACTGTATTATATACTGTGTACACTGCCTGCATACCTCCCAACTTTTGAACTTCAGAATGAGGGACACTTGAGGAAGGAAGTAACCTTGCATAGCGCGCTGCGGCAAATGTGGGCGTGGTCAAACTTTTGACAGTGGGAGGAGCTTAATGGGCATCATTAAACAAAACTTGGGCTTCCTTGTATCTATAAAATATGCTTTTATTATTGTTCCACAAGCAAGAGTCTCATGGATACATACATACCCCAGCACATTCATTTACAAAAAGGATAAAAGAATGCAGTGTTTGGAGTGCATTACGTACAAAGTGCAGGGTTGTAGGATGAGCTATATGCAGAGTGCAGGGTTCTGGCATGAGCTATATACAGAGTGCAGGGTTGTAGGATGAGCTATGTACAGAGTGCAGGGTTCTGGCATGAGCTATGTACAGAGCGCAGGGTTCTGGCATGAGCTATGTACAGAGTGCAGGGTTCTGGCATGAGCTGTGTACAGAGTGCAGGGTTCTGGCATGAGCTTTGTACAGAGTGCAGGGTTCTTGCATGAGCTGTGTACAGAGTGCAGGGTTCTAGCATGAGCTGTGTGTGTACAGAGTGCAGGGTTCTGGCATGAGCTGTGTACAGAGTGCAGAGTTCTGGCATGAGCTGTGTACAGAGTGCAGGGTTCTGGGGTGAGCTGCATTCAGAGTGCAGGGTTCTGGAGTGAGCTGCATGCAGAGTGCAGGGTTCTGGGTTGAGCTATGTACAGAGAGCAGGGTTCTGGGGTGAGCTATGTACAGAGTGCAGGGTTCTGAGATGAGCTATGTACAGAGTGCAGGGTTCTGAGATGAGCTATGTACAGAGCGCAGGGTTCTGGGATGAGCTATGTACAGAGCGCAGGGTTCTGGGATGAGCTATGTAAAGAGTGCAGGGTTCTGGAATGAGCTATGTAAACAGTGCAGGGTTCTGGAATGACCTATGTGCAGAGTGCAGGGTTCTGGGATGCGCTATGTAAAGAGTGCAGGGTTCTGGAATGAGCAATGTGCAGAGTGCAGGGTTCTGGAATGAGCTATGTGCAGAGTGCAGGGTTCTGGAATGAGCTATGTGCAGAGTGCAGGGTTCTGGGATGAGCTATGTGCAGAGTGCAGGGTTCTGAGATGAGCATATATACAGGGTGCATGGTTCTGGGATGAGCTATATACAGGGTCCAGGGATCTGATATGAGCTATATACAGGGTTCTGGGATGAGCTATATACAGGGTGTAGGGTTCTGGGATGAGATATATACAGGGTGCAGGGTTCTTGGATTAGCTATATACAGGGTGCAGGGTGCTGGGATGAGCTATATACAGGGCACAGGGTACTGGATGAGCTATATACAGGGTGCAGCAGAGGCTTAATTAGAACCTTCAGGGGCCCTGGTGCAAGAAACCATGAAGGGCCCCCCGACCTCCAGCCTGGGCCATTCCCTTCGAGCCCAGAGCCCTTCCCACTGATCCCATCACCCTTCATGGTCCCACAGCAGATTGGGCCCGGCCATGGTGACAGAAGGCCAGGGCCTAGTTGCAAGTGCAACCTTTGCTGGTAGTTCCGCCAGTGGTGTCAGTGTGGACTGTGAATGGTGTCAGTCAGTAGGGCAGTGGACATGGTCAGTAGAGCAGTGGAAGTGGTCAGTATGGCAGAGAAAGTGGTCAGTATGGCAGAGAAAGTGGTCAGTAAGGTAGTGGACATGGTCAGTAGGGCAGTGGACATGGTCAGTAGGGCAGTGGACATGGTCAGTAGGGCAGTGGACATGGTCAGTAGAGCAGTGGACGTGGTCAGTAGGGCAGTAGACATATTCAGTAGGGCAGTGGATAGGATCAGTAGTTTTTTTTATTGTTGTTATTTTATTTTTGTTATTATTTTTTACCATTATATTTTATCCATTTTATTTTTTAGAGTTTTTTTTACAGTTTTTGATGGGAGTTGGTGGCAGTGGAGGGCAGTATGATGGGGTGGAGGGCAGTATGATGGGAGGGGGTGTCAGTGGAGGGCAGTATTATGGGAGGGGTGACAGTGGAAGGCAGTATGTTGGGGGCAGAGGCAGTGGAAGGCATTATGATGGGAGGGGAGGCAGCGGAGGGCAGTATGATGGGGTGGAGGGCAGTATGATGGGAGAGGAGGTAGTGGAGGGCAGTATGATGGGAGGAGGCGGTAGTGGAGGGCAGTATCATGGGAGCGGGGTTAGTGCAGGGCAGTATGATGGGAGGGATGGTAGTGGAGGGCAATATAATGGGAGGGGTTTAGTGGAGGGCAGTATTATGGGAGGGGTGGTAGTATAGGGCAGTATGATGGGAGGGAGAGCAGTATGATGGGAAGGGTGGTAGTGGAGGGCAGTATGATGGGAGGGGTGGTAGTGGAGGGCAGTATAATGGGAGGGGGGTTAGTGGAGGGCAGTATAATAGGAGGGGTGGCAGTGGAGGGCAGTATGATGGGGTGGAGGGCAGTATGATGGGAGAGGAGGTAGTGGAGGGCAGTATCATGGGAGGGGGGGTTAGTGCAGGGCAGTATGATGGGAGGGATGGTAGTGGAGGGCAATATAATGGGAGGGGGTTTAGTGGAGGGCAGTATTATGGGAGGGGTGGTAGTGGAGGGCAGTATGATGGGAGGGAGAGCAGTATGATGGGAAGGGTGGTAGTGGAGGGCAGTATAATTGGAGGGGGGCAGGATGATGGGTGGGGGTGGCAGTGAAAGGCAGTATAATGGGGGGTTAGTGGAGGGCAGTATAATAGGAGGGGGGGGGCAGTATGATGGGAGGGGGGCAGTATAATGGGGGGGTAGTGGAGGGCAGTATGGGGGGACTGTACAGCATGACTGGAGAGGGGCAGTGTGTGGGAGGGAGCAGAGTGACCATGAGTGTACTCAGAGTCAGGGCAGTGCAGGGAGCATTTCTCCTACCTTTATTCCAGCGCAGGAACAGCCTTCGGGGAAGACCCAGAGTCAGGGGCGGAGTCAGGGGCGGAGCCGGGGCAGAGCTTAGGCACGAAGAGGAATCCTCCTTTGGCTAAATGCTGGGGCTCCACTCAGGGAAGACCTGGAGTTGGGGGCGGAGTCAGGGGCGGAGCCGGGGCGGAGCCGGGGCGGAGCTTAGGCGCGAAGAGGAATCCTCCTTTGGCTAAATGCTGGGGCTCCACTCAGGGAAGACCCGGAGTCGAGGGCGGAGTCAGGGGTGGAGCCGGGGGCGGAGCTTATGCGCAAAGAGGACTCCTCCTTTGGCTAAATGCTGGGGCTCCACTCTCCTCCTTGTCATGACGTCACTGGTTGTTAGACGCCAGGCGGGCCATGCCTAGCAACCAGTTGTTTTGGCAGTGAGCCAGGCAGCGTCTGGGGTGAAATTAAGCGGTCTCGGTCAAAACTAGTACAGCGGGCAGTGAGGGACGGCGGCAATGCGGCGGCAATTTTTAGGGGGGCATCAGATCGGCCAGTGGGGCAATTCCGGGACATTGTATTGTCCCGGAATGAAGGTGCCCGGGACGGGGGACAGACCTCCCACAGCGGGACTTTCACGGGCGATCCGGGACGGTTGGGAGGTATGTGCCTGCACTGTATTAGAAACTGTACACACTATAATATATACTGTGTACACCACCTGCACTGTATTATAAACTGTACACACTGTATTATATACTGTGTACACCGCCTGAAGAGTATTAGAAACTGTACACCACGAATGCACTGTATGTAGAGGCTACACTGAATGCAGTGTGTGTGTGTATATGTATATATATATATATATATATATATATATATATATATATAAATACACCGCCTGAAGTGTATTATATAATGTACACCACTGAATGAACTGTATATATACATTACACTGAATGCAGAGTATGTGTGTGTGTGTATATATATATATATATATATATATATATATATATATATATATATACTGCCTGAATATAGAGTATACACTGAATATATAGTCTATGCTAATGCAGAGTATATATTGTGGAGAGTCAGCCTGGGGCAGGGTTAAGAAGGGGTTAATTGAAGAGGGCAGGTACTTCCCCTTCAGACCTGCTTATTGCCAGCTGAGTTGAAAATGAGAGAGGAGTTGTGTGTTTGGAGAGAGAAACAGCAGCATGCTGTGTCAGAGGATCCATTGCTGGATTGTGGCCTGCTGGGGGGAGCTAAACTATATAAAAGACTGTTGCCCTGGTTAGAGCTGTGTGCTGTGCACACCAGCCTGTGGGTTAGGGTTGCCACCTTTTCTTCAAGCCAAACCCGAACATTTTAGTGGTGCAAGGCACTGCACTTGCTTAACTCAACCCATTCACCTGAATGGGGCTGCGCTACAACTGTGTGCAATGCACATGGCTACAGCAGTGGTATGGGTTTTTAGGGATTTAAAACAGGTGGTGAAGAGGCAACATAACTCTTCTTCACCACCTGTCAAATACCTTCAAAATATGATCCACTATGGATCACTCTGCAGAGTGCCCTGTGACTCCGTTTACACTTGTGGTTAAAGGACAGTAAAAATAAGAGGTTATGCTGTGTTTTAACAGCTACCCAACCATTCCCCTTAAGCTGAAAAGGCAGCAAAGGGGGATGGACACTTGCCACAGCCAAAATGTTCTGCATGAAAGTGTGGCAAAACATGTCTGCACTGTTGGGTTCAGTGAGCAGTATTGCCTGCCAAATGTGGACCATTCAAGTGAATGGGGGCTTCCTGTATCCATGTGCAAAGCATTAAATTGTGGGGCAATGCTGTGGGGTTTAAACAGGTGGTGAGGAGGTGATATAACACCTCCTCCTCCACCTGCCCTGACTCCCAATAATTACATACAACACATAGGTGATAGCAAAGAATCCTAAGAATTCCCCCCTCTCCCCCCTCCCTCCTCAGATCAGTGTTTTTCTTACCCAGCCAAGTATTGTGAATGTAGTTTATTCTGCGGCTGGTCTCCTGCATGGTCCGTTCCTGGTCAGCTGTCTGTGTGATAAACTACACACGCGCTGTCCTCCAATTCTCCACTGACACCCGAACACTGACAGGGCACTGCTGGCCAGTCTTCTATAGCGGTCTCAGCTCGCCCTCAGTAAAGTTGTCCAGGGTTCGAGTGCCCTCAGTGTCTGCCAGGCACCTCTTCTCCTCCTGTAGCCATGTGAGCTGCGCTTCCCAACAATTACCTTCCACGGCGGATACTATAGAAGCGGGGGTTCGGGACTGATTAAATTGTCCGAACGGCTGTATTAGGATAACAACCTGTGCCTGAAACACAAACAAAATGTTCCTGCCCGACCCCCAGCTGAACAGATGGAGCTCTGAGCCACAGTGCGGTCTAGATCATGTGTCCGGGTTCCAGGCGGCAGGAGCCCCGGACACGTGATTCAAAATTACTCTAAACCCGTACTGTCCCGGTGAATCCCGGACAGGTGGCAACCCTACTGTGGGTGCAGAGACTGAACTTTTTACATACGTGCACCTGTATTGCAAGACAAGCCTACCGTTTCTTTTATTTTGTTTTGATGTTTTGCTGAATAAAGCCAGTTTTGTTTTACTGGACTGTCTGAGCCGATTGATATATATATAGATATATATATCTATATATATATCAAATACACCGCCTGCGCTGCCTGAATATAGAGTAAACACTGAATATATAGTCTACGCTAAATGCAGAGTATATATATATATATATATATATATATATATATATATATATATATATATATATATATATATATATATATATATATATATATTTACTGGCTCAGCCTCAGGACAGCTCAACCTCGCCCCTTGACCCCGTATAGGACACCCCTGTATAGATAGATAAAAGACAGGCAGTACCTGGTGCAGGTGTTCTTATTCTGTCCTTACTCCGGACTTTCCTGTTGTACTGCCTGCCATGAGTCCCTGCAGTGGAAGGGCCTTTGTTGAGGATAAAACTCTCTGATGAGGGCTCTTCTGGTGCCGGAGTGAAGTGCAGGCTAAATGCCTTAAGTCGTATGGGAGGCAGCCATCCTGGGCTTTTATTTCTTCTTTCCCTTTGCTTGCTGGCTGGATGGCTGGCTGGCTTGGCCATTAGGTAGGGTTCCCTGCTCCCCTCAATGCGATCCCAGCGTCTGTGTCAGGTCGGCCGGGGCGCCGGGTAGTGATGTCAGCGTGATGTCTCCCTTCCTTTTTCTGGTGTTTTGTGTTCCACCTGCGTTCCACTGAGGCTGGCGCTGGTGGGTGACATCACCGCACGCTCCCAAATTGGTCAGTCGCGGCTGTGATTGGCTGTGATTGGCTCTCCAAACGCTGCTTCTGATTGGCCGAAATGGCGGGAGGGTGGTGAATTTAAACCTGCAGTGGGGAGTCTTTATTGTGGCTGTCAGCACACAAGAGTGGATGACCAGACTGGTAAGCTGAGCGGTGGAGAAGCTCACTGTTGTGTCATTCACCTTCTCTGCCTTTGTGTGTAATTTTATACTGCCTTGCTTTCCCCTGCAGCCTGCTGATAGTCCCCAGGAGTTTCCTCTTTACCTTGTGCAAGCCTTGCCTAGCTGGTAGGTGGGGATTACTCAAAATGAATTATAATTGGATAAAAAAATATATATATATTATTAAATAAATAAAATATATATATATAAATAAAGCTAGATAAATAAATATTTTGCATTAGTGAAATAAATGAACTTTTGCACGATATTCTAACTTTTCAAGTTTCACCTGTACCTGAACCAGAACTTTCAGCAGTCTTGCAGAATGTTTGCAAAGAAAGTTGATCTGGAGTCATGCAATGTGGACTTTCTGCAATTGTGCAACAAACTTGTGAAGCCTGACAAGTCTAGCAATAGCTTAGCAAGTCATTTTCAAATTTGCAGCACAATTGCTTGCTATCTGGGCAGAGGACAGCCCTGAGGCCTCTTCTGTGCTACTTCTGACAACTGGAGCATAATGAGGAGCTCCTCCTAGACCCCAGGCACACTACACATCATCCGAGTCATAGACACACTGACATAGTTGCCAACATTGAAAAAAAATTTTTAGGGACACTTTTTTGGCCGTAGGCGGAGTCTTGTTTTAATTAGGGGGTGGGGCATGCATTTGTGGGTGTGACAAAAGGAAAAAGGAAAAATGCGGTGCGCTAAGGCGAATAATGGATGTGGTTTACGCGAAATAGTGGCCGTGTCTTAAATAGGCGTGGCTCAAAGGGGGTGTGGTTAGAGTCTGAGATGAATGAGGGATGGAGAGGGAAAGGAGGGAGAGGGATGGAGGGACAGCAGCCCCAGATCCTACACAACAATGGAAATATGTGTATTCTAGAAAGTTTAACAATCAGCAGATAAAGATACTCCAAACACCTGGTAATAGCACTTCAATCATCCTGGCACCATGGTTGTTATGGTGTCAGGATGATTGAAGTGCATTATTTCTATTATTACATTGTAATATAAAATGAAATCATTCAACTCACCATAATGCCGAATCAGTGGGATCCCTGAGCGTGTCACTAGCCACGTCGTCTGCCACCAGCCGTCCGTCCTTGCGTCAGATGTCCCAGCAGAGTTCGTCCTTGCATCAGGTGTCCCAGCAGAGTCCGTCCTTGCATCAGATGTCCCCAGCGGAGCCCTCCACACCAGGAGTCCCCAGCGGAGCCCCCCTCACACCAGGAGTCCCCAGCGGAGCCCCCCTCACACCAGGAGTCCCCAGCGGAGCCCCACTCACACCAGGAGTCCCCAGCGGAGCCCCCCTCACACCAGGAGTCCCCGGCGGAGCCCCCCTCACACCAGGAGTCCCCGGCGGAGCCCCCCCTCACACCAGGAGTCCCCGGCGGAGCCCCCCCTCACACCAGGAGTCCCCGGCGGAGCCCCCCCTCACACCAGGAGTCCCCAGCGGAGCCCCCCCTCACACCAGGAGTCCCCGGCGGAGCCCCCCTCACACCAGGAGTCCCCGGCGGAGCCCCCCCTCACACCAGGAGTCCCCGGCGGAGCCCCCCTCACACCAGGAGTCCCCGGCGGAGCCCCCCCTCACACCGGGTGTCCCCGGCGGAGCCCCCCTCACACCGGGTGTCCCCGGCGGAGCCCCCCCTCACACCGGGTGTCCCCGGCGGAGCCCCCCCTCACACCGGGTGTCCCCGGCGGAGCCCCCCCTCACATCGGGTGTCCCCGGCGGAGCCCCCCCTCACATCGGGTGTCCCCGGCGGAGCCCCCCCTCACATCGGGTGTCCCCAGTGAAACCCCCCTCACATCAGGTGTCCCCAGTGGAGCCCCCTTACATCAGATTCCCACAGCGGTGCGCCCCCCTACCTCAGGTGTCCTAGTGTAGTAGACAGTGTATACTGTCTCCCTCCACCGGCCGCATGGCTACAACCCGCGCCCCTTTCCATAACAGACTGCAGACTGGCAGTGGGGCGGGGGATAGGCGGGGCAAGGCAGAGCGGGGCGGAGGGTGGGCGGCGATGCAGGAGCTCCATCTAGCCCCCCCAGCTGTCTTCCTGATCTTCTTTAAAATGTCTCCGCCGGCCGCGGACCTCTAGCGGCAGCGGCGGCGGCAAAAATCCGTGAAGAACTCGATTTTTCTGGACATTTACCAGGACACAACAAATTTGGGAATGGAGTCTAAATCTCAGGAATGTCCCTGGAAATCCGGGACAGTTGGCAACTATGCACTGAGTCACACACTATGCTGATACACTAACAGATGAAATTGGTAATACCCTCTGACTTCTTCCCTACCTCCTGAGCTGCCACTTTAGCCATGCTTCAGGCAGCACAACCGTCTGTGTTACTAAGGAAGTAGATTGTAATCTGAGCCAGACGGCCTGGTGTGTCCTCCATGATCAGACTCTGTAATCCTGTCAGAGACACAGCCCTGCCTCCACTCTCCACTGGGGGTGCAAAATCCTCTCCTCCTTATTAGTCAGCAATGGTGGGAGCTGCAATCCAGTTTTAATAATGTGTTTCAGATGGCCTGAAAACCGGACACATGATTAAAAACCCGGACTGTCCGGATCAAACCCAGACAGGTGGCAACCCTATATGACTCCCCTCACTACACTGACAATAGACATGTGCATTTCGTTTTGTTCCAAATCGAAATTCGGACAAATTTTTCATTATTCGGAAATTCGTATGCATCCAAATTTCTGAATTACAAAAGTAATGAATTTAAACAAATGCAAAAAAAGCGAACAAATTCGAAAACAAATTTGAATCAAATTCGAAAAAAATAGAAATCGATTTTCTTAAAAATACAATAAATAATAAAACAATAGAATACATATATATAATATTTTTTTTTATTCTGTTCTATTGATTTTCTATGCTTTTCTTTTCTATTTTCTATTCTATAATAGTCTTTTCTATTCAAATTCAAATTCATTCTATACGAAATTCGAATTTCGGAACATGGCTTCTGAAGTTCGAATTTCGTAAAGAATGAATTTGAATTTGAATAAAAAAGATTTGAATAGAAAAGAATAGACTAGAAAAACAATAGAACAGAATAGAATAAAATATAATATATACATTATATTTTATTCTATTTTGTTCTATTGTTTTTATAGTCTATTCTTTTCTACTCTGTTCTAATCTTTTCTATTCAAATTCATTTTATACGGAATTCGAATTTCGGAAGATGGTTATTTTATTATATATATATATATATATATATATATATATATATATATATATATATATATATATATATATATATATATATATATATATATATACTGTGGGGACGGAAAGTACTCAGACCCCCTTAAATTTTACACTCTTTGTTATATTGCAGCCATTTGCTAAAATCATTTAAGATCATTTTTTCCTCATTAATGTACACACAGCACCCCATATTGACATTTTTGCATATGTATTAAAAAAGAAAAACTGAAATATCACTTGGTCCTAAGTATTCAGACCCTTTGCTCAGTATTTAGTAGAAGCACCCTTTTGATCTAATACAGTCATGAGTATTTTTGGGAAAGATGCAACAAGTTTTTCACACCTGGATTTGGGGATCCTCTGCCATTGCTCCTTGCAGATCCTCTCCAGTTGTCAGGTTGGATGGTAAACGTTGGTGGACGGCCATTTTTAGGTCTCTCCAGAGATGCTCAATTGGGTTTAAGTCAGGGCTCTGGCTGGGCCATTCAAGAACAGTCACGGAGTTGTTGTGAGGCCACTCCTTCATTATTTTAGCTGTTTGCTTAGGGTCATTGTCTTGTTGGAAGGTAAACCTTCGGCCCAGTCTGAGGTCCTGAGCACTCTGAATAAGGTTTTTGTCCAGGATATCCCTGTACTTGGCCGCATTCATCTTTCCCTCGATTGCAACCAGTCGTCCTGTCCCTGCAGCTGAAAAACACCCCCACAGCATTATGCTGCCACCACCATGCTTCACAGTTGGGACTGTATTGGACAGTTGATGAGCAGTGCCTGGTTTTCTCCACACATACCGCTTAGAATTAAGGCCAAAAAGTTCTATCTTGGTCTCATCAGACCAGAGAATCTTATTTCTCACCATCTTGGAGTCCTTCAGGTGTTTTTTAGCAAACTCCATGCAGGCTTTCATGTGTCTTGCACTGAGGAGAGGCTTCTGTTGGGCCACTCTGCCGTAAAGCCCCAACTGGTGGAGGGCTGAAGTGATGGTTGACTTTCTACAACTTTCTCCCGTCTCCTGACTGCATCTCTGGAGCTCAGCCACAGTGATCTTTGGGTTCTTCTTTACCTCTCTCACCAAGCCTCTTCTCCCCCGATAGCTCAGTTTGACCAGAAAGCCAGCTCTAGAAAGGGTTCTGGTCGTCCCAAATGTCTTCCATTTAAGGATTATGGAGGCCACTGTGCTCTTAGGAACCTTAAGTGCAGCAGAAATTTTTTGTAACCTTGGCCAGATCTGTGCCTTGCCACAATTCTGTCTCTGAGCTCTTCGGTCAGTTCCTTTGACCTCATGATTCTCATTTGCTCTGACGTGCACTGTGAGCTGTAAGGTCTTATATAGACAGGTGTGTGGCTTTCCTAATCAAGTCCAATCAGTATAATCAAACACAGATGGACTCAAATGAAGGTGTAGAACCATCTCAAGGATGATCAGAAGAAATGGACAGCACCTCAGTTAAATATATAAGTGTCACAGCAAAGGTTCTGAATACTTAGGACCATGTGATATTTCAGTTTTTCTTTTTTAATAAATCTGCAAAAATGTCAACAATGTCAAATGTTTTTCTGTCAATATGGGGTGCTCTGTGTACATTAATGAGAAAAAAAATGAACTTAAATGATTTTAGCAAATGGCTGCAATAGAACAAAGAGTAAAAAATTTAAAGGGGTCTGAATACTTTCCGTCCCCACTGTATATATACACTCGATCCCTTTTACAATGCTTTATTGACTGTTTACATTGTACGTATATTGGAAGGAGGGTGCTTTTGTATTTGGGGATTTGTTTTACTAAAACGGGATTACGCTATGTGAGTGTTTTCTTGTATTCTATGATCCCATTTGGAGTTCATCATACAATAGCCCCTTGATTTGACGATTGGATTAAAGGATATTATTTAAAGTTGATTTATTTGAATGTTCCGGTGAGTTTAACCCCCTGAGTTGTAGTGTTCCTCACGTGGTGAAGACTTGGAGTCGGTGTAGTGTGCACTTACTGACTATTATCTAGAATCGCCTATTAAGAATCAATTGTCATATCTTCATACGCCTAACGTGGAGTTGTACACTAAGTACCGTCCAACGCTAGTGCTGTTATAACATTGGACTGCTATATTTCATTGGACTGATCTTTGTGTTATTATATAATCATTTTGTATTATACATTTTTAAACAGCTGCTGTTGTTTAGAATTCCCTGCTGTTTAAACATCAGGTGAATTTATATATTTTTTTATGATATACATTTGTTTGTGTCAATCATTCAGCTGACTCGGGAAGGGTAGTAGCTATTTGGCACTGAGCGGTGTACAGTGGGCCATAATTTGTACATCTTTTTTACTATATATATATATATATATATATATATATATATATATAATATTATTATGTTTTTTTTGTTCTATTGTTTTTCTATGCTAATCTTTTTTCTATTCAAATTCATTCTTTTAATTTTTTCTTTTTTTTGCCACTTCAGCAGACACGTTTGAGAGACTTAAATCAACTTTGGAGTTCATCTTTTTCGTCCCTTCTCATTGTCACATCATAGTAGCTTGTATAAATTAAGCATATGTAATTAATTTATCATGCCTTATACAACTAAATAAATATCCCGTTGTTACAAAATATTTAACCCGACCTCTCCCCCCCTTACCCTCCACCTCGTCCTACCTCTGCGTACCCGCCCCAAACCATCTTATAACCCTACACTTCATCCCTTCCTTGCTATAGGTCTAGACTCTCAATTCCTTTGCGTAGCTCCATGATTTTTTTAATTCCTTCCAGCAATCCCATTTATCTTTGGTCCTTTCATTTTCTTCTAAACTACGCCCCAAACATTCCATATTATATGTTTCTTCTACCGAATCGATCCACTCCCAAATTGATGGGCATTCCTCATTTTGCCAGTTCTTGGGGATGAATCTCTTTGCTGCATTTATTAAATGAGGAACCAATGACAATTTATATTGTTTTACATCTCCCTCCACTCCATGTAGCAACACAACCCACGGACCCAACTTCTTTTTTAGTGATTTCCTTAATTAGATATAAAATCTTTTTCCAATATTTTTTAATTTTGGGGCAGTCTCACCACAGATGGGCCGTTGTTCCTACATCCTTACAACCTCGCCAACATTGCACCGATTTATTCCTCTGATATTTGCTTATTTTATCTGGTGTTGCATACCATCTAGTCAAACATTTGTAGTACATTTCTGCAGTTCTAGTATCTACTGCCGAGCTATGAGCAAGTTTCAAGATTTTTCCGATAGTGTTCTTATCCCTTTGTGACCCCCAATTCCCTCTCCCATTTTCTAATGTATGGCGGTATCTCCACTTCTACCCTCAACAATAATCTGTACATTTTTTATATAATATTCCTTGTATTCTCAGCTGAGAACAGTTGTTCCAACATAGTCAAGTCATCTCCAGATCTAATTGGTTGAGGTAGGTTTTTGACAAAGTGGTTCAACTGGAGATACCGCCACTCATCCATCACCCATGAATCCTTGTTGTACATAAGTTCTTGTAGTGGAATAATTTTACCGTTTTTAATTATTCCTCTAAGTTGTGTCATGTCCTTTTTTATCCAATTTCCACATATACTTTTTTTCCCTGGTGCAAAATATTCGTTTTCTTTCAGTGCAAATAAAGGTGAGTTGTATTTCTCGTTTAGTTGTTTATACATCCCGTCTCAAATTTAAAAACAATTCCGTGTCAGTGTATGGGTATTTTCATCCAGTGTTCTATAATGTGGAGGATTCCATATAATAATTCCCAATTGTGCCTTACTAAGTGTTTTTTCTATATTAACCCATCTTATTTCATTTTTTTCTTTAGCCCATTTTACCGCTCTTGACAGTACTATTGCTTTATAGTAATTTTGAATATCGGGAACAACTAGTCCTCCGTTTGTTTTCCCCTGTTTTAATATTGGAAAGGAGACTCCTGTTTTTTTATTTTTTCATATTGAATTCATTAATAACATTTTCAACTTTCTGAGATATTGTTGAGGAAGTGCCACTGGCAGCATCTGAAACCTATAAGTAATCTTCGGGAGAAGTACCATCTTTATGATATTAATACGTCCTGTTCATGATAGCGACCTACTTGTAAGTCTTTTGCTTTCGGTTCTGACTTCGTCAAGCAAGGGTAAATAATTTATTTTATAGATCTTCTCCAATGTATTCGCTAATTTAATTCCCAAATACTTTAGTTCTTTCGTCCAAGCAAATTTAAACTCAACGATCGTTCTTCCGACTTACTTAAATTAATATTTAATATTTCGGACTAAGTTTATTTTAAAGTTAGATATTTCCCCATATTGTTTTAGGGTATTTAATAATTTGGGCATAGTGATCCGAGGGTTCGTGATGTAGAGCAATACGTCATCTGCAAAGGCTGCCAGTTTGTTCTTCCTCTCCCAACTTGATTCCACTTATATCAGGGTTGTTACGTATCATCAGGGCTGCCATCAGGGGGGTACAGCCCATACAAGTGTAAGGGGCCCGAGGGTCCTGAGGGGCCCGATCCTTCAGGACGCCGGGCTCCAAGTTGGCATCTCCCCTTGTTGGTGCTGCCCGCTGCACTGGCTCCTAACTCCCAGCCAGCGACATAGGAGGGGAAATGTCAGTTGGTGCGCTTGAGGAGCGCAGAAATTAGTAATCCCTCCCGGGAAAACCCGTGGTTCAATCCACCTGCTCCTCTCCTCCCCCTCCTTTGATGGCCGCTGAGCCGCTCCGTCCTCCTGACAATCCCTGGACTCAGTGTGCAGTGACAAGCGGCTCAGGAGGTGTGGTTGTCCTGGAAGGAGAGGATCCCCATGCTGCTCCACCCCCTCCAGCATGCCTGAGCTTCACACACATCCTGTCACCCACCCCTCTCTCCCTGCCTGTGTGCTGCTGCATCTGTGAAGGGAAAGTGGGCGCAGGAAGATTAAGGAGTCGACAGCCACATTGAGAAAACTCACTGACTGAGAGCCCCTTCAAGTAAGTGAGCACTGTGACCAGACCATCTCCCCCCTCCTTCTCCCCCTCTCCTTCTACCCCCTCACTCTCTCCCTGCCCCCTCCACCCCCCTCCTCATCTCCCCCCTCCTTCTCCCCCCTCGTTCTCTCTCTCCCTCTCCTTCTCTCCCCCCTCTCTCTCTCACTCCCCCTCCTTCTCTCCCCCCTCGTTCTCTCCCTCTCTCTCCTTCCCCTCTCCTTCTCACCCTCGCCTCAACTGTTTGTTTGTGTACAGGGAGGGGCCAGAGCCTTGTGTGTTTACAGATTTGTGTATGTGTGGGGCTGACAAATATATATACAGGTGTGTGGGGGGCTGGGCTGGCATATAAACAGGCAGTGGAGGTGTGCCCATTAAGGGGCGCACGGGCACCGCCCCCTCTCTCCAGCCACCCACCTCTATGTATCATGAATAGATTCATGCATTACATGAATCTATTCATGGCCACTGTGGAAACCCTCTATTCAGGCGTCCAGCCCCTTTTCGGACACCGGGCGCCTGAATTACAGCGGCGGGCATGTATTTTTGAAGCACCTGATTAGAGCCATAGGCTCTAATAGGCTTTAAAAAAGGTGAACTGTGAGCGCAGAGCATTGCGCTTGCAGTTCAGCCAGTTGTGTTAGAACAGCAAATGAATATTCGCTTTTCTAACACTGAACCGCCTCTCCATCAATCAGGAAGCGCGGGTGTGTTACCCATCACCTGATTGGCTAAAACAGGTGCTGTGATTGGATGCCTATCATGAGGAGGAGAGGAGATGCATGGAGAACACAGCTCGCCACCCCACTGAGATAGGGTAAGTACCGGGCAGACAGCGGGTGGGGGGGTCACAGTGTTAACTTTTAAATGGGCACAGTGGCGACATTGGATGGGCACAGTGGCTGCATTTGATGGGCACAGTGGCTGCATTTGATGGGCACAGTGGCTGCGTTTGATGGGCACAGTGGCTGCGTTTGATGGGCACAGTGGCTGCGTTTGATGGGCACAGTGGCTGCAATTGATGGGCACAGTGAGGCTGCAATTGATGATTTTTTTTCTGAATTTTTCAGTTGATTTGCGCCCCCCCAAAAAAAATTTTGAGCACCAGCTGCCACTGTATACAGGTATATGTGTGTGTGTGTGTGTGTCTGTGTGACAGACTCACCCGGGATAGAGGCTTTTGGAGGGGACTGAATGCAAGACTCTTGCCGACCGATTATGGGCCCTGGCATTTGGGGGAACGGTGCTCTTTGTGAGCTGTATGCCTGGGAACCCTTGAGGTGGTATTACTGTGGATTCGGGTCCTGGTCCCCCAGGACACACAGACTCTGGGGACCCTGTGTATGCCATATGGGAAATGGTGACTTGGATTGCTTAAAATGGGACAGTAATATTTATCCCCAATATCTCCCAGGATATATATGTAAAGACTATTATTGGTTTGTTTGATTCTGAACTCAACATGTTAATTGAGTGAGCTCATCACATTGGCCTCCAGGACTGGCTAGGAGACGAACAGTCTACTCTTACTATAGTTTGTTGATGACTAGGCTGAGGAGGGGGGAGATCACTGTTTGTATTGTTAATTGTAATTAGCTCCTGCTATTGTGAGAATACTACTGTGTGAAGCTAGGTGACCACAAGTCTGTTCTAAAAGGTCATGTCTCGTGCAAGACAGAGACCCGACCTCAGCAGGGGAGCGATGATGTGAGACGTCAGACGGCTGAAGGGAAGGGAGGAGTAACGGGCGTGCCGCCCAGCTGAAGCACTGGCGGACCTCCTCTCCCCTTCTCAGAGCGGGATGACCGGACGAGGCGGCTGAGCGAGGAGTCACGGGTGTAGCGTGCAGGGCTACGGCATGCTGAATGCCGGCGGGCCCCCCGCTGGAGGAAGGTAGAACACGGACGAAGCGACAGTTTCTACTGCCAGTTCGGGGAGCTCCGCTCTCCTCTCCCGCCCTCCCCCCCTCACCCCCCCTGCATCTAACATCAGCTTTAATTCAAGCACATAGACGCTGCAGGAAGCAGGCGCCAGAAGCCTCATAACCGGGAGTGTCAAGGAAACAGCTGAGCCTCGCCTGATAACCTGGAGCGGTGACAGGGAGTCATATATGGTGGTGGTAAGAGATAACTAAAACCTAATAAAGCCAGAGGTAAGAATGCTTTAGAGATAAGCTTGGAGAACTAAGCCTGCAGCTATTCTGTAAGAAACACTTGCAAGAGTTCTGCCTCTAATACGGTAATAGGCTGGAGAGAAAAGAGGCCTCTTGTGTACCATATCGCACATCTCTACTGCATAACTATACCTAAACCTAATATAAAGTGTAACACTGTCAAGGGGGGCTGCGGTGGAGCTGTTGAGATATTGGGGCGAAGCAGTGGACTGTTATTTTGGTTCCCTTTTTGCAATATTGGAAACATACTAATGCCTATTACAGGACTGTGTTATCTCCAAGTCTGTATTCCAATGTCTAAGTACCTATAAGGCGGGCATAGTTTGGCGGAAAATATACCCAGGAACCCTCTACATTAGTCCCGCATGTATGTACGATTTTAGCCCAGAGATACAAAGGCCTATCCACTGAGTCAATCCTACCCCACCTCCACACCAGCATTTGCACTTTAAACATAACTTTACTGGTCCCCCAAAAAAAAAAAAAAAAAAAGTATCGGTCTTAGCGATCAAACTTAGTAGGTCGGGACATTGATATAGAAATATGAGTCGCAGCTCATCTAAAGCGGGGAGGGGGGCCCACCGAAAACCCCAAAAGATAACCTAGCTGGGAGCAATCCCACTAGTACTATCGAGCAATATATGGTTAAAGGGGAGAGTCCAGCGAGTTCCCATCTAGAGTCGCATAAGGCAATTTTGGCTGACAAAAAGAAGGGACGAGGCGAGAGGGAGGACCTGACCCCAGACCATTCCAGAGATGAGCCACTGACTGAGGACACGCTGGAAGCATCTAGAAGCTGTGAATATAGCCATGATTCACAGCTCCCCTCGAAGGGAGACCTAGCAGAAATGCTCAAAGCGTTTGAGTCATCAATTAAGGCGGAGATCACTCTATTGAGGTCTGATTTAGGTAACCTCCTGACAAGAGTGGAAGAGGCTGAGGATAAGCTGGATAGGCAAGGGCGGGAGATCTCCGGACTAAAAGAACAACTTAAAACAACTCAACAAAACCAGATAAAAGCCTGTTATAGGCTGGAAGACCAGGAAAATAGGGATCGCAGACAAAATCTGAGTCTTAGAGGGATTCCAGAAAATAGGGGGGAAGATCTGAGGCAGACGGTGGCGACTATCTTTAGCCCTCTCCTGGGGCTAGGAAGAGAAGATTTCCCAAAAATTGAGCGGGTGCACCGGGTAGGTAGGTTAGACACCAGATGGACTGAAAGAAGCCGAGATGTAATCGTGAGGTTCAGATTTTACGAAGACAAGGAAAACATCTGGTACAAAATCAAGGGTCATGCCCCACTGCAGTTTGAGGAGGCAAGAGTTCATGTCTTTGCTGACCTAGCCAAAGGTACACTGGCAAGAAGACAACACCTAAAACCCCTACTAGAGCACATGGTGAACCAAAATATTAAATATACATGGGGATTCCCAGCTTGTCTGGTGGGCATGAGAGATGGGAGAACCGCAATCCTTAGATTTCCAGGAGAATTAGATGAGTTCTGCGAGAAATTGGGGCTACAGGCGCCTCCAACATTGGACTGGTCCACGGAACGATGGATTGATCTGAGCATGGGTTGAGGGAATTTCCCGGCGGGAGGGGATAGAGGGGAGAGGGAGTAAAAGGTCATGTAGGGTAACAAAGTTGTTGCTAGGGTAATACAAATCCAGAGACGGTACGCCTAAAACTTCACCTTCAGAGGAGGAGACCAATGGTGGGCCACAATGATTGTGACCCTCAATGGTCCAAGGGTTCGTTAGGGGCCAAATGGGGGGGTGGGGGGCGGGGGGGAGAGCGGAGGGAGGGTGGTGGTGGGGGAGAGGGGGGGATGGTAGGGGGTTGGAGGGACTGGAGGGGGGGTGTGGGGGGAATGGGGAGGGGGTGTTTTTGGATTAGAGGGGTGGCCTTAACCTTAACCCCAAGAAAGGGGGGAACTCTCCAGGGTCTAAAGAAAAGGGATATTCTGAGAGGCCTTAAAGGGGGCGATGGCATCAATAAAATTTACAAGTTATAATGTTAAAGGTCTAAATTCACTTAAGAAAAGATTAAATATCTTCAATGAGTTAAAATTACTGGGACCAGACGTGGTGTTCCTTCAAGAGACACATATTTCACTCCAGAGACTCGAGACTTAGATTGTTCTCTGGGGAATACCCGGTCTGGTTTCAAGGAGACACTATCTCAAATAGGTCACGGGGAGTAGCTATTGGTTTTGCAAAGAAAACAAGGTTTGTGCTGGAGGAAAGGCTAGTTGATCCTGAGGGAAGGTTTTTGTGCCTAAGAGGTAGATTAAATGAGGAAAAATATACGTTAGTCAACATATACGCCCCTAACAAAAATCCGTTGAAGTACCTGGCTAACATATTGGGGAAAATTATGGAGTTTAGGAGAGGGCACTTGATCTTGATGGGGGACTTTAATTTTTGCCTTAACCCGAGCATCGACAGTACGGCCCGTCCCCAGAGGAAGGACTGTACTTACTTAAAGATGATAAAGCAAAAGCTCTCCTTCTGGCAACTAGTGGACATTTGGAGGGTTCAACATCCACATAAAAGAGATTATACGTTCTATTCCCCTGTACACAGATCTTATTCGCGGATTGATTGGGGCCTAATCGAGCACAGGGGAATCGATAGGGTTAAGGGATCCACGATAGGAAACATAACCTATTCAGACCATGCTCCCATGACCATAGAAGTGATGTCCGAAAGAGAACAAGCCAGGAGGGGACAGTGGAGGTTAAATGAGGAGCTGATAAGTGATGTCGAGGGGTGTAACAGAATCAGACAGGAATTAGAGAATTTCTTCGAGATTAATGATACAGGAGAGACTTCGGAGGCCATATTATGGGAGGCTCATAAAGCCTATGTTAGAGGAGTGCTTATTGAAATGGGTACGAGGAGGGAAAAGAACAGACAGGAAAAAATCAAAAAATTAACTGACGAGCTCACGGGACTAGAACAAACACATAAAAAACTTTCCGACCAGCGACCCCAAGAGATACACCATCGGATGGTCATTAAAAGATCTGAGCTAAAAACGCTACTGGAACAGGAGTCTAGAACATCACTAAATAAGATAGCCTGGGAAAGACATAGATGGGATAATAAACCCAGCAAGCTGTTAGCAAAAAGGGTACAAAAGGAAAAAAACAGGAATTTTATAGAAAAAATTCAAACTAAAGAGGGACATATAGAGTATTCAACTAAGAAGGTGGCAGAAACTTTTAGAGATTACTACAAGGAGATTTATTCAGCTCACAAGCAAGACACTCCCTCCATAAATAAGATACTAAGAAATAACAACTATATTAAAAAGGCGGCGCTTCCCAAGATATCTGAGGAAGATAGAGAACTGCTAGAAAGACCAATCTCTGAAGAAGAAATAAATAAAGCTCTGGCGGGAATGGCACTTGGGAAAAGCCCTGGCCCAGATGGCCTAACAATACTCTACTATAAAACATATAGAGAGGTCTTAGTACCAAGGCTATGCCGCTACCTAAATGGGTTGGGCGATAGATTTGAGATGAGTAGAGACGCATTGAAAGCATCTATTACAACAATATTGAAAGAAGGGAAAGACAAATTACTGTGCTCGAGCTATCGCCCAATCTCCCTCCTGAATAATGATACAAAAATCCTCGCAAAAGTCTTGGCAGAAAGATTGAAGAAATTTATGAACCTCTTAGTTGATCCAGACCAGGCGGGGTTTGTTCCTAATAGGGAGGGAAAGGATAATGGGATTAGAGCCCTTCTCCTGACCGGGAAAATGAGGGAGGATGGACCCCCAGGACTACTCCTGTCTATTGATGCCGAAAAGGCCTTCGACAGGGTAGACTGGGGGTTCATGTTTCAGACTCTGGAGGCTGTGGGTCTGGGTCCTAAAATGATCAGTAAGATAAAGTCCCTTTACCATCATCCAACCGCGGCAATTAAAGTCAATGGCACTACTTCTCGACCTTTTGAGATGGAGAGGGGCACGAGACAGGGCTGCCCCCTGTCTCCGCTTCTCTTTGTCTTAGCCATGGAACCCTTTTTGGCCTCAATTCGAAGAGATCCTGATATTCGAGGAGTCGTGGTGGATGGTGAGGAGCACAAAGTCGCAGCATATGCGGACGATGTACTATTTTTTATAACCGACCCCACCACGACGATGCCAAACATATTAAAAGCAATAAGGAAATACGGAGAGGTATCCAACTTTCAAATAAATATGAATAAATCAGAAATATTAAATATAAATATAAGTAAGTCAGGTATAGAAAGTCTAAAAAAAGAATTTAGTTTTAAATGGACCAAAAAACTAAAATATCTGGGTATTAAACTAACTAATTCAATCAAGAAGACGTTTAACACCAACTATATGCCCCTACTAGACTCAGTAAGATCAGAATGCAATAGACTTTATTGCAAGGCCCTATCCTGGATTGGTCGCATCAATGTCATTAAAATGGTCTTATTACCCAAGATTACGTACCTCTTTCAGATGCTACCAGTCCCACTGTCTCATTTCAGACATTAAAACTAAGAAAATTGGATGGGGGCCTGGCTGTCCCCGATGTGCAGTTGTATTATAAAGCCGTAGTCCTATCCAGGATTGTAGAATGGGCGACAAGAGGTAAACGGAAAAAATGGGTGAAATTAGAAGAAGATTTAAGTAAAACGCAATTAGGCACTATAGCATGGAACCCCCCACACTTTAGATCACTGGCAAATAGTACACACACAATAACTAGAAATGTTTTCAAAATATGGGACGGGGTCTACAAGAAGGTGAATGGGAAGTATAATTCACCTTTAATCACTTTAATAGACAACACATTGTTTACACCAGGAATGGAGAGTATAGGAGGAAAGGAAGCATTTTGGGGGAAAACACAATTGAGAGAAGTCACGAACGAAGGTAAAATTTTGTCACTCCACCAGCTTACACACGGTAGGATCACACGGGGCTTGGATGGATGGCGATATCTCCAATTAAAACATTTACTGAAAAGGCTCCCGCAGCCAATTAGGTCGGGAGAGCAACTAACAGACTTTGAAAAATTGTGTGATAAGGAGGCGCCAAGAAATATAGTCTCCCAGATTTATAAAATCTTGTTGGCTTCAGAAAAATTGGAGTTACCGCCATATATAGTTAAATGGGAGAAGGATTTAGGCACTAAAAAGGACACAGATACAATTAAAAGAATTTTCAAAATGAGCGCCAATTCAAAAATAGATTCTCGAACGGCCGAAATGAATTACAAATGCATTAGTAGAAGCTACCTGACCCCTGAGATATTAAGTAAATATCAAAAAGGGCCAGCCACCTGCTGGCGAGGCTGCCAGGCTATCGGAACAATGGGACATATGTGGTGGGGCTGTCCTACAATCCAAAGCTTTTGGTGCAAAATATTGCCTCTTATTAAGGAAATCACAGGAATAGAGGTAGCAGATGACCCCTGGGAGGTTTTGTTTCTCGGGGGATTAAGGGACTCAAACAACTGCAAACAGTCCTTAGTTCCACTGCTCCTGAATGCGGCAAAACGAACGATCCCAAGGAACTGGCAGAAGAGGGAAAGCCCTGAGCTATGGGAGTGGTTCGACGCAATAGAGGAGAGTTGCAATATGGAGACACTAGGGAGTAGATTGGAGGACCTAAGGAGTAAAAATTCGGGCAGGTGGGACAGTTGGAAAAAATTCAAAAAAACTTGGAACTACGCCAAAGAGATCCAATCTTTAGCCTAATAAAATAAAAAAAAATAAAAAAAAGAGTGGTTAACTGAAACTAGACCCTGGAGAGGGGGAACGGGAGGGTTGGGTGGGGGTAGGCGGGTGGGTAGGGGTAGTCGTAGTAGAATTCAATACTTCTATCACATATGAGCGACACTAGATGAGATTGAGTAAATCCACTAGCCTTGGGTTCATAGTGGCTTTAATTGTTCTTTTACACTTTTGATATGGCAAAGAGTCACGATGATGAGACAAACGAGAGAGGGACAGTTATGGAAATGAACTGCAAAGTTGATTTACACCTCTCGGTACGGTCGACTGATGTGACAAAAAAAATAAAAAAAAATAAAAGGTCATGTCTCTTAGTCACCTATGCTAGATAAAGGATTAGATAATTGGCTCATGTTAATTAGGTTAGGTTTTAGTCATCCTGCTGTATATATTTGTGTGAGATCTCAAATAAAGAGTTAGTCCATGTTAGCATCTAAGCAAGTGTCGCCTTGTTTTGTACTTGGGCTAATTTGGAATATCTGATATCTGTATCCAGAATGGGAGGAAGTGGTATATGACGGAAGCACTCAAGCGGAGTGTGGGACGTTCCGTGACAGTCTGTGTGTGTGTGTGTGTGCGTGTGTGGGGGAAGGGGGACTGACATATATACAGATGTGAGGGGGGCTGACATATATACAGGTGTGTGTGGGGGCTGACATATATCCAGGTGTAAGGAAGGCTGACATATATACAGGATTGAGGGGGTCTAAGTGCGTACAGGTGGGGTGGCCGGGGTGCAGATTCGGTGGGATGGCCCCTGGGGAATGTTGGTGGCCAGGCTCGGGGGGAGGGGGGCCCAGGCCTAAAGCTGTGTAAGCGGCCCAAAAATTTCTGATGGCTGCCCTGCGTATCATAGCCAATAGTGGTTCTACCATTTGGTTAGGTGTGCCTAATCTCTCCCACCTCACTCAAAATCCCAGGGCGACCTCCCCCTTGTTTTTTGTGCATTTAGGGATGGAGGGGGTTGATTGGTCACTTCAGACCCTAATTTTCCCTTTACCTCCAGACTGGGCCCCTCGTTGGTCTACTGAGTATAGTTCCTGGTAGTAATTTTTAAATATCCGCAATTCCTTTTGTTTAACAATCTTTATTTATCAAAACATTTTCAATAACACATTTATCAAACTTATATACATCCGCATAATAAAGCAATTCTATCATTTTCTATCAGAACATCATTCAAAATTTCTTTTTCATTTTAAGTCTTCATACTTTTAAATCAAGGATGTAAAACCTATTTTTAAAACCTATTTACCCACTCACATCCCCTCACTCATACCCATTCATACTGAAAAAAAGAGAAGAGAAGAAAAAAAAAAGAACCCCCCCCTTATTAACCACTTCAGCCCCGGAAGGATTTACCCCCTTCCTGACCAGAGCACTTTTTACAATTTGGCACTGCGTCTCTTTAACTGCTAATTGCGCGGTCATGCAATTCTGTACCCAAACGAAATTTGCGTCCCTTTCTTCCCACAAATAGAGCTTTCTTTTGATGGTATTTGATCACCTCTGCCATTTTTATTTTTTGCGCTATACACGGAAAAAGACCGAAAATTTTGAAAAAAAATGATATTTTCTACTTTTTGTTCTAAAAAAAATCCAATAAACTCAATTTTAGTCATACATTTAGGCCAAAATGTATTCGGCCACATGTCTTTGGTAAAAAAAAATGTCAATAAGTGTATATTTATTGGTTTGCGCAAAAGTTATAGCGCCTACAAACTAGGGTACATTTTCTGGAATTTACACAGCCTTTAATTTATGACTGCCTATGTCGTTTCTTGAGGTGCTAAAATGGCAGGGCAGTACAAAACCCCCACAAATGACCCCATTTTGGAAAGTAGAAACCCCAAGGAAATTGCTGAGAGGCATGTTGAGCCCATTGAATATTAATTTTTTTTGTCCCAAGTGATTGAATAATGACAAAAAAAAAATTACAAAAAGTTGTCACTAAATGATATATTGCTCACACAGGCCATGGGCATATGTGGAATTGCACCCCAAAATACATTTAGCTGCTTCTCCTGAGTATGGGGATACCACACGTGTGGGACTTTTCGGGAGCCTAGCCGCGTACGGGGCCCCGAAAACCAATCACTGCCTTCAGGATTTCTAAGGGCGTACATTTTTGATTTTACTCCTCACTACCTATCACAGTTTTGAAGGCCATAAAATGCCCAGATGGCATAAAACCCCCCCAAATGACCCCATTTTGGAAAGTAGACACCCCAAGCTATTTGCTTTGAGGCATGTTGAGTCCATGGAATGTTTTATATTTTGACACAAGTTGCGGGAAAGTGACAAATTTTTTTTTTTTTGCACAAAGTTGTCACTAAATGATATATTGCTCACACAGGCCATGGGCCTATGTGGAATTGCACCCCAAAATACATTTAGCTACTTCTCCTGAGTACGGGGATACCACATGTGTGGGACTTTTTGGGAGCCTAGCCACGTACGGGGCCCCGAAAACCAATCACCGCCTTCAGGATTTCTAGTGGGGGAAAATTTTTGATTTCACTCTTCACTGCCTATCACAGTTTCGGAGGCCATGGAATGCCCAGGTGGCACAAACCCCCCCCCAAATGATCCCATTTTGGAAAGTAGACACCCCAAGCTATTTGCTGAGAGGCATGGTGAGTATTTTGCAGCTCTCATTTGTTTTTGAAAATAAAGAAAGACGAGAAAATTTTTTTTTTATTTACATTTTCAAAACTTTGTGACAAAAAGTGAGGTCTGTAAAATACTCACTATACCTCTCAGCAAATAGCTTGGGGTGTCTACTTTCCAAAATGGGGTCATTTGGGGGGGGTTTTTGCCACCTGGGCATTCCATGGCCTCCGAAACTGTGATAGGCAGTGAAGAGTGAAATCAAAAATTTACGGCCTTAGAAGGCCTGAAGGCGGTGCTTGGTTTTCGGGGCCCCGTACGCGGCTAGGCTCCCAAAAAGTCTCACACATGTGGTATCCCCGTACTCAGGAGAAGCAACAGAATGTATTTTGGGGTGTAATTTCACATATTCCCATGGCATGTTTGAGCAATATATCATTTAGTGACAACTTTGCGCAAAAAAAAATAAATAAATAAAAATTGTCTCTTTCCCGCAAATTGTGTCACAATATAAAATATTCCATGGACTTGACATGCCTCTCAGCAAATAGCTTGGGGTGTCTACTTTCCAAAATGGGGTCATTTGGGGGGGTTTTGAACTGTCCTGGCATTTTATGCACAACATTTAGAAGCTTATGTCACACATCACCCACTCTTCTAACCACTTGAAGACAAAGCTCTTTCTGACACTTTTTGATTACATAAAAAAATATATTTTTTTTGCAAGAAAATTACTTTGAACCCCCACACATTATATATTTTTTTTAAAGCAAATGCCCTACAGATTAAAATGGTGGGTGTTTCATTCTTTTTTTTTTCACACAGTATTTGCGCAGCAATTTTTCAAATGCATTTTTTGGGGAAAAAACACACTTTTTTAAATTTGAATGCACTAAAACACATTATATTGCCCAAATGTTTGATGAAATAAAAAAAGATGATCTTAGGCCGAGTACATGGATACCAAACATGACATGCTTTAAAATTGCGCACAAACGTGCAGTGGCGACAAACTAAATACATTTTTAAAAGCCTTTAAAAGCCTTTACAGGTTACCACTTTAGATTTACAGAGGAGGTCTACTGCTAAAATTACTGCCCTCGATCTGACCTTCGCGGTGATACCTCACATGCATGGTGCAATTGCTGTTTACATTTGACGCCAGACCGATGCTTGCGTTCGCCTTAGCACGAGAGCAGGGGGGACAGGGGAGCTTTTTTTTTTTTTTTTTTTTTTTTATTATTTTTTTTATTTTTTTTTTATCTTATTTTTAAACTGCAGGCATCATTCTGGTATAACCATTCAAAGTCGTGAATGGCGCCTGAAGACAAAAAAATGGTTAACAATAAAGCACAGTAAACAGTAAAGTATAAAAAATTGCATACCTGAAAAGCAAACATGATAAAACATAATAACAATAAAACATTGCAGAATAGAATACAGTAAAAAAGAGCAGAACAATAGAGAGAGAATAGAGAGAGAGAGAACAATAAAACGACAACTATTTTTTTTTATTTTATATTTTTGTATGTGTGTTTTTTTTTTTTACACTTTTTTTGTAACTGTAACTTTTATAACTGTAACCGGTTCCAGGTTCGGGTCTCTCAAAATGCGATGGCATCTTGGGAGACCCTGTGAAAGTGTGCCTAGTTTGTGGAATGCTGTACCCTACGCTAATACTCAACTAGTGAATGGTAGCGTTCAAAACATTCACCAATGCAAAGACCAGCATTGTCAGGACAGGAGGGACAATAATAGCGGGTGTCACGCCTATATCCGCGCTTGCTGCAGACACAACATCTTTTTTGGGGGGGTTCGCTGGGTAGGGGTACTCGGGAGGACATAAAGAAAATGCCTCTCATGCAGCCGACTGCATTTGGTTGGGGATGTGAATGGGGGAAGTACGGGCGCTGCAGAAGCGGTGGGTTCCCAATTAGGATTGGCGAATGCAGCAGGAAGGGCACTATGGGCACGACGGGCCTGTGTTTGTCTTCTTGGTGTCAGCGGGACACTACTTGTGCTTGCCACCTCACCAGCTTGAACTGCACTTATGGGACTCGCCACGTCACCAAGTGTTACTGCAGTGCTGGTTTGACTACGACCGGGGTGTACTAGGCCACTGGTGCTTGCCAGTTCACCAAAACGCTACAAAAAAACCTGTTAGCGATCGCAGGGATCAGGCCTGACTCTGCGAACCCTGCAGTTATGCGTTTAGTGTTTTGTAAGTGTCAGTGATCGATCGATACTGCACTTGGGTGGGCTGGGCTGGGCCGGGCGGAGGGGCAAAACGCAGGTGCTAGCAGGTATCTGGGCTGATCCCGCTAACACTGCGTTTGTGGGAACCCTAAACTGCTGGGGACGCTAGTATAGATCTGATCGGATCAGATATTGATCCGTTCAGATACTATACCACTAAGGGAGGTGTACGGTGCGTGCGTGGGTGTTAGCGGTACTGGCGCTAACCTGACGCTGCCTGGGGCAGGTGCTTGCCAGTTCAGCAAAACGCTACCAAGAAAACTGTTAGCGATCGCAGGGATCAGGCCTGACTCTGTGAACGCTGCAGTTATGCGTTTAGTGTTTTGTAAGTGACAGTGATCGATCGATACTGCACTTGGGTGGGCTGGGCCGGGCGGAGGGGAAAAACACAGGTGCTAGCAGGTATCTGGGATGATCCCGCTAACACTGCGTTTTTGGGAACCCTAAACTGCTGGGGACGCTAGTATCGATCTGATCGGATCAGATATTGATGCGTTCAGATACTATACCACTAAGGGAGGCGTATGCTGCGTGCCTGGGTGTTAGCGGTACTGGCGCTAATCTGACGCTGCCTGGGGCGACGCATATCGCCGCCGGGCGATCAGGGGGCTAAACCTTTATTCGGTAATAAACGGCGGGTGCCCTGACACTATAAAAAATAAACAAACTAACCAGCGTCACCCGTAACGGTTATACGGTGATCAGGGGTGAAAGGGTTAACTAGGGGGCAATCAAGGGGTTAAAACATTTATTAGATAGTATATGGGGGTTCTTGTCGCTATAAAACGCTGACGGCGAACCTCAATATTTACCTCCCTAACTAGCGTCACCAGCGACACTAATACAGCGATCAGAAAAATGATCGCTTAGTGACACTGGTGACGGGGGGTGATCAAGGGGTTAAAACTTTATTAGGGGGGGTTAGGGGGGTACCCTAGACCTACAGGGGGCTAACCCTAACTGCCCTACCACTTCTAACTGTCACAAACTGACACCATGCAGTAATCAGAAAAAAAAAAAAATACTGCTTGGTGTCAGTTTGTGACGGGGGGGTGATTGGGGGGAATCGGGGGGCGATCGGGGGTGTTTTATGTGCCTGGCATGTTCTACTGTGTGTGTGTGTGTGTGTTTTTTGTGCACTTACATGTCTTCTCTCCTCGGCGCCGAAACGGAAACTGCCGAGCCGAGGAGAGATGACATCACATCCTCTGCCTGTGTGGAACTACACACAGGCAGGGGAGGATTCCCATTGGCTGGGAGCGATCGTGAGGGGGGGCCACGATCTGATGGTCTCCCCCTCGCCTCTCAACGCTCCCAGTCAAATGCCGACCGCCGCTGGCACCGGGGGGGTCCGATTGGACCCCCCGCCCGCGGGGGGCAGATCACGTATGGGTACGTGATTCTGCCTGCCCGTGCCATTCTGCCGCAGTATATCTGCGTTAGGCGGTCGGCAAGTGGTTAAAGGTGGTCTCTTCCTTTTATGTTCTTTGTTTCTATATTGTCCTCAGAGATCTTGAAGAGGCTCTGAACTCCTCCCATCTGGTCCATATATTTAATGTTTGTTTTTTTACCCCTTCTTCTATTATCAATCTTTCCTCCAGGGTCCGCATCTCCGTCATCTCACATTCCCATTCCGTAAAAGACGGCGCCAGTATGTTTTTCCATTTTCTTGTTATGACCGTTCATGCTACTGTCAAGAAATATTTCAAAATTCCCTTTTTTATCTTTTTTATTGATCTTGGAATCATGGATAATACTGCTACTTGTATTTCTGGATACAGTTTGATCCCAGTCAGTGCTCTAAAGATCTCAAATATTTTTTGCCAGAATGGTTGGATTTTTGAGCAATAGTACCAAATGTGTGACATTGTGCCCTGAGTTAAATGACACCTCCAGCAGATGTCTGTGTTATCCGGGTTCATTTTATGTAAATCCACAGGGCATCTATACCATCTGGCTAAGATTTTGTAGTTTTCTTTCCTGATGTTTAGCCGATGTTGAGAGTTTATGAGTCGCTATAATTGCCTTTCCCCACATTTCCCTAGGAAATTCTCATCCAATCTCCAATTCCCATTTTTTAACATATGGTAACATCTGTCTATTTTATGAAATTAAATATTTATAGATCTTAGATAAAACGTGGGTGGGTCTTAGTTCTTGCAAAAAAAAATTTTCTAAATTTGTCTATCTATTATGGATTCTTTTGTTAAAGACTCTATATACCGCTGGAGTAGACCATACTGCATCCATTTATTTTTGTGTTCTGCCTCCAACTTTTCCAATGGGAGGAGTTTATTCTCTTCCATCGTTTCTATTATCCTAGTGTCCCCACTGCTTTTCCATTTTAAGAAATGTTTTAGCTTCAAGTGTCAGTGGAAACTCTGGATTGCTAAATAGTGGGGTCATTGGGCCTCTATAGGTAGATCAACTCCCTCTTTTTATTATATTATCCCAAGCTTTTAATGTTGATACCACTAGGGAGGGCATCTCCCTCTCCGGTGGTCTTTGCGCTTTTTTTAATCCAAGGAAAGGATTTTAGCTTAAGAGCTGTAATATCCTCTTCAAGCTTCACCCACTGTTTATTGTCTCTGTTGTGAAACCACTACTATTCTACTATTCTGGTTATCATTATTGCTCTGAGATACATATCTATATCTGGGAGGGCGAGGCCCCCATCTTCTTTTGTTTTATTTAACACCATTCTTTTAATTCTGGGTGTCTTGCCTCCCCAGACAAATTTTCCTATTGATCTATGTAATTTAACCAGCGTATTTGTTGAAGGAAAAATGGGTATTGCTTGAAGGATATATAATATTTTGGGCAGTATATCCATCTTTACTATATTTATTCTACCCATCCAGGAGAACATCCCCTTTTCATATTGTTGTAACGTTCTCATAATTTTTTGCACCATTGGGACGTAATTATACTCCTGTAACTTGTCTAGATCAGTAGGGATGTAGGTACCCAAGTATTTAATTGCATTCTCTTGCCATTTAAATGAGAAATCTTTTTTAAGGAGTTCCACCATAGCACTTGGTAAATTAATATTCAGAGCTTCGGATTTACTATAGTTTACTTTAAAATTACTTAATGTACCGAATCGATTAAATTCGGATATCAAGTTTGGTTTTGATATCAATGGGTTTGTGATATATAGTAGAATATCGTCTGCGTATACGGACATTTTATACTTCTTATCTCCTGCTTTAATTCCCTGTATATCCATATTTTTTCGTATCGCTATTAATAAATGCTCCATCACCAGTATATACAGTATTGGGGAAAGCGGGCAACCCTGCTGGGTTCCGTTTGTTATGGGGACTGTCTCCAATAGATCGCCATTCGCCCGTATCTTAGCTGTTGGATTCTTATATAAAGCCATTATTTTATCCAACAGTATAGGACCCAATCCCCACTGTATTAAGGTCTCTCTAAGGAAACTCCATCCCACCCTGTCGAATGCTTTCTCAATCGCCAATAGGCAGGATGGGATGGAGCCCCTTTTTGCGTGTTCCACCAATGTGAGTGTTTTTAGAGTGTTATCTCTGGCTTCTCTTCCTTCTATAAAACCCACTTGATCTGAGTGTATGGATACCAGCATTAATGGGGCAAGTCTATTTGCAATTATTTTAGCATATAGTCTCAAGTCGATATTTGTTAAAGAAATAGGTCTATAGTTTCCACATAAGGTATGATCTTTCTCTGGTTTGGGTATAAGTGAAATATAGGCCTGCATACTTTGTGAGACAAAGGGCAGTGATGTGGATATTGCATTAAATGTCTGTTTCATAATGGGGACCAGTTCTTCTTTAAATATTTTATAAAATCTTGGGATGAAGCCGTCAGGGCCTGGGCTTTTCCCCGGTACTAATGCATCTATTACATTTTGTATTTCTATCTCTAAGAAGTCCTGATCTAATTGTACCCTATCTGTCTGAGCTAATACCGGAAGTGCTGTTTCTCTCACATAATGTTCTATATTTTGTTGGATTCCCTCTGAATCTCTATTCACGACAGAGTTGGGAATATTATACAGTTTTGTGTAAAAAGTCTGAAACTCTTTCAGTATCTCTTTAGGGTCGTATCTCATATCTCCTTTTTCTGATTTGATCTTAACAATAGGCTGTGTATTGCCCCGATGTCGCAATGCTCTTGCGAGAAGTTTACTTGGTTTATTTCCCTGTTGATAATATAGGGTACGGTTCCTGTCTCTTATACGCAAGGTTTGCTCATTTATCAAAGTTTTTAGTTCTATTTTCTTTTCCGTTAACGCTATTAATATTTCACGCACTGGATTTTGTTTAGGCTGAGCTTCTATTTTGGGTATTTCCCCTAATAGTTGAGTTATTTTATTCCCTTTTAATTTTTTCAATCTAGCCCCGTGTTTTATAAAAAGGCCTCGAATTACACATTTTAATGTTTCCCACTTGATCGGTAGAGAAGTGGTGTCCTCTCTGTGGTCATGTAAGAAGTCTGATATTGCCTTCCTTATTTCTGTCACACAAGTCTCATCATGAAGCAGATTATCATTGAGCCTCCAGTTCCCTTTATTATTATTACCCTTAAGTAGGTCCAGAACCAAGAATACTGGTGCATGATCTGACCATAACGAGCTACCTATTTCGAAAGATAACGTTACCGCCATCCCCTTTTGATTTATCAAAAAAAAATCTAGTCTATGATATGTCTTATGTGCTATTGAGTGGAATGTGAAATCCTTTTCTGTTGGGTGTAATACCTTCCATATATCGATCAACTGATATTTTGCTATCATTTCTAAAAAGTTTTTTTTCTCCCTACCCATCTGTGTTATTGAAGGTGCTGTGGTATCTATTTCCCTATCAAGGACAAAATTAAAGTCTCCTCCTATTATTATTATTATCCCCTCAGCTTTTTCCATAAGCTGTTTCAGCATTTGTGTTCCTACTTTATATTTTCCTTGATTAGGTAAATATATATTGATAAATGTGTACTTTTTACCATATATAGCAAGTTTGAGTAGTATTGCTTTTCCATCCTTATTATGCCATTCTTCCAGCACCTGGTGAGGTAATGTTTTATGTATTGCTATAGAGACGCCTTTCGATTTTGAATATCGAAAGGAGTCATGATACCAAGTAGTATAGAATCTGTTTTGTAGATTTGGGACGTGGTCCGTACGGAAATGCGTCTCCTGAAAAAAGATTACCCCCACTTTTTGTTTATGAAGAGAATACAGAACCTGTGACCTTTTTGTTGCTGAGTTAAGACCTCTAATATTATAAGAACATATTTTCATATCTTAGGACCAATAGAGCCAATAGGAAGAGAGAGAGAGAGGAAAAAATAAAGGACCCACGCACACGCTCACCTCACACCCGATCTATCCTATATCTATTGACTTAAAAAGAAAAAAGTCTTTCTTACTATCTAAGTAAGTTCCCTACTATGGGGGGTTTTGAGTCTGGTGACCAAGGGTCGCCTCTCGACCGCTGACCTCCTGCTGCATTTTATCATTTCTTTTATCTTTCTCTTATTTTGGATTTCTTTCGTCTCTATTTTCCTTTAACTCTCTCTTTCCCTTCCTACCCTCTCTTTTCTTTCTTTTCTTGGAGAGGAGTGTAAAGGGGGGGGGGGGTCACTATAATATTTCCTAGATATTTATCATTTTAACCTTATAAAAAAAAAAATTTTTGTCCCAGGGGAAACATGTAAATATAATTTATGATATAGTTGACTCAAAAAAAACAAAAAAAAAAAACCCATATCATCTTGTGTATAAAACTAGTTACACTATATAAAAATATTTACATCATAATACAACTTACAAATATCAATGCCACCAAACACATTTCATATATCCTGTTGTGTTATAGCATACATCTAAATATTATCTTCTATACGTTGGAAAAAAAAAAAGACCTCCCCATCTAGTACTACTGTTTACTGTATACCTATTATTTACCATTTCATATCACTTAGTGCATAAACTTATAAAAAATATTATCTACCTGTGTGTATATTATATATCTCTTAGTGCAAACAACATGAAATATATATATTATCTCCTTGGTGTTATGTAAGGAGGAAAAAGATTACATCTTATTTAGATATCTTAGTGCAAACAACAAATATAAAATATTTTCTCTATTGTGCAAAAAAAAAAAAAAAGTAACCCCCCCCCTCTTTTTCTACTGTTTACTGTATGCCTACTACATACATAATTACCATTACCTATCACTTAGTGCATGAGTTGATAAAATTATTATCTACCTGTGTGTATATTACATATCTCTTGGTGAAAAAAAAAAAAAAAAAAGGAATTACATCTTATTTGAATATCTTAGTGCAAACATCATGTATAAAATATTTTCTCTATTGTAGAAAAAAAAAACAAAAAAAAAAAACAAACCAACCCCCACCCCCAAACCACTAAAATTTTAACTCAAAGTTCCATATTATCCAATTATTATACTCCGTTTCCCCATCTTTTCATCTGATCCCTCCTCCCCCCTCCCCCTCCCGGGCCCCCTTATATTTTCTTATATATTTGCATATATTTTATGGGCCAGTCCGGCAATGCTAGCTCTGAGATTCCTAGAACTTTTAAAAATTCCGGTAAGTCCTCCAGATCTCTGAATGAGATGAGTCTGTCCTTCCTTTTGAATTTGCAACTGAAATGGAAATTTACATCTATAATGAATATTATTTTTTATTAGTTGCTCCACCAGGGGCTTTAGCGCTCTTCTGCGATCCAATGTATATTTTGATATATCTTGAAAAGCAGGAGAGGTTCTCCTTCGAATTTAATATTTTTACTTTGGCGGGCTGCTAGCATAACTTTATCCTTAACCGCTTAACCGCTTTCCGACCGGCGCACGCCGATGTACGTCGGCAGAGCGGCACGGCTGGGCAAATGGGCGTACCTGTACGTCCATTTGAATTTCCCGCTGTGCCAGTGCGTGCGCACCGCCGGCGGCGCGCGCATGCGCCGGCCGGGAGCTCCTTGAGTCAGGTCACGGGTCCCGCGGACTCCATCGCTGCGGGGATACCCGTGAACGCCTCACGGAGCGGATGAACGGGGAGATGCCGTTGTAAACAAGTGTCACTCGATCTCTGCTCCCTGTCATCGGAGCAGAGATCAGTGATGTCAACCACACAGCCCATCCCCCTACAGTTAGTAATCACTCCCTAGGACACACTTAACCCCTCCCCGCCCCCTAGTGGTTAACCCCTTCACTGCCAGTGTCATTTACACAGTAATCAGTGCATTTTTAATTGCACTGATCGCTGTATAAATGACAATGGTCCCAAAAATGCTTCAAAAATGTCCGACATGTCCGCCATAACGTCGCAGTCACAATAAAAATCGCTGATCGCCGCCATTACTAGTAAAAATTAAATTATTAATAAAAATGCCATAAAACTATCCCCTATTTAGTAAACACTATAACGTTTGCGCAAACCAATTAATAAACGCTTATTGCGATTTTTTTTTAACCAAAAATATGTCGAAGAATACGATCGGCCTAAACTGAAGAAAAAAAATGTTTTTTTTATATATTTTTGGGGGATATTTATTATAGCAAAATGTAAAAAATAATGCGTTTTTTTCAAAATTGTCGCTCTTATTTTGTTTATAGCACAAAAAATAAAAATTGCAGAGGCGATCAAATACAACCAAAAGGAAGCTCTATTTGTGGGAAAAAAAGGACGTCATTTTGTTTGGGAGCCACGTCGCACGACCGCGCAATTGTCAGTTAAAGCGACGCAGTGCCGAATCGCAAAAAACGCTCTGGTCAGGAAGGGGGTAAATCCTTCCGGGGCTGAAGTGGTTAATATGAGCATAATGCATTTTGCAAATAATATCCCGAGGTTTATTGATATCTGGCTTCCTTATTCCTGCTACCCGATGCGCTCTTTCAATAATTAGATCTTTTATATCAATGTCCTGGGTAATTTCCTGGAATATTTTTTGTAGTGTTGTTATAAGCTCTTTTGGGCCCACTGACTCTTTTAATCCTCTAATGCCCCGTACACACGGTCGGATTTTCTGATGGAAAATGTCCGATCGGAGCGTGTTGTCGGAAATTCCGACCGTGTGTGGACTCCATTGGACATTTTCCATCGGATTTTCCGACACACAAAGTTTGAGAGCAGGATATAAAATTTTCCGACAACAAAATCCGTTGTCGGAAATTCCGATCGTGTGCAGTGGCGTCTCCAGCTTTCATATTTAGGGGGGGCACATGGGGGGACAGGGACAAAAGTAGGGGGGCCAACTATAAAACGCAATATATATATATATATAATATATATATATATATATATATATATATATATATATATATATATATATATATATATATATATTATGCAGTCATAATATATGCATAAAAAATAAAATCTACCATAGCGCATAAACCCTTTCAAAGATTATTTATTTGAAAGTGCAAGGAGCACATGGAAGGGCAACGCATGCAAAACAAAACCAAAGACATTCCCAGATCAACTTACTGACAAGCCTGCAACCAACCAAATGATCCTGTCTAACAGTGTGCGTTTTGTTGATTGCTAAATGTTGATTGCTCTTTAGAGGGCAAAACTAGTGTGCATTAGCCAAAAGGGTTAAAGATGGAGCTAGCAGAGACAGGAAAGGGACAGAGCACACAGACCTGATGGATTCCTTTCTTCCTATCACAGAAGTCTCTGTAATAAACATTATTTTTGCTGATATAAATCAATGTATATGGTCTGTGTGTTCTGTCTTCTGATGCTAAGGATCTAACAGCCTGACAATTACAACATTTATAAGAGTATGTTTTCCCCTTGCCCTGTCCCTCTATGGAGAACACTGCCTGCACTAAACCTCACACCTATCACTCTGCAAGCTGCTGCACATCCTTCTTATCCCCTCCATGAAGAATACATAAAAAGAGACTCACATGGGAGTTACAGAGCTGAGGGGTCTGGCTTCCTCTGGAGCTGCCTGAAATCAAAACACAGCGGCAGGGGAAGTGGGAGGGGTTGTAGCACAGGCACAGCCTGATTGGATAATACTGATCAGGTGCTTAAAATGATCCCTGCCTCCTTATGCTGCACAGGGCACAGGAATGAGAAACTTTAGCCCTGCAACTAACATGCTGCTTGCGATCTCCATACACTGAGGGGCAGGGAGTGTCACTGGTAGCAGCATACCCAGGCTACAGTAAATCTCTTCCCGAGGCAGCTGCTGATGGGGGTGCTATAGGTGAAATTATGGGGGAGTTAAAGCACCCACCTGGCACCACCCCTGTATTAGTGTTCCCAACAGCTCAGAGCCCCCGGAGCCGGCATTGACAGTTCTCTCTCCCCTCCTTCACACAGCCGATCTGCTCCTTCTCCCCTCTCCTGTGTGTGTACCGTGGGAATTGTGAGCTCATTGGCTTCACACTTGACTACCCTGGAAGCACACACAAGAGGGGAGAATGAGGCAGATTGTCTGTGTCTCCTCTCTCATTATTCCGTGTGAGAGAGGAAGGAGGGGAGAGAACTGTCAATGCCGACTCTGACGTCACTGGTTGCTAGATGCGAGGCGGCTCTAGTAACCAGTGGCTTGGTGTAGACTCAGGAGGTGGAGGAGGAGCCGAAACCAGCAATACGGCAGCTCAGTCTATACCTGTCCCCTGCATTCCCAGTGTCCATGTTTTTAAATTAGGGGGGCACATAGGGGGGCACAGTATAATGTTGGGGGGGCCATGGCCCCCTCTAGCCCCCCCCTAGTGACGCCCCTGATCGTGTGTACACAAATCCAATGGACAAAGTGCTACGCATGCTCAGAATAAATAAAGAGATGAAAGCTATTGGCCACTGCCCCATTTATAGTAACGACGTACGTGTTTTACGTCACCGCGTTTAGAACGATCAGATTTTCCGATAACTTTGTGTGACCGTGTGTATGCAAGACAAGTTTGAGCCAACATCCGTCTGAAAAAATCCTAGGATTTTGTTGTCGGAATGTCCAAACAAAGTCCGACCGTGTGTACGGGGCATTATTCTTATGTTGGATCTTCTGCTTTTATTCTACTGTTCGTCTAAGTTGTTTATTATTTGCTTTAATTGAGTTCCTTGCTTCTGCATTTTTTCTTTTATCTTTAGCAGTTCCTGTTCCGTTTTTAACACTCTCTTATCTATAATGTCCGTCTTTTCTTGCATATTTTTTATAGATATTTTAAGCTCTTGAATCTCTTCCTTATATGATTTTTCCAGCCTATGTACGTATTGATCCATATCTGCCCTAGTTGGAAGCGAACGAATGTAAGCTCTTATATCCCATTTTTCTTTATCTTCCTCTTTTTGTTCACTTGAAGACCCTGTTGTGTCCATTAATGAACTATTTCTGGGATGATTTAATTGCTCTTCCCCTGATGATCTAGATGTTTCTATTGGTTCCGCTATATTTCACAGATCATGCGATGATTGTAGCATCTGAGTTACCTGAGGGGAGTGTAGCTGTAACTGTAATTGTTGAAAAAATTCATTAATGTCAGTTGTTTGTGGGTTGTACCCCTGTAGTGCTTTTGTTGATACCTTCTGTTTTGTCCTTTTTACTTTTTTGAGGTTGTGGGGTCTTACTGCTCCTCTTAGGGGCCATGCTTCTTTCTTTCCCCTTCTTTCCTCTTCTTCCTTATCCCCTCTTCCCCCTTTTTTTTTTTCTTCTTCTTAACCCCTTTATCTTCACTCTCTTCACGCCTCTCCTTTCTTTTTTTTTCTTTCTTTTTCCTTCCTTCTTCTCTCCCTCCCTTCCCTCCCTTTCTTTTACTGTTTTACTTCTTTATCACTTCTTTCTTTTGATGTTCTTTACTTTTACATTTAGGAAAAATGAAGGAAAAGAGGAAGCAGGGGTTTTTTAAGGAGTCCCGTAGTTTGTTACCTGCTACTTGCTTTTGTGGTCCCTTTAATTCAGTAGTTTATGTTTATTTATCACTGCTATATATGTCATTCAGTATAAATGACTGTAGAATTTTCTTATCCTTTTCCTTTCCCTTTTTCTCTTCCCTTCTCTTTCCCTTCCTTTCCTCTCTCTCTTCCTTTCTCTCTTTATGTGTTTGATTTATTTTTAAGAGCTATATCCTTTATGTCCTTATGTCCTTTATGTCCTTAGTATGTTACAGGGATTTCAAAACTATCAAATATTTCAGGAGATAACACAGGAGACAATGGAAACAGGGTTTTTTTTACCGTTCCTGTGTCCTGCTTGCAGCCCCGATCTCCGGTCTATGTTTTGTAACATTCAGTGGGTTCAGCCCCGGATTTACTCCCTTTGCCGCCCCAAGGCCGGGTCCTTCAATGCCGCCCCCCCCCCACACACACACACACACACCACGTCCTTTATCGATGACTTCTACAATAGATCAATTAAAAACATATCTCCACACACAAGAACACTGAAAATAACTGGCTTTAATTGTACAGACTAAAAATACTTCAGGGTAAGTGCACGAGGGGTAAGGATTTTTCGCAGGCAAATTTTCAAGGCAATGGCTGGTGTTAGTGCTTCAATCAACCCCGGCACCATGGTTGTTATGGTGTCAGGATGATTGAAACACATTATTTCTATCATTACATTGTAATATAAACTGAAATAGTTCAACTCACCATAATGCAGAATCATTGGGAGCCCTGAGCGTGTCACTTGCCACCATCTCTTGTCACTTGCCACTATGCCTGCCACCAGATGGGGATGTCACTTGCTACGCTGCCTGCCACCAGATGGGGATGTCCCTTGCCACGCTGCCTGCCACCAGATGGGGATATCACTTGCCACGCTGCCTGCCACCAGATGGGGATGTCCCTTGCCACGCTGCCTGCCACCAGATGGGGATGTCACTTGTCACCATGCCTGCCACCAGATGGGGATGTCACTTGCCACCAGATGGGGATATCACTTTTCACGCTGCCTGCCACCAGATGGGGATATCACTTGCCACGCTGCCTGCCACCAGATGGAGATATCACTTGCCACGCTGCCTGCCACCAGATGGGGATATCACTTGCCACGCTGCCTGCCACCAGATTGGGATGTCACTTGCCACCAGATTGGGATGTCACTTGCCACCAGATTGGGATGTCATTTGCCACCAGATGGGGATGTCACTTGCCACCAGATGGGGATGTCACTTGCCACCAGATTGGGATGTCCCTTGCCATGCTGCCTGCCACCAGAAGGAGGAGGCTGACATTACTTGCTACTCTCAATTTTTTCAAAAATGGCGCCGGGCGGCGCAATCATGCTACTGCGCATGCGCCGCCCGGCCGAGCGCTTACGAGCTTTCCCGAGTCCGGCCGGCTTCGGAACGACGCATGCGCAGTTTTGTGGTCGGCTCGCGGCCATCTTTTCTATGGGCACTGGTGCCCATAATAGACTGTAATCGGCAGCACAAAAGGGGGGGCGGCCGCGAAGTCGCTGCAGGAGCGGCGCCACCCCTACACCACTGCCGCCCCGAGGCCTGGCCTCGGTGGCCTTGTGGCTAATCCGGCCCTGAGTGGGTTTGTAGCTTGATGAGTTAGCAGCTTAGTAGTAGCTTAGCTTAGTATTAGTGAGGCGGCTGACCTTTATATTTTGGAGATCCCGGGTCCGTCTGCTCTCTGCCGTTCCGTTCTTGGTAGTTCTGCCGGAGAGGACGCTCTCAAGCGGCGACCACTGCTGTCCGCTTCCGCAGACCCACAGAGGCTCCCACCTCCCCGTGTCCACTGTCTCCCGACTCTATTCACGAAGGAAAGCTCGGCACTCCACAGGCTTGTCTCCCGTTGTGTCTCCCTCAGGTCTCCGCTCCTTTGGATCATGGGTGCCGCCTATATCGCTCCCGCTGCCGCCCCTGTGTTGTTGCTATTCAGCTGGGTAAGTAAGAGGGGGATTGCTCAGAAGGAAGCCGGTGACATGTCAAAAGCATGCATCGGCTGTATAGACGTCAGATGCCCAGTGTTTTCAGCATGTCAGTCCACGGTCTGCCTAAGCAGCCATCTTGGTCAGCGGCTCCTCCCCCCAATCACCTCATCCGCAATTCCTTTTGACGTATAAACCATATCGCCTTCTTTAGTTTGAATCTTTTCAATGAAATTTATGGCTTTTTTCTTTTGTAACATTCTAGCCAGATGTTTGCTAGGTTTATTTCCCCACTGATATCTTTCTCTTGCTATCCTATTGAATGTTTTCCTAGTTTCTTGTTCCATTAAAACTTTCAATTCAGCTATTTTATTAACGACCTTTTGATATGATTCTTGATGACGGCCCTGATGGATCCCGATACTTCTCCAGTATCATTTAATGAAAAATAATATTCCAGCTCCCTTACAACTATTGCAGAGCCTTCCTCATCTCGAATCAACTCCTCATTTAGACGCCAAGCAAAGGATTGGCCTTGTTTACCGGGGACTGTCAGTTTCATCCTCACTGGGGCATGATCTGAGAGTGTAGAAATTTCTGTTAGTTTTTATCACCCTATCAATATCTCTATGGTCAACAAATATATAATCTATCCTAGAGTAAGACCAGTGAACACGGGAGTAGAACGTAAAATCTTGTGTTTTAGGGTGTTGTATCCTCCCTATGTCGACCAATTGGCAGACATGCAATTTTTGTTTTATCTCTTTTAATTGTACGTTTTTTGTCCCCTGTGCCCGGGTCGTGCTATCTAAACCTGGCTCCATACAGAAGTTCGTATCCCCCATCAAAATCAAGTGTCCCTTCTTAAAGTCCATCAACTTCCCCAAAAGATTTTTTAGATATTTCATAGAATTCTTATTGGGGGCGTAGATGTTCGCCAATGTACAATCCATTTCGCATAGTTTGCCTTTTAGGAAAATGAATCTTTCTTCTGGGTCAGTCAACCTTTCCTCCAGTGCGAACCGGGTTCCTTTCAGGAACCCTATTGCTACCCCCCTCGCTCTTTTTGTAATTGTGTCTCTGTAATACCATATCGGAAAATCGCTAGAGTACAATTTCACATTTGACTCATAGGATAGATGGGTCTCTTGGAGAAAGACCACCTCTGCCCCATACCATTTAAGCTCTTTAGTACCTTGTGTCTCTTAGTGGGAGTATTCAGTCCCCTAACGTTGTAGGTCATGAAATTAATTGTTGTCATCTCTTTATTCCCACTATCCTATACACAACTCGTTTCTCTTGTCTATAGCGAGGGTTTACCACTCTTTTAAGCACTGTACCAGAAGTAGCCACCCACCCCCCCAACCAAATCCCTCTCCCCTTCCTCAACCCTCCCAACCCACTCCCACCCCTCCCCCACCCCCCACCCTCCCCTCCTTTTTTGGCCCCAAACAGACCCCTCGATCATCGAAGGCCATGTAGATCATGTCCCTCTCAAGATCTCTATCTCCTAAGGTGCAACTCTCGGGCGCACGCGCGGTGGTTGAATTCCTTCTCCTGCCGCCCCTGCGTCATCTGGCCGATGCGTGCTTGCGGCAACGTTCCCGGCGCACGCGCAGTAGCCTCCAGTCGGCCCGGAAGACGACGCGCTCTCATTGAGCTGCGTCTTCCGATCGCATTTAAGCACACGCTGCAATCCCACATAGTCAGTGGACACTACCCCACTCAGAGGCCACATCGGACCCTGTATGCTCTCTCAAACAAACACAGGTAATCCATCTACAGCCTAAAAGCTGACACATTGTAGTGCTATTTTTGTACTTTAATTTACATGGCTACCTTGCTATTGTTCCCACACTTGAACTACAATCTGTGTCAATTACCATTTACCTGCAAGGCTGTCCATGGCTGCTTAATTTTTTGAGACCGGAATTGTCTGAGGCCTCTGTTATGTCCTACACACATACCCAACTCTGTCTGTGCAACCAATTGAATACTTACCTGATCATCAATACTGGTGCAGATGCAACTGTTTCGTTCAACTTTAGGTGGTAAGTTATCTTTTGTAATCTGTGTGAATCTAATTGATTCCATCCAACTTCACATATTTAAATGATCATTTGCTATTCCCAACTTTGCCCCCTTCCTTAATTAATATATTATACACTAGCTCAGATTTATATCTGTAGCAACTGGGCAAAGGAGATCTCTGATGGAGATAATATGAGGGAGGGCATACTTACTTTACCTGCAAATGATTAGATATTATTATTATATTTTCACGGCCTATATAAACTTTACCAACTATTTCCTTTTATACCTGTATCCCTCAACGGTTGGATCATAGTTAGGTTGCTGTAGTGTGTTAAGAGATCGGTTATTGCCATATCTACTACTATTTTTATTTGTTTATGGCATATATGGAGGTGGTAACTATACACTATACTGTAACTGTACACTATAGTAACATAGAGAACATCTACAAATGGATCACTTTAACTGCAACTCAACCCCCCTACGCCTTTACAGTCACAACGATTGTGTACCGGGGAAGTTTTCTCTCCTCTTTATAATTGAATGTTAGACTGTATGTATCACTAGTAGGGTTATAAACATTACATGCAGGGAAGTGTCCACTTAATATGTTTGTAGATTTACTGCTATACGCATTATGTATTGTTTTTAAATTTAAAATGTTTAGTTTTGCAATTTTAAGCTAATAACATTTAAAATATAATTTCTACTTTTTCATAGTTTAATTACTTATGTGCCCCCAAAGTCCCATTTCCTGTAGTTTTCCATTTTTATATATGCAACTCTCAGTTTTCCACGCCCCCCCCCTCCATTACAGAGGGGGTTACTGGGGCAGCAGACCGACCGCCTGGTGGGTGCCCAACCCAGGGCAGCTTTCCCCAACCGCCATCAACCACTCCTCTCTGCGCTCCTTCCCCCCTCCCCCCACCCCACAACCACCATCCCGGACTCCATCAACCACTCATATTATAAAATTCAAATTAATTCTATACAAAATTCCGATTTCAGAAGATATATATATATATATATATATATATATAGACTTACCATATGAAATGGACCTGAAAGTGTGCCTTGGTCTAATAGGGGTATGCCAAAATAAGGGGGCATACCCTGGTTTAAGAAATGATTATTCTGTGAAGAGAAATGAATAGTTGAGAAATGATGTGAAATGGGGATAGGAGGATGGGTATCGCGCACAGGAAACCGACAAGCACCACAGGTGAGCGGGCTGCTTAAATACCCCCCGGGCTCCTCCCATAAATTCAGGCCACCATACTGGCCTTCCTACTTATGGTTGGAGCCCTATGTCCGATATGGACATAGATAACATTTATAGTTAACATAAGACTTACCATCGGAAATAGACCTGGAAGTGTGGACTTACCTTATGAAATGGACCTGAAAGTGTGCCTTGGTCTAATGGCCGGTATGCCAAAATAAGGGGGCAAAAACATTCAGGTAGGGGTATAATATTTTATTGGTTTTCAGGTGTTCATTGCGCCAATTTGGAAAATGCCTGTGCCATCTCTACTTGAGGATTGGGGGATATACCGTGTGAAACAGGCAGATTTCCACCCTGCCTAGTCTTTTAATAACGTGGTCTGGGACCCCGTGGCGGGATGCTGCGGAGGCTGCTCCGATATAAAAAGGAGTGTCCAGAGTACTGACTAGGGTTAAGGTGAAGATTGCGGAGAACTATCCTTATGTGTTTCACAAACTGACAGGCGCTTAAGGGTTTAACTGGGAATGGTAGAAGAGGACTGGTGTCCGGCTGTTCAGGCAGGAGTGACAGGAGACGGTTGAGTACGGTGACTGGACACCAGCTGTTATTGGTTTTGTAAAGGTGAATGTCCACTCCAGAGCCTATTTGCTGGGTTTTAGAAACCTCGAGGTGAAGGATGAAATGGTCTTGGTAGCGAACCAAGTGCCCTCTGCATAGTACTTGGTCTGCGGGGTTGTTACCGGTGAACTCGCCAGGTTGCAAGAACCCGTAGTAGGCCAAATATATGGCTGCTTGTAGGACCGTACTGGGGAGAAGGCCGAATGGAGAAGTAGCCAGGATGGTCGACATATCCCTGAAGATGGGCCCCCTAATGGGTAAGCGCTTGGTGCTGATCACTGGTTGGTGTTTCTGAATGCCACGTAGGATGGCTCGTATAGCGTGTGATGAGAACAGTGAAGACTTTGCGGGGTCTTGAAGACTCAAGAAATGTTGTATGCCGGCTAGGTATAGCCGAATGGTATTATAAGATAAGGCCAGCTGAGTGTGGCAGTATGAAATGAAGGCCAGTACCTGTTTGACATCCGTTGTCATCCTTGACATCCTTCCAAGCTGTCTGGTAGGCTTTGAGTGTGTTATGGGACAGTGAGTGATTGATGAGCTGCATTGCTCCTTGTAAATGTTGAACTAGTCCAGGGTCAGCTGTGACCAGACAGGGATAGGGTCCGACACTGGATCGGCTCCGGGAACCTGTTTGAAAAAGGAGGTGTAATTAAAACGTGACAGTGCGTCAGCAGCTAAATTGTATCTGCCTGGAATAAATGAACAGTGGATGTTAAACTGATGTTGTAAAGACAGTTGTACCAATCTGCGCAGGAAGGACATGACTGCTAGGGACTTGGACCTGCCTTTGTTGATGATGTCTGCTGTGGCCTGATTGTCGGTGGTGAAGACCACGGTTTGCCCTGTCCAATGGTGACCCCAGAGCTGTGCAGCTGCCACTATGGGATAGAGTTCGAAGAGGGAGGATGTTCGGGTAAAGCCGGGTATCAACAGTATCTGTTGAGGCCAGGGTCCTGAAAACCATTGTTGGCCAAAAATTGCCGCGAAGCCTGTGGAAGCTGCAGCATCTGTCACCACCTGGGGTGAAAGGTCCGAAAACATAGGTATAAATAGGGATATGCCATTCCAGGCGGACAGGAATTCCTCCCACATAGATAGGTCCGCTATTGCTACGGAGTCTAGATTTAGGATCTGATCAGGGTCTTGTGTTTCTGACAGAAATCTCAGCAGACGTGACACGAAGGTGCGGCCTTGTGGAATAATTTGCATGGCGAAATTAAGCATTCCCAGGAGAGATTGCAACTGCTTTTTGGTACACCCCTTAGTGTGGGTGAATTTGTGAAGGACCGCCCTAATGCGGGTTAGTTTGTCGAGGGGGAGACTGGCCTGCATGGTGCAGGTGTCTAACTTGACCCCGAGAAAGGTGATGTTGTGTGCTGGGCCGTCGACTTTGTGCTCGGGGATGGGAACATTGAGATTTCCGAATACAACTCTGAGTTTGTTGAGGTCTCCTGGGGGCCTGCTGGGTGGTTCTATTAGTAGGAAGTCATCCAGGCAATGGATGACTTCTTGGCACTGAGCCTTGTGTAAGAGTATCCAAGCGAGGGACTGAGCGAATGTGTCGAAGAGCCAAGGGCTACTCTTCGAACCAAACATCAGTTTTGTGGCAAAGTAATATGCCTCCTTCCACTTGATGCCATGCCAGCACCAAAGGGATGGGTGAATAGGCAGTAGCTTGAAGGCATCCGAGATGTCGACTTTGGAGAGCCAGGCACCTGTACCTGCTTTGATGATTGCTTGGATTGCCATGTCCACGGAGGAATATTTTAGGGAGAATTCTTCGGAGGGGATCAGGGAATTGAGATTGGGAATGTGGGAAGAATGAGGCGCAGACAGGTCGTACACCAAACGTAATTTATTTGAGAACTTGCCCTTGACAAGCCCAATAGGGCTGACTCTCCAAGTGCTGAAAGGGGGCTGAGTGAAGGGGCCTATAACGAACTCTCGGTCTACTTCTGCCTGTAAGAGCCGATCTATGGCCTGTTCGTCAATGGCCGCTGAACGAAGATTCCCACATTCGTAGGTACTGTGGGGTAATGAAATGAGGCCGGTGTGAAACCCTACTGTGAACCCCTGGATAAGGTAGGTGGGTGGGGTGTGAGGTGAGGTAGAGTCCTAGCCACAAGACGTTGATCCGGCTTAGTCATGCCCTCTTTTGTTTGACTTTGCACAAGTTTCTTGGGTGCGCTCTTTGGCATAAGGTGCAGATGTGGAGTAGGCGGCACTGGCTGAAGTTGCAGGACCCATAGTTGTAATTATTGCAGATGGCTGCCCCTCCCACGTTTCGGACTGGGCGTCCGAATTTGTCCACCTGAGGCGTTTGTTCAGGGGCCGACTGACCCTGAAGTGCACCGGAGGTGGAGGGAAATTCGAAGGGACGTCTGATTGTCGCATTGGCGCACCAGGTGGCAGTGTGAGTGGAGGACTGGCAAATCGCACACAGGGGTGAGCGTAAGCCGGCAAAATGGCGGCAGAACAGCTCTGTGTCCATGAGACTCCAATTTGTTGTTGTTTGAAACTGTGTGAGCCTGGCTGCCGCCTTTGCGGAAAAGGAACGGTGGTAGTTTTAAAAGGAAAATCCTCCATACTTGTAGCCCAAGTCTACTACCGTATGGAGGTACAAGTCCAACTCTTCCCTTCTGCTGGGAGCGGCTGAACATAGGACATCTCTCAGCATGCCAAAGGCCAAGGTGAACTCTGGGACATATAATTTCCGATTCAGTCTGGGGTCTTTGGCTTTAAGGACCACCGATATGTCACCCCAGGTATAGGCCTTATTTTCTGTCAAATCGTGGACAGAAATCAGGACAGAGGCCAGGTTGACGTCCCTGCCGTCCAAGATGTTCTTCCTGATGCTGGTTGAAACCAAATGGGAGGGGTAGACAATGGGGCTCCAGCCTGTGGTACCTGCAGGAAGGGGTGTTAAAGCTTGGGTTGCGGTTGGGTCGGGAATACCCGCGGCCGGCCGAGCCTCCAGGAGTGCCACCCTGGTTTGTACGTCCGTGACCGAGGAAGACAGGTACGACACCATAGTGTGAAGTTGTGAGATGGCAGAGGATATCGACTGGAGAGATGCCTGCTGGGTACTGGGTCCTGATGCAGCTGGTGGGGGGAAGAGGAGCTTGAACAGCTCGCCTTTCCTAGCTGTAGTGGAGAAGGGCACGCCTCTGCGTCTTAGCTCTGCCGTCAATTTGGGGATAGTCCATCCCCTGAGGGACTGCACGCTGCCGCTCTCTGAGACCAGAGAAGGTGACAGGGGGGCAGTGAGGTCTTCGCTGCCAGCCTGGGACATGGTTGATCTGGTAAAGATATCTTGTCCTTGAGATCGTGTTTTTTTTTTGGTTGACTGTAACCTATTGGGGGTGACATGAATTTCAAGTTTGCTTGACTATTGGATAACAGATGTATATTAACTATATAAACCCTTATACTCTTACTCCAAATAAAAAAGACCACACCAGCTTTTGGAGTAATAAAAAAGGCCGTAGCAGCCTACTTTATTTTAACATATCAAAAATATAAAAATATAAAATAATAAATTCTGTCATAGAAAAACAATAACCAAAAAACATCTGTTATACAACCTGTTATCCAAAAGAGCGTTGGTCTGAGCAATCGCTTAGCAAAAACAAACTGATGGCGATAACAACTCTAGCACTGCAGCCCTAATCCAAAATCTCCAATAGGCCTCAAGCCGACAAGCTGGCTCAGAGACTGCCGTGACCGCAGTGCCCCATTATCACTTCCCGGCTAACCTCCGTTAACCGGGAACCAAAAAACCTCCGGACCCATATCAGCGCTGGATCCCCACTCTTACTTTTTGCCATCTTCCTTCCTTTGCCCAGACCAACGCCCGCCACTGCCACGACATCTTCTCCTTTTCACCTGTGAACAAAAGAAAAACACCATACCCTTCTACGCTAACATTTTTTTATTTATTAGGGAGGGTGGGCGGGAACTTTCCTAAACTTTCTGTTGTCCCTCCCAGCGCAGAAACTCCTTTTAACTAGTCCCACCCCTGATCCTCCCTCCCCCTCGGCTCTAAACTCACCAATTAACTTTAACCCTTACACTGCTACCACTGTCATGTGCGCCCTTTGCATACATCATTGCATGCTGTTGCTCCAGGCTTTTCTTGACTATTGGATAACAGATGTATATTAACTATATAAACCCTTATACTCTTACTCCAAATAAATAAGACCACACCAGCTTTTGGAGTAATAAAAAAGGCCGTAGCAGCCTACTTTATTTTAACATATCAAAAATATAAAAATATAAAATAATAAATTCTGTCATAGAAAAACAATAACCAAAAAACATCTGTTATACAACCTGTTATCCAAAAGAGCGTTGGTCTGAGCAATCGCTTAGCAAAAACAAACTGATGGCGATAACAACTCTAGCACTGCAGCCCTAATCCAAAATCTCCAATAGGCCTCAAGCCGACAAGCTGGCTCAGAGACTGCCGTGACCGCAGTGCCCCATTATCACTTCCCGGCTAACCTCCGTTAACCGGGAACCAAAAAACCTCCGGACCCATATCAGCGCTGGATCCCCACTCTTACTTTTTGCCATCTTCCTTCCTTTGCCCAGACCAACGCCCGCCACAGCATCCCAATAGTAACACCTTACTCTTGGGTGCCCCTCCACACCCGAATAGCACGCTGAATGGCATCTTGCAAGCCTAACGCCCACAAATCTGTACCCACATCATTGAGGTGCACCCCATCACGTCTCAGATACCGCCATGTTTCGAATTCCAATTCATTATGCCGAACAGCTAACCCCCCATTACTGACCACAAACTTACTGATTTCCCTGTTGATCTTCTTCCTGGCTCTGTTCACCCCCTCCACTGACCTAGCCATTCTCCAAGACATCCTGGCAACCATGTCCGACCAAATAATGATCATCTGCGGGAACTCCTTCATCAATCGCCAAATATCAAATTTGATATCCCGCACGATGTCTATCATCGAGCGAATGCCCAAATTGTTCCCGCCAACATGTATCACCAGGACATCTGGAGGACCCTCTCTGTTTGCGTATCGCTGTACCTCTTGAACCAACCTTCCCCACAACATCCCCGGTATCCCAAACCACTTTATATACACTTCCCGTCTGTCAAAACTTAGTTGCCTACCCTCAGGCCTAGCGTCTCCCCTCCGAGCCCCCCAACATACATAAGAATGGCCCATAATCCAGACCATTCTCGGTGCTGCACCTGAAATTAGAAGAAAACAAAACACTATTCTCAACATTGACTATGCCAACTATAATACTTGTCCTAATCAGATAACTAAATGTATGCCCCACATAAACCAACAGAAAGCAACCCTGTCCCCTATAATTTTATAGCCAGTTGTGGCCTAACATAAGATTGGAATCTGTTCGATTCCCACCGTCCGATCCTTTTTATCACCTCCACATCCAACCCCAGCCTGGCCGCTTCCGTCGCGGCTCCAATCCTAAATGAGTGGGATGAAAAATCCTTCTCCTCCAGCCCCAGCCCCTGTAAACATTTTTTAAACACAGCTACAAACTGGAAACGTGACAACAAAGTACCATTTAGATGCACTAGTAAGGGGCCTTGAAAATCCGGCCTAACCTTCAAGAATTCCCGGACCGTGCCCACCGGGCACTGGGGGGAACCATGAATAGGATAAATTCGCACCATCCTGCCTCTTCCCCCCTGATCCGTCTTCGACTTCCTCAAAAATATCGATACCCCCTCCTCGTCAAGTTGCACCTCCTGTAACCTAATTCCCCCTTGCACTTTTTTGGAAGGACTAACTAGTTCCCCTATCCTAAACGCTCCAAAAAATGCCAACACGAAAGCAACCTTAAACAAAACGACCTCGTATTCAGATGAGCAAACCACCCCCAACTTATCCACAATACCCCTCAATATCTCAAAAGTTACCGGTCTCCTCGAATCACGCTTAACCACCGCCCTCCTGTAACCCTTCAACGCTTGTCGTACCCAAAATTCCTTGGTGACGTCGGGCTGCCCTTGTGGTTTGAAAAGGAAAGCCAAACCGGCCAACTGCGTATTCATCCTTGACACGGACACGCCCTCGTCCAATTTCTGGACCACATAATACAGCAATAGAGAACTTACTCCTTGGCCTACCGGATCCTCCCCCAAAGCTTGTACAAATGATATCCATTCCTGCCATACCCTATTGTATGAGGCCCATGTATTCTCACTTACCGACCGCTTAATCCATCCCTCTATGATGCCAGCGCAATCTCCCACAGCCAGTCTGGACAAGGTATCCCTTGTTGCTCCGCGTCCGGCGCCAACTCCCGGAACCTGTCCCACTGGAAGCGAGACAGCGCATCAGCAATAACGTTTTCCACCCCCGGCAAATGCACAGCATGAATGAAAACATTCAGTTGTAGACATCTTAGGATTAAATGCTGCAGCAGCCTGATCACCGGCGGAGATGACGCCGTGACCCTGTTTATCACTTGCACCACCCCCATGTTATCCCCATGAAAGCGCACTTTCAGATCCCTGAATGATGCACCCCATAGTTCCACTGCCAGAACTACTGGAAACAATTCCAGTAGAACCAAGTTCTTCGTGAAGCCCTCTTCTATCCAAGCTTGTGGCCACGGACCCGCGCTCCATTTTCCCCGGAAAAAAGCACCAAAACCTGTTGATCCTGCGGCGTCGGTGAACAATTCCAAGTCAAAGTTACTGACTGGTCCTGACATCCACATTGCCCTGCCATTAAAGGATTCCAGGAAGGTATGCCATACCTTCAGGTCCTCCCTGTGCGTTTTCCTCAATCTCACGAAATGTTTAGGCGATTTTATCCCGCTCGTGCTGGCCGCCAGCCGGCGACTGAACACTCTCCCCATCGGAAGTATGCGGCAAGCAAAGTTCAGCTTGCCCAACACCGATTGCAACCTACGCAGTTGTACCTTTTTAATTCCTATCAGCCCTGCCACTTCTTTTTTCAAATCCTCCAATTTGTCAGCAGGCAATCTGCATTCCATTGCATCCGAATCTAGCACGATACCCAAAAACGTGATGACCGCGCAGGGTCCCTCCGTTTTTTCGGCCGCCAGTGGAATGCCGAATCTGCCCGCTATATGCTGCAATGAAGCCAGCAACACCGCGCATACTCTAGAAGAGGCCGGGCCTATGCATAGAAAATCATCCAAGTAGTGAATTATCGAATTCACCCCGGATACATCCCTTACCACCCATTCCACGAAAGAACTGAATTGTTCAAATATCGCGCACGACACTGAACAACCCATGGGTAAGCATTGATCGACATAAAAACCGCCGTTCCAGTGGCACCCGAGCAACCGGAAACTATCCGGGTGAACCGGCAACAGACGAAACGCTGATTCTATGTCTGCCTTAGCCATCAAGGCGCCTTTCCCATAGTGTCTCACCCACCGCACCGCAGCATCAAATGACGTGTACGTCACTGAGCATGCATCTTGGTCTATTGCGTCATTCACGGATCCCCCTTTCGGGAAGGATAAGTGGTGAATGAGCCTGAATTTGTTGGGTTCCTTTTTGGGCACCACGCCCAGCGGGGACACCACCAAATCAACTATGGGTATTACTGGGAAAGGGCCAACCATCCTCCCCAATGCCACTTCCTTCTGCAGTTTCTCCGAAACCACTTCAGGATGTTGCAGGGCAGACTTTAAATTCTTGGGCACCGGGGGAGTCACTGATAAACTACATGGAATCCTAAAACCCCGCGCAAAGCCCTCTTCCAATAACGATGCTGCCTCTCTGTCAGGATACTTACCGAGAAACGGCCGCATCCTTTCCACCATCACCGGAGTCCTCCCTTTTGTTTCCAGCCTCTCCCTGTCGGCCTTTTCCTTGTTTAAAGCATCTGGATGATGGATGTGTTCCCCCGCAGCCTGAGCACTCATGCTTATACTTACATGTTCCGCCAAACTTACAGGATCCTGAGTTATACTGCCAACAAACCCCTTTCTTGTTTCCAGCCGAATGTCCCTGGGTGAACGGTCCACCGGCTCCCCCCTGAAAAAGATTGCATGCTGTTGCTCCAGGCTTTTCTTTATTTCCCTGAGCCATACTTACCCAACTTGTTTTCTCCCTTTGTGTTATTTTTTTTTTTCTTTACCTGGGGGGATATCGTCCAACCTGGTGCAGGGTGGACCTACTGAACTTTGACTGACCTGGAGGAAAATGAAAGGTGATAATTCGTGAAGGGTTTGCTGGCTAACTTGAAGCAGTGACTTGTATGGTGATTTGCAATCTAGTGACAACGAAATGATTTGAAATGTTTGCCTTGATTATGAAATGAGTGAAATCTCTTGCCATGACAGAGGTCCAGCTCGGTCGTGCTGTGACTGTGACCGACCGTGAACCGGGCTCTGGAGCATGTACTGAAATGAGGCAACCGAAAAACCATTGGTCCACGCCGGGACGAAACGGTGCATGTTTGATGCATCTGGATTCGAATCTGAGCACCGTATGAAACAACGAAATGACAGAAATGTTTTCACCTTGACCGAGGCTCGAATTGGTTGTGCCGCATTTGCGACTGGCAACGAACCGAGCTCTGGTATAGGTATGGATACGGCCGAAACAACTGGGGCATTCCATGACGAATCGGTGCAACTCGGATGCGACTGGTTTCGAAACGGTGATACCATGTGGGAGTGAAATGAATGGTAATAGTTCCCATGACAGAGATGCGGATCGGTCGCCCGATATCTGCGACTAGCTACGATCCGGACTCTGGAGCATGTTTCAGAAATGAGGCCGAGCCCTGGGGCACGCCGTAACGAATAAGTGCATCGGAGATGCGACTGGATTCGAACCGGAGCGTGGTAAGTGCAGGTGTAACAGTTTGTTGCCATAACAGAGGCGCAAATCGATCATGCCGCTGTTGCGACTGACTGCGAATCGGACTCTGGAGCATGTACTGAAATGTGGCAAATACCTGGGGCACGCCGAGAGGAATCGGTGCATTTCCATGCGACTGAATTCATATCGGAGCGTGATACGTGGCAGTGAAATGATAACCATGACAGATGTACAAATCGGTGAGTCGTAACGAGCGACTGATAATATGTGACGTGACTCTGGAGCATGTACTGAAATGAGGCCGTAACTACTGGGGCACACCGGAGCGAATCGGTGCATCTTTAGATGCGACTGGATTCGAATCGGAGCGCGGTACGTGACTGAAATGAATGAAATGATTCGAAATGGTTGAAATGTTAGAAATGTTTAGAAATGTTCAGAAATGAGAAATGACTTGGTATCGAACTGACGTCGACAAGAAATTGCAAATTGCGAATCACAACGGTTGTCTACTTGCGCGTGGTAACAATTAAGACATGAAATGAAGCGACGTCTACGTTGCGGTGGTTTTTCAAATAACGAGAAATGGTAACTTAACGATAGTGCTAGTAGTATGCATTGCGGTAACGTTGTGAAATTTGCGAGTGATTCTTAAGTTTGATATCACGGTTTAGTGACATGATATCTAACAATGCGTGAAAACAAAGTCCGATGGGACCCTACCTGCGACAGCTGAGCCAGACGCGTGGTACAAACTACGAATCGGTAACACGGACTTCGAAACTCTCGAGCACGGAAATTGCGAATGCGGGAATTTGCGAGACAAGAACTTGCGGACGCTGGTATTCGAATAGTCGGCCTAGTGACGTATATTGCGCACAGGAAACCGACAAGAACCACAAGTGAGCGGACTGCTTAAATACCCCCCGGGCTCCTCCCATAAATTCAGGCCACCATACTGGCCTTCCTACATATATGTGTATGGTATGTATGTATATATATATGTGTATATATATATATATAATGTATTATATAATTTTTTTCTATTCTGTTCTATTGTTTTGCTATTATTTTCTATTCTAATCTTTTCTATTCTAATTCATTCTATACGAAATTCGAATTTTGGAAGATGTTATAAAATATTTTTTCTATGCTGGTCTATTGTTTTTATATGCTATTCTTTTCTATTATTTTCTATTTTATTCTAATCTTTTCTTTTACAAGGTTTTATTGATAGAAAAATAATTACAACAGAAGAGTGCAATAGTGCGATGGTTACATCCAGCATAGGGTAAAGGGAAGAATCCCAACGAAAGGGATGTAATATACATTTCACAACATTCATCAGTGCAATGACAACATAAAGAAGTGCATATATTCATAGAACAGTAAATTTGGATTGGTAAAAAGGGGGGAAGAATAATTTTCATAATTGTTTTATCCCTTTGTTTGACTTTTTTATTTTTTATTATTATTTTGTATTGTTGCAACCCTTGTCACTAAATCAACTCCTTGTAACCAGGAGTCTCAGATAAGAATATGCAAAAAAAGGAAGAGAGAAGGCAGACTGCAGAAAGTGAGTGAGGAACTTGAATGAGAGAGAAAAGAAGGAGGGAAGGAAAGGGGGGGGAGTCCATCAGAAGGGGGGATGCACCCAGAGTCCCCTAGATTGAGAGAAGTAGATTATCGAACCTGGATGGTTGGTTATATAATATCCATGGTTGCCAGACCCTGAGAAATTTATTATGAGTATCAGAAGTAAAGGACGCCAATTTTTCATTGATTATAATATCATTTATGCGGTTTTTAACTGCTTCAAATCTGAGTATAGGGGTTTTCCACGCCTTTGCAATGGTCAATTTGCGTTAAAAAGTTGCAAAGCTAATTGGCGTGCTCAGCGGAGTTCAGGAATTGGTTTGCATAAGAGGGCTTCGTAGGGGTCTCTTTTAAGGTTAGAGTAGAGCATATTGCGTAAAAGAGTATAAACCCTGACCCATAGTCTGCATACCTTAGGACATGTCCACCAAATATGGGCCATTGTACCTTCCTTTGAACATCCCTGGTAACAGTGGGGGGAGTAGGAAGTAATAAAGCGAGCTAGTCTGTCTGGCGTATAATACCAACTATAGAACACCTTATATGCATTTTCCAAAATAAGAACATTCCTAGAGCTCTTTGTAAGGGATATTGTCATGATCTGCCAGTCCTCTGGATCCAATTGTTTACCCAGGTCCTTCTTCCATTGGAGATAATACAATCGCACTGGGGGTTTCCTGGAGGAGATAATTGAGAAGTAAATTAAGGATCATGGGGTGTAGCCCTGCAATTGCGTTCAAAGTGTGTTAGAGTGCATGCGGTAGGTTGGGCCTTTATAAGTAGCTGTAGGAAGTGTTTTATTTGGAGGTAGCTATAGTGTTCCCTAAGGGGGATATCATGAGAAGATCTAAGAGCTTCAAACGTGATTATTCTTGTGGGGGTGAACAAAGAGTGGACCTCAGTGAATCCATTATTTGCCCACCATGAAAATTGTTTAGGATTCTTGCAGCTGGGGGGAAATAATGGACAATGAGTAAGACGCAACAATGGTAGGTGTGGGGACAATAGCCCTGCCGAGTATTTAACAGAGTCCCATAATCAGAGAGAGTGTGTCATACATGGTCCAAACCCGTGCGGGCGCTTCATGGGAGGAAGCCAAGGTATTGAAGAAATGGGGACAGGGTGAGATGCAACCAGGTCAATAGTGGCCCATAGCGGCATCTGATATGTGTCCTGAAGGCGAGATAATGGAGCTATATTCGCTGCTGTATAGTATGCCTGAAGATTAGGAACTGAAAGACCCCCATTGATCCGCCTAGCGTACAAAACCCGTTTTATTGATCGGGGGTCGGGTAGAACCCCAGATAAATTTAAAAAGCTTACGTTGGTGGATTCGTAGTATGTAGGAGGCGATCGGGACTGGTATTACATTAAAGAAATATAATAGTTTTGGGAGATCATTCGGACCGCAGAGATCCTTCCGAACCAAGATAACGGGAGCTGGGACCAGGAGGATAGTATATCTGTGAGCTTTCTAAATAGAGGAGGGAAATTGGCCTGGTATAATCCATCATATTTATGGGTGAGGCAAATTCCTAGATAGGGCAGCGAAGGGAGCCATTAAAATGGGAAATTCATTTTTAGGGAGGTCAGTTCAGGGGGGAAAGGTTTACGGACATTGCCTTTGATTTAGTAGGATTAACCTGTGTAGCGGTCATAATATATGTATAACTTAATGTTATGTTATACCTTATCATCTGGCGCCATCTAGCGGCCAAAATATAAAAGGACTACATCTTTATTTCTTTTATTATTCAACTTGACATGGAAGTATTTTGTTTGTTTACATTTGGACATTAACTTGACCTACCCACAATGCTCAGTAACTCCCACAAACCTCAAGGAACAGAACTGCATTGTGGGAAGATTATAAAAGGGCTGGGAGTGGCCATCCTAGGTCTCTTGGACATGCATGGCCAGCCTGGGAGGATCTGTGTGAGGTCTCCAGCACAGCCCGGCCTACCTCCACGGAAGAGTGATCCGAGCAGCAGTACTGTGATACACCAGAGAGCTGGACTGACGGCAGGGCAAGACTGGGAAGGAGCCAGAGGACCCTGTCGGAGTCATCTGGGAGTTCCGGAGCGTCTCATTGTGTGGAGCGGAGCATCGCAGCAGTGCTGGCCGGCCGGAGACCTTGTACATCAGAACAGAGTCTTCTGACAACACTGTCCTGCTTGGGTGAGAGGAATGTTGCCCAAAAGTTTCTTGATGCACTGTTATACATCCATCTACACAAGACAGAGTTGCTGGGACCCATAGTCCCACAAGCAAAGTCAAGAGGATTTAGTACTGAGTCCCTGGCATCAAAGTTAGTTATAGTGCTGTTGCACCAGAACCTTACTTTCACATTTTCAGTCTACTTTGATCAGGAGTCATTAACCGTTTGGATTACAAACCTACTTTGTTTTTGCTAGCAGAAGAAAAGAAGGACTGTTTAGTAAAACACAAGGCCTTGTGTCCCTTTAATATATTGGGGTAGTGTGATACTAAATGAGGGAGCTCTATAATTGTTGTACTACACTTTATCAAGTTAGTTTTTGATTCAGTATAGTAATAAAGCGCGCAGGAAATAGTATAGTGCTCATAGTGAGATAAATTCACTCTGTTATCCTATTTACTTTGCTACACCACTCATATAATATTTCAGACATTTTATACCTGTATTGTATTTAATATAATATAAAGTTCAGTTGACTGACAGGCTATGTTGACAGTACAACCATTGTAGTTTAAACCTTCTAAAACAATTACAGTAAATAAGGTTATTATTCAAGTATAACTGTGTGAGTGTGTTTTCCTCTTCATCACTAGCCAAGAGGAGGGTAAGGTAACTACAGACAGGTATATTATATTGAGTATTGTGAACTTGCCTTTATGATTTCATTTTGACTGCACACTATTACACGACAGCGGTGTCAGGGGAACTGAGATATTCAAAGGGGAAATAAAGCAGAGTACAGGCCCAAATAAATCAGCAGCTCCTTTGGGGGTCAGTGCTACACGTGGGGGCATCGTTCGGGATTACTGTTACTCTGCAAGCAAGCCCATTCCCTCGGCACCAGTATGGACCCGTCCACTGTGGTTCAGTGGTGTGCAGCAGAAGGTGCCCACTCAGAAGCTAGCGTAGTGATTAAGCTCCCTGGTGAAGACTGGGAAAAAGAACAGATCAGTCAAATTGTAAAGACATTATCCCCAGATAGAAAAGCATGGGTGATTGCCATAAAACCAGATGAAGAGACTTCTCGCACTTATGCACTGTTGGAGTGGAGAGAAGGAGTACCGGAGAGCTTCAAGGGCGGAAGTGTATAGCTGTGAAATAAAACAAGGTTTTACGTAGTACACCCAAAAGTCTCAGATGGGGATCCCATCAGTGCTCCCCACTGGTACACAGCTAGAGGAGCAATCCCTCCCCCAGCGTCTCTGGCCATGATCGGGCCAGAACTCCTTGCGGCTTTGGGAGATTTTGTGTCAAAGTGCCAGAAGAACAACACAGTATGCATAGAAGCTGGGTACAGGAAGCTGAGAACTTTTTCAGGAGAACAGCCTGTGCCGGCTGGAGAAGAGGAATTTGATGTATGGATAGAGCAGGCCATGCAGGCTCTGGAAGAGTGGGAGCTGCCAGAAGCCCAAAAGAAATAGCGCATCAGTGAAAGCCTGCGAGGAGCTGCTGCATAGGCTGTCAGGAACCTGAAGTTCAGCAATACCACCTGTATAGCCTACGATTACTTGGTTATGTTACAAGAGGAGTTAGGGCGGCTAGAAAAGGCAGCCAATTTAATCTACCAGTTTGAGCATACCCTCCAATGCCAAGGAGAACGCCTTTCTGAATATATCAGACGACTAAATAAGATGTTATACCAGATCGTGTTGAAGAAAGGGATGAGGCCCTCAGCCATAGAACAAGCCTGAAGTACAGGAAAGTAAAGAAATTGAAGAAAATGCCAGTTTGCCAGAGACGCAAAAAGTACAGAGAACAAAGAGAGTGATTCACCCACCAAGAAGGCTGACTTATGATACCTTGGGTGAATGCTCTGAAGGGACTCAATTTACTGCCAGAAGAAATGTTGAGATGCCTGGTCCCTCTATTGTTGAGTCAGAAAGAAGCATCCCCATCTTGCCCCTTGACACAGTTGTACCGGACACCATGGTGTCAGCTGTGGGTACACAGAGCAGTCTCTCATCATGTGAAAATTGGTGGGAGGCTCCTCTGTCAAGTTTGTGTTGTAAACTGAGCCATTTGAGCTTGGACTCTGGTCATGAAAATGTGACTTGTTTATTATCCTACTAACCTGTTTTCTCTGTATGTAACTGATAGCATGTAACAGGCAAAGATGTTTGATGAAACAAAATATTACACCTCTTTGGGGACCAAAGAGTTCAAGCAGGGAGAGTGTGTAATATATATAATAATATATGTATAACTTAATGTTATGTTATACCTTATCATCTGGCGCCATCTAGCGGCCAAAATATAAAAGGACTACATCTTTATTTCTTTTATTATTCAACTTGACATGGAAGTATTTTGTTTGTTTACATTTGGACATTAACTTGACCTACCCACAATGCTCAGTAACTCCCACAAACCTCAAGGAACAGAACTGCATTGTGGGAAGATTATAAAAGGGCTGGGAGTGGCCATATTAGGTCTCTTGGACATGCATGGCCAGCCTGGGAGGATCTGTGTGAGGTCTCCAGCACAGCGTGGCCTACCTCCATGGAAGAGCGATCCGAGCAGCAGTACTGTGATACACCAGAGAGCTGCACTGATGGCAGGGCAAGACTGGGAAGGAGCCAGAGGAGCCTGTCGGAGTCATCTGGGAGTTCCGGAGCGTCTCATTGTGTGGAGCGGAGCATCGCAGCAGTGCTGGCCGGCCGGAGACAGAACCTTGTACATCAGAACGGAGTCTTCTGACAACACTGTCCTGGTTGGGTGAGAGGGCTGTTGCCCAAAAGTTTCTTGATGCACTGTTATACATCCATCTACACAAGACAGAGTTGCTGGGATCCATAGTCCCACAAGCAAAGTCAAGAGCATTTAGAACTAAGTCCCTGGCATCAAAGTTAGTTATAGTGCTGCTGTTGCACCAGAACCTTACTTTCTCATTTTCAGTCTACTTTGATCAGGAGTCATTAACCCTTTGGATTACAAACCTACTTTGTTTTTGCTAGCAGAAGAAAAGAAGAAAAGAAGGACTGTTTAGTAAAACACAAGGATTTGTGTCCCTTTACTATATTGGGGTAGTGTGATACTAAATGAGGGAGCTCTATAATTGTTGTACTACACTTTATCAAGTTCGTTTTTGATTTAGTATAGTAATAAAGCGCGCAGGAAATAGTATAGTGCTCATAGTGAGATAAATTCACTCTGACGGTTATCCTATTTACTTTGCTACACCACTCATATAATATTTCAGGCATTTTATACCTGTATTGTATCTTTGTAATATAAAGTTCAGTTGACTGTCAGGCTATGTTAGTCTGACATTACAACCATTGTAGTTTAAACCTTCTAAAACAATTACAGTAAATAAGGTTATTATATAAGTATAACTGTGTGAGTGTGTTTTCCTCTTCATCACCAGCCAAGAGGAGGGTAAGGTAACTACAGACAGGCATATTATATTGAGCATTGTGAACTTGCCTTTATGATTTCGTTTTGACTGCACACTATTACACCACAGCTGTGTCAGGGGGACTGAGCTATTCAAAGGGGAAATAAAGCAGAGTACAGGCCCAAATAAATCAGCAGCTCCTTCGGGGGTCAGTGCTACACCTGTAGACCCGAAAGAGATGCAAAGGTCTTCAGAAGGGAAAATATGTTAGGCAGAGAGATTCTGGGTGATGTCAATGTCAATAAGATGTCATCTGCAAATAAGGAAATCTTATGAACAGAGCCTGCCACTTCAATGCCTTTTTATATCTGGATGTGAACGTATCGCCTCTGCCAATGGTTCCATAGCTAGAACGAACAAGAGAGGTGAGAATGGGCAGCCCTGTCGAGTGCCCCTCCGGATAGGAAAAATAGAGGATTCAAACCCGTAATATTTAATTTTAGCCTGAGGGGCATCCAAAAATGGGGCACCAAAACCATAATGGCGAAGTACTGTCATTAGATAAGGCCAGGACAAAGTGTCAAAGGCTTTATTCACATCCAGTGACAAAAGCATAGTTTCTAAGAAGCGATTATGGGCGAGATGTTGTAGTTGAATGATTCTCCTAATAGCATCCCCTGCCTGTCTCTGTGGTACAAAACCTACTTGGTCTTTTTTAATTAAACAGGGGAGGAAAGAATTCATTCGATTAGCCAGAATTTTGGTGTAAGGAATTTCATATCAACATTAATTAGTGATATAGGTCGAAAATTAGCCCAAGAGGCGTGGTCCCGATGAGGCTTCGGCAATATCACTATATTAGCCATCAGAAAATCAGGCGAAAGATTATGGCCATTCTTAACAGAGTTAAACATAGCCGTCAAGAGAGAGGCTAACACATCTACTAGTTTTCTGTAGTAAAGTGCTGTAAAGCCATCTGGACCTGGCCTCTTTCCTACCTTTAAATCTTTTATACATTGCCTAACTTCCGATTCTTGAATGTCACGGTCCATAAGTTCCATATGCGCCGTGTTATGACGGGTACGTAAAGTAATAGGGGTAGGTTTGGGGTTAAAAGTGTGTAACCTCTTGGCCAGCATCACATTTGGTTTGTTTGCTTTGATATACCAATTCTGGCAAAACCAGCGCAATGATCGGTAAGGCATAAGTCTAGTTCTGTGCGAGCCTGGTCCAAGAGGTAGATTCCAGTCGGGATTCTAGAGTTTGTCTGCAACTTTTGCCGTTCCTTTTTACGTATTGATGCTATCTTAATTATATGACCCCTGAGCACAGCCTTATAGGCCCCCCAAAGAGACACTGGTACTGTAGGATTTCATCTAATAAGATTGAAAAGTTCAATAAGGAATTTTACAGACTCTTGGATGAATCATATGCCGCCAATGTGCTCACTAAATCAGATTATGACTTTGTTAGAACCACCTTACCCCGCACCCCAACTTTTCATGCTTTACCAAAATTGCATAAAGACATACTTAAACCATCAGGCCAGCCAATAATTTCGGGCAATGGTTCCCTTACCGAGAAATTGAGCCAATACATAGATGGACACCTGCGACCATACGTGCTAAGTATACCCAGCTATGTAAAAGACACTATGCACCTTTTGCAGATCATAGACAACATCCAGGTCCCACCAAAACCAATATTGTTAGCCCTGGATGTTGAAGCATTGTACAGCTCAATACCCCACGATAAGGGACTGGCTTGTATTCGGCATGTGTTACGCGATGCCTGTTTGGGCAATAACAAAAGACATTTTCTGATTGGTGCTCTAGATTTCATCCTAAACCACAACTATTTTACATTCAAAGGCAACTTCTTCCTCCAGGTGCAGGGAGTCGCTATGGGGACATCTTGTGCCCCATCTTACGCGAACCTGTACCTGGGGGAATGGGAAATCTGGTTGAAACAGTCTGTATGCACACGTCCCTACATGGCCAATGTGGTGATGTGGCGTCGGTATATAGACGATATTTTGTTAGTCTGGGACGGCGCCTTGGACAACCTCCAAACCTTTGTGCAGGAATTAAACACCAATCCATTTAATCTCACTTTCACTGTGACATTCTATGAACAGGAGATTACTTTCTTGGATGTGACCATCCATAAGCAACATGATGGTTCACTAACCAGCTCCCTTTATCGTAAACCGACATCGGGGAACTCCATCCTACACGCCACTAGCTTTCACCCCCAACCACTGATTTGTTCGATCCCCTGCAGTCAGTACCTACGGGTCAGGAGAAACTGTACTGATGACACTGTATTTAAAAGAGAGGCTGACAAGCTAAAAGAGAGACTCCTGACATGTGGGTACTCTAAAAAATGTCTAAAGAGGGCCTTTAGACGGGCATGCTCAAAACCTAGACATGCATTAATTTTTAATTTAGAATCCAGGAGCAATAAAACCAATCCAATTCGGATAATAACTAGGATTTTCAATCAACATAAGATCGTCAAGAACATTGTTGAAAGATATTGGCATGTCCTCAAATTAGATCCCATAATTGGCCCCTTTGTGCAGGACAAGCCCTCCTTCACCTTCAAGCGGGCCAGATCCATCAGAAACAATTTAGTATCCAGTGAATTTTCAGGGGGGGGTGTGGGCAAACGTGATCGGTGTGGCGGATGCCCGTACTGCCAGTATATGAGCCCCAAACCCAACATCAAATTACCAAATGGTCATAAGTATGCTCCCAAGGACTTTGCAAATTGCAAGACAGTGGGTGTTGTATACCTATTGATCTGCGATTGTGCATGCTACTATGTGGGCAAAACCAGTCAGGAGTTCTGGCGGCGGGCATACCGCCACATAGCTTCTATGAAATCCTGCAACCCCAGCTTACCGCTGGGAAGACATGTCTCGGCGTTTCATGCAGGAAAATTCCCCAAACTGTTCTTTCTGATCTTGGATCGTGTCCATCCAGGACTACGTGGCGGGGATTGGAACAAAATTCTGCTTCAGAAAGAACAGAAGTGGATTTATCACCTGCAGGCTACTAAGCCCCCTGGCTTGAATGATGCTATTTCCTTTCGACCCTTCCTAGAGGGTTTTGCCTCGAGGGGCCACGAATGGGATCCCCCGGAGGTAAACATACCTCAGTTTTGGTGAAATCCCCATAAATCATGTTCCCAATCATATCCACATGCTCTCCCTGAGAGGTTACAATCCCCAAAAAAACTTCCTGTTTGAATTTTCAGTGAAAGTGGCAGGCTGGTCATTATTAGACCTTATAACAACGTGAGCCAACAAGGTAGGATTCACACTTGTTTTTTAAAGAAATCCTTATAAACCATGCTCCGAACTATATTCGCATGTCCTGAAAAGTTATAAGCCACTAATTGTCTATTTGAATTTTGGTAAAAATGGCAAGCTGGTCGTATCTGACCATAATAATGCGAGCTAACAAAATAGCATCTATATTTGGTCTTTTAATTAAACTATATGTACATATCATGATTGTAATATAAGCCTGTGATATATACCTGTTGTCACCCTGTGATTCTGGCATTTTTTGTTTCACCTGCTTTTCTGCCTTTTTGTCTCGCAGCCCAACAGGCATTGCACATATAACCCCTTTATACATAGTTATTGGCAATATTATGTCTATTCGCTGCTTTCCCTACTTTTTCCTGTGTCTCCCTTCATTCACCCATCTGCCTTCATGAATTCCTATTTATATATCCCTTCTTTTCTAGAGTCCTGGGCGCAGATGTTATGCACTGCTGTGGATTTGGCCCCTGGACCGATGCCACGCTGGAGGAACGGTAGGTGTGTGCCCCAGCAGTCCACTCGGCGCACGGGGGCCAATGTGCCATTCTTCCTTGGAGCTTTTGGTCTACCGTTCTCAGGATCGCTCTGGGCCGTGACAATTAATTGTTCTTTTACCAGGGCGACCATGCGCCGTGGGTCCCCGACGCGGAAGCCGGTTCCCTCCCAGCACGGGTCAGTTGCTGTCAGAGTTGGATGTTCCCTCCCTCTGCACTCCGATTCGTGTGTGGGATCAGGAGGGCGGGCCTGTGCGCCGGGGATTCGGAGGGTGACCCCTCCCACTGCCTATGACGCTTACCTGCATATCAGCTGTCTCTGATACTGTTAGTAATGAGCGGCGCTAGATAAGCCACTTGCTTTGGATGGCCAGTCTCATGCCTACACAGGCGTCGGACAGGTCGTTCAGCCGCATCACTCCCTAAGGTAATCATTCCATTCCTATCACCGTATTTGCATCCTATTCTTACCAATGCAGGCGAACGTTACCAGCATATGCACATCCGCTTACACCGTAGGGTGGATTGCATCTGTTGGGAGACCATTTACAGCAGCTTTTTACATGCTGTTCTCCATGTGATTTTAGTTAATCACACAACACTCTCCGGTTTTTTTTTTTTTTTTTTTTTCAGTGATTGCAGGTTGATGTGTTCAACCACTGTGCCTCCCCCTCTTGCTGTGAGACCTGGTCACACGAAGTGTTATAGTATCACTCCCTACATATTGCTAGACCTTTATGTGGTTTCTCCCTACTCACACCAAGAGGATTTTCCATCTTGTATGAGTCTATAGGTAAGCATTTTTACAGCTTGCTGTCCCTACTATTTAAATACCACATATATAAGATGAAAGCCCTAATATTCTATGTGAGATATCTTTTCCTTTTGATTTTGATTTAACCCCCCCCTCCCCCCCCCCTTTTTTTACACTTATGGATTGGAATCTATCATATTGTCCTTCTCTGTGCCCTAGGTGATATATACACTACCTACAACAGCTGTCACCAGTGGTGTCAATTATCAGATGGTAGGACGCCCTTTGTGTCCTGCTGTGGGCTGCATGTCCGTGCCATGTCCTTAGTGTTAGCGCTGGCCTACAGGTCGCTTCCCCGCCAGTGGCTCACTGCGCTCATTTCTGTTTTTAAAGTTGGATGCTTTCAAACTGTGGGCTTAGGAGTCTAATGGTGAGCATATCACTCAATCACGTTTAAACAATCTTGACCTTTATGCTTCATGAATATATGCTGCTACTATACCATGAATTTGTTCTAAGATGTTTTGCTTTCTCTGTAAATGCATAGATAACCACTCATCTCACCACCAGCCCCTGAAGAAGAGGTCTCAACCAAATTTAAACCTCGAAACGCGTTGGGCCCTTGTGGGTTAGACTTCAGTCTGTACAGTTGATGTGGTTCTTTATGTTTACCAATGTACTCTTATAAGCACATTGCTATTGTCCTCACTTTTTTTGTAGCATCCTCTCTTTCTATTCTAATATTTATATGTTTTTGTTATGATCCTATTTTTGATATAATATAAACTATATATGTTTTTGATATACTGTTTGAAGACTCTTGCCTTATAAAGTCCCACCAGAGGAAAACAATGTTCTAGTCCAAAGAGACACTGGGGAGGAAACAGAGGTGGAATTGAGGCGAAAATATTCCACTGAAGCTTTTAACAAGTCTTCCCGTATGTCTTGTAAACATAATAGAGACTCGTTCATAATCTAAGAGGAGTGTCGAGGATTATGTATTAAGGACCGTCAGACCACTAGAAGGGGGTCGTGGTCTGTCCTGGGGGCCGCTAGAATAGACACTGACTCAATTAAAGGGAGATGTTATCTGAGCATAATCATGTGGTCTATTCTAGAATGTGAATGGTGTGGATGGGAGTAATATGTATAGTCTTTACTCAGTGGATATAATTCCCTGCAGAGGTCCACCAGATCATGAGATTGTAGGGAATTGGAAAATGCTTTCGCTGCAGATGAGGCAGCCACTTTTTCTGAAGGGTATTTGTCCATTACAGGGTTCAGAGCCACATTTGAATCCCCTGCTAATAGAAGGGTTCCCTTTTGGTGGGATGTCAACACGGAGCAGACATGTGTCAAGAAGGGTCCCGGGTTAGATTTGGGAGCATATTCGGTCATTATGGTGACTTCGGCGTCCTGAATAGTGCCTACGAGCAGGAGGTATCTACCATTGGGGTCTGCTATCTGTTTAGAACAATTAAAAGGGACCGATTTACGAAAGGCGATCAAAACTCCCCTCTGCTTAGTCGGGCCATTAGCCATGAACACCTGTGGGTATTGGGCATCAAAGTATTTAGGATTAGAGGCAGAGGAAAAATGCGTTTCCTGTAAACACGCTATGTCTATATGCTGCTTTTTTAGGTACTTTTTTACCCTTTTTTGTGACGAGTTCATACCCTGTACATTTAATGACAACCAATGTAACGTCATGGTGGAGAGGTAAGTAAAGGTATATCAAGGACTCTAATCTTTTCTATTTGAATGCAAATTCATTCTATACGAAATTTGAATTTCAGAAAATGGTTATATAGAAATAGAATGAAATCAAATTCTAATAGAAAAGACTAGAATAGAAAAAACAATAGAACAGAATAGAAAAATATATATATCCATCTTCCGAAATTAGAATTTGGTACAGAATAAATTCGAATTTGAATAGAAAAAAGATTAGAATAGGATATATTATATTTTTTTCTGTTCTGTTCTATTGTTTTTCTATGCTAATATTTTATATTATTTTCTATTCTATTCTAATCTTTTCTATTGGAATTCAATTTCATTCTATACGAAATTCAAATTTTAGAAGATGTGTGTGTGTGTGTGTGTATATATATATATATATATATATATATATATATATATACCGTATTTATCGGCGTATAACACGCACCGGCGTATAACACGCACCTCAATTTAGGAGGGAATTTTAAGGAAAAAAAACTTTTAGGAGGGAAGTTGAAGGGAAAAAAACTTACATTTAAATGCCCATCATTGCAGCTTTCTCAGTGCAGCCTTGCCCCAGTCCAGCCTTGTCAGTGCAGCCTTGTCAGTGCAGCCATGTCAGTGCAGCCTTGCCAGTGCAGCCTTGCCAGTGCAGCCTTGCCAGTGCAGCCATGTCAGTGCAGCCTTGCCAGTGCAGCCATGTCAGTGCAGCCTTGCTAGTGCAGCCATGTCAGTGCAGCCATGTCAGTGCAGCCTTGCTAGTGCAGCCATGTCAGTGCAGCCATGTCAGTGCAGCCATGTCAGTGCAGCCTTCCCCAGTGTCCAGTCCAGCCTTGCCCCAGTCCAGCCTTGCCCCAGTCCAGCCTTGCTGAAGCCTGTGAGCTTCAAAATCGCCGACCGCGATTTGAAAATGGCGCCGCCGGCGCCGAAATACACAGAGCAGGTCCTCGGCTCTTCTCGGCGGCTCTCGTTTACTTTCGGTTTCACTCGGACGGTGAGCGGAGCTATCCGAAACTAGCCGAGTATACTCGGCTAGGTTCGGGCGGCGCTCGAGTGAAACCGAAAGCCGCCGAGAAGAGCCGAGGACCGGCACTGCGTATTTCGGCGCCGGCGGCGCCATTTTCAAATCGCGGTCAGCGATTTTTAAATTCTGACAGGTCAGGATCGCAGGGGATCGGCGTATAACACGCACCCGCGATTTTCCCCTGATTTTAAGGGGAAAAAAGTGCGTGTTATACGCCGATAAATACGGTATATATATATAATATTTTTTCTGTTCTGTGCTATTCTTTTCTCTGCTATTTTTTTCTAGTATTTTCGATTTTATTCTAATCTTTTCTATGCAAATTCAATTTCATTCTATACAAATTTTGAATTTTGCAAAATGGTTATATATAGTTTACTTTTTCAAATTCGGTCAAATTTTTTTGAATGCGGTAGAATTTTTTCGAATTTGATAGTTTTTTCGAATGCGGTTGAATTTTTTCGAATGCGGGCAAATTTTTTCAAATAAATAAATAAATCCCTTCTTCCACTGCTTCCTGAAGTAAAATGAACTGTGCCTGCACTGGTTGATCTTTCACCCACCAGTGGCAAACTAATGCAACAGTACTCGGTTTACCCCAATTGTGCTGAAAAAGCTCCAGGACTGGCTCAAAGTCCACAGAAAGTTAAAAAGGATATTATAATGTTGGACGTTCATATATGCAGGGCATATTCTAGAGCCATATGGCTGAGTGACACCTTAGTTTATGAAAAATAATGCAGGGGGATATGCAGTGGATGAGAGAACTCATTCCAACATGTACATAGTTTTTCCACATACAATAAACCCACCCTTATGGAGAGTTGACAGTGTCAGACATGTACAGGAGTTTAACTAGGAATGGTACAGGGCTGAGGGCTCTATGTGAGATTAATGGGTTTGCATATTACATTGTGCGTTGGGCCAACTATTTTAAGAGGAAAAAACTATCCTCCATTCAGGGCTGGTGCAAGGATTTTTGACACCCTAGGTGAAACCTCATTTTGACGCCCCCCTGGCTCCACCCCCTTTGCCCTGCCCATGTATACCCCACCATTTTAATGAAGCGTCCATCAAATGCAGCCTCACTAGCGCCCATCAAATGCAGCCTCACCAGCACCCATCAAATGCAGCCTCACCAGCGCCCATCAATGAATGTTTGATTGCTTCCATTAATTTGGGAGTCGGGACACAGACACAGTCCTCCACTGCCGCTGTGCCTCTGACACTGTGCGAATGGAGCGAGGGCTGCCTGCTGATGCTAAGACTTAGTTGCTTGCTGCAGAGAGAAGAGAGTAGGAACACCAGTGGCCGGGCGCCCTAGGCGGCTGCCTAGTTTGCCTAGTGGTAGCACCGGCCCTGTCTCCATTAGCTAGAGTATGAAAGTATTGTGATTGCGAAAGTGTGAAAATGCAATAATAAAGATGAATGCTTGCTGGTGTGACTGCATAGAGTCAATGTCCCTTTGTTACCTACCTGCCCCGTTTGGAGGCATTCCTCCGATATAGGTGGGGTTAGCTCACCTATATGTCCCGGTAAAGGACAGGGACGGGACGTTGTCCACCTATAGGCAAGTTAGTAAGGAGGTTTGATGTAACATCTACTGGTGGTGAGCTGAGTGGCAAAAATGATGCGGAGAGTGAAAAACCATATCTGTGGGACTAGAGTATAGGTGTAATAAAGGTAAGAACGGTAACACAGGGTTTGCCACCTCTAGCAAACATGCCGCAAGGTCTCTCTGAATAGATGAGGGATCAGAAGGAGGTAGGTTTAGTGATCGACAGGTGATCAGAAGGGGGTGGAAATGTAGAGAATCTTGATATTCCCTGCAGCTCTCCTATGGTCATGGGTCTGCTGAACTACACATCCTCTGAACATTGTACTTGTTAATGCTAATGAATGATTAATCATGGAAAGCATGAATAGTAACTAAGAAGTGAGTCTTCCTTGATTACAACACGTGTCAGGGAACAAGACTATGAGATGTATGATCAGTAATGATCAAAGGAGGGTTTATGTATAAGGATATTAAGATGATCTTTACATGATCATACACCTTAGTGCAAAACACGTTTATGGTCAGCATTATATGCAAAACACATAATAGAATAATGCAAGTTATAAACATTATATAAATTGTGGTTAAACAAGATAGAAACTAAAATGGCGATTATGAATTTGTTTGAGAATACCATGCTACCACGTGCTTATCTAAATTATTATGAGGAAAACATGTTTGTGCAAGTACTATGAGAAAAAAATAATGAAGAGCGCAGATGAGCATGGTACGCTGGGCTTGGGTGACTTGCTGATAAAACACCCTATAATAGTGGATATTAAGCTGTATTGAATTCAGAGCATACTCTGACGGCCTTATGTGTGTATGCTCTCCGTAATTATGTAATGTAATTGCGTAAAAAATGAACATGATTTGGAACTCTCTCAGTCTGAAGGTAATTTTACAGGTTTTTCTATAAAATAGGGAACTTGAGGTTAAATCCCTATTCAGAATGCATTAGGTTAAAAAACCTTCTGACTTTCAACCACTTTAGGATAGATAAGTGGTAGCGTGAACTTACCCACTTCCTGCCCGCCGTATGCAGAATGACAGCTGGGAAGTTGTTCTGTTATCCTGAGTGGGCGTCATATGATGTCCAGCAGGATAACATGCTGTTGCGAGCCTGTGAAGGCACGCAGCGCGACGATCATGAGTGCGGCACGTCAGCCTGACACCCCGCATCTCTGATCATGATAAGAAGCCTCTGTCACCACTACACCTAATTTTACCCCTCCTCTCATCACCACACCTGGTCTTACCTTTCCTCTCATCACCACACCTGATCTTACTCCTCCTCTCGTCACCACACCCAAACACCTAAACCCACCCCTCCTCTGATCACATCACCACACCTGATCTTACCCCTCCTCTCATCACCACACCTGATCTTACTCCTCCTCTCATCACCACACCTGATCTTACCCATCCTCTCATCACCACACCTGATCTTACCCCTCCTCTCACCACCACACCTGATCTTACCCATCCACTCATCAACACACCTGATCTTACCCCTCCTCTCACCACCACACCTGATCTTACCCATCCACTCATCAACACACCTGATCTTACCCCTCCTCTCATCACCACACCTGACCTTACCCCTCCTCTCACCACCACACCTAAACCCACCCCTCCTCTGATTACACCACCACACCTGACCTTACCCCTCCTCTCACCACCACACCAAAACACCTAAACCCACCCCTCTTCCATTCTCATCACCACGCCTGATCTTACCCCTCCTCTCAACACTACACCTGATCATAGAATGCATTAAGATAAAAAAAACTTGTTGACTTTCAACCACTTTAGCATGGATAGGTGGCAGTGTCAACTTAAAGATTTTTTTTTATGGTTAGAACCCAGTGGTCATTGCGATATGATTTTTTAGATCTCAAGAACAGCTCTGCAGTGTAATAGACATGCTGCACAAAAGGAATGTAAAAAAAGCGAGAGAAGAATTCTCGCTTTGTAATAAAATCAGAATGTCACAGTCACTAAACCAGTTTGGACAGAAGTAACACTTGCAGGGCAGTACAAGCCTTTTGGTTTCGGTAAATACGGGTTTTGACGTGGCCACCACTGCCTGCAGTTTCACTTGACGCCATACCATGCGGTGGTACGTCATTGCCTTCATTCATTGGTTAATAATAGTGAGGCGAGAATACAAACAGCCAATAGGGCTTACAGCTTACTCTACTTATTACCTGAGCACAGCGACAGGAGCTCTAAGACGTGTTGGAGGCAGAGACGACCCAAGAACACTTACGACAACCAGGGACTACCTGGGGACCCTATAGAGCTTACACTAACGGCACTCTTTTTGAACGTGTTGGAAGCAGAGGGCACCTAAGAGGTCTTACCACAAAGAGGGGGTCAACAATGGACTCTTCTGGAGGTAAGTGAATACTGATCCCAGGTGTAGAGTGTCAGTAAGGCCTCATGCACAGGGGACATTTTGTAAACTCTCCTGGAAGCCTTTCCTCCTGGCAGAAGCGTTTTGGCAGAAAAAAAAGCCTAATGCTTGAAAGCCTATAGGCATTTTTACAGATGTCAAGAGCTTGAGCATTAATTAATTTCATTGGCCAAAATAATCATTTATTCTAGCCATTGAAATGAATTAACACTCAAGTGCTAAATGCACGTAGCATTTAGGCATTTATAGGCGCATTTAACAGCATCAAGTATTTTCTTATAGTGTGCGCGAGCCTTAATACCAAATTGGATACTTTGTAAGTTTGGAGATCACTTAGCAGTTTAATTACCTTTTAGGTGTTCTTTAAGGACACAGATTGACACCAAAGCACGTATACAACTCTGGACCTATAGTTTATTATCTATTATCTTGTATTTGGGTATACAGTATGTAAGGATTGTTTATATTATACTCATCTCATTATGTGCTATTTGATGGCTTTATTTACAGTATATCACTAATAGCACTTGTATGCTTTTGGTCACATTGATACTATTTTCAATTTGTATTTTCTTTACAATAGCACTTGTTTGCAAAGAGTGCACTGAATTTCTATAGTTTATTACAGCACTGTACTATATGAGGGACGTTTTGTCTCACCGCCACACGTGAACACCTAACCCCACCCCTCCTTTGCTCACACCACCACACCTGATCTTACCCCTCCTCTCTTCATTAAATCTGATCTTACCCCTCCTCAAACCACTACACCTGACCTTACCCCTCCTTTCACCACCACACCTAAACACCTAAGCACACCCCTCCTCCGATCACACCATCAAACCTGACCTTACCCCTCCTCTCACCACCACACCTGAACACCTAATCCCACCCCTCCTCCACTCTCATCACCACACCTGACCTTACCCCTCCTCTCACCACCACACCCAAATACCTAAACCCACCTCTCCTCCGATCACACCACCACACCTGACCTTACCCCTCCTCTCATCACCACACCAAAACACCTAAACCCACCCCTCTTCCACTCTCATCCCCATGCCTGATCTTACCCCTACTCTCACCACTACACCTGATCTTACCCCTCCTCTCACCACTACACCTCATCATAGAATGCATTAAGATAAAAAACCTTCTGACTTTCAACCACTTTAGCATGGATAAGTGGCAGTGTCAACTTAAAGATTTTTTTGGTTAGAACCCAGTGGTTATTGTAATATGATGATAACCTTTTTCTAGATCTGAAGAACAGCTCTGTAGTGTAATAGACATGCTGCACAAAAGGAATGTAAAAAAAGGGAGAGAAGAATTCTCGCTTTGTAATAAAATCAGAATGTCACAGTGACTAAACCAGTTTGGACAGAAGTAATGCTCACAGGGCAGTAATAGCTTTTCAGTAAATACGGGTTTTGACGTGGCCACCACTGCCTGCAACTTCACTTGACGCCATACCATGCGGTGGTACATCATTGCCTTCATTCATTGATTAATAATAGTGAGGCGGGAATACAAACAGCCAATAGGGCTTACAGATGACCCAAGAAGACTTAAGACAACCAGGGGCTACCTGGGAACCCTATAGGGCTTACACTAATGGCACTCTTTTTGAACGTGTTGAAAGCAGAGGGGACCTAAGAAGTCTTACCACAAAGAGGGGGTCAACAATGGACTCTTCTGGAGGTAAGTGAATACTGATCCCAGGTGTAGAGTGTCAGTAAGGCCTCATGCACACAGGACATTTTGTAAACTCTCCTAGAAGCCTTTCCTCCTGGCAGAAGCGTTTTGGCAGAAAAAAAGTCTAATGCTTGAAAGCCTATAGGCATGTTTACAGATGTCAAGAGCTTGAGCATTAATTAATTTCATTGGCCAAAACAATAATTTGTTCTAGCCATTGAAATTAATTAACACTCAAGTGCTAAACACACGTAGCATTTAGTAGCGTCAAGTATTTTCTTATAGTGTGTGCGAGCCTTAATACCAAATTGGATACTTTGGAGATATATAACAGTTTGGAGATATCTTAACAGTTTAATTACTTTTAGGTTTGTTTTAAGGACACAGATTGACACCAAAGCACATATACAACTCTGGACCTATAGTTTATTCTTTATTATCTTGTATTTGGGTATACAGTGTGTAAGGATTGTTTATATTATACACATCTCATTATGTGCTATTTGATAGATTTATTTACAGTAAATCACTAATAGCACTTGTATGCTTTTGGACACATTGATACTTTTTTCAATTTGTTTTTTCTTTACAATAGCACTTGTTTGCAAAGAGTGCACTGAATTTCTATAGTTTATTATAGCACTGTACTATATGAGGGACTTTTTGTCTCACCGCCACACGTGAACACCTAACCCCACCCCTCCTTCGCTCACACCACCACACCTGATCTTACTCCTCCTCTCTTCACCACACCCAAACACCTAAACCCACCCCTACTCTGAAAACATCACCACACCTGATCTTACCCCTCCTCTCATCACCACACCTGATCTTACCCCTCCTCTCACCACTACACCTGATCTTACCCCTCCTCTCATCACTACAGCTGATCTTACTCCTCCTCTCACCACTACACCTGATATTACCCCTCCTCTCACCACTACACCTGATCTTACCCCTCCTCTCATCACTACATCTGATCTTACCCCTCCTCTCATCACTACACCCAAACACCTAAGCTCACCCCTCCTCCGATCGCACCACCACACCTGACCTTACCCCTCCTCTCATCACTACACCTAATCTTACCCCTCCTCCCATCACCACACCTGATCTTACTCCTCCTCTTACCACCACACCTAATCTTACCCCTCCTCTCATCACCACACCTGATCTTACCCCTCCTCCAATCACCACACCTGATCTTACTCCTCCTCTTACCACCACACCTAATCTTACCCCTCCTCTCATCACCACACCTGATCTTACCCCTCCTCCCATCACCACACCTGATCTTACCCCTCCTCCCATCACCACACCTGATCTTACTCCTCCTCTCACCACCACACCTAATCTTACCCTTCCTCTCAACACCACACCTGATCTTACCCCTCCTCTCATCACCACACCTGATATTACCCATCCTCTCACCACCACACCTGATCTTACCCCTCCTCCTATCACCACACCTGATCTTACCCCTCCTCTCATCACTAAACCCAAACACCTAAGCTCACCCCTCCTCCGATCGCACCACCACACCTGACCTTACCCCTCCTCTCATCACTACACCTGATCTTACCCCTCCTCTCATCACCACACCTGATCTTACCCCTCCTCTCACCACTACACCTGATATTACCCCTCCTCTCACCACTACACCTGATCTTACCCCTCCTCTCATCACTACACCTGATCTTACTCCTCCTCTCACCACTACACCTGATATTACCCCTCCTCTCACCACTACACCTGATCTTACCCCTCCTCTCATCACTACATCTGATCTTACCCCTCCTCTCATCACTACACCCAAACACCTAAGCTCACCCCTCCTCCGATCGCACCACCACACCTGACCTTACCTCTCCTCTCATCACTACACCTAATCTTACCCCTCCTCCCATCACCACACCTGATCTTACTCCTCCTCTTACCACCACACCTAATCTTACCCCTCCTCTCATCACCACACCTGATCTTACCCCTCCTCCCATCACCACACCTGATCTTACTCCTCCTCTTACCACCACACCTAATCTTACCCCTCCTCTCATCACCACACCTGATCTTACCCCTCCTCCCATCACCACACCTGATCTTACTCCTCCTCTCACCACCACACCTAATCTTACCCTTCCTCTCAACACCACACCTGATCTTACCCCTCCTCTCATCACCACACCTGATATTACCCATCCTCTCACCACCACACCTGATCTTACCCCTCCTCCTATCACCACACCTGATCTTACCCCTCCTCTCATCACTAAACCCAAACACCTAAGCTCACCTCTCCTCCGATCGCACCACCACACCTGACCTTACCCCTCCTCTCATCACCACACCTGATCTTACTCCTCCTCTCATCACCACACCTGATCTTACTCCTCCTTTCACCACCACACCTAATCTTACCCCTCCTCTCAACACCACACCTGATCTTACCCCTCCTCTCACCACCACACCTGATCTTACCCCTCCTCTCACCACCACACTTCTCCAGAGCCTCTCCCATCCTCTGGAATTCCCTGCCCCAGTATGTCCGATCAGCCCCTACCCTGTCCACCTTTAGGAGATCCTTGAAAACTCATTTATTCAGGGAAGCCTATCCCACACCCACATAACTGTCCCTGAGCCACCCCCATCAAATCATTCTTTGCAGCTATTACCTTTTGTACCACCACCCCCTCCCTTTTAGAATGTAAGCTCTACGAGCAGGGCCCTCCTGTACCTTTTGTATTGTACTGTAATTGTGTTGTCCCCCTTATACATTGTAAAGCGCTGAGTAAACTGTTGGCGCTATATAAATATCGTATAATAATAATAATAATAAATAATAATCTTACCCCCCCTCTCATCACCACACCTGATCTTACCCCTTCTCTCATCACCACACCTGATTTTACCCCTCCTCTCATCACTACAGCCAAACACCTAAGCTCACCTCTCCTCCGATCGCACCACCACACCTGATCTTACCCCTCCTCATCACCACACCTGATCTTACCCCTCCTCCCATCACCACACCTGATCTTACTCCTCCTCTCATCACCACACCTAATCTTACCCCTCCTCTCATCACCACACCTGATTTTACCCCTCCTCCCATCACCACACCTGATCTTACTACTCCTCTCACCACTGCACCTAATCTAAACCCTCCTCTCATCACCACACCTGATCTTACCCCTCCTCTCATCACCACACCTAATCCTACCCCTGCTCTCATCACCACACCTGATCTTACCCCACCTCTCATCACCACACCTGATTTTACCAGTATTCCCATCACCACACCTAATCTTACCCCTCCTCTCACCACCACACCTGATCTTACCCCTCCTCTCACCACCACACCTGATCTTACCCCTCCTCTCATCAACACACCTGACCTTACCCCTCCTCTCATCACTACACCTGACCTTACCCCTCCTCTCATCACCACACCTGATCTTACCCCTCCTCTCACCACTACAGCTGATCTTACTCCTCCTCTCATCACTACACTCAAACACCTAAGCTCACCCCTCCTCCGATCGCACCACCACACCTGACCTTACCCCTCCTCCCATCACCACACCTGATCTTACTCCTCCTCTCACCACCACACCTAATCTTACACCTCCTCTCATCTCCACACCTGATCTTACCCCTCCTCTCATCCCCACACCTGATCTTACCCCTCCTCCCATCACCACACCTGATCTTACCCCTCCTCCCATCACTACACCTGATCTTACCCCTCCTCTCATCACCATACCTGATCTTACCCCTCCTCTCACCACCACACCTGATCTTACCCCTCCTCTCACCACCACACCTGATCTTACCCCTCCTCCCATCACCACACCCGATCTTACCCCTCCTCTCATCACCACACCCGATCTTACCCCTCCTCCCATCACCACATCTGATCTTACTCCTCCTCTCACCACCACACCTAATCTTACCCCTCCTCTCATCACCACACCTGATCTTACCCCTCCTCTCATCACCACACCTAATCTTACCCCTCCTCTCATCACCACACCTGATCTTACCCATCCTCTCACCACCACACCTAATCTTACCCCTCCTCTCACCACTACACCTGATTTTACCCCTCCTCTCACCGCTACACCTGATCTTACCCCTCCTCCTATCACCACATCTGATCTTACCCCTCCTCTTACTGCCACACCTGAACACCTAAAGCCACCCTTCCTCCACTCTCATCACCACACCTGATCTTACCCCTTCTCTCATCACCATGCCTGATCTTACCCCTGTTCTCATCACCACACCTAATCTTACCCCTCCTCTCACCACCACACCTAATCTTACCCCTCCTCTCACCACCACACCTGATCTTACCCCGCCTCTCATCACCACACCTGATCTTACCCCGCCTCTCATCACCACACCTGATCTTACCCCTCCTCTCATTACCACACCTGATCTTACCCCTCCTCTCACCACCACACCTGATCTTACCCCTCCTCTCACCACCACACCTGATCTTACCCCTCCTCTCATCACTACACCTGACCTTACCCCTCCTCTCATCACTACACCTGATATTACCCCTCCTCTCATCACCACACCTGATCTTACCCCTCCTCTCATCACTACACCCAAACACCTAAGCTCACCTCTCCACTACACCTGCTCTTACCCCTGCTCTCACTGCCACACCTGAACACCTAAAGCCACCCTTCCTCCACTCTCATCACCATGCCTGATCTTACCCCTTCTCTCATCACCATGCCTGATCTTACCCCTGCTCTCATCACCACACCTAATCTTACCCCTCCTCTCACCACCACACCTGATCTTACCCTTCCTCTCCCTGCCACACCTAAAGCCACCCTTCCTCCACTCTTATCACCACACCTGATCTTACCCCGCCTCTCATCACCACACCTGATCTTACCCCTCCTCTCATTACCACACCTGATCTTACCCCTCCTCTCACCACTACACCTAATCTTACCCCCTCTTCTCACCACCACACCTGATCTTACCCCTCCTCTCACCACCACACCTGATCTTACCCCTCCTCTCACCACCACACCTGATCTTACCCCTCCTCTCATCACTACACCTGACCTTACCCCTCCTCTCATCACTACACCTGATATTACCCCTCCTCTCATCACCACACCTGATCTTACCCCTCCTCTCATCACTACACCCAAACACCTAAGCTCACCTCTCCACCACACCTGCTCTTACCCCTGCTCTCACTGCCACACCTGAACACCTAAAGCCACCCTTCCTCCACTCTCATCACCATGCCTGATCTTACCCCTTCTCTCATCACCATGCCTGATCTTACCCCTGCTCTCATCACCACACCTAATCTTACCCCTCCTCTCACCACCACACCTGATCTTACCCTTCCTCTCCCTGCCACACCTAAAGCCACCCTTCCTCCACTCTTATCACCACACCTAATCTTACCCCTCCTCCCATCACCACACCTGATCTTACTCCTCCTCTCACCACCACACCTAATCTTACCCCTCCTCTCACCACCACACTTGATCTAACCCCTCCTTTCATCACCACACCTGATCTTACCCTGCCTCTCATCACCACACCTGATCTTACCCCTCCTCTTATCACCACACCGCAAATTACCCCTCCACTCACCGCTACACCAGATCTTACCCCTCCTCCCATCACCACACCTGATCTTACCCCTCCTCTTACCGCTACACCTGATCTTACTCCTCCTCTCATCACCACACCTGATCTTACCCCTCCTCTTATCACCACACCGCAAATTACCCCTCCACTCACCGCTACACCAGATCTTACCCCTCCTCCCATCACCACACCTGATCTTACCCCTCCTCTTACCGCTACACCTGATCTTACCCCTCCTCTCATCACCACACCTAATCTTACCCCTCCTCTCATCACCACACCTGATTTTACCCCTCCTCCCATCACCACACCTGATCTTACTCCTCCTCTCATTACTACACCCAAACAGCTAAGATCACCTCTCCTCCGATCGCACCACCACACCTGACCTTACCCCTACTCCCATCACCACACCTGATCTTACTCCTCCTCTCACCACCACACCTGATCTTACTCCTCCTTTCACCACCACACCTGATCTTACCCCTCCTCTCATCACCACACCTGATCTTACCCCTCCTCTCATCACCACACCTGAACACCTAACCCCACCCCTCCTTCGCTCACACCACCATACCTGACCTTACCTCTCCTCTCATCACTACACCTGAACACCTAGAAAGAAGATTATTAGGACATAAATATAAAAATATTCAAAATGTATTTATACATGAATAAAACCATCATAACATCATCTTACAATATCCATGTGATACAAAGACAGCAGTAACTTCTTGCTCTGTTTCGCAATACGATGGTTTCCTCAGGAGATCTTTGGTAAGTACTGCATATATAATCACTATAAATTGAGAAGAATGTATTAGAAAAATAAACAATTGATGTAAAAATCACATCTTATTACAAATACATGAACTAATCATAACAATCTCAAAAACGCATAGGCTGAAAATGAACCCAAATATTCACTTATTTAAAAAATGATGAATATCTTATACATGCAAAAATTATGGCTCAGATGTCAGAAGTATATTAGCATGTAGAGATATTTGGTGAAACCACAGAGGAGGACAACAGGATTCCAGAACAACAGGCCTGTCTGAGAAAAGTATATGCTATGAATCCACTATTCTAGGCACAAACATACACAATGGAGTAACTAATATATGTAACTTACCAGTATATCCAATACCTTGAGGTTATTGTTTATTGGCAGACCAACATCAATCCCAATGGATTTGATCCCATTTTTCCAATCAATATTAAAGATAAACTTTCCATAGAAAAATGATCAAGCTGTCATCAGTCCTAATAGGCACAGAAGAGAGGAACAGGGAACAATTTAGCAGATATGCTGGCCAAATCAAGAATATTAGAATGGGTCTATAAATAGTATCGACTGATTCTATTACCTCAAAGCACTTTGTGTCCAACACGTTTCTCTTTTCCAATATTGTACCACTGCAATGTCAACAGACTAGGGGATCCTTTTATTTCCTCTCCACCTCCCTCAGCATCAAATTGTGCAGATGGAGGCGTGGACACCCGAAAAAAGGCATTGCACATGCACGAGCCGCACCGGAAATGACGTCACGTGCAGGCGTGATGGATCAATGGTGCCATTTTGTAATATCTGCTTGTAACAGGGAGTGGCTTAGGCATTATAAAGCCCATGGCCGCTCATAACCCCACAAAAAACAGGGTAAATAGACAAGGACCATATCATGGGTTCAAGCAAGCCAATTGAAATTATTAGGCGCCAACATCAAAAGCAATCGCAGGAGATACCTCCATAGCAGAGCAGGTAATGGTGACGCCCTGGGCGTCCGTATGGTCACCTATCTCCAAAAAATACCCTTCACTGGAAACACATCAAAATATGCCAACTAGTTATCAAACATGGGAAAGACATCCCAAGCACAAAAAACATAAACAAAATGTGTTTAAAGTGGAGTTCCACCTGTTTTTTAGTTTATTAAGAGTCAGCAGCTACTAAAAGCATAGCTGCTGTCTTTTAATAAACACACACTCACCTGTCCCATGGTCCAGCGATGTGGCCATCTGGAGCCTCACTCCTCTCCCCCTTCTCTCCTCGGCGCCATCATAGCAACTGTGGGCACCCGGCCATGACAGCTTATGGCTTCACGGCCAGGTGCGCACTGCTCATGCGCGAGTCGCGCTGTGCTCTGCTATTGGCCAGACAATCTTCTGGGACCTGTGTTGTGTCCCAGAAGATCACTGGCAGGGAGAGGCTGCCTAGGGCGAGAGTAGGAGTCGCCTAGGTGGCCAAAAAGAGAAAGGAGGAATTGGCCAGCAAGTCCCACTAAAAAGAAGATACACACCCCCCCTCAAAAAAAAATGACATGCCAAATGTGGCATGTCAGGGTGCGAGGAGTGCTTAAAGCGGAAGTTTCACTTTTGGGTGGAACTCCGCTTTAAATTGACATGAGAGTTATTTCTAATATGAAAATGCCCTCTTGGGGGTGAAGAAAAAAAAGAAATATATCAAATGTTAAATGTGGGGAAACATGGCAAAATTACAGTAAATCCTATGGATAATTGAGTTACAAAAATACAAAACTCAAACAAATAATTAAGCAACCATTTTACTGGTATAAAGTTCATTATAAGAAGCAAAATTTACCTTCTCACTGAAGATAAACTCCACTCTCATCACCACACCTGATCTTACCCCTCCTCTCACCACCACATCTGAACACCTAAACTCATCTCTCCACCGCTCACACCACCACGCTTGACCTTACCTCTCATCTCACCACCTAACCTCACCTTTCCTCCACTCTCACCACCACACTTGAAAGCCTAACCACACCCCTCTAATCTCACCAACACACTTATCCCCACCCTTCCTGTGCTTACACTACAAAACCCAAACACCTAACTCCCCTCCTCTCTATGCTGTCACCACCACCTAACCCCACCCTTACCCAGTTCTTACCACCACAGAAGAACATCTAACCTAACTCTTTCTTTACTCTCACCACCACACCTGAATGCCTAACCCCACCTCTCCAATCTCACTAACACACCTGACCCCACCCCTTCCCTAATCTCAACACACAAAACTTGAACATCTAACTCCACCCCTCTTCTACCACCACACCTGACCCCACCCCTCCCCCCTCTCACTGTCACACCTGAATGCCTATCCCCACCCCTGCAATCTCACCAAAACACTTAATCTTACTTGTCCTCTGCTCCTACAAAAAAACTGAACACCTAACCCCCCTCCTCCTCTGCACACAACACATCCTTCCTCATAAGTTGTACCTGTTTATCTACAGCAGTCTTTCCTCTCCATCCATTCAAAAGGCAGAATTTACACAGGATCTCTCAGCTCTGAAAAGCAGGGGGTTGGAGCTGAAGTTCCATTAGTGAGGAGAGCTCTGAGAGCTGATTGAAAGAAGAAACACAGACCACTTCACACAGCACATGGGAACAGAGCTGAGGCTGTTAATCACAGGTTATACCCCCCTGTCACCTTTTTTCTCTTGGTTTCAGGAAAACATGTCACAAGTGACTCATGCTGATAGAAGAGGAAGGAGGCAGCAGAGATAAACAACACTTATTGCTCTGGACTGAGACAAGTACATGCTATAGAGGGATATGCTTTGTACATATTTCATGTCTGAGGTTACTTTAACCATTCCAAGGCTGGTTCAGAGCACTCACACTACACAAATGAACCAGCCCAAGGTGTGACCCGCACCTGTAACTGGATAAAATTTCCAGTGTGAGTGCACCCTTGTTTTGGAGTGGAAGAGCACTGAGGGAGTCCTCAAGCAAAAAAAGAAAGAAAAGGAATGAGCGGAGGGACAGCATGACAGAGGTGGACAGTAGGACAGGCAGTTGCAGTATTAATTACTATACCCCTTTAAGGCAGGTGGGGGAGGCTAGGGGCTGGGAGGGGTCCTGGGAGGTTTTGGGGGACGAGCGATCAGTGAGGAGCCAGTCAGGAGAAATAAGGGAAGTAAGGGAAAGGAGAAGCTTCCACTCACCCTCCCTATGTTTGTCTGTGTTACATTAAGGCTGTCATGGCAGCCTGACAGTGGTGGGACTTTGGAGGATGAGAAAAAGTCTGGAATATAAAATGGTTCTCAGGTATATTCCGGTTAATGAAGGGTTTAACCAGGAATGGGTAAAAATGTAGGTTGCGGATGCAGATAATGAGTATCATCCCTGAGCTGTTGTTTTGCGACTGGAGGCCTAAGTTGAAAAGAAGTTTGTTGCAGTGACCAAGTTATGTGTCATTGCTCTCAAAGACCACCAAGGTTTAGATACATTTTGGCTGATGGTTATGTTAAATATGTTATTTATTTGATAAGAAAAATGAGGGGAATAACTGCGCTACGGTGAAATACATAAACAATAACAATTAGAGCCGCGATTCATCTATGTAACACAAACACAGTGAAATTAAATAAGAAAAAAGGGGGCTTGAATCGCGCTAAAACAGATTGGTGATCATACACATCATCACCAAACCAAATATTTAGAACTAAGTGAAGAGTTCCCCTTTAGTGTATACATAATATACAAAACACATGTCAAATGAATAATCAAACCAAAAATAAGATGTTCAAAGTGATAATAAAAAGTCCATGTATAAAAAATAAATAAATCACCCAAGTGATATGAAAGTATCTTAAAACAGTTCCAAAAAACATAAATTCTTGCTGTGAGAAGAAAAAAGCGTGCTTGCTCCACCACCGTGAAATCAGACTAGCCGCTTACCAGAAACTCATGATCCCCCGTTACAGAGGATCAAAGAAAGCTGTTTGTTATTACTGCTTCGAACCACGACCAATGGATCAGAGACCTTATACCGAGATGGGACATCAAAGACTGCAGGGTCAGGCTAAAGATGTTCCTACTGACAGGTACTCAGACATCAGCCCACAGCATTGCAGATATAGTCATAGAAGGAAAAAAAGGCTCCATATAGTGTAAAATCATTGACTTTATTGGATAAGTAAAAGGTTAAACTCTCATGTTAGTACACAATAGTAGGCATGTAGTGTAGTCTGGAGCGCCGGCCGGAAGCTCACAGACAGCCCGTCCTACTGGAAACAACAGCAGCAATGGGAGGTGACGAGAACACGTTGCTCTGCCCTACGCAGCGTTTCGTGATAGAGTCACATCATCCAGGGGCACAGGCGGTGCGTCTCATCACCTCCCCTTATAGTACTAAGAGCCTGACCAAGCCTTGCTTTGAATTCCACTCCATCGGCAGACTTGCACAAAACATTGAAAAGTCCCAAGCGCTGATTGGTGCCTCACTAAACCAAACCTCACTGTGAATGCCGAATCATCAGCGAGCCTACCCAGGTCAGATAATCCCAAACACTGAGTGGTGTCAGGTGCGCAAGCGTGTGCACAATCACTGGAGGAAGAATCAATCATGATTTGCAATAAACCGCTGGCTGGAAGGGGGTATGAGGTCAGGTATCTGGGAACCATAGAACTCATATGGAGATAGGTACCCCAAAAAAGCAATAAAACGTCAACAAATTACTAAAATTATCAAGTCAACCAGTGCGATCCGTGTCACAGACCGGACATGGATTGACTTGAGCATAAGGGGACATTCTAAATATAAAATAAACAAAGGCCACCCGGTGGCCATGTTAAAGATTACAAAAAGATATATAAATGTAAATGGGAAATAGAAATAAAATAAACTATAGGTAATAGAGCTGTGTATCCTAACGAACACACAGAAGTCATACCTATATTGTATAAATAAAATAAAGGCAAAAAAGCCTCAAAATAATCCCAAACAAATAGGTCCCATCTAGCAGCACGGTGCGTGTCACAGACAGCAACCAGCTTATAAAAGACATAAGGAGACATGTCAATGAAAAGCACGGTGGCCACCTAGTGGCCATATTCAAAATGGCACAGCACTGTAGAGCCATGTCAGAAAACTAATCCCAATGGATATATTAAATCAAATGGAACCAATAAACTTAATCGTGACTGAAATAGGACCATAGTCCCACAAATTTGTCTTGAGGAAAATATTGATAGAAAAAACATTCCAAGAATAGATCCCAAAAGACAAATAAACAATATTTATTAATAGTATTGATATTTTTAAATGAATCCTTATTTTTAGTTTTTTATTAAGGAAAAGTCGGATGGGCCATAGAAAGATAATAAAGGACGGTATGTTTACCCCGCTACCTCATTAATGGGGCTATGTAGATAGTCTAGATGGATGGGAAGTCAAAGCATAAGCCTTCAAAAAATTCACCAAGGGCACAGTTTGAACATCGAAATACAATACCATCTCTCAAACGCAACTCATCCAAGTACCTAGAAATTGGGCTGCATACTTCACGTATATTGGTTAATGGCAAAAAGTTGTATCCCTCCTTAGGAATTATTAATAAAGGCATTTACGTCCACATCAACATTCATGCCGTGTGGTACATAACTTTTGAGCCTGTGGATCCAGGACATCTCACTCTTAGAGATCTCCCTGACCAACAGGCTACCTCGCCAATGTGGTTTGTACTTATCAATACCCAGAAACAGGGTATTTGAGGGGTCGCTGTTATGTACCTGGTCGTTGTTTCTGGACACAGGGTGCTTGTCGTAGCCTCTCTTAATATTCCCTATATGTTCGTTTAGACGAACCCGCAATGCCCTTTTGGTCCTCCCCACATACTGAAGCCCACAGGGGCACTGTAAGAGATAGACCACCCCTACTGAGGTGCATGAAATAAAGGGTTTGATATCATATGATCTTAAAGTACTAGTAGATGTAAACTGGATAATTCACCTAGCTCTATTGGCGTTTAGGGAGCAAACTTGGCATCTTCCACATTTATAATAGCCAGTGAGGTTTTGGAGAAAGTTGCGATTCTCACATGGAGGATCTTGGACAGAGGGAGCTACCTTACTCCCAAGGGGGGCCACCCCCCTAAAGACCACTCTAGGTCTAACTGGTAAGATTGAGCTCAAAACTCTGTCACTACCCAGCAGATGCCAATGTTTTTGTATCAATTATTTAATATTGCGATGCTGTACCGAATAGGTGGTAATAAACGGCACAGCATCTGATACACTAGCATTATGTCGGGGTACATCAGACAAAAGTGAGAGTCTGTCTCTGTCTCGTGCCGTTTTCACAGCCAGAGACAGAGATGCACGGTCATATCCCTTCTCGATGAACCTATCCATAAGAATGGATGCTTGTTCATCAAAGGTAGTAATATCTGAGCAATTATGTCTCAGACGTAAAAATTGGCCCTGTGGGATAGCTCTGAGCCAAGGCTCGTGGTGACAACTATCCACCGGGATGTAAGAGTTCCTGTCGGTCACCCCAAAGTGAGTTGATGTCACAAAATGGTCCTCCACTATCTGGATCTTCAGATCCAGAAAGTGGATAGTGTCACGACTGCCCTCAAAATTGAACCTAATACCCCTGTTATTATCGTTTAGAGATGTCATGAAGTTCTGTAGCTCCAATTCACAACCATCCCACAGGAGGAGGACGTCATCAATGTATCTGGCCCACAGGAGCACCTCCGATCTCCTGGGTGCATCAACGACGTCCTCCTCCCACTTGGCCATGAAAAGGTTGGCCAAGCTCGGAGCATATTTTGCCCCCATGGTCACACCACGATCTTGGCGGTAAAACTGGTTCTCAAGCTAAAAATAATTATGGCTAGCGGCTTGGAAACCCAGGTGGTGAGGGATAATAGTGTACAATGAAGACACATCGGCCGTTACCATCCAAAGTCCCTCCTTAGGGGAAATGTTGGAAAGCAAATTAGTCACATGTTTGGTGTCCTTGATAAATGAAGGTATCCTGGAGACCAAAGGTTGCAAAAAATGGTCGATATATTTGCCCACCCGGGACGTGATAGAGTCTATCCCACTCACAATGGGACGTCCCGGGGGGAAACAGGATCCTTATGGACCTTCGGGAGGTAGTAAATGACCGGAGTGCGAGGTGCACTGGGGACCAGAAATCGTCATTCCTTGTCATTTAATATACCTCTCCGGAAACCAACCTCTACGATAGATTTAGGCTCCTTTTTATATCTGACCAGAGGGTCTCTTTGTAAAACCGTGTAAGTCTCGGTGTCATCAACCAACCGATGCATTTCCCTCTGATAGTCACAACGATCTAGGATTACAATCCCCCCACCCTTGTCAGCTGGTCTAATGACAAGGGATTTGTTGTGACAAAGGGATTCCAATCCAACTTGTAGATCCTTATGCAAATTTGCCTTCTCGACCCTGATCTGCCCAAGGTCGCGGAGGACAACATCCCTGAATACCCAAATGGCCAGAGCCACAGGGCCAGGAGGATTGAAAAGAGAGGCATTAGAGAGGTTGGAATGTTGATATTCTCCTCTCATTACATTACTCACCCCATTCATAGGGTTAGATAACATATAACGTTTAATGTGCAACTTTTGAGTGAATTTGTGCACATCCATAAAGGTTTGAAACTTGCTCAAGCTCCTAGGTGGAGCAAATTTCAAACTTTTATCCAACAGTCTCTACTCGGGATCAGTTAGAGTTTGTTTGGATAAATTGAAAATGCCAGTTCCTAGGTCCTTTGACTTTTTGGATGCCTGGACCCGCCTCCCCCTCTGACTCCTCTTTTCGTTCTACGGGGCGTTTGGCTGTCCATGAATCCCTGGGAAAACCCCTAATTTGATTGTTTCTGCCATCGGAGGGACCAGGGTATTGTGGTGGACCAGAATATGTACAATCCCGTTGGGAATCTATAGGATAATGAGTACTCTGGTTCCTCATAGGGTAATTCTGTCTGTAACCATCGGTATTAGTTCTCCGGTGTTTGGGGGTATTCAGGTCGGACAGAGGATAGAACCAATTTTGCAACGGGACCGAATTTGCATAACCATCAGAAGAGGGACCATAAGGGAGCTGGTTGGGTCTCATATTGTAATTAAGAGGGTTAGGACTCCATGATGAGTTTACCCAATTAGTGGGGGGATATCATATGGTTGTGCACGATGACCAGGGTTTGAATCCCCATAGTAATCATATCTAGAATTTCCCGGTAGTCCTCTAGAGGAAGTACCCCCAGGGCCATGATTCAATCTATCTTTATGGCCTTTAGATTTTTTCCCCATGGCCTTAGGACAGACATCCCTCCTGGGTGTGTGCTGAGTCGCTTGTCTCTCCTGAGGTGGAACAGGCGTAGTACTGGGAGGAACAGGATCTTGTGATTGTTTGTCCATCCTCCTGTTTTCTTCCTCAAGTGAGGCAAGTTTTGCCAGATAAACACAAACCCAGACTGGTAATCTTGCTTGTCTCTGGTATATTTCTTTCTCTTTTTGGCTTTTTGAAGGCTTATGCTTTGACTTCCCATCCTTCTAGACCACCTACATAGCCCCATTAATGAGGTGGCGGGGTAAACATACCATCCTTTATTATCTTTCTATGGCCCATCCGATTTTTCCTTAATAAAAAACTAAAAATAAGGATACATTTAAAAATATCAATACTATTAATAAATATTTACGAAGAAAGGAGAGCAAAGGGCGGGACTTTAAATGAGGCACACGGGGCAAATACAAAAATCAGGTAAAAAGCAGGTTTTATTGTATTCAAAATGGTCATATATTCACATAGTTTTAATTGCACATAGCTACTATTATTACTCTATATTTCATCAAAGTATACATTCCAACAAGGACTTATATTTACATTGCATGAACAGTTAAATAGCTAAAATCACAAGTAGGAGATATATGACACATTAAAGTGTCAAATAAAAAAGGTTGCAAAAGGGGAACAATGAATGGAAATGGAACGTTCATACATGGTTATTAGTGAGGTACGCCTATGGGTAGATGTAAGCTCTACGCATTTCGGGACCTTAAAGCCACTCGTCAGGAGCAAAACCAAGGGTTACCTAGGGATATGGAAAACAGTCGTATTTAAGAGGGGGAAAAAACTTAGGCAAAAGTCATTGTTCCCTTTTTGCAACCTTTTTTATTTGACACTTTAATGTGTCATATATCTCCTACTTGTGATTTTAGCTATTTAACTGTTCATGCAATGTAAATATAAGTCCTTGTTGGAATGTATACTTTGATGAAATATAGAGTAATAATAGTAGCTATGTGCAATTAAAACTATGTGAATATATGACCATTTTGAATACAATAAAACCTGCTTTTCACCTGATTTTTGTATTTGCCCCCGTGTGCCTCATTTAAAGTCTCGCCCTTTGCTCTCCTTTCTTCGTATATATTGAACTGGGATGGAGGAGGGGATTTGAATGCCCCCTATCAAACCTCATATAAAGTCCCAAAATTTCTGTTCTGTTTTTAATCAATTTATTAATAAATATTGTTTATTTGTCTTTTGGGAATGTTTTTTCTAGCAATATTTTCCTCAAGACGAATTTGTGGGACTATGGTCCTATTACAGTCACGATTAGGTTTATTGGTTCCATTTGATTTAATATATCCATTGGGATTAGTTTTCTGACATGGCTCTACAGTGCTGTGCCATTTTAAATATGGCCACTAGGTGGCCACCGTGCTTTTCATTGATATGTCTCCTTATGTCTTTTATAAGCCGGTTCCTGTCTGTGACACGGACCATGCTGCTAGATGGGACCTATTTGTTTAGGATTATTTTGAGGCTTTTTTGCCTTTATTTTATTTACACAATATAGGTATGACTTCTGTGTGTTCGTTAGGATACACAGCTCTATTACCTATAGTTTATTTTATTTCTATTTCCCATTTACATTTATATATCTTTTTGCAATTTTTAACATGGCCACCGGGTGGCCTTTGTTTATTTTATCTTTAGAATGTCCCCTTATGCTCAAGTCAATCCATGTCTGGTCTGTGACACGGATCGCACTGGTTGACTTGATAATTTTAGAAATTTGTTGACATTTTATTGCTTTTTTTGGTGTACCTATCTCCATATGAGTTCTATGGTTCCCAGATACCTGACCTCATACCCCCTTCCAGCCAGCGGTTTATTGCAAATCATGATTAATTCTTTCTCCAGTGATTGTGCACACACTTGCGCACCTGACACCACTCAGTGTTTGGGATTATCTGACCTGGGTAGGCTCGCTGATGATTCGGCATTCACAGTGAGGTTTGGTTTAGTGAGGCACCAATCAGCGCTTGGGACTTTTCAATTTTTTGTGCAAGTCTGCCGATGGAGTGGAATTCAAAGCAAGGCTTGGTCAGGCTCTTAGTACTATAAGGGGAGGTGATGAGACGCACCGCCTGTGCCCCTGGATGATGTGACTCTATCACGAAACGCTGCGTAGGGCAGAGCAACGTGTTCTCGTCACCTCCCATTGCTGCTGTTGTTTCCAGTAGGACGGGCTGTCTGTGAGCTTCCGGCCGGCGCTCCAGACTACACTACATGCCTACTATTGTGTACTAACATGTGAGTTTAACCTTTTACTTATCCAATAAAGTCAATGATTTTACACTATATGGAGCCTTTTTTTCCTTCTATGACTATATCTGCAATGCTGTGGGCTGATGTCTGAGTACCTGTCAGTAGGAACATCTTTAGCCTGACCCTGCAGTCTTTGATGTCCCATCTCGGTATAAGGTCTCTGATCCATTGGTCGTGGTTCGAAGCAGTATTAACAAACAGCTTTCTCTGATCCTCTGTAACGGGGGATCATGAGTTTCTGGTAAGCGGCCACTCTAAATTCACGGTGGTGGAGCAAGCACGCTTTTTTCTTCTCACAGCAAGAATTTATGTTTTTTGGAAATGTTTTAAGATACTTTCATATCACTTGGGTGATTTATTTTTTATACATGGACTTTTTATTATCACTTTTAACATCTTATTTTTGGTTAGATTATTCATTTGACATGTGTTTTGTATATTATGTATACACTAAAGGGGAACTCTTCACTTAGTTCTAAATATTTGGTTTGGTGATGATGTGTATGATCACCAATCTGTTTTGGTGCGATTCAACCCCCCTTTTTTTTGTTATTTATTTGAAGTTACATGTTTGTTAAATAAAAGGCTGCTAAGGCCATTTTACTCCAAAAACCTTTTTCACGTCTTTTAACGGGTAATTGGGGGGGTTTTGGAGGTTATGGTCTAGCAGGTGGGGTAAGGCTGGAGGTTATCTGTCCTTCACATGTCATGCATCTTGGAGTAAGTTGATGTATTGTGTAAAAAGATTAACACAGAAAAAAGGTTTAACCTTAAACTACGTAGGGGGTTCTTTACTGTAAGAGCGTCAAGGATGTGGAATTCCCTTCCACAGGCGGTGGTCTCAGCAGGGGGCATCGATGGTTTCAAGAAACTATTAGGCCTCATACACACGATCGGATTTCCATTGGACAAATCTGTGGAATTTTGTCTGTAGGGCGTTGGCCGTGAACTTCTGCATACAGACGGCAAAACTTTTGGCAGCTAACAAACAGAAACTACGTGGTTTTTCTGCTCTTTAGCACCACCCTTTGGACAACTTCTGCTAATGTTGTGCTATGGCTAGCATTGCTTCTGAGCATGTGTGTTTGTACTTTGGATTTTTTTCCGACGGACTTGTGTACACACGATCGGATAATCCAGCGGCACACATTTGTTGTGGGACAATTTTAAAGCATGCTAACCAACATTTGTTGTCGGAAAATCTGACAATAATTGTCCGACGGAGCATACAGACGGTCGGATTTTCTGACAAAACCCTGCCATCACACATTTGTTGTCAGAAAATCTGATCGTGTGTATGAGGCTTTAGATAAGCACCTGAACGACCACAACATACAGGTAACAGGTATACAGGTAACATACATACAGGGGCGTAACTAGCAATCACAAGGCCCCATAGCAAAATGTTGTATGGGGCCCCCCACAAAATAAAAAATAAAAACTATGCCATTGAACAACAGATTACCACACCCATGTGGCACAGTACCCAGGCAGCAGCTTATATTAATTTCGTACAACAAAGTATGCAGTATACTGTAGGCAGTAGAGCTGGGCGATTTTCTTCAAAAAAAACCAAAAACTCGATTCACGATTCAAATCGAGTTTTTATTTTTTTTTTGCATGGACACCGCGCCGGTCCTGAGGAGCCGCGGGTAGGAGTTTTTAGGCAAGGCCGCGGCTTCGGCCAAGTCCGCAGCGTCCGGCCTCGTGGACTAAGCCGAAGCCGCGGCCTCGCCTAAAAACTCCTACCCGCAGCTCCTCAGGACCGGCGCGGTGGCAGCGCTGGTCCTGGTGAAAAAAAAAAAATATCTAAAAAATCAATTTGCTGAAAATTTGAATCGATTTGACCTCTCAACTCGATTCAAGATTCAAATCGATTTTTTTCCCCAGCCCTAGTATGCAGCCCCTGAAAGACACACATGCATACCCCCATCAGCACCCCCTACCTCAGTGCAGACCCCCCAGCAGTACAGACACCCCTCAGTAAAGACACTCCTGTTAGTACAGACACCCCTTCTAGTGCCGACCCCCCAGCATTACACACCCCCCCTCAGTGCAGGCCCCAGCCCCCCAGCAGTACAGACATCCCCCCCAGTGCAGACCACCCCCCTCAGTACAGACACCTCCCAGTGCAGACACCCCCAGCAATGCAGACCCCCCCCCTCAGTGCAGACCCCCCTCAGTAGTACAGACCCCCCCAGCAGTGCAGACACCCCCCTTGGTACAGACCCCACTCAGTGCAGACCCCCCCATCAGTACAGACACCCCCCCCAGTGCAGACCCCCCATCAGTACAGACCCCGCCTCAGTGCAGACCCCCCAGCAGTACAGACACCCCCCACCTGAGTGCAGACCCCCCCCAGCAGTACAGACACCCCCCACCTGAGTGCAGACCCCCCAGCAGTACAGACACCCCCACCTTAGTGCAGATCCCCCCAGCAGTACAGACCCCCCCAGCAGTAGACACCCCCCACCTCAGTGCAGACCCCCCAGCAGTACAGACACCCCCACCTCAGTGCAGACCCCCCTAGCAGTACAGAGACCCATCTCAGTGCAGATACCCCCCACCTCAGTGCAGACCCCCCCAGTACAGACACCCCTCCTCAGTGCAGGACCCCCAGTACAGACACCCCTTCTCAGTGCAGGACCCCCCGGTACAGACACCCCTCCTCAGTGCAGGACCCCCCAATACAGACACCCCTCCTCAGTGCAGGACCCCCCAGTACAGACACCCCTTCTCAGTGCAGGACCCCCCAGTACAGACACCCCTCCTCAGTGCAGGACCCCCCAGTACAGACACCCCTCCTCAGTGCAGGACCCCCCAGTACAGACACCCCTCCTCAGTGCAGGACCCCCCAGTACAGACACCCCTCCTCAGTGCAGGACCCCCCAGTACAGACACCCCTCCTCAGTGCAGGACCCCTCAGTACAGACACCCCTCCTCAGTGCAGGACCCCCCAGTACAGACACCCCTCCTCAGTGCAGGACCCCCCAGTACAGACACCCCTCCTCAGTGTAGGACCCCCAGTACAGACACCCCTCCTCAGTGCAGGACCCCCCAGTACAGACACCCCTACTCAGTGCAGGACCCCCCAGCTGAACAGACACCCCCCCCTCAGTGCAGGACCCCCACTAGTGCAGACCATCCCCCTCAGTGCAGACACCCCCGCAGCATTGCAGACACCCCCCTCAGTGCAGGACCCTCCAGCAGTACAGATGCGCCCTCCCCTTACATACCTTAGAACAGCGCTGACAGTCTTCAGATACACAGCGGTGTGTGTCCCTCGGCTCGAGCGCAGGCTCCTCCTTCTCCTCCCCTCTGGATGTAAACAGAGAGGAGGGGAGGCGGCTTCGGTCCGCGCCGCTGAGGGTTAGTGGTGCGGTTGCCGCTACCCAAGAGTGTCACCCCTCTGGCGGGTGTCACCTGGTGCGGACCGCACCCGCCTAGCAACGGCACTCATCGGGCCCCAACTCTGCTGCGGGCCCCATAGCGACCGCGTGTGTCGCTATGGCGGTAGTTCCGCCACTGCATACATATAATCACACATAGGTTGGACTTGATGGACCTGTGTCTTTTTTCATCCTCACCTACTATGTAACAGACTAGAGTGTGTACTATTATATCACTGTGGAGGCTTGTATATTCACTTATGTGTGGAAAAAATTTAATTCACTGGTTGGCTTTTTTAATGTTTATGTATAAATGGTTTTAGTTGCTCTTTACAGATGTGGTTATAAGTCACTAGTAGGATAGATTTTTTATATATTGTGAGTTCAGATGGAGCGGTTGATGGTGGGGACTGGCAGTGCAGAGAGGGTAGTTGATAGTGGGGACAGAAAGTTTACAGTTATGCCGTGTACACACGAGCAGACTTTTTGACGGACTGAAGTCCGAAGGACTTATCGACGGAGTTCATATCCAACGAAACGGACTTGCCTACACACAATCACACCAGTCCGACTGATTCGAACGTGATGACTTACGACCAGACTAGAATAAGGAAGTTCATAGCCAGTAGCCAATAGCTGCCCTTGCGTTGTTTTTGGTTCATCGGACTAGCATACAGACAAATGGATTTCCGATAGGACTCGAGTCCGTCGGAAAGATTCGAAACATGTTCTATTTCTAAAGTCCGTCAGATTTTTTGACAGAAAAGGTTTTCTACCGCATGTTAGGTAAATTTAGTAATTTGTGCGTTGGGAAGGTAAAAGTTTTCCAGCTTGGCTGACCTTGTGTGTGTTTCCGTGCTGACCGGTGGGTGTCGCTGTTACCACTGGTCAGGGTTGGAAAGGCAACGTGTTGAAGCTTATGGATGCTCCTCTGTCCCGGAGACAAGCTCGGTGGAGGTGGTCCTCCGAGCTGCATTCTGGGCGAGGGTATTTATGGGACAGACGCCATTTTTTGGGGTTCGTTTTACAGCCAACTGCTGGCCCTCCTGGCTGACAGGTATGCGTTAAGGAGCTACCTTGTGGTCCTCCGATCGGGAGGCCCACGATACAGTGGCGCAGGGGTGGGTCCAGAGGCTTGTCTGGGGCCTACCACTGCGGCCGAGGAATGGTCCTGAGCTGTCGGTCCTGTGTGACGAAGCTGGACAACCGAGGAGATCCCAGGGGAGGACCCATCTTGGAGGGATCACGCAGCGTGCTGGTCTATAGAGGGGCCTGGTGACTCGGTTGGAGGAGGTATCCAAAAGTAACTATACAGCATAGTGTTGCCGGTTCGGCTTAAAGGTTCAAGCACTGTGACTGACGTTCACCGCAGAAAACCTGATACATGCTGTGGCAGAGGATCGTACAGGTTTGTCCCCAAACAAGTCTGTGGCAGAGACTTTGATTTGTGCTGGCTGCTAGACCGGTGAGAGAGGCCTATCCAGACGAGCAAGGAGTGTGTCCCACAAGGGGAACGCATTCTACATAGTATCTGAATTCTACCTGGACATTTGTCACTAAAATCCTACAAGCAGATATTTGAGTTTCTACTGAAAGTTTCCTTTCCGCCTCTTTCCTTCTACTTCCTAAAGTTGTCTGTTTAATAAAGCATTAAAAACGTACTCCAGTGTTGGTGCGTGTGTTGTCCAGAAGTAAACTCAACAGAACCCTAGACCCGGTGCCGGTGAAACAGAGGGAAGCAAAGTAAAGGTAACAGACCCGCTTAAACCAGCAGCTCCACCGTGAGTTATTGCTACATGTGGGGGCTCGTCCGGGATGTGTTGACCGTCAATTGTTGCAACCCAGTGTAGTGTTTTACTGGGAGTTTACAGAGAGAGCTGAAATCTTTTCAGGAAGAGGAAGGGTTAAACTGCAGGACTTTGCTTCTGAGTGCGTAGACGTTGGGCGCCAGAGAAAGGCCCGGGAGCTATGTGACTGGAAGAACAAGTGGGAGGAGTTACCCTACCTGCTACCGCGTGGGATGCGTGTAGCGTGTTTGGCGCCAAATGAAAAAAGAGAAGCCTCGTGATTTTGCTGAGAAGATCAGAGTGTGGCCATGTCTTTTCTGGCGTTGCAATCGGTTATGAGACACAGAGTGTTCCCTGCAAGCACCGTGATGAATACTGTGCAATCTGGAACTCTGCTCATGGATACTGGAGTTCGATTGAAGCCGCAGGGGAGGTTTGTCCTGTATACCTCAGGAGATGTTGAGGGACTGGGCATGATCTGCCATCGATGCGAAGGATTGGCCGTACATCTTCGTCCATTCGGTCGATGTCCACAGTGTGGAGAGTACCTGTTTGTGGTGGAGCCATCTACCATGCCGCCCCGTGCCTATCGAATGGATTGGGTGACAGGTATCGCTACAGTGGAAGCTGCTATCGCTACGGATAGAAAGCGACGGGCTGTCACTTTGCCTGTTGCTACTGACAATGTTCCAGAAAGAGACACTGCTGCTGTTGTCTCATCAGGAGACATTACTTTAGTTTCTGAGTCCACTACGCCTACTCCTATGGTGCCTACTCAGAAGAAGAAGGTGGGCTATGTGAAGGCTTCCCGCGGCTGTGGTCGAGGCCTACCCCAGAGGTTACCTGGGCCGGAGCTACCAGAGTCTACGCCTGGGACTGGAAAGCCACTGTTGGGGACTGTAAATAAATATTTGCCAGTGGAAGAATTGAGAGACTCGGAAATAGAATCCATGTCGGATCTTTCCGGGGATGATGACTTATTTGAAACCATGTCGCAAGAGCTATTGTGGTCACAAGGTGAGGATGTTGCCTCCACAATGACTTTTCCTGAATGGACTGCCCTGAGTTCTGGAAAGACATTACCCTGTGTGGAGACGCACGGTACTGTTGCTGGGACTTTGCCACAGGTTACTGGTTCCCTACAGACACCGGCTGGGTCTATGGTGAACAATGCATTCAATTCCTGTGCACCGCCTGGCATGGGGAGAAACAGATCTTTGCCAAAACTTGCTCGCTTGCAAAGGATGTTAAACAAGCGTGTGGCCGCAGAGTATGGTTTGGAGTTCCCCTATGTGCCCCAGGATGTTATGCAGGAGATTGAAGCTAATCGGGAGATTTGGTACAGTGAAGCTGTTTGGGACTACTTGTCTGTGCCTAAGCCCTTTAGAAAGACTGGATGTTCTGTCCGGATGGATGAACGTTTCAACGGATGCTTTGTACATTGGAACTATGGTCGGCACATCCATGCTGATAAGGTGGTGATCTGCAGACCGGGAAAGGACGATGTTGTGTATTTTATTACCACTGTGGATAAAGAAGGAAAACCTGTGACTTTGCCAGATCCCGGGTTTTACTGGTAATTATGGACACTACCACTTTAAAGTTATTTAGCTAGATAGTGTCAGGGTAAAGAGATCTGCGTGGTCAAGATCTACAGATCCTGTTCATTGTTTAAATCCAAGGACTTCTTTTGCTAGCCAGGTTTCTTTTATAGGAAAAGAAAAAAAGTTCTTATGCAGGGATGGACTCCTAAAGTATATATTTTTTATACAACCCTTGGCAAAAATTATGGAATCACCAGTCCCTGAGGATGTTCCTTCAGTTGTTTATTGTTGTAGAAAAAAAGCAGATCACAGACATGGCAAAAAACTAAAGGCATTTCAAATGGCAACTTTCTGGCTTTAAGAAACACTAAAAGAAATCAAGAAAAATAATTGTGGTGGCCAGTAACAGTTAGATTTATAGAACAAGCACAGGGAATAAATTATGGAATCACTCAACTCTGAGGAAAAAACTATGGAATCATGAAAAACAAACAAACAAAATAACACTCCAACACATCACTAGTACTTTGTTGCACCACCTCTGGCTTTTATAACTGCTTGCAGTCTCTGAGGCATTGACTTAATGAGTGATAAACAGTACTCTTCATCAATCTGGCTCCAGCCTTCTCTGATTGCTGTTGCCAAATCATCTTTGCAGGTTGGAGCCTTGTCATGGACCATTTTCTTTAACTTCCACCACAGATTTTCAATTGGATTGAGATCCGGACTGTTTGCAGGCCATGACATTGACCTTATGTGTCTTTCTTCAAGGAATTTTTTCACAGTTTTTGCTCTATGGCAAGATGCATTATCATCTTGATAAATGATTTCATCATCCCCAAACATCCTTTCAATAGCTGGGATAAGAAAAGTGTCCAAAATTTCAATGTAAACCTGTGCATTTATTGAAGATTTAATGACAGCCATCTCCCCAGTGCCTTTACCTGACATGCAGCCCCATATCATCATTGACTGTGGAAATTTGCATGTTTTCTTCAGACAGTCGTCTGCATAAATCTCATTGGAACGGCACCAAACAAAAGTTCCAGCATCATCACCTTGCCCAATTCAGATTGGAGATTTATCACTGAATATGACTTTCATCCAATCATCCACAGTCCACCATTGCCTTTCCTTAGCCCATTGTAACCTTGTTTTTTTGTGTTTAGGTGTTAGAGATGGCTTTCTTTTAGCTTTTCTGTATGTAAATCCCATTTCCTTTAGGCGGTTTCTTACAGTTCAGTCACAGATGTTGACTCCAGTTTCCTCCCATTTGTGTGTGATCACTCCTTTTTACCTACATACTAACAAGCAGATTTAATCTGATGCAGGTGTTAGTGTTTGTAATGAAAATTTACAGGGTGATTCCATAATTTTTTCCTCAGAATTGAGTGATTCCATAATTTATTCCCTGTGCTTGTTCTATAAATCTAACTGTTACTGGCCACCACAATTATTTTTCTTGATTTCTTTTAGTGTTTCTTAAAGCCAGAAAGTTGCCATTTGAAATGCCTTTAGTTTTTGGCCATGTCTGTGATCTGCTTTTTTTCTACAACAATAAACAACTGAAGGAACATCCTCAGGGACTGGTGATTCCATAATTTTTGCCAGGGGTTGTAGTATAGATTGTGGGAAGAGAGTTTCATTTTCTAATGAGGCTTTGCTCCTACTGTTGTATAGGATATGTATATGTGTGTTCAGGGTCGTTGCTAGGTCTGCAAAAGATCTGGTGCTAGAGCCCATAGCAGCAGTCACCAACCTTTTTGCAGGCCGGGGGGGCTGGTGGCAAGCAATTTTATGCGGGCAAAGGCTGGTGTTGGCGTTTTAATCATCATGGCACCATGGTTGATATGGTGTCGGGGTGATAGAGGTGCATTGTTTCTATTGTTACATTCTAATATATAATGAAGTGGTTCAACTCAGTGGCGTCTCCAGCTTTCATATTTAGGGGGGGCACATGGGGGGACAGGGACAAAAGTAGGGGGGCCAACTATAAAACGCAATATTTATATATATTTTATTTTTTCCCAAGAATAGAATGCACTCCAGAGGTCTTGTTAAAAAGAGAGACGTTAGCCGAAGACTGCAGCTGCAGGCGGCCACTTTTAAAGATTTAAAGTGTGTAATTGTTCTTTTAATGTTGGGCTAGCATACATGCTCATCAATGCCGCCTACCAGTGCAGCTTATCAGTGCCCATTGATGCTGCCTATTAGTGATCAGTGCTCATCAGTGCCACCTATCAGTGCTCATCAAAGCAGCCTATCAGTGCAGCATATCAGTGCTTATCAATGCCACCTATCAGTGCCTTCTCATCAGTGCTCATCAAAGCAGCCTATCAGTGCAGCATATCAGTGCTTATCAATGCCACCTATCAGTGCCTTCTCATCAGTGCTCATCAATCCCACCTATCAGTGCCTCCTATCAGTTTCCCTCTATTGCCTCCTATCAGTGCCCATTAGTGCCTCCTATCAGTGCCCATTAGGGCATGCAGAGAACACCCAACAGTGGGAGTGGCCTAAGAGAAATAGGTTAAATAGAATCTGATAAAGTGCTTAGTGGTAATTCACTAAAATATTTTAAAAAACGATAACATGGAGAAAACAGCACACAGCAGTATGAACAAACACTTAGAGAAATACCTAAATATTAAATAGATGTGCTAATTCATGCCTATTTCATGCTGTGTAAAATGAATTAAAGTGCTGAGTGCAAACAAAGTGATACAGACATAACTAGAATAAGTGAATAAAGTTGAAGCCAGATTAAATTCATTTATGCATTACGAACAAAAGCGGATCTCCTGATGGCTATTAGCCACCATTTCATTGTTCCTCCACCAAAAATAAAGTAATGTGCAATAAAACAAAAGTTCATCTGGATATTTGAGATCTTTACACCCACTTTGGTGCACCGTCACCTCCACTACTGTGAGCATACAGGGCGCTACCAGAGGCTGCTTCCACAATACATAGGCCCAAACACACTTCATTGTAATCCGGCAGCACAATCCCACTCTGACTGGCTCCAAATGAATAACCTGCATTGCAATTTTCAAAGGCTCGCCAACTGACATCATCACATGGTAGCTGCAATCATAACATATGCATGAAAAATAAAATCTACCATAGTGCATAAACCCTTTCAAAGATTATTTATTTGAAAGTGCAAGAAGCACATGGAAGGGCAACGCATGCAAAACAAAACCAAAGACATTCCCAGATCAACTTACTGACCAGCCTGCAACCAACCAAACGATCCTGTCTAACAGTGTGTGTTTTGTTGATTGCTAAATGTTGATTTCTCTTCAGAGGGAAAAACTAGTGTGCATTAGCCAAAAGGGTTAAAGATGGAGCTAGCAGAGACAGGAAAGGGACAGAACACACAGACCTGATGGATTCCTTTCTTCCTGTCACAGAAGTCTCTGTAATAAACATTATTTTTGCTGATATAAATCAATGTATGAGGTCTGTGTGTTCTGTCTTCTGATGCTGAGGATCTAACACCCTGATAATTGCATATAAGAGTATGTTTTCCCCTTGTCCTGCCCCTGCATGGAGAACACCGCCTGCACTAAACCTCACATGGGAGTTACAGAGCTGAGGGGTGTGGCTTCCTCTGGAGCTGCCTGAAATCAAAACACGGCGGCAGCGGAAGTGGGAGGGGTTGTAGCACAGGCACAGCCTGATTGGATAATACTGATCAAGTGCTTAAAAGGATCCCTCCCTCCTTATGCTGCACAGGGCACAGGAATGAGATCCTCTAGCCCTGCAACTAACATGCTGTTTGCCATCTCCATACACACAGGGGCGGGCTGAGGGGCGGGGAGTGTCACTGGTAGCAGCACACCCAGGCTACAGTAAATCTCTTCCCGAGGCAGCTGCTGATGGGGGTGCTATATGTGAAATTATGGGGGAGTTAAAGCACCCACCTGGCACCACCCCTGTATCAGTGTTCCCAACAGCTCAGAGCCCCCGGAGCCGGCATTGACAGTTCTCTCTCCCCTCCTTCCTCTCTCACACGGAATAATGAGAGAGGAGACACACAGCCAATCTGCTCCTTCTCCCCTCTCCTGTGTGTGTACCGTGGGAAGTGTGAGCTCATTGGCTTCACACTTGACTTCCCTGGAAGCACACACAAGAGGGGAGAAGGAGCAGATCGGCTGTGTGTCTTCTCTCTCATTATTCCGTGTGAGAGAGGAAGGAGGGGAGAGAACTGTCAATGCCGGCTCTGACGTCACTGGTTGCTAGATGCGAGGCGGCTCTAGTAACCAGTGGCTCTGAGTAGACTCAGGAGGTGGAGGAGGAGCCGGAACTAGCAATACAGCAGCTCATTCTATACCTGTCCCCTGCATTCCCAGTGTCCATTTTTTTTAATTGGGGGAACATAGGGGGCACAGTATAATTTTGGGGGGGCCATGGCCCCCTCTAGCCCCCCCCTAGTGATGCCACTGAATGTGATTTAGGTCTGGACTTTGACTGGGCCATTCTAACACATGAATATGCTTTGATCTAAACCATTCCATTGTAGCTCTGGCTGTATGTTTCGGGTCATTGTCCTGCTGGAAGGTGAACCTCCGCCCCAGTCTCAAGTCTTTTGCAGACTCTAACAGGTTTTCTTCTAAGATTGTCCTGTATTCGTCTCCATCCATCTTCCCGTCAACTCTGACCAGCTTCCCTGTCCCTGCTGAAGAAAAGCATCCCCACAACATAATGCTGCCACCACCATGTTTCACAGTGGGTATGGTGTGTTCAGTGTGATGTACGGTGTTAGTTTTCCACCACGCAAATTGTTTTGCTTTTAGGACAAAAAGTTCAATTTTGGTCTCATCTGACCTGAGAATCTTCTTCTACATGTTTTCTGTGTCCCCCACATGGCTTCTCGCAATTTGGGATATTTTTTTTATAACCTAACCCTGCTTTAAACTTCTCCACAACTTTATGGTGGGTTCCTTGGCCTTCATGATGCTGTTTATTCACTAAGGTTCTCTAACAAACCTCTGAGGGCTTCACAGAACAGCTTTATTTATACTGAGATTAAATTACACACAGGTGGACTCTATTTACTAATTAAGTGACTTCTGAAGGCAATTGTTTCTACTAGATTTTAGTTAGGAGTATCAGAGTAAAGAGGGTGGAATATAAATGCACACCACAGTTTTCACATATTTATTTGTAAAAAACAATTTAAAACCATTTATCATTTTCCATCCACTTGACAATTATGAGCCACTTTGTGTTGGTCAATCACATAAAATCCCAATAAAAAACATTTATGTTTTTGGCTGTAACATGACAAAATGTGGAAAATTTCAAGTGGCATGAATACTTTTTCAAGGCACTGTATAAAGCTTGCTTTGATGTATCGAATGCAGGGAAAGGCAGCACTTTTCTGATTATTAGTAACCAACAGCTACTATTCAGTAAGGGGAAGTGCACACATGTTTAGTGTATTGTATACATGATATTGTGTATTGTCATATAATTCCAAACCCGGACTGTCCAGGTGATACCTAGACAGGTGGCAACCCTATGCAGATATGCAGTATCACAATACTGTGAAATCTGGCAGCTTATAAACATAGAAACGTGACGGCAGAAAAAGTCTGAGTAGTCTATTGAGTCAGCCCATATTTTTGTATGTGTTTTTTTTTGTTAACTTTTTTATTTAGATCCATGTTTGTCCCAAGCATATTGTTGACTGTCTCACTACCTCTGCAGGAAGTTTATTCCAAGCATCAACTACACTTTCAGTAAGATAATGCTTTCTAGTATTAGTTTTGAACTTTCCTCCAGTTAATTTGAGGTCATGTCCCCGTGTTTTTGATTTTGGTTTCATATCCTCCTGAGCCGAGTTGCTGCTCTGTGTGTCCATTCACACACAGAGTTGCAGTTCGGTCCTGTCCCCTCTCTTTCCTCACTGGCTCACTGGCGCCTCCCTGCTGTCTCAGCCAATAGGGCCGGAGAACACCGGGCAGCCGAGACTCTCATGTAACATTGCTGGATCGAAATGGGCGCAGGTAAGTATTAGGGGGCTGAGGGATCTGTTTTTTTATCTTAAATGTATAGAGGGTATTAGGATAAAAAACCTTCTACCTTTACTAACTCCTTTAACCACTTCACCACCCGGCCATTGCCAAATGACGTCCACAGATGGGATCTCCCATCCTGGGTGGACATCATATGATGGCCTGGGCTTCCCGGCCACCTAGGGGGCGCATGTGCGTGCCCGCCGCGTTGCTCGGGACCCGGTGCGTGTGCCCGGCGGGCGCGATGTCCGCCGGGCACCCGCGATTACCCGTTAACCGGGCCGGACCGTGGATCTGTGTGTGTAAACACACACATCCACAGCCTGTCAGGTGAGAGGAGACCGATCTGTGTTCCCAGTACAGCGGAACACTGATCGGTCTCCTCCCCTTGTACGTCCCCGCCCCCTACAGTTAGAATCATTCCCTAGGAAACATAATTAACCCCTTAGTGTCCCCCTAGTGGTTAACCCCTTCACTGCCTGTCACATTTATACAGTAATCAATGCAATTTTATAGCATTGATCGCTGTATAAATGTGAATGGTCCCAAAAATGTGTCAAAAGTGTCCAATGTGTCCGCCATAATGTCGCAGTCACGAAAAAAATTGCGATCACCGCTATTACTAGTAAAATAAATAAATAAATATTTTTTTTTTTTAAATGCCATAAATCTATCCCGTATTTTGTAGACGCTATAACTTTTGCGCAAACCAATCAATATACACGTATTGCGAATTTTTTTGCCAAAAGTATGTAGAAGAATACGTATCAGCCGAAACTGAGGAAAAATTTTTTTTTTTTTTTTTTAAAGTTGGGATATTTATTATAGCAAAAAGTAAAAAATATTGTGTTTTTTTCAAAATTGTAGCTCTTCTTTTGTTTATAGCGCAAAAACTAAAAACCGCAGAGGTGATCAAATACCACCAAAAGAAAGCTCTATTTGTGGGAAAAAAGGTGGTCAATTTTTTTGGGTACAACGTGGCACGACCACGCAATTGTCGTTTAAAGTGCGACAGCACTGAAAACTAAAAATTGGCCTGGGAGGGAAGGGGGTGAAAATGCCCGGTATTGAACTGGTTAAAGGGGTTGTAAACACTCATGGTTTTTCACCCTAATGCATTCTATGCATTAAGGTGAAAAACCTTCTGTAGTGCTGCAGCCCCCCAGCTTTACTTAGCTGACACGGATCTCTTGTAACGAGCACACTATCTCTACCTGGTGTCTCGTGTCCTGATTGGATAGATTGATAGCAGCGCAGCCATACAGCTGGGTAAAACAAAAACTATGTTTATCTTCATATCAGGCTGCCAAGCAACAAAATGTAATTATTTTAAAGGAAGGTGATTCTTTTCTATACCCATTGTATACCATTATCTCTTACCTTCTGATTCAATTGCATTTTTCCCATTTTTTACACAACATATACATAGCATTTTCTCACTTTCCATTAAAGCTGGCCATAGATGGATTGAATTTCAGCAGGTTCAGGGTTCAGGGACCGGATGATTTTTGATCTATCAATGGGTAGGCTCTCAATCAACTTCTGTACAACCAGCCTGTTCGAAAGTTTGCGCTCAATCAGTGCTGCTGGCTATATCAGGTGATAAGTGTATTCTGATGGTGGGGAAGCCTCTCTGCTGTCAGAATACAATAGCTCCATGAGAGGGATTCCCCTATCCATGGCGGAGGTGAGGATGGGGGAATTGATTCATTTTCAACCTGCTGGTAAACAAAAGAAAATGAGTCATGTATGGAAAACCATGCACACAGGGTGTGTTGGACGTGCCTGGGCACACCCTAATCATCCCATGCGCATTAGTATTCTAGCTCTGTGTGCCAGCGGGAAGTTAGGAAAGATCTCCCTCTTACCGATTCTGCCATAATAGAAGTGCTTACACACTTCTCTTTCACATTGCCGGCAGGTGAATTAATGTGTCGGGGCCATATATATATATATACAGTCAGGGCCATAAATATTGGGACATCGACACAATTCTAATCTTTTTGGCTCTATACAATACCACAATGGATTTGAAATGAAACAAACAAGATGTGCTTTAACTGCAGACTTTCAGCTTTAATTTGAGGGTATTTGCATCCAAATCAGGTGAACGGTGTAGGAATTACAACAGTTTGTATATGTGCCTCCCACTTTTTTAAGGGACCAAAAGTAATGGGACAGATTAACAATCATCCATCAAACTTTCACTTTTTAATACTTGGTTACAAATCCTTTGCAGTCAATTACAGCCTGAAGTCTGGAACGCATAGACATCACCAGACGCTGGGTTTCATCCCTGGTGATGCTCTGCCAGGCCTCTACTGCAACTGTATTCAGTTCCTGCTTGTTCTTGGGGCATTTTCCTTTCAGTTTTGTCTTCAGCAAGTGAAATGCATGCTCAATCGGATTCAGATCAGGTAATCGACTTGGCCATTGCATAACATTCCACTTCTTTCCCTTAAAAAAACTCTTTGGTTGCTTTCGCAGTATGCTTCGGGTCATTGTCCTTCTGCACTGTGAAGCGCCATCCAATGAGTTCTGTAGCATTTTGCTGAATATGAGCAGATAATATTGTCCGAAACACTTCAGAATTCATCCTGCTGCTTTTGTCAGCAGTCACATCATCAATAAATACAAGAGAACCAGTTCCATTGGCAGCCATACATGCCCACGCCATGACAATACCACCACAATGCTTTACTGATGAGGTGGTATGCTTTGGATCATGAGCAGTTCCTTTCCTTCTCCATACACTTCTCTTCCCATCACTCTGGTACAAGTTGATCTTGGTCTCATCTGTCCATAAGATTTTGTTCCAGAACTGTGAAGGCTTTTTTAGATGTTGTTTGGCAAACTCTAATCTGGCCTTCCTGTTTTTGAGGCTCACCAATGGTTTACATAGTTACATAGTAGGTGAGGTTGAAAAAAGACACAAGTCCATCAAGTCCAACCTATGTGTGTGATTATGTGTCAGTATTACCTTACATATCCCTGTATGTTGCGGTCGTTCAGGTGATTATCTAATAGTTTCTTGAAGCTATCAATGCTCCCCGCTGAGACCACCGCCTGTGGAAGGGAATTCCACATCCTTACCGCTCTTACAGTAAAGAACCCTCTACGTAGTTTAAGGTTAAACCTCTTTTCTTCTAATTGTAATGAGTGGCCCCGAGTCTTATTAAACTCTCTTCTGCGAAAAAGTTTTATCCCTATTGTGGGGTCACCAGTACAGTATTTGTAAATTGAAATCATATCCCCTCTCAAGCGTCTCTTCTCCAGAGAGAATAAGTTCAGTGCTCGCAACCTTTCCTCATAACTAAGATCCTCCAGACCCTTTATTAGCTTTGTTGCCCTTCTTTGTACTCGCTCCATTTCCAGTACGTCCCTCCTGAGGACTGGTGCCCAGAACTGGACAGCATACTCCAGGTGCGGCCGGACCAGAGTCTTGTAGAGCTGGAGAATTATCGTTTTATCTCTGGAGTTGATCCCCCTTTTAATACATGCCAATATTCTGTTTGCCTTATTAGCAGCAGCTTGGCATTGCATGCCATTGCTGAGCCTATCATCTACTAGGACCCCCAGGTCCTTTTCCATCCTAGATTTCCCCAGAGGTTCTCCCCCCAGTGTATAGATTGCATTCATATTTTTGCCACCCAAATGCATTATTTTACATTTTTCTACATTGAACCTCATTTGCCATATAGTCGCCCACCCCATTAATTTGTTCAGATCTTTTTGCAAGGTTTCCACATCCTGCGGAGAAGTTATTGCCCTGCTTAGCTTAGTATCGTCTGCAAATACAGAGATTGAACTGTTTATCCCATCCTCCAGATTGTTTACATCTTGTGGTGAACCCTCTGTAGTCACTCTGGTGAAGTCTTCTCTTGATTGTTGACTTTGACACACATACACCTACCTCCTGGAGAGTGTTCTTGATCTGGCCAACTGTTGTGAAGGGTGTTTTGTTCACCAGGGAAATAATTCTTCGGTTATCCACCACAGTTGTTTTCCGTGGTCTTCCGGATCTTTTGGTGTTGCTGAGCTCACCGGTGCGTTCTTTCTTTTTAAGGATGTTCCAAACAGTTGATTTGGCCACACCTAATGTTTTTGCTATCTCTCTGATGGGTTTGTTTTGTTTTTTCAGCCTAATGAAGGCTTGCTTCACTGATAGTGACAGCTCTTTGGATCTCATATTAAGAGTTGACAGCAACAGATTCCAAATGCAAATAGCACACTTGAGATGAACTCTGGACCTTTTATCTGCTCCTTGTAAATTGAATAATGAGGAAATAACACACACCTGGCCATGGAACAGCTGAGCAGCCAATTGTTCCATTACTTTTGGTCCTTTAAAAAGTGAGAGGCACATATACAAACCGTTGCAATTCCTACACCGTTCACCTGATTTGGATGTAAATACCCTCAAATTAAAGCTAAAAGGCTGCAGTTAAAGCACATCTTGTTTGTTTCATTTCAAATCCATTGTGGTGGTGTATAGAGCCAAAAAGATTAGAATTGTGTTGATGTCCCAATATTTATGGACCTGACTGTGTGTATATATATATATATATATATATGGCCCCGGCACATTAATTCACCTGCCGGCAATGTGAAAGAGAAGTGTGTAAGCACTTCTGTTATGGCAGAATTATACACGATTTATATAGCGCTAACAGTTTACACAGCGCTTTATCGCTTTACAATGTACAGGGCGGACAACACAATTACAGTACAGTTGAATACAAAAGGTACAGGAGAGCTCTGCTCGTAGAGCTTACATTCTAAAGGGAGGGGGTGGTGGTACAAAAGGTAATAGCTGCAGAGACTGATTTGATGGGGGTGTCCCTTCTTTACTTAAACTGGCTGTGACACTCACCTGGGACAGAGGCTTTTGGAGGGGACTGAATGCCAGCCTCTTACCCAGCGATCATGAGCCCTGGCATTTGGGGGACCCTTGAGGTGTTGTTACTTTGGATTCGGGTCCTTGTCCCCCAGGAAACTCAGACTCTGGGGACCCTGTATTTGCCATATTAGCAATAGTGACTGATTCATACTGTTGGGACACATACTGTGAGGAGATGCTAATATCATCAACTCCATCTACCTGTCTTGTTGTCTGCTATAATGTGTTTATTGGAAATAAGTCTAGTCTGGCCTACCACAGCTTCTAATGCCCCGTACACACGGTCGGATTTTCCGATGGAAAATGTGCGATCGGAGCGTGTTGTCGGAAAATCCGACCGTGTGTGGGCTCCATCGGACTTTTTCCATCGGATTTTCCGACACACAAAGTTTGAGAGCAGGCTATAAAATTTTCCGACAACAAAATCTGATCACGTCAATTCCGACCGTGTGTGGACAATTCCGATGCACAAAGTGCCACGCATGCTCAGAAGAAATTCCTAGACAGAACAGCTCGGTCTGGTAAAATTAGCGTTCGGAATGGATATAGCACTTTCGTCAGGCTGTAATGTTGAAAATTGTTTAATGCAGCGCACTCTCTTCTTTATAATGCTAGAAGAATTAAGTAGTTTTGCTGCTCATATTCACACAGAGTTCTTACAAACTTATTTCTTTATTATTTATCATGATCCCCTCAATATATTTTAATTTGTCACATCTGACAAAATTTTTTTTTGGTTATTTTTTTTTGTTTTGTATTTTTTTCAAGGCTGATTTTGATTTTTTGATTTTTGTTGGGTTTGTATTTGTTTCAAGGCTGATGTTTTTTTGTTTTTTGTTTTACTCCAGAATATTTTTGTGTGTGTTTTGCATGTCAAGTTACCACAACACCATTATTATCTTGTATTATTTAATCTCAAGGAGATTGTTTGGTGTTGGTGTCTCTTGTTAATTTCACATTGTATTTTTGAAATGTACCTGCCTCCTCACAAACAAACTGTCCCTTTTGAAGGAAAACACACATAGGCGAGTATAATTGAAACAAAAATTCCTTTATTAAGGGCTCAGAACCGAACAAAGAGGGAGGCAACGCTAGAGAAACATCAGAAATTGGTGAAGCCAGTATTGTCCCCAGGCTGTGGTACTACAAGAGGCTGCATATTTTGCCAGAGCAGACTGAACCCAGGGTCATCACTCTCTGGTCTTCCTTCCATGCTTCCTTCCTGGATGTGGCTCTGGTGTTGGAAATGTGGCAGGAGGAGGAGTAGGACCTGGAGGAGGAGGAGGAGGAGTAGGACCTGGAGGAGGAGGAGGACCATGGGTGAGATGACAAATGTGGGTTGCACATGTGAGTTGGCCGCTCAACCCCTTATTTAGAGCTTCCAAAATTAAGAACTCACACAGGAGTCATTGGCCCTCCTCCATCTGCATCATTTTGCAGGCAGTTATGCTGTATGGTGTTCTGAATGTCTCAGTAGCCTTCCAAAAGAGGCCTATGGCAGCCTCCTCCAGGTTACTCCTCTTCCTGCCACTTTGTCTTTGAAGGTGTAGGGGAGGGACCTGGATATCAGGCAGCCTGCTTGGCCCGGCCACCTCCTGGCTGAAACTTCCCTGTGTATAAAAAAGGGACATGGTTTTAGTTTTTGCATCATCAATCACAATCATAAATTAGTACTCCTAACTAACATCTATTTAACATCATTAATTGGACAACTAGCAATATTTTGAAGAATGCTATACCTGGTTCAATCTGGGCTCCTCCACATGTTGCTGCCTGGAAGGCCCAGGTTGGGCGTCAGAAGCCTCAGCTGGGGGGGAAGGAAGCGTGGAAGGAAGAGTGGAGAGTGCTGGCCTGGGTTCAGTCTGACCTGCCAGAAAATGTAGTCTGTCATAGTACCATAGCCTGGGGACATAAATGTCATCTGCAGCTCCTGATCTCTGGGAATCCTTAACATTTTTGTGCTCCCTTAGATAAGTGCTCCTCAGGCCACCAAATAGGATCTTCAAATAGGTGATGTCTGCCGTGGGGATCACCCACTTCACAAATTGCAGCAATTTATCCAGTGCTGCCTTCCTCTTTGTTTGGTTCTTATAATCAGGGTGGTTTATCTGCCACAGACAGGGCAGCTCCCTGAACATATCAATGAAGATTGGCATAAAAGCCTGATCCTTCAAGATATCCATTTTCAATGCAAGACACAACACAAGACAAACCCTAATGTCAGCCTAAAGTCTTCCAAATTTGTGCAAATACAGGCCTCAATCTAGAAGCAGTATAGGCCCAATTTTAAATCTTACCTTCGCTATCACGATCGGCGCCTCCGTTACTCCTTCCTCCGCTCACAGATCGTATGTACTATGCACGCATGTTACGCTTTATAGACACTGCGCATGCGTGAAACTCCGCCCGCCCCTGACGTTCTTTCTAGTCTATTCCCCACCCCTTCTCGTTCAGCACAGTGGGGGAAGAGCACATGGCGAGACACAGCAGGTGTCAGATAATTACACCAACGAGGAGGAGGAGGAGGAAAGCCCGGAGGCAGAAACATCCCGATCCAGAAGGAGATGATTTAAGGCATCGAATATGTCCTTTGGGGAGATGTTGAAGATGGTGGACATCCTGAAGAAGGCCGACTATGACGGGAAGTATGGACCTTACCCCAACCCCAATGTCAGAAAGGCCAAGATAATGGTGAAAGTGGTCAAGAGTCTGCACCGGAATTTCGGGGTACGACGATCGAAAGATCTGCTCAGGAAGCAGTGGTCGGACCTCAAATTAAGGGAGCATGAGCAGTACAGAAGGATCAGGAGAGTGCTGCAAAAAAGTAAGTAGTTGTCCTGTGTTCCTATTCTTTATGTTTATTACGTTCGTGCTGCTCCATGTGCTTTTCTTAACTGTTGTCCAGTTTAAAATGGCAACTTTCATGTTCATGGGCACATTATTCGTTCGTATGAAACATTGTTCGTTAGGCCTTGAACACACCATTGTTTTGGCCATATGCATTTTAAAACATTTTTTATGGCCTACTTGTCCGAAAATAATTTGGTTGTGTAGATTGGTCTGTAACTAGAATGAAATGCAAACTAGATTCTGTGTAAGGAGAGGACACTCAGCAGCTGTTTTCACATCTGGACTCTGGAGCACTAGTGTGGGACACAAGAATACCCTTTTTATTAGGGGCCCGCACAGGTGCTCCAGTGTATACTATAGGGGTGTCTCCATCTGTGAAGCTTGTACTAAACGGGTAAGTATTCAAGCTTGACAAAGACAATAAAATTTCAACATCTTGGAACTCTGCCAATATAGACAATTGTACCCCACTTCCAAGCAATGTTTCATATTTATAGTTCTGCCATCAAATATCTGTGTGCTAAGTATACCTATTTGTTTTTACATAGGGAATAAAAGACTCGGAGGACACCCCTCATCCAGGAGACCACAGACTCCCACCTCTGGAAGAAGGGGAAATCCACCCAAGCTAAGCAGAGCAGGAGCAGGGAATGACGTGGTGGAAATTGTCACCACAACAGGTGAGTGTCTGCGACCACAGGCTCAGGTAAGAGATGGATGCTGGCATATTTATAATACATAGTGTGTTTTTGTTTCTATCTTTTTAGGTGATCGTGATGTTGTGGATCCAGGGCATTTCACCTCTGAAAGTGCACAGATCCTGATCGGGGAGATCATGGGGTGTAATAGGGACTTGGAAAACATCCAGAAAATCATCAATGATGTTCAAAAAAAAATGAAGAACATCATTGATGTTTTAGGGAGAGTTTAAAACAAATCCAAAGCCCTTTGTTTTTTTGTGAGCTAAAAATGTATACCATTTTTTGACATATTTGCGAAAAGCCAAATTTTGAAGATGCACACAGTGTGTCAACATGTGCTATCTGCCATCACGGGAGATCAATGGACGCATTTTGGGGGTGCAACCCCTTCCTCAATAATAAAATAGCTGTGAGGAAGGGGTTGCACCCCCAAAACACGTCCCTTGATCCCCCATGATGGCAGGTAGCACATGTTGACATTCAGAAATTTGTGTGCATCTTCAAAATTTGGCTTTTCCTGGGGTGACTTCACCCCATCTGAACGCAATATCAAACACAGTTTGTAAATACTCATGTCTGATATTGCCTTCAAGTTCTACCAAATGTGAACTTTGTAAGTTTAAGATTTGTGTCTTTCTTGTTGGTTTTAAACATGCCTGTTTTATCTTAAATGGACATTTCTACTTTTTCTAATGTGACCCCAAAAATTGTTTGTTTTAAAAACCGTTTCTAAATTCACATGTGATTGTGCTGGTATTAAAAAGATTGTTAATCAAGAATGTGTGGATTATTGTTTCAACGCTCCAAAACTTTTGTTGTGCTATAATTGGTGTTTACTGTGACAATGGGGGTTATTTCCTAAGGTAAAATCCACTTTGCACTACAAGTGCAGTTTCAAGTGCACTTGTAGTGCAAAGTGTCTTTGCCTTTAGTAAATAACACCCAACAGTGCTTTGTAATGTTACACAATCACGCCATTTTCAGGACTCACCACATTTCTGTCAGGGTCAGCTAAAAGAAACAAAAGCAGTAAATGTCACCAAAGATTTTAGTAGTTAATTTTTTTTTATTATTTGAAAAAGGTTTCAGACATTGTCTGGCATATTGATAGCCCCCCTACCCGCAAAGTATTCAAGGTATCTTAGCCGGACATCATGGGCACTCAGGGGGGGCAAGCCAGGATGGCTACTTTCAAGCGCCGTCAGGATTGTTTCATTTAGAATTCCGGCCTCAGGCCCAACTGAGCCAGCATAGTTGGCAGAATGTTGCCGTAAAAAGTTGTGTAGAACACAGCACGCCAGGATGATGTGATTCAGTTTGTACTCCGCCATATGTATGGGTGTAAGAAATAGGCGGAACCGGCTGGCCATGATTCCAAACGTGTTCTCCACCACTCTTCTGGCTCTGGCCAGCCGGTAATTAAAAACCCTCTGGTCTGGGGTGAGGGTCCTCATCGGGAATGGCCGCATAAGATGGTCCCCCAGTGCAAACGCTTCATCCGCAACAAAGACGAATGGGAGTCCTTCCACATTGTCTTCTGGAGGTGGCAAGTCCAAGCTGCCATTCTGGAGACGCCTGTAGAACTCCGTTTAGGCGATGACTCCACCATTGGACATCCGGCCATTCTTCCCCACGTCCACATACAGGAACTCGTAAGTAGCCGACACCACCGCCAACATCACAATACTATTGAACCCCTTATAGTTTAAATAGTATGACCCCCAGTTCGGTGGTGGGACGATGTGGACGTGTTTCCCATCAATTGCCCCTCCGCAGTTAGGAAAGTCCCACCGCTGGGCAAAGTGGGAGGCCACAGTCTGCCATTCCTGTGGCGTGGAAGGAAACTGTGGAGTCAAACAACAACAACAAAATTTGTCATTTTGCACATAAACAGGGAATGCAAATTAGACACAAACATTCTTGGCCAACATCAAGATAACATTTATTTGAGGGAGTTTTTAAAGAACAAAGTATAAGGTACACCTATCAGATTCCCCCCCCCCCCCCTCATGGGCCATTTCTGACATTTTAGGGGGCCTCTTGGACAGGTAACCCTCTCCACTTAATTTAGAGATGAATGCCTAAATAATGTGTATTATTTTGGCCAGCCCCTCCTTAGTTACACTATTGGCAGCCCACTGGACAGGTAAGAAGTGTCATAATACAAAGATATAAATACACACTGTACACATTTGAGCACATTTGGAAATTCTGCTATTACCTATCAAGATAATAATAGGATACAAAAACTTTAAACAGTACCATTTGAAAGTATTCAGGCAGGCCCTTGCACTACATGCTTTGGGGAATTCATCCATACATCTAACCACAAAAGAGATGGGTATAGTGTGTATGGGTTTGGCAAAGTCAGCAGATAGATAATTGAGGATAGATAGAGAATTGGTATCAGCTGATCAGCTGACTTAGCAGTTGGGGGGAGGGAGGGTTCCAAATGATTTGGGGACCCCCAAAAAAAGCTTCTGGCACTCAGCCAGAATTTAAAGCACAAATCACAATTTAAAACATTTTAGGGGGTGTTTGGGGTAAAGCACTACTATGGAGCTGACAAAATACATTGTTAAGTGACTACATGAGGTGAACATATGGCCAGGAGACCATGCTGGGGAGGTAAGTGAAGGCAAATATGTATAAAGGACAAAAAAATTACAGAAAAATCAAGCATGAATGAGGACAAAGGGGACATTCACAGCATATTCCAATCATGATAATTAGGGAATGAGGAAAGAAATACAATATATTATCAAACATTCTATACAATAAAATGTGATGTTAAAGGATAAAAATCTTACCTTAATATACTCCTTCTGCAGGACCTGGATGATGGCAGAACAGGTCTCCGGGATAATGATCCCCAGAGCCTGGGGAGAGATGCCTGTCGAGAACTTGAGGTCCTGCAGGCTTCTCCCTGTCGCCAAGCACCGCAGGGTGGCGACTAGCCTCTGCTCTGGAGTGATGGCTTGCCTCATGCAGGTATCTTGCCTGCTGATATAGGGGGTCAGCAAAGCCAACAAACAGTGAAATACGGGGTCCGTCATCCGGAGAAAGTTCCTGAAATCATCAGGATTATTCTCACGGATCTCACGAAGCAAAGGCATATGAAAGAACTGGTCACGCTGAAGCAACCAATTCTTGGTCCATGAACTCCTCCCCACCCTGTTCATGGACTGGACTTGTGTCAAGGTAAGGACCCCAACACCAAGCCCCCGCACAGCACGAACTCTATGAGGAGTACGCATACGCAACATGGCTAGAAAACGGTCGGCTGCTCAGAACGAAGTAACAGAACGCACTGAAGAACAGCAAGGCCTGTAAAGAGCGACCTGAATTCAGTAATGAACGAACAAGAACACAATGATAAATCAATGCGAACTGACTGCACGCACTGAAGACCAGTTACAAACCCACAAGCACAAACTGAACAGCAGAAAACGATCTGAAAGCTACGAGTCTGAAAAAGCGGGAATCGTCTCTCACCAAACTTTTACTAACACGAGATTAGCAAAAGGAGCCCAAAGGGTGCCGCGCTTTTTTATGACCTGCCCTTTTCTAGTCTTGTCGTACATGGTGTACGTCACCGCGTTCTTGGCGATCGGAAATTCCGACAACTTTGTGCGACCGTGTGTATGCAAAACAAGTTTGAGCCAACATCCGTCTGAAAAAATCCATGGATTTTGTTGTCAAAATGTCCGATCAATGTCCGATCGTGTGTACGGGGCATAAAAGTATTCCACTCATTGTTGTTTGTTTTGTTAATTGTAATTTACTCCTGCTATTGTGTTTATACTACTGTGTGAAGCTCGGTGACCACAAGTCTGTGTCCTAAAGGTCATGTCTTTGATTCATCTAGTCAGGGTAAATGATTTAGTAAACTAGCTCATGTTAATTAGGTTACAGTTGTATTGTTAGAGTAATATAAGAAGGAGGGGGAAACCTCCTCTTCTACTGTATAAAAAGACTTGTATTCTGGTTCTAATAAATGAGTCCATGTAAGCAGCTAAGCAAGTCTTGTCTTGTTTTGTGCTTGGAAGCGGTTGGAATATCTGATATCTGTATTCAGACTGGGAGGAAGTGGTATACTGATGGAAGGACTCAAGCGGAGTGCGGGACATTCCGTCACACTGGCCATACATGGATCAAATTTTTTATGTCTCAACTGAAACTGGCTGCATCTTGATCCATCTATATGGCAATCCCTGTTCATAAGAAGTCAATTGACTTCCCATGAACCAGTTTGTTGCAAAACTCTAGTTCCATCAGCACTGTAGTGAATAGGCTGCAGCACTGATCAGTGTATTCTGATAGCAGAGGAGTCCAGTTGAGTCCTCCACTGTCAGAGTACAATGACTCAGTGGGGAAAATATCTGACTGTGTAGACCTAGGATGTGTGGATGTGGAATCAGTTCAGTTTTTTCCAATCAGCCCTCTGGCTGAATGAAAAAAAAAACTTTATCTTTAGACTTTATCATCAAAACACCTTACTAAACTCAGGAGCCTGCATTCACGATATCTGTTCTCCCACAGTACACAGAACATGGAAATTACATTATTTTAATAAATATAAATTGCTAAATACCTTTTCTCATCAGCAGTATATGTGACTTCTATTAGTGTCTGGTTAAAGTTTGTAGGAGGAGTTTTTCTCTGACTGTCCTATGAGGCTTTAGGACCCCTGAGTCTGTCTGGACAGTGCTGATTGGCCCTGTGCTGATCACATGCACCCTCCCAAGAAAAAATAAATAACCTCTCTAGCAATACACACCAAACTGAGCATGTGCAGATTGTCACCTAGCCTCTGTTTTATCAGCAGATAGATTGGAGACTGTGGAAAAAGAAGAGGATCAGAGAAGACAGGATCACACATCCTTTGTTGACACAATGCGGAGGATTAACCCCTTAGATTCCACAGTGAGTATAACAAGCACGCTTTACTGCATATACACACTGATTTTACTGTTTTTACTGTACGGTTTTAAGTATTTTGAAGCATTGCCCATCCAGCCCAGATAGTAAAGAGTCTTATAATCATTTCTGATTTTCATATAACCGTCAGCAGTCAATCTGCTTCTCTTAGTGTCGACATTTCTTGGTAACCCCGTTACCCATAATAAATACATTTCTGACCAGTCAGCCAAATCTACACCCTGTGTAGTACTTCTGGACCTTTTAGTCTTTGGACTTTCCTTTTCAACACCAAAAATGAAAAAAGATGTAAACCCTCAAAGTTTTTCACCTTAATTTATTCTATGCATTAAGGTGGAAAAACTTCTGTGCTGCAGCTGCCCCCCAGAGCCCCTTTTTTCTTACCAGAACCCAATTGTTCCAGCGATGAGAATGACCCCAGCAGCTCCACCTGCTGGCTCGGGTCCTCATTGGATAGATTGATAGTATCAGGAGCCATTGGCTCCTGCTGCTGTCAATCAGATCCAGTGGCACGGGAGCCGGGGCCGAGTCCTGCTGCATCTATTGACACAGACAGCAGGACTCGGCCCGGCTCCCGTGTCACTGGATCTGATTGACAACAGCGGGAGCCAATAGCTCCTGCTACTATCAATCTATCCAATGAGGACCCAAACCAGTGGCTGAAGCTGCTGGGCTCATGCTCATTGGGAGTTTGCCCGCACGAGTGCTCCCATGGAAAGCGGCTCTCCGTGGGGCCCCCGATGAAGAGGAGGAGCCAGGAGGTCCGCCCGGGGACCCCAGAAACGTAGGATTGGGGCCGCTCTGTGCAAAACCCTTGCACAGAGGTGGTAAGTATGACATGTTTGTTATTAAAAAAAACAAAAACCTTTGCAAACACTTTAAACATTTTCCGAGTGACAGATATAACATATCAACCACCCAATTCACATAGGGGACGTTCCACCAATCTGGGAGTGGTATTGTCACATTCCCACACCACATTAAAGTGGTGAAAAAGTGGAGGGACAGGGTAGAGGGACAGCTCAGAATGAAATGCCTGGAACCCCACAGCCTTCCTCCTGAAAGCATTCTCACCCATCCTCTTTACCCTGCACATGCACACCGTAGCCCTATTCATTACTATAAAAGTGGTGTTCGAAGCAGCCTACACCAGTCCTGCATAGTACTACATGTAGGGCCTTATTGCAGCTCTGTTATGGATGGTAGGGTTCCTGTTGATATCCTGTCCTCCTAGTTCTTTAGAGTTTTAGCTTAGTGCTCTCTTGGGGAGAACCTGCCACTCTAAATTGTTTATCTTGGGGTATAAATAAGGGGGTGGAGTCTGTAGTCTTGGTCAGAGTGAGCAGCAAGAGGAGAGAGAGAGAGCGAGAGACTAGTATTGCTGAGGAAGTACACATAGGCTTTGGAGCACTCTGTTAGACAGCTCCCCATGATTGGGACTAGCCATACAAGATAGAGCCAAGCTGTAATGGCCTCAAACTATAAAGAAGTGCACCATTTATGACCATGTTGCCTGGACTGTTATTTTGTCTGTTGCACAAGTAAAAGAAAAGTTCCAGATATAGGATGAGTCTCATCATTTTGGTGGTGTGGATAACCTATACCTGGGGGACAAGAAATGTACTCACTGGAATCATGTTAGTCCCCCTTACAAAGGCCTTTTCGTTGTGGAATGAGAGCCAGAGCTGAGGATTTTTTTTTAAGACCAATTGTATTTTCTTAGTCCTGAACATAAACATATTCCCTTAAAATAAGCCTAATATGGTAATAAGCTGCTAAAGTGCAGGTTGCATGCAATAGCAGTCACCTGGGGTTCCATGGATAACAGCACTTTTTTGCTCAGGCTCAGCTAGCATTCCTAGTTTACAGCCTGGCTTAATCCCTCAAAGCCCAATTACCTCATTACTGGCTGGTAAAGCCAACCATAACAGTGATGAGCAAATATTGAGATACAGGAAGGGTTGAGCCAGGAAATGTATACTGCCAGACTATTGCAGGATTTGAAGTTTAGACGCCACTCAAGAAAGATGACTAAATAAAGAACAAAGGAGAAAACCATTGCTAGAATGGTAAAAGACCCAGGGCATCCAGGGGCACAATGAAGTTATTTACAGTCATATTCTTTACAATTACCTGATCTGTGGAAGTCTTTTTAATTTACAGAAGAATTGCATAGAAAATGTTCCTCTGAGTATCATGGAGGTTGGATCTGAGCAACCTAAACAGAATAAATCCAATACCAGCAGTGAGAACTTATCCCTGTCTGGAGCGGAGAATGGGTCTCTTGCCTGCACTGGGAGTCAATCAAGAAATGGAAGAGAAAGGAGCCGCTCAGCACACACAGGTCCTCTATTTGTCTACTTTTAGCAATATGTGAATGTCCTTTTATTATTTTTATATGAACTACTAATTCCAATTAGACTTTCAAGTGTATTTAAAGTTGAAGCATTTTTTATAGTTTTGGATGGAGTATGGAAGGATTATATCCTATAGAAAGTTTTATTGCTGTCTTTGTCAATGAGAAAAAAAGTGATAGGATATTCCAAAATTTTGAGTTGCCACCGGACTCTAAGAGGGGATTTCCCTTACTTTGGAGAGATATTCTGTCACTCCATGTGGTGAAATTATATCTTCCAACGGGACACAGATGGCAACAAGCTGGCAAGGGTTTTACATTTCTCCACTCCATCCAAAACAGAACAAGATACAAGGTAGAAGCTCAGTCAGGTTGTAATGTCCTTGTTGAGGAGATCTACACTCAATTTATTTCCCAGCACATTGGTTTTAAAACAGTATGACTGTCTTAGGTACCAAGTCACGGCACCATCCATGATATATTGCTACAGCCCTTAGTAAAGGGGTTGAATACCGTTTGGAGTGCACTGTACTTCTATAGAGTAGAGTCTTTTCACATGAGGATTCTCAAATTGTACATGAGCACATTTTCAGAGCAAATTATGTACTTTTAATTCACAGGAACTTTTTTTGTACATTAAAATCACATATTTCCTGCTCCCGAAGCCAATTGGTGTTAAATATTAAGGTAAAGTATAAGTCCAAACAAAACTTTTTCTTTTAGTTTTGGATGGAGTGGGTAAGGATTATAACCCCCTCCCCCCAACTTCCATTGTCAGTAACTAATGCTTTAGTGGTAGAAATCTCCAAAAGCATGGCAGAGGTTATGTTAAAAATTTATGGAGAGAGCTAGAACTATTGTCAGCTTTTTATGTCTATCTGCATCCTGATTTCCTGTCCTGCTAAAACATTTTTAGCAGGACAGGAAGTGAGAGGGAAATCTCTTTAAAGTGTAACTTCACTCTCCCAATTAACATTGATTATTTTTAATCCTTATGCTGCTAGCATTAGTAAATCGATAGGAAAGTATATTATATGTAGTTGTTTAAGGCTGGGTTCACACTTTGGAACGGAGCAGCTCACAGCAGGGGGTCCGGTGCCTCTCCATTCACTGTTCCAGGTCCGATTTCAGCACAAATTTTTGGCTGAATTTGGACCTGATACGGACCAGAAAATGCACAGAACTCCTGTGCAATTCACATCAGAGCCGCTCCGGAGATGTGTGAACCAGCTCCACAGAGAGCCGGTCACAATCTCCTGCCATGCGAATTGGATGCAGGGAAACCCGCATCCAATTTGCACTGGTGTGAACCCAGCCTTACATATTTTTACATTTCTTCAGTTACTTTCTGGTTTCTAGCCTAGGCAAATTATGTCATACATCTCATGAGCCTTTATGAAAGGAGGTGGGGTTTTCTCAGCTAAGCACACTCTCCTGCATGCATGCATACATGCATGAGCTAATGGTATATGGCTTCCAGGAAGTAAATGCTACATAAATCATCTGCCCTTACTCAAGATGGCCATGGCAAGATTTGCTAGGGGTTTTTTTTGCAAAGTGATTTCTCAACAAAATAAAGCATGGAGACATGGATGGATGTGGGAGTTTGCTTTCAACATAAAAATTAATCTAACAGTGTTTTTGGTTTGTGGTGCTCAGATGCCATGAAGATCTGCTTTAATGGAGCTCCAGATAACAACAAAAGGGTTCTAATCCTTCCCTAATCCATCTAAAACTAAGACAAAATAAAAGTTTTGGCTAGACATACACATACGCCGGAAACATGTTACATTAACACATTCAAGTTATTTATGGGCCTCGCCATTAACATGAGCCTTTCAAAAAAAATGAAGCACATGCTTACTGGTCCACCCACCCCATCCATCACATGCCCATTTATGTCCAGGTCACACTATAAGATGTTCATGGGCTTCCTTCATTTCAGTGACAGTACCCAGTGCCCTCCCCGAGATCATCCCAACCATGACAAATTATACAAAATTCGCCCACTTCTTAATTTTTTTTCCCAGAGATTTGCTGACCTTTATGTCCCGACCAATGTTATGTGTGAATGAGTCCCTTGTCCACTTCACTGGCTGGCTGGGAATCAAGCAATACATTCCCATCAAAAGGGCCAGATATGAAGTAAAGATCTACAAGCTTTGTGAAAGAGACACAGGATTTTTGTATGTGTTTCGCATCTATGAAGGAAAAGATTCCCAGCTCCAGCCCCCTGAGTGCCCAACGTACATTGGCAAAAGTGGAAAAATTGTCTGGGACCTGGCATTTCCACTTTTCCAAAAAGGTTATCACATCCACCACTAGACAATTTCTATACCAGTCTGCCCCTTTTCCACCACCTGTACCGTGAGAAAAACTTGGCCTGCGGCACCACCCGAACAAACAGGAAGGGCTTCCCACAAAATTGAATTACCACAAGGCTACGAAGGGCGAATCAGGAAGCCTGAGGAATGAGGAAGTTCTGGCCATATGTACATTCTGTCCACCATCGATAATGACACCTCAGTGGAAATTCCCGGAAGACACAGTCCCATCCAAAAGTCTGCTTGCATCCGAGATTATAATTTCCACGTGGGGGGATTTCAACGATCAAATGCTACAGCCCCCTTTAGCAACAAGAAGGTCCCATTTCTGGTATAAAAAAGTTGCAATTTAATTTATTAATTCGGTCATTTATAATGCTTAAGTCACCTTCACCAAATTGTCACATGCCTCATCTGGGGGTTCCCCAGAAAGGAACCCCCCCCCCGAAAACATTTGCTCTGATTCTGTGAGCAGACTTCATGAGCGCCATTTCCCTAAAAGCATTCCACCAATAAAAGCAGACTGAAGACGCCAAGAAAGATGTCAGATATGCAGTAGAGGGGGGGTTAGAAGAGACACCAGTTTCTATTGTCCCCAATATCCGTCCCAACTAGGCCTATGCATCAGAGACAGCTTTCAACATTTTCACACGTCACTAAAATATTAGCTCATTTTTTTAACAGCCTGCCATTTCCCTGTTTTGATTATCTGTCCTGATCATATACCTGCTGCTTTAACCAACCATGCCACTGCCTTCCACCTGAACCGACTCAGGCCTGTTTATTGACTATGCTTCTGCCTGCCATATGCATTGTTTATCAACCATGTTTCTGCCTCCTGACTGCACCGACAGGCTGACCCCCCACCCTTTCAACCTCTGCAGCAATTCTGGCAGCACTCATACGTCTATATCCCAAAGACAACCTCTGGATATGACGCTGAGCACGTGACCTCAACATCTTTGGTGGACCATGGCGAGGCCTGTTCTGAGTTGAACCTGCCCTGTTATACCGCTGTATGGTCTTGGCCACCGTGCTGCAGCTCAGTTTCAGGGTCTTGGCAATCTTCTTATAGCCTAGGCCATCTTTATGTAGAGCAACAATTCTTTTTTTCAGATCCTCAGAGAGTTCTTTGCCATGAGGTGCCATGTTGAACTTCCAGTGACCAGTATGAGAGAGTGAGAGTGATAACACCAAATTTAAAACACCTGCTCCCCATTCACACCTGAGACCTTGTAACACTAACGAGTCACATGACACCGGGGAGGGAAAATGGCTAACTGGGCCCAATTTGGACATTTTCCCTTAGGGGTGTACTCACTTTTGTTGCCAAAGGTTTAGACATTAATGGCTGTGTGTTGAGTTATTTTGAGGGGACAGCAAATTTACACTGTTATACAAGCTGTACACTCACTACTTTACATTGTAACAAAGGTATTTTCTTCAGTGTTGTCACATGAAAAGAGAGAATAAAATATTTATGAAGCGCACTACCCCCGTAGGAGCTGCTGGGTAGTTCGTTCTTCCCTGAAGTGTGATCCTGTTACCCCTTTTCCCTCACAAAGTGACACGGCAGACAGTCCATGAACAGTTAAACTTTATACAACTTTATTCCATTTATGGTGTTTAATGCTGCATTGCATTGAAAAGCCACTCTGAATAACTTCCAATGATTTAGCAATGAGAATACAACATTCAATCCAGAATATATGAAGCCTTTGTGAATAAAACTTCCATCTTGCACCAGTTCCAAATGTGTATTGCATCTCCTCTTCCTCCTGTTAGTCACTATTTCCTGACTGCACAGCACTTCTATTTAACCCTGTGGGCGATACTCTGAATAAAGTCCAAGAGATGACTTTTGGATTCCTCCAGGGTATTAGTTCTCTAAGGCCCTGTTCTCCTGAACCCGCACCCGTGTTTTGGGGTGTAATTGTAAGTATGCCTATGCCATCTGAGTGAAATACCCTGTTAATATGACAATTTTGTGTAAAATAAATTATAATAAAATTAATTAATAAAAAAAGAAAGCTCTATTTGTGTGAAAAAAAAATTGTGTTTGGGTACAGTGTAGCATGCCTGAGTAATTGTCATTCAAAGTGTGAGAGCACCGAAAGCTGAAAAATTGGTCTAGGCAGGAAGAGGGTAAAATAAGTGTCCGGTATTGAACATTTTTTGGCGATGAAATTAAAATAATTGTGCTTTTTTAAATTTCAAAGCACTGTTAAAAGTATAACAACATTTTTTTTTCATTTAATTTAGATAAGGGTTAGTAACAATGTAATTGTTTTACGGTTTTCTGTGTCCTGGTGGGGAGTTATTACCCCTTTTCCTATCCTGGATACCACACAGACACAAGTAGATAAAAGTGCTTTTATTGCAATTTCTCCATTGGGGAATCCTTCTAACGTCCTATTCCAATGGCTAAATAGGAGCTTATCTGAATCTGAACTGAATCTTCTCAAAGAGGACACAGAGTAATAAAATCCTGATCTATATGACATGTCTGCAGGGCCGTCTTTCACACAGGGCAAAAGGGGCAGCTGCCGCGGGCCCAGTCATTGTTGTGGTTCCCAATGCAGCTTCCCCTTGAGCCCCCAAATAGTTGATAAGTGGATTTGGAAGGGCCCAAGCAATGGTTTGCCCAGGGTCCAATCAATATTAAAGACGGCCCTACATGTCTATTGAAAAAATGAAAGTGTATCGTCACACGGAGTGGTACCGTGGATACACATGAAATAGCACTGTGCCGCGTCCTAGCGAATTCGTATACAAAAACCGAAAAGAGGGGGGGGACTTTTGGACTTTTTAGGCACAACTTCACAACAACTAGTTATATATAAAAATCTTATTTTATTGATTTAGAAAAATACGTAGCAAAAAAAGACAATATTAAAAACACAACATATGTATAAGTTCAGATAATTGCTATACAACACCATCTAGAGTATATGATTCTTCAGACATCTGAATGGTTGCTCCAAATATAGATCAGTCCGAAGAGGTGGTTAGATAGCAAATCCGCAATCAGCTCATGTCATGTGATTGTTCGATGCTCGACATGTTTCGCGTGTGGGCCACGCTTCTTCAAGAGTGATGACAATGTATGTTGTAACTATCAGAGTATATAACATTACAATTTCATGATTAGTATATACATATATACATCTATATGGAAAACAGGCGTCTATGGTGACGCCACATCTACTGTACAAAAAGAAAATGTGTACTAGTTCAAACAGGGCGGCAATGGGCGTCAAACCCTAAGCGGTGCTGAAAGGCTGCTATGGGGGCGTGCACAACATAGGTTTGAATAATACTTAAGGAGTGATATAGTAAAGCAGGTTTATGAGCTAAATGGGATTTAAGTAACCTCGACGTGTGAAAAAAGGAAAAAGAAAAAGAAAAAGAAAACGTGAAAAGCAAAACGAGGGCAACCCAAGGAAAAGGAGAGGAGAGGAAGAGGGAGGGAGGGGAGGGGGGGGGAGGGGGGGGGAGAAAAGAGAGGACAAAGGAAGGAAGGGAAGGGAGAGAAGAGGGGGGGGAGGGAAAAGGAAGGGGGGGAGAAAGGAAAAAGGGGAGGGGGAGGGGGGGGAGAGGGGATGAAGGGAGAGCGGGGAAAAAAAAGGGGAAAGACCAGATATAAGAGAGAGAAAGAGTGGAAACATAGTGTAAACGAGAGATGATACTCACATTTAGAACAAATATAAAATCATAAAAAAGGGTAATAGTCCGCCGGTAAGGAGGAACCAGATGACTGGCAGTATGGTGAATATGCACGTCAGGGTAGGTGTATTACTGGTACTAGCTATTTTTTTATAGACCTGTTCCTAGAAAAAGAAACAGTTGAATTTAAAAAAAAAAGAGAATTAGGAATGTAAAGCATATAAATTTTAGGTAGTCTGGTCCTTACTATAATGTGGGACACTCACCAATATTCATCTTATAGGTAAGAATCTATAGTCTGTATGCCCCTGGATTCCGCGGTGGGATGCAGGCAGTCACAGACCATTGCACAGGTACCAACAGGTACTGTATTATCAAAAATGGACTACAGATGATTTATCCTGAACTATAAGTAAAGTAGACAAAAAGGGGGGGTAAGCTAGTATTTAAACTAAAAAAGAAACAGATATCCAGCAGTGGCAAAGTCTTAATGGCTGTAATGAAAGGTACCTGAATATGATGAAGAGAGACCTGTGGCATACGATGTCCTCCTAGAGCTAGAGCAGAATGCACACTATGTTAGGACGCTGTCCTATTTGTGTGCCCGTCCCATCCGTCGTCATCCAATCGGCGGCGCCGACGTGACGTCATCCGGACCGGCCGAATGCTCACAGTGCGCATGCGCCCCAGCCAGCCGGGAGAGCCATCAACAAAGACGGCGCTTCCAGTGGGGAAGCAGCACACGCCCACTATGAGCTACAACAGCTGGTAATTAGCCAGCTGGTGTGCGCGCCACATCAAGGAAGCCCGATGCGGTGCTGGGCGGCCGCATAGCAGCCAAGAACGCACCACCAGGTGGCGCTACCACAAACCGCACCTCAAGAACTCAGCACACAAGGGGAAAACATTTATCATTGAAAAGATTTAAAAAAACACATTTTATACAGTAAGGCATTACAGATAATTCTGCTATTGCACATATATACCTCAGTATCTATATTGTTAGTATGTTTACTATGCACATAAGCACAAATGGACCTCAAATCGAGTCTGTGTATATAAGTAGATCTCTTTATGGGTCAGAATAGAGAAATGGACCTGTATGTATCTTGGCCCTTGCTCATTATTCCCAAGACAATAGGTATACATAGACTGTGATCAGAGCCCATATAGCTCAATAATCATCACAGAAAAGGTTTATAGGACTGCGCCTCATTGATGCCAGGGGCCCGAGTCGCATTCAACCGTTCTATCCAAAGAGTTTCTTGTCTTAAAATCTGTTTGTCCCAGTTGCCACCTCGGGGGCTCCTTGGAATAACCGCGAGGGCAATGAAGGAAACCACCGAGGTGTCGAATCTGTGATAGAGGTCCAGGTGCCTGCTCACAGATGTAATCATTTTTCCTCCTCCAGAGTAATATACATGGTCCTTAATACGCAAATGGAATTGTCGGATAGTTTTTCCGACATAGAAGGCTTGACAATCGCATGTCATAAGGTAGACTAAGCCCTGAGTTTCACAGTTAGCATGAAAATGGGGGGTAAATATTTCACCATTGGGAAGTTTGAAGCGGGTCCCTGTACGGATCCAGGGGCAGAAGGAGCATCTTCCGCATCTGGTAATTCCTTTTGGATGGGGTTGTACTGTAGGGTCATTACAAAAATGACTTGATGTAAGTTTATCCCTGAGGGTTTGACGCCCATTGCCGCCCTGTTTGAACTAGTACACATTTTCTTTTTGTACAGTAGATGTGGCGTCACCATAGTCGCCTGTTTTCCATATAGATGTATATATGTATATACTAATCATGAAATTGTAATGTTATATACTCTGATAGTTACAACATACATTGTCATCGCTCTTGAAGAAGCGTGGCCCACACGCGAAACATGTCGAGCATCGAACAATCACATGACATGAGCTGATTGCGGATTTGCTATCTAACCACCTCTTCGGACTGATCTATATTTGGAGCAACCATTCAGATGTCCGAAGAATCATATACTCTAGATGGTGTTGTATAGCAATTATCTGAACATATACATATGTTGTGTTTTTAATATTGTCTTTTTTTGTTACGTATTTTTCTAAATCAATAAAATAAGATTTTTATATATAACTAGTTGTTGTGAAGTTGTGCCTAAAAAGTCCAAAAGTCCCCCCCTTCTTTTCGGTTTTTGGCCCTACATGTCTGTCCAGAAGAAGAGCAGTTGAATGTTCATTTTTTGTATGATCTGGGAATTAGTAAAGAGCAGCAGGCCTGGCAGTGGATGGCATTAAGAGTAGGAATACCAGTGCTTGACTTAGCAAACCTTACTGGGAGGGGAGCAATGGAGATTGAAAAGTTGCTGCCTCAAATGTGTGCACAAGTGTGAGATAGACAGCCATATCCAACATGTACAGTAGTTAAGATCAGCTGCTTTATATCAGGGAATGAGCTGTATACATGTATAAGACGTTCTAGTTCCCCCAGCTAAAAAGTACTGTACTAGAGCCTTTGTTGAAGCACAATTCTTGTTATACCCTTCCAGCTTATAGGAGGCTACGTTGAGGTCTTTGGGTAAACAAAGGCTTAGTGCACTCTCGTTAATGGAGGATCCTGACTAAAAGAAATAGATGAGTGTAAGGGCCATAAGCCTCCATATGCCAGGGTGATCTGGGGACATAAATTGTTAGCTCCCAGAACAATTACAGAGTCTCTAAAATGTAATATCTGAGGATGGATTACTCCACAGGACCTGCAGCTACAGAGGTAAGTGAAGGTTTGTTTTGAAGTTCTTTTGCTGCTTGTCATGAATGTTTAGTTTTACCAACTACATTGCTGTAGTTTATATAACACAAGTATTTATTGTTGGTTGTTGAGTTAGTGTGTTTACTAAAAATCTGCCTACAACTCCAATGTTAGTGAAATAATTACAGGACATTTACCTCAAGGGCAAACAAGTTACAGAATGATTATCAGATTATGTGTATACCTGTCCTAGTCTCTGCATACCCCGTTTGTGTCCTCTTTCAACAATTTATCCTTGGCATTAGGTGGACAGTGATTTTTGCAATCATATTGAAATAAAACACAGCAAAGACATTTACACTGGCCCAGAAATGTTCTAAAAGCATATGCCAAAGTGACTGCATGGTCAGTCCAGTTATAGAAGCAAAAATGACTGATTTCTAATTTCTGGTAATATTAACTGATATTTATCCTGCTTACAGCGGTAATGGAGGAGGACAACTACCAAAATCTGCATAGTAGCTCAAGTGAGAATATCATTTTCAGCACTCTGGAACAGGACAACAGGTACATATTTAGAAATACCTGCAAACTTTTTTTCATTGGAGGGCTTAGGGAACCCTAGAAGCTGCACTGGTAAAGTTCAGTACATGGTGCAATGGATGGAATATGTAAGCCAAATCTAGTAACTTTAGTAAATCCCCAGACTTGGTTGGTTGTAAAAGTAAACAAAAATTACAGACAGACCCACTGTTCTTGTAATCTATCCTATACCATGTGCATGTTTTTTTAAAAGAATACATGTAAATACCTTATCTTAGATCTCTTCTGGCTGGTCACGTGGCAACTCTATTCCTCTGATCTACAGGCTACAGCGGGAGGGGCCGAGATCACCCTCTGACTTCAGCCAGAGAGGTCATGTGACCGTTGTGCTGGTCAAGTGACCGGCCAGAAGCGATCTAAGATAAGATATTTACAGGCATTGTTTTAAAAAAACATGTACATGGTGTAGTATAGAACAGTGTGGCTGGCTGTAAATTTTTTTTACTTTTACTGCCAGCTACTAATAGCGGCAGGAGGGGGGGGGGTGGAGAGGAGGAGAGACACACACAGGAGCTGACAGGCACAGAGGTGGGGAGAGAGGGAGAGCATTGGGATGACAGAGGCATGTAAACTGACCACAATAATCAGGGATAAGCAGCCATGATTACCGTGGTCAGCACACCAAGGAGGACAAAGGAACAAGCAGGATCAACCAGCTTTTTTACAGCTTAAAAATTAGACAGCACAAGCAGTGTGATGTTTAATCTGCCATAAGAGAACAGGATCGCTCTCTCTTTTTTTTTTTTTTTTTGTTCCCTTTTTTTTTTTTAGGGTTACAATCACTTTGAGACAGCATGTGTTGAAAAGGAGCTCATGATAAGTACCAGTCAGGCATCCCATGTCAATTAGCCTGAATTTTAGCCTTTTGACTCCCCCATAGGCATCCCTACTCTAAACACCCCCATGCCAAAACCTTTAACACAAAAATTCCTGTTGTCAGGCAGTGAAATAAAGCTGATGAGCCTAGGGTGGCACAGTTAACCTGAGTCCAGCCAATAAATAGCTAGGAACAAGCACACATTCTCAGAGTCTCAGCAGTACAATACTGGAAATCCAAACATCCTTGAGGATGAGGAGAGCAAATCCTGCTGATCCCTTAAACTTCAAAAAATGAAAGCAGGATTGCTGCAGAAATCGGGAAGCTCTCTATGTACAGGGTTACTGATCCCTATCATTTGTAACATTCAGAAATGCTTCAACAAAAAATACTCCATTATCTGCAGTAAATTCATAAATAGAAATAGAAACACTCATATTTTGCCCTCTCCTGGCCTGGCATTCTACTAAGAATGAACCACAAGGGAATAGGTGTCTGAATTTTCTGCAAAGGTAGAGAAAGAGACATCTGACTTTATTCTCTTTGTTTCTACTTAAAGTGTTTGTTATTAGAGGTCGACCGATATATTTGGCGTTTTTTACTTAATCGGCATCGGCCGATTGTGCTGATAAAAAAGGCCGATTGTAACTTCAGCCTTGACTTGCAAATGACTTCTGTAATAGAAGTCAATGCAAGTTGCCTGAAGTTATCTGTGGAGAGGATTCTCTCCTCCCTGGGCAGCCTGCCAAGTCTGATAAGAAGATACATTGTATCTTTTCAGGTTCTTTTTATCAATAGACTGAACTCTGTGTGTAGGAGTTCTCAGTTTAACCATTTAAAGACTAAATCTTTTCTGACACTTGTTGCTTACAGGTAAAAATCCTGTATTTTCTGCTAGAAAATCACTTAGAACCCCCAAACATTATATATATATTTTTTAGCAGAGACCCTAGGGAATAAAATGGTGGTTGTTGCAATATTTTATGTCACATGGTATTTGCGCAGCGGTCTTTCAAACGCAATTTTTTTTAAAAAAAATACAGTAATGAATTAAAAAAAAAAAACAGTAAAGTGACCCCCTTTTTTTTCGTCCATAAGTTTTGATTACCTGTTTTTGTGTATTTAATATTTAAGATCGTTTTTTTTTTCTTTTTTTTTCTAAATCATACATACAAGTGAACTGATTGGAGGTTTGTTTTGTTTAATGTTTAAATGTAAAAAATTTTCTGTATCACTTATTACTTAAGGCTGCCTTCATACTGGAGCAGACATGCGTTGATGGTAAAACGCTGCTAGTTTTAGCGGCGCTTTACCGTCATTTTAGAGGCGCTATTCGGCTGCTTGCGGGGCGCTTATAAACCCAGCTAGCGGCCGAGGAAGGGGTTAAATGCGCCCATGAAGCGCCGCTGCCAAAACGATTTGCAGGCGCTTCGGCAGCGGTGCGCATTCATTTCAATGGGCAGGAGTGGTGGAGCAGCGGTATACACCGCTCCAAAGATGCCGTTTGCAGGACTTTTTTTACATCCTGCCAGCGCATCACCTCAGTGTGAAAGCACTCAGGATATCACACTGAGACTTACAGGCACTTTACAGGCGCTCTTTTTAGCCCAAAAGCGCCTGAAAAACGCCCCAGTGTGAAAGGGGTCTAACTGTTAGATTTTATGAGTTGAAGGGAAAAAAAAAATCGGCAAAATATATCGGCCCAAAAAAGTCGGCATCACATATCGGCCAATATCGGCATCAGCCAGAGAAAAACCCATATCGGTCGACCTCTATTTGTTACCCCAACATGTACTTGTATAAGAAAGTCTCCTGTTCTCTTTGTATTGCTTCCTTTGTGTGAAATTTCTGGGGTCCTTGCAAGTCCTTCTGCTTTACTATAAAAAAAATGACCACACTAAGCAGGAGAACAAACCTTAGTCAGTTCTTTAGCTGTGCTGGAAACTCAGCCTGCTCTCCTTGTCTTGACACACTTCCCCTGTACACCCTTTCACTGAGAAGATCAGTGTGCTGCTGCTTCTCCTCCCCCCAGCTCTTATGTAGCTAAAAACAGAGGGAATGTGATCACTTATAAAAACGTGAAAATAAGGCATTAAAAATGTTTTGCCTTTCATTTCTATTTTAAACGGGTCGTTTACAAGGTGATCATTTACAATCACTTTAATAAAGGAAACGTAGGAAATGTAACAAGTTTACTTCACAGGAGAAACTGTAAGCAGTAAGTGTCATCCCTGTTCCACTGCCAGATCTTTTGGAGTCTAAACTTTGAACATGAACACTTGATTTACACCCAAATGACCATTGGCCGCTGCAGCAAGTGCAGAGAAGCTCCTGCATTCTTTCAAGTCCTCCTAAGAAAACCAGTTACTTTACCTACATTGGCCAAAGTAAAGTTTTGCTTTAACATACATATTAGGGGCCAGGGGTGGACTGACAACTCATGGGGCCCCTGGGCAGTAGGAGTTTATCAGGCTCCAGGCTTAGAGATGGCCGCCATGCAGCAGCCATCTTTTTTTGATACGACATGAATGTGGGCATACCCATGTGGAGGGGAGGGGCACCAAACTCGGCGACATGCTGAGTGGCAGGAGACTTAGAGCTGGTGACTCAGTAAATTCACCAGGAGCCTCTCATGGGCATTGCCACCTTAATAGCATCATGGGCCCCGGGCAAAATACTGCACTGGGACCCCTACCAGGGAGATGATGACAAGCGGCATACATAGTGCACCATGGCGAACAATGGGCATGGCAAGTGGGAGTCTTAAAAGAGGATTGAACAGAATCTGCATCTGCTGTAAATAATGCAAACATACCACAGACCTTATACCCATAAAATTAGAATTACTGTGCGCAACTGATAATCTCAGACACACTATTTTGAAGCCTGTTAGAGCCTATGGCTCTAATCAGGTGCTAAAAAAAACACCCCCGCCACTGTAATTCAGATGCCCAGCATCCTAAAAGGGGCCAGATGCCTGAATAGGGGATGGCCGCAGTAGCCATGAATAGATTTATGCAATTATTATTATTATAAAGAATTTATATAGCGCCGACAGTTTACGCAGCGCTTTACAACATTAGGGCAGACAATACAATTACAATACAGGAGGAATCAGAGGGCCCTGCTTGTTAGAGCTTACAATCTAGGAGGGAGGGTCAAGTTATACAAAAGGGTAATAGCTGTGGGGGATGAGCTAATGGAGAAAATAGTGCAGTTGTTAGATGGAGGCAGGATAGGTTTCTCTGAAAAGGAAAGTTTTCAGGGATCGCCTAAAGGTGGATAAATTTGGAGACAGTCTGACAGATTGGGGTAGGGAATTCCAGAGGATGGGCGAGGCTCGGGAGATGTCCTGGAGGCGGATATGGGAGGAGGTGATGAGGGAGCTAGAGAGCAGAAGGTCTTGGGAGGAATGGAAAGGGTGATTAGGTTGGTATTTTGAGACTAGGTTAGTGATGTAGCTGGGGGCAGAGTTGTGGATGGCTTTGTAACTTATTGTTAGTATTTTAAATTTAATTCGTTGGGCGAGTGGCAGCCAATGGAGGGATTGGCAGAGAGGGGTATAGCAGACACTGAGCGGTTTGTAAGGTGGATGAGTCTGACAGCCGCATTCATGATGGACTGAAGGGGGGAGGAGTCTATTTAAAGGTAAGCCAATGAGGAGGGAGTTGCAGTAGTCGAGGCGAGAGATAACCAGGGAGTGAATCAGGAGCTTTGTGGTTTCATTGGTTAAAAAGGGACGTAGTTTAGAGATGTTGCGGAGGTTGAGGCGGCAAGCTTTGGAAAGTAATTGGATGTGGGGCCGAAAGGAGAATTCAGAGTCCAGGATAACACCTAGCACGCTGACATGTGGGGACAGGTGGATGGTTGTGCCATTGCTCTTGACAGACAAGTCAGGGGAAGAGGCACGTGGGGGAGGAAATATTATAAGCTCGGTTTTGGACAAGTTGAGTTTGAGGAAGTGGGGTGACATCCATACAGATATGTCGGTTAGTAAGTTAGTGATGCGTGAGGAGACTGATGGAGTGAGTTGAGGGGTGGAGAGATAGATTTGTGTGTCGTCAGCGTAGAAATGATATTGAAAGCCGTGAGAGGCTATCAGCTGACCCAGGGAAGAGGTGTAGATTGAAAATAAAAGAGGTCCAAGAACAGAACCTTGGGGGACCCCGACAGAGAAGGGAAGAGGAGTGGAGGAAGTAGAATTGTAAGTGACACTGAAGCTGCGTTGGGATAGGTAGGATGAGAGCCACTGAAAAGCACAGTCACGGAGACCGAGGGAGTAAAGTTTTTTGAGGAGGAGGAGGGGGTGGTCAACCGTGTCAAAGGCAGCTGAAAGATCCAGAAGTAGGAGTACAGAATAGTGTCCATTGGTTTTTGTAGTTAGTAGGTCATTTGTGAGTTTTAAAAGAGCAGTTTCTGTGGAGTGTTGAGGGCGAAATTCAGATTATAGGGGATCAAGAAGCTTGTTTTTAATGAGGTGGTCACTCAGTTGGTTGTAAACCAGGCGCTCAAGTAGTTTAGAGGAAAAGGGGAGCAAGGAGATAGGGCATAGGTTGTTAAGATTGGTAGGGTCCAAGGACTGCTTTTTAAGTATGGGAGTGACCAGTGCATGTTTTAGAGCATTGGGGAAGATGCCAGAGGTGAGGGAGAGATTGAAGATGTGGGTTAGAGAGTGTAGGATGGGGTCAGAGGGCGACCGTAGTATTTGAGAGGGAATAGGGTCCAGGGGACAGGTGGTTAGGTGGGCGATAGAAAGGAGTTTAGCAACTTCGTCTGTAGTAGCAGATTTGAATAGGGGGAGTGTCAGTTGTACCTGTTGACATGGGGTCTTAGCTAGGGGAGATACCTGTAGAGTGGGGATTTCATCACGGATTGTATCAATCTTGTTTTTGAAGTGATTAGCGATTTCCTGGGCAGTGAGTAAGTCAGTGGGGGGAGGCGGTGGAGGACAAAGTAGAGAGTTGAAGGTAGAGAAGAGTTTACGGGGACTGGATGAAAAGGTGTTAATAAGAGTTGTAAAAAAGGTTTGCTTGGCAGTGTGGAGGAAAGAATAGTATTTTTGGAGGGCAGATTTGTATTGGTTGAAGACTTTGAGAGACTTATGCCCCGTACACACAGTCGGACATTGATCGGACATTCCGACAACAAAATCCTAGGATTTTTTCCGACAGATGTTGGCTCAAACTTGTCTTGCATACACACGGTCACACAAAGTTGTCGGAAAATCCGATCGTTCTGAACGCGGTGACGTAAAACATGTATGTCGGGACTATAAACGGGGCAGTAGCCAATAGCTCTCTTTATTTATTCTGAGCATGCGTGGCACTTTGTCCGTCGTTTGTGTACACACGATCGGAAATTCCGACAAAGGATTTTGTTGTCGGAAAATTTTATATCCTGCTCTCAAACTTTGTGTGTCGGAAAATCCAATGGAAAATGTGTGATGGAGCCTACACACGGTTGGAATTTCCGACAAAAAGGTCCTATCACACATTTTCCGTCGGAAAATCCGACCATGTGTACGGGGCATAAGTCTTGTGCCACAGACGCTCAAGAACGCGACTACGTTTTTGGAGAATTTTAGTGTCATCTGTTTGCCAGGGTTGTAGGGGTCGAGGCCTGATTCTGCGTGTAGTGAGGGGAGCAAGCTTGTCCAGGGTGGAGGACAGGGATTTATTGTAGATGGACGTGGCAGGACAGGGGAGAGATTTTGTCATAGAGGTGGTCAGTAGCAGAATAGAGGAGAGAGGAACAGAATAGAGGAGAGAGGAGTTGAAGTTGAGAAAGTTTCTATGGGTGATGGTTAGGCGATTGGAGGGAAAGGTGGTGGAAGACAGGGGGAGAGAGAAACTAATAAGGTGGTGGTCGGAGAGAGGAAAATAATTCTTTGAGAAGTTGCATGGAGTGCATAGGTAGAATACAAGGTCAAGGGTGTTGCCATCAGAGTGAGTAGAAGCTTGTACCCATTGCTTCAGGTCAAATGAAGAGGTTAGACTAAGAAGTTTAGAAGTAGCAGGAGTGTTTGTATTAGCAGGGATGTTGAAATCACCGAGAAGGATTGTGGGAATTTCCGAAGAGAGAAAGTAGGGTAGCCAGGCAGAGAACTCATCAAGGAAAGTCGATAATGGTCCAGGGGGCCGGTAGACCACAGCAATTCTTAGGGAAGTAGGAGAGAATATACATATACAGTGGGCTTTGAATGAAGAGAGAGAAAAAGAGGGAGGAGAGTGAATAACCTGGAAGGTGCTCTGGGGGGATAGGAGGAATCCCACTCCATCTCCTTTGCGTCCATTAAGCCTAGGGGAGTGAGTCCAGTGAAGGCCACCCTGGGATAGGGAAGCAGGAGAACGGATGTCAGATTTGTGGAGCCAGGTTTCGGTGAGAGCAAATAGATTAAAGGAATTAGTGACAAAGAGGTCATGAATAGCAGTGAGTTTGTTGCAGACAGAGCGGGCGTTCCAGAGGGCGCAGGAGAGAGGGAGGCTGGTGTTGGGAAGAAGAGGAATGGAGACTAGATTGCGTCTACTGTCAGATGGTGTAGGGTGATGGTGATGGGTGTGTTGGGTACAGTTAAATAAGGGAGGCCCAGGGTTTCGGGAAATATCTCCAGCGAGTAGGAGAAGCAGAAGAGTAAGGGAGGTAGTATGAGAATGTGATTTGTATGAGGGGACGTGCTTCAGTGTCCTGGGGGGTTTGTTAGCAAGTGGGCTTAGAGTTAGAAAGAGGTGATGAGTGCAGTAATAGGGGGAGGAGAGAAGTGAGGGTGATATGTACAGATTGTGGGGTGGAGCAGAGGGGTGAAGAAAAGAGAGTTTGAGGAGAGAGGCAGTAATTGTGAAAAGGAGGAGAGGTAAAGAGTGCATGTTTCAGAGAGGAAGGTGAGATCATTTGGAATTGAGGGCATCTGCAGTATGTTGTAGTTTGCTTTGTGCAAATCACTGAAGTGCAAGAGCAGAAGTGCCACTTATTTAAAGAACCCCACTTCTTTGGAAGAACCCCTGTATGTGCAGCCCCCTGTATGTGCTCCCCTGTTAAGAAAGCCTTGTTATATACTGTGTTGGGTGTGGATGGAATCTGGCAATTAATCAATTAGGAGGTGATATAAAGGCACACAGCTAGTATAGCAAAACTTTCACATCACAATCAAATTGCAGGACGACCAAGAGGCCAAAATTGTAAAGATAAGGGAGCCCATAATTTAGGTAAGAGTTAATAGCTAAATAAACATTGAAATAATATGAACATGGCTACAGATGGAGTTGAAACAGCGGTGACAAACAGATTTACCAAGTATATATGTAAGCAGTCAGTCAATTTTCAGTTTGCAGGACATGGGGTATAAACGCAGATTACCAAGTATATATGTAAGAAGTCAGTCAATTTTCACTTTGCAGGACAGTTTGCAGGCATGAATCTATCCATTCTACATATATAGAGTGGCGTGATAGAGGGGGCGACATCCTTAGTGGATGGGCCGCCCCTGGTATACACACACATGCACAGTATACATACATAGTATACATATGTACACACACCAGCACTTTTCACCCAAAAACCTGCCTGATAGAACACACTGCTGCTGCGCCCATCTCCTGGCATGCTGGTACTTGTAGTGCCCCAGCAGCTCACAGACATTGGATGTGGTAATGCAGGAGAGGAGGATGATGTGCCTGTGTACTGGTGAGCAGGTGATGAGTAGGGAGATGTAGCAGAGATTGGAGAAGTTCAGAACATCCTTCCCCAAGAAGCCTGGCACTTCTCACACACAGAACATCGATCTAACAGCAGCCTAAGAAACAGGAGAAGCCCTGCTAGAGGAAACACATCCTCCCCTCTCCCCCTCCTCACCAGGGTAAGCCACTGATAAGAATACATTATGTTCAGCTCAGCCTCTTCCCTCTCCTTTCCTCCAGCTGTCGGCATCTCCTGTTTCTGTGTCAAAAATGCCACACTGAAGGGGGAGTGTACACTGTGCTCCCATTGGCTGAGGAGGCAGTGGAGAGGCAGGGCAGCGACAATCTTGAGATTTATACAGCAAAAGCATTCCGGTAGTGGCCATTTCAAGGACAAATGTAAAAATACACAGATTTTTACAAACTGTCCCTGCTTTTACTGAGGCTGGCAACCCTGATGGGGCCCCCTAGTAGCCGCCGGGCCCTCGGGCAGTGCTCGAGTGCCCGAATGGTCAGTCTGCCCCTGTCAGGGGCGTACCTACATGAGTCGCAATTGTGGGCCCCCTGTATGCCTAGATAGTAGGGGCAGGGGGGCAACTGCATACAGAGAAACCGATCGCTACATTTTCCTCCTGCCTGCGGGAGGGAGAGGAGGAGAAGTGGGCATTCAATGGCTGAAGGAGGAAAATGGAGAGATCAGCTCCTCTATATGCAGTCGCCCCTTTTCCCCTTCCTATCCAGCTTTTTTTTTGCTGCCCCGTGTGGTCTCCAGCCCTGAGTGCCCTCCAGCCCCCCTGTGCTCTCTTCTGCCCCCCTCCCTTCACTCCCCACAGTACTATTGGGTTCTCCCTCCTACCGGCCACTGCGGGGGATCTGTCAGGATGGAGAGTGGGGAAGGAGCCAGTAAATGTGTCATGTACTGACCCCTTTCTTTTCTGAATGGAGAGTCAGTGATCCGTACCGATCCATAACTGAAACATACAGTATTAAACTGTGTTTACTGTACTTCAGTTTGTGAATGAACAAGAAGCTCTAGAGCTATTCCTGTCTATTCATTCTGTGCAGCTGAACCTGCAGAAAAAGAGGTGGTGGACTGTGTCCTAAATCTCCTTTCTCTGTCCGAAAGGGGAAACATCAGAGGGTAAGTAAAACATAAAATATTATTGTGAAATAAAATGAAAGAAATGGTAAAAAATGAATAAAAAATAACAAAAATAAAAAGCTACTGACACCTCTGATGGAACTACCAGGGTCATAAAGGTCGCACTTGAGACCAGGGCGGACCCTAGCATTCCACTACTGGGCTTGGAGGAAAGAGCCCTGGCCAGGGGTCAGGGGGGCCCTTAATGGTTTCTTGCTCCAGGGCTCTAAAGGTTCTAGTTATGCCACATATTCATATCCATTTCTTCTGTGCCTTTAGGATGGCAGAATAAAGAATTTTTTTGCATTTCAGAGAAGTGTGCTGTAGACTCGTGATTGAGAGGTCAGAGCATGTGAGCTCTAGGGTGCTGTTGTTTGATGCCAGCAACAGGGCATCAAACAACAGCACCCTAGAGCTCACATGCTCTGACCTCTCAATCACGAGTCTGCAGCACACTTCTCTGAAATGCAGGGCAGGGGCAGGGCACATGCATAGTGAAGTGTGAAGGCTTACCCATTGATAAATCTATGTGCAAGGCTTGATTGACCCCTGGAACCTGCAATGGTCTTTGACTGATGCTGACAGGTGCATTTGTGGTAGTTTACTCTTCTAAATAGAAAAGGGGCCCTCTGAAAAATTTCCTTTTATCAAAAAAAGCCTGGGGAGCTCAATTAAATAACTAATGTGTTTAATTCAATTTCAATAAACAGAACATTTTAAATTTGTTTTCTCAGCTTACGTAAACAGTTTGATGACATCACTGAAATTTCTCAGGGGTCATTTGGCCAAGTAATGAGAGGAAGAAAAAAGCTAGAAGACAAGTACTATGCTATAAAAATAGCACCTCTATCGAAAATGTAAGTGTTATGCATATATTGAAAGTTGTCTGACATAGCACTATTTTAACAGTCAAAACTTTTATAGAAGTATTTAAAGTGAACATGAATTCAAGATTAAATTTTTTTTAAAAGCCCTGCCAAGGGCAAACACCCCAGGGTGGATATCACTAGGTTTATAAAGCAGAAAAGCCCCTTGTGTACCTGTTTCTGATTTCGTTTAGCTGGTTGTGACAGCAATAAAAGTGATTAAAAAAAATTAAAGCAACAGTGTAAAAATAAACAAAAACAAAAGAAAGCAAAAAAAAAAAAAAAAATGTAAGTGTTCTTGTCCTCCCGTGTTTACATGCAAAGGCGATTGCGCATTTCAATCAAGTCATGGGCAGTAATTCTAGCACCAGACCGCCTCTCTAAATCTAAAGTTGTAACCTGTAAAGGCTTTAAAATCTTGCTTATGGATAGTAAAATTTACATTGTTGTCGCTGTTGCACAGGCGTGCGCAATTTTGAAGTGTGAGATGTTTGTTATCTATTTGCTTGGCATAACATCATCTTTTATATTTTACAAAAAATTTGGATAATGTATTGTGTTTTTTTGCATTAAAATGAAAAAAAGTGTAATTTTCCCCCAAAAAATTGTGAAAAACTGCTGCGCAAATACCGCGTGACATAAAAAATTGCAAAACCTACCAATTTATTCTCTAGGGCCTCTGCTTTAGAAAATATATAATGTTTGGGGGTTCCAAACTAATTCTGTAGCAAAAAAAATGCTGATTATTACATCTGAACAAAAAATGCCAGAAAAGTCCCGGACTGGAAGTGGTTAAAAGGCCAACAGAAAAAATTGGGAGCTGGAAGGGGTAGGTTGAACTTATGTCGCGTACACACGGTCGGACTTTTCGACCGGACTGGTCTGACGGACGCCGACGGACCAAATCCGGCGGACAATCCGATTGTGTGTGGGCTTCACCGAACCTTCAGCTGACTTTTCCAGTCGCAAATCTGACGGACTTTAGATTTGGAACATGCTTCAAATCTTTACGTCGTAACTCCGCCGGACCCAGAAATCCGCTCGTCTGTATGCTAGTCCGACGGACAAAAACCGACGCTAGGGCAGCTATTGGCTACTGGCTATCAACTTCCTTGTTTTAGTCCGGTGTACGTCATCACGTACGAATCCGTCGGACTTTGGTGTGATCGTGTGTAGGCAAATCTGGTCGTTAGAAAGTCCGTTTAAAGTCCGCCAAAAGTCTGTCGAAAGTCTGTCGGACAGGCTGTTGGACTTTTGTAGCCGAAAAGTCCAACCGTCTGTACGTGGCATAAGGTTTTACATGAGAAATGAAGGAATTTGTCTTATGTTTCTTTGTTATAGTGATGAACAAAGACTTCTAAGAGAAGTAAAGGCTTTAGCGCATCTTGAGCATAAAAATATTGTTCGCTACTACACTTCTTGGTGGGACAAGATTACGGTCAACATTTTAGATGAGAATGAACAGAGAAATACCCCAACCTCAGAAAACACGGAGACTGACAGTAGTTCAAGGTAATCAAACTGTAAAAATGTCTATTGTTTTCTCTAAACCTATTAACAAAAATGTGATATATTGCAGCTTACTAGTCCTTAGATGGGCTGGCTGCAATTTTTTGTTCTTTTTTCTAGACTTTTTTTGCTTTATTTTCACCCATGAACCTGCCAGTGACACATTTCCTGTTCTCAGGTGTCTACACTCACTCACTTTACTGTATTATTAGGGACATCGGTCTGAGACGGTGAATTATGTCCCTAACATGTATCTATTGAAGTGCAGTGTTGTTACCCTAGGCTTCTCCCTTAATTTGGACTACAAAGGCCCTTCTCATCTGCACTACATAACGGGAAGGTGCTTTGTAGGTCAGATAAGATAGCTGGGAAAGCTGATAACATTGTTTGAGATTTTAGTTTAGTGCACAGAAGGTTACAAAGATGATGAATTTCTAGACAAATCAACGTGAACATTTTTGTACCAGCAGAAAATACATTTAAACTGAACAAAACAAATACATCCACCACATCTATGGACTGCATCTTACAGTTAAAGTGGTTGTATACCCTTTTTTAAAATTTTTACCTACAGGTAAGCCTATAATAAGGCTTACCCGTAGGTAAAATGAATATCTCCTACACTTGTACGGTTTAGGAGATATTCACTTTGCATGCAGCCGCTGAAGTCAGCGGCGCATGCACTGTGAAGGCCTGGCTGAAGGTCCGGCAGATGCTGCAGGACCTTGCTGGAAAGAATACTCCTGTGTGCATGCACGGGAGTGACATCATCGCAGCTCTGGCCACTCACAGCGCCGGAACCGCGAACCCAGAAGAAACACAGAGGGCAAAATGTCAGCTCCCACGGCGTGGACCGGAATGTGATACGGGGACCTCATTTTAAGGTGAGTATTTCATAATGAGCTAGTATGCGGTGCAGGGGGGTTATTGTTGAGGTTGGAGATGCAGGGAGGGGGCTAATGTTGAGGGTGGAGATGCAGGGAGGGGGGTTATTGCTGAGGGTGGAGATGCGAGGAGGGGCGTTAGTGTTGATGGTGGAGAAGTGGGCAGGGGGGTCATAGTTTAGGGTGGAGAAGCAGGGAGGGGGCTATTGTTGAGAGTGGAGAAGAAGGGAGGGGGGTTATTGTTGAGGGTGGAGATGCAGTGAGGGGGGTTATTGTTGAGGATGGAGATGCGAGGAGGGGGGTTAGTGTTGAGGGTGGAGAAGCAGGGAGGGGGGTTTTATTAAGCCCACAGATGTCAATTACTGCCCTGCACTACAACACCCAGCAGCTTTACCCCCCAAGCAGTTCTGCAGTAGCAGCAAATCACTGCCCTGCACTACAACACCAAGCAGCCCTGCCCTGCACTATTAATTTAAAAATAAAAACATATTATTTTTCCTATGAAGAAGCACTATCAGAGCACCTTCTTTTGGACTGTTGGAACTTTTGTCTATCCACTTGATTTGGATGTTATGTTTTATTATTTGTATTGATTTCATATTATTTAAATTTTTTGGCATTAGGACAGCGGTAGGCAACCTTTTGAGCACAGTGTGCCGAAAAATGTTTTCAAAGAAATTGAGCGTGCCGATTTTATAACAAAAAAATGTCAACTTCACACTCTCAATTACGAAAAGCATTTTTTAAAAGTAAATGCTGTAAACTACTTTAGTAGTGAGAAATTAACATCATGCACTCATGCCTCAGATCAGCGCCAATTCCTACATAGTTACATAGTAGGCGAGGTTGAAAAAAGACACAAGTCCATCAAGTCCAACCTATGTGTGTGATTATATGTCAGTATTACAATGTATATCCCTGTATGTTGCGGTCGTTCAGTTGCTAACTAATAGTTTTTTGAAACTATCAATGCCCCCCGCTGAGACCACCACCTGTGGAAGGGAATTCCACATCCTTGTCGCTCTTGCAGTAAAGAACCCTCTACAAAGTTTAAGGTTAAACCTCTTTTCTTCTAATTTTAATGAGTGGCCATGAGTCTTGTTAAACTCCCTTCCGTGAAAAAGTTTTATCCCTATTGTGGGGTCACCAGTACGGTATTTGTATATTGAAATCATATCCCCTCTCAAGCGTCTCTTCAGAGAGAATAAGTTCAGTGCTTGTAACCTTTCCTCATAACCAATATCCTCCAGACCCTTTATTAGCTTTGTTGCCCTTCTTTGTACTCGCTCCATTCCCAGTACATCCTTCCTGAGGACTGGTTCCCAGAACTGGACAGCATACTCCAGGTGCGGCCAGACCAGAGTCTTGTAGAGAAGGAGAAATATCGCTTTATCTCTGGAGTTAATCCCTTTTTTTAATGCATGCCAATATTCGGTTTGCTTTGTTAGCAACAGCTTGGCCATTGCATGCAATTGCTGAGCCTATCATCTACTAGGACCCCCAGGTACTTTTCCATCCTAGATTCCCCGAGAGGTTCTCCCCCAGTGTATAGATTGCATTCATATTTTTGCCACCCAAATGCATTATTTTACATTGAACCTCATTTGCCATGTAGTTGCCCATTCCATTAATTTGTTCAGGTCTTTTTGCAAGGTTTCCACATCCTGCGGAGAAGTTATTACCCTGCTTAGCTTAGTATCATCCGCAAATACAGAGATTGAACTGTTTACCCCATCCTCCGGGATGTTTATAAACAAATTAAATATGATTGGTCCCAGCACAGAACCCTGGGGGATCCCACTACCCACCCCTGACCATTCCAAATACTCCCTATTTATCACCACCCTCTGGACTCACCCTTTTAGCCAGTTTTCAATCCATGTACTCACCCTATGGTCCATGCCAACAGACCTTAATTTGTACAGTAAACGTTCTTGGGGAACTGTGTCAAATGCTTTTGCAAAATCCAGATACACCACGTCTACGGGTCTTCCTTTATCTAGATGGCAGCTCACCGCCTCATAGAAGGCTAATAGATTGGTTTGGCAAGAAGGATTCTTCATGAATCCATGCTAATTACTGCTAATAATACTGTTTTCATTACTAAGATCTTGTATATAGTCCCTTATTATCCCCTCCAAGAGCTTAATGTTAGGCTAACTGGTCTGTGTGACGGACTCCGGACACCCTATTTCCGCCAAGAAGCTGCTTCCCAAGTCCTGGAACACAAGACCAATGTATCTGGCTATAGAAACCCCAAGGACCAGACAACACAAGTCTTGGAGTACAAAAGGAACTGCTTTATTTTTAGAAACACACTAAATTTATACAGCAAACCATCAGATAAGGACTACTCCCATTATTTCAGACAAAGGTCACCTTACACAGTAGAGCTAGTCCTATTATCATAACAATGACCTCCTTAGACAGACTGGCTTCCCCATAGGACTAACTTGCATAAAAAGCCACAAGCAATTAGTGACCAGCCCTGTCTGGATAACTTATGAACACATTATAACACAGAGTTTTTCCAGGGCATGGTTCTCCTGCAGCCAAAAGTCCATGACAGTCTGTAATTCCCAGAGATGTATTTTGGGCCCTTTTTAAATATTGGTGCCACATTGGCTTTTCTCCAATCAGCTGGTATCATTCCAGTCAGTAGACTGTCAGTAAAAATTAGGAACAATGGTCTGGTAATTACTTGACTGAGTTCCCCAAGTACCCTCAGGTGCAAGCTATCTGGTCCCGGTGATTTATTAATGTTAAGTCTAATTTTAATCCTGTCCTCTGTTAACCATGGAGGTGCTTCCTGTGTTGTGTCATGAGGATACACACTGCAGTTTTGGTTACTGAAGCCCCCCAATTCCCTCGTGAAGACTGAGGAGAAGAATAAATTCAATACATTTGCCATCTCCCCATCCTTTGTAACCAGATGTCCTTCCTCATTCTTTATGGAGCCAATATGGTCTGTCCCCTCTTTTTTACTGTTTACATACTTAACCACTTCAATACCAGACACTTATACACCTTGCTGGCCAGGCCAATTTTCAGCGCTGTCGCAATTTGATTGACAATTGCGCAGTCATGCTACACTGTACCCAAACAAATGTTTAATAATTTTGTTCCCACAAATAGAGCTTTCTTTTGGTGGTATTTGATCACCTCTGTGGTTTTTATTTGTTGCGCAAAAAATAAAAGAAGACTGAAAATTTTGCAAAAAAAAAAGTTTCTTTGTTTCAGTTAATTTTTTTGTAAATAAGTACAAGACGTTTTCTTTTTCAATGATGGGCACTGATATGGCTGCACCGAGGGGTACTGATAAGGTGGAACCGATGGGCACCGGTGAGGTGGCATTGATCGGGTGGCACTGATGAGATGGCACTGATGGGCACTGATGATGGGCACTGATAGGCACTGATAGGCGGCACTGATATGCGGCACTCATAGGCGGCACTGATGGGTACTCATAGGCGGCACTGATGGGCACTGATAGGCGGCACTGATGGGTGGCACAAATGGGTAATGATGGTCACTGATGGGTGGCATTGCTGGGCATCACTGAATTCATTTGTTTCATAATGGTGCCAATCAGTGCCCATTTGTGGGCACTGATTGGCATAGATTGGGCATGTATTTGCATATGTGGATGGCCATGGGGGATGTACCTGGTCATCCACATGTTAGCGGATTCCCTGGTGGTCCTGGTGGCTTCCATGGTGGTCCAGTGTGGGCATCCATGGGGGGGCTGATAAACAATCAGCGCAGACCCCCCCATCAGGAGAGCCGCAGATCAGCTCTCCTCTACTCGTGTCTGTCAGACGCGAGTGAGGAAAAGTCGATCAATGGCTCTTCCTGTTTACGTTGTGATCAGCCGTAATGGACATGGCTGATCACATGGTAAAGAGCCTCCGTCAGTCTGACACACCGCACCACTGATCGTCACAATGCGCGTCCCCACAAGCGCGCGACGGCTGTTATCCTGCTGGATGTCATATGAGGTCCAGTCAGGATAACGCAACCACTGCCCGGCCATCATTTTGCTATAGGCCGGGCGGTAAGTGGTTAAAGAATTTCTTTGGATTTTTTTCTCTCTCCATCGTGTCTTTGGTGTTCTATCTTAGCCGCCCTAATTGCACCCTTACATTTCTTGTTGCATTCTTTATAAAGTCTGAAAGCTGATGATGATCAATCAACCTTGTATTTTTTTGAAGGCCTTCTCCTTTCCTTTTATATGCATTTTTACATTAGAGTTAAGCCATCCAGGACTTTTTTTCGCTCTTTTAAATTTATTACTCAATGGGATGCATTGGCTAATGCCCTTATTAAATAGGCTCTTAAAGCAAACCCATCTCTCCTCTGTGTTCTTTGTTCCTAAGATTTTATCCCAGTTTATGCCTTCTAGCAATTCGTAGTTTAGGGAAGTTGGCTCTTTTGAAATTCATTCTTTGTATTCCCCTTATGTTTCCTAATTGTGGGATTTATACTAAAGCCAATCGACCTGTGATCACTGTTTCCTAAATTGCCCCATATTCCCACATCCGTGATCAGGTCTGTATTGTTGGTAATCAGTAGATCCAGTAACGCTTTATTTCTAGTTGGTGCGTCTACCATCTGAACCATGAAATTGTCCTGCAAGACATTTAGGAACTGGCAAGCCTTAGACAAATGCGTGGTTCCCTCAGCCCATTCTGTGTCTGGATAATTAAAATCCCCCATTATGATAACACTTCCCATTCTTGCTGCTAATCCAAATTGTGACAGGAGCTCCGTCTCCGCCTCCTCCCAAAGGTTAGGGGGCCTATAGCATACTCCCAGTGTTATTTTCCCCTTAGCTTTATCCCTTTGGAGCTCTCCCCATAAGGATTCCACCTCCTCCCTAGATCCCTTAGTGATGTCATCTCTCACATTCACTTGTACATTATTCTTGATATATAGGCATACCCCTCCCCCTTTTTTACCCTCTCTATCCCTGCGATAAAGGGTATACCCTTGAATGGTTGCCAGTCAATCATGAGAGCTGTTGAACCAGGTCTCTAAAATTCCCACAAAATCCAAATCCTTCTCGTACAACAGTATCTCTAGTTCACCCATCTTGTCCGCCAGGCTCCTGGCATTGGTGAACATGCCACGTAGTTTAGACCGGTCGCATACTATCCTCTTATTGGGTGTTCCGAGATTGCAGCTAGGACTTGTTACTTTACTTACCTCGGGTTCATGTGCTTTAGTCAATCTACCACTAATGCCCCCAATACTACCCTCTGGAATATGTTCCGCGCTGACTATCTCTACCTCTGGACACCCCCCCGTCTCCCAGTTTAAAAACCCGTCTAACTCTTTGGCCATCTTCACTCCCAACAGATCTGGACCCTACTGAGAAGTCGGCCCAGTCCTCCCCTCCTTACTACACCAGCTCTTCAGCCACTCGTTTACTTCCCTAATCTCCCTCTGCCTTTCTGGTGTGGCTCGATGTACCGGTAGTATTCCTGAGAATACTACCTTGGAGGTCCTTTTCCTCAATTTAGCTCCCGAGTCCCTAAAATCGTTCTTTAGGACACTCCATCTGCCTCTGACTTTATGATTGGTGCCAATGTGCACCATGACAGCCGGGTTTTCCCCAGCCCCTCCCAGTAATCTGTCCACCAGATCCGTGATGTGCCGAACCCGAGAGCCCAGTAGACAACATACAGTTCGGCGCTTCAGGTCTTTGTTACAGATTGCCCTCTCTGTCCTTCTAAGAATTGAGTCCCCTACCACCAGAATCTGTCTATTCTTTCCCTTCGCTTCCCCCCCACTCTCGCTGGAGGAGTTCTTTCCCCAGCAGCTAGGAGAGTCCTTCAGCTCCAGCAGTGCTGATCCCTGACTGGTTTCACCAATGTCACTCAATGGAGCGTACCTATTGGGATGCTCCAGCCCTGGATCGGCCTCCCTGGCACCTCCCCCTCTACCTTTCCTGGCTGTCACCCATCTACTCTTTCCTAGTGCCCGCACCTCTTTGTCTCCACCCGCCTCTGTGCTGGCCCAAGCCGGCACCCGCCGTGTACGTTCCTGGCTCTCCTTTAGTATGGAGGGTCTTCTCAGTGCTGACAATTGCTTCCCCAGATTCAGAACCTGGGCTTCCAGGGAAACAATGTGATTACATTTTGCACAGCAGTATTCGCCCTCGATTGGATGATCAAGGAACGCATACATGCCGCAAGATGTACAACGAGTCGCCTCTCCACACCCGCTGGGCATCGTACTTACTAATTTAATGAGGATTGGGGATTATACCCTGTCCAAATTACCTAAAAACTAGCTTCCTTGACACTACTACTCAAGACACTACTACTACTGCAACAAGACAAGATACAGGTACTTGCAGACCCACGTGCACTTGCAGACCCACGTGCACCTCCAGTCCTCAGATCAGCCCCAAGTCCTGCACCTCCAATCCTCAGATCAGCCCCACCACTGTAACCCACTGCACATCTGCTCCACCACTGTAACCCCCTGCACATCTGCCCCCCCTCTGTACCCCCTGCTCATCTGTCCCACCACTGTACCACCCTGCTCATCTGCCCCACCACTGTACCCCCATGCTCTTCTGTCTCACCGCTCAACCATCTTCTCATCTGTCCTAACACTGAACTTATCTGCTCATCTGCCCCATTACTGTAACCCCCTTTCTCATCTGCCCCACCACTGTAACCCCCTTTCTCATCTGCCCCACCACTGTAACCCCCTTTCTCATCTGCCCCACCACTGTACCTCCTGCACATCTGTCTCACATCTGTTCCCCGTTCACTTCTGCCCCACCACTGTAACCCCCTGCTCATGTCTTTCACTGATGTACACCCTTTCTCCTCTGCACCCCTCTGCCTCACCTCTGTACCTCCTGCTCATCTGTCCCATCAGTGTACCTGCTGTCAGGCTAGGAGCAGATAACAGGTAACAGTTCAGGTGTGCTGATTATGCAGAGAGTTTAAGGAACAAGAGCACATACCATGAGCAGGTCTAAACAGAGAAGGTCAGCTGGGACTTGTAGTTCACCGCTGCAGATGAAGGTAGATGTTGGCTGGTGCTTGTAGTACACTGCTGCAGATGAAGGTAGATGTTAGCTGGTGCTTGTAGTTCACCACTGCAGATGAAGGTAGATGTTGACTGGTGCTTGTAGTTTACTGCTGCAGATGAAGGTACTACAGTAAAATCAGGCTAAGCATAGTCTAGGCAAACTTGGTCATACACAGGTAGATCAGAGTCCAAACGGTACCAAATCAGAATCGAGCAAGCAAGGTCAAATCTAGCTGGGTTATACACAAAATACACAGAGCAGATATCAGCTGGGTCAAACAGTAGCACACAAAAGTGACAACTCTATAACAAGCACTGATTGTGTGCTGATACAGGTGATTTAAATGTGAGCTGGCCAATCACTGTTGTTTCCCAGGCTGTGTCAGGTGAGTTTTGATCATCTGCTCTTCTGTAAATTCTCACTCACTCTGTATGCCACCCTTAGGCCGGGTTCACACTAGTGCGACAAATGCTCCGACATTGGGAGCTCATGTCGCATGACGTGTGAAAATCAATGTTTCCCTATGTGAGCCGTCCTAACTGGTCCGACACAAGTCGGTCCGACTTTGAAAATGCTCCCTGTACTACTTTGGTCCGACTTTGATCCTACTTCAGCCCATTGACTATCACTGAAGTCGGATCAAAGTCGGATCGCCGTCTTGCATGATCCGACTTTGGCATGCAACTTGTGCTCAGATGATCTTGAGGGGGAACGCCGCGCCAAATTTTAAATAAAGAAACGGCATGCGTTCTCCCTCCAAGAGCATACCAGGCCCTTGGGTTAGGTATGGATTTTAAGGGGAACCCCTTACGCCGAAAAAACGGCATGGGGGTCACCCCCAAATCCATACCAGACCCTTATCCGAGCATGCAGCCTGGCCGATCAGGAAAGGGGGTGGGGACGAGCAAGCGCCACTTCCCCTCCTGAACAGTACCAAGCCGCATGCCCTCAACATGGGGGGTGCTTTGGGGCAGGGGCCCCCCACCCCAAAGCACCTTGTCCCCATGTTGATGAGGACAAGGGCCTCTTCCCGACAACCCTGGCCATTGATTGTCAGGGTCTGCGGGTGGGGGGGTTATCGGAATCCGGTAGCCCCCTTTAATAAGGGGGCCCCCAGATTCGGGCCCCGCACCCTATGTGAATGAGTATGGGGTACATTCGTACCCCTACCCATTCACCTAGGAAAAAAAGTGTCAATTAAAAAAAACACACTAGGCAGGTTTTTAAAGTAATTTATTAGGCAGCTCTTGGGGTCTTCTTCCGACTTCGGGGGTCTCTTCCGACTTTTCCGCACTCTCCGGCCACTTCTCTGTGCTCTCCGGTTCTTGTCCCACTCTCCGGTATCTTCTGCCAGGCTCCTCTGCTATCTTCTGCTCTTTTGCCTGCTCTTTTGCTAGCGGTGGCCCGGTCTTCTCCGCCGTCTTCTTCCCTCTTCTCTTCTTCCGATGTTGACACGATGCTCTCTCCCACTGTAATGTCGTGTGAGTGCTGCGCAACAACTTATATAGGGATGGGGCATGGTCACTGGGTGATGTCACCAGGTGACCCCGCCCCTTATGACGTCACAGTCACCTCATGCCCCGGGACTGTGACGTCATAAGGGGCTGGGTTACAGTGTAACATCACCCGGTGACAATGCCCCATCCCTATATAAGTCGTTGCGCACCGTGCACACGGCATTACAGCGGGAGAGAGCGTTGTGTCAACATCGGATGAAGAGAAGAGGGAAGAAGACAGCGGAGAAGACCGGGCCACCGCTAGCAAAAGAGCGGGCAAAAGAGCAGAAGATAGAGAAGGAGCCCGGCAGAAGATACCGGAGAGCAGGAGAAGAACCGGAGAGCACGGAGAAGAAGGAAGAGACCCCCAAAGTTGGAAGAAGCTTCCCGCCCGCAGACAACGACAACCAATGGGTTGTCGGGAAGAGGCCCCCCCACCCCAAAGCACCTTGTCCTCCATCAACATGGGGACAAGGTGCTTTGGGGTGGGGGGGCCGCAGGGCGCCCCCCTGCCCCAAAGCACCCACCCCCCATGTTGAGGGTATGCGGCCTGGTAGGGTTCAGGATGGGGGGGCATCGATCGTCCCCACATCTTTTCCTGACTGGCCAGGCTGCGTGCTCGGATAAGGGTCTGGTATGGATTTTGGGGGGACCCCCACGCTTTTTTTTTTGGCGTAGGGGGTGCCCCTTAAAATCCATACCAGACCGAAGGGCCTGGTATGCTCTTGGAGGGGGAACCCATGCTGTTTTTTTATTTAAAATTTGGCGTGGAGTTCCCCCTCAAGATTCATACCAAACACAGTGCCTGGTATTGGCGGGGATCCAAGTCGGATCCCCGTTCATTGAAAGTGGTACGTATGTCGGCATTAAGTCGCAGGGCAAAGTCGGATCCAAAGTAGGACGGCTATCGTGTCGCACCAGTGTGAACCCAGCCTTAGTCACAATGAGAAAGCTAAGGTTCTTGTCTCACAGGTGTTTAACCACTTAAGGACCAAGCCTCTTTCTGAGATTTGGTGTTTACTAGTTAAAATCAGGTTTTTTTTGCTAGAATTACTTAGAACCCCCAAACCTTATATATATTTTTTTCTAACACCCTAGAGAATAAAATGGCGGTCGTTGCAATACTTTCTGTCACACTGTATTTGTGCAGCGGTCTTACAAACGCACTTTTTTGGGAAAAAATACACTTTTTTGCATTAAAAAATAAGACAACAGTAAAGTTAGCCAAATTTATTTTATATTGTGAAAGATAATGTTACGCAAGTAAATTGATACCCAACATGTCACACTTCAAAATTGTGCCCACTCATGGAATGGCGACAAACTTTTACCCTTAAAAATCTCCATAGGCGACATTTAAAAAATTCTACAGGTTGCATGTTTTGAGTTACAGAGGAGGTCTAGGGCTGGAATTATTGCTCTCATTCTACCGATCGCAGTGATACCTCACATGTGTGGTTTGAACACCGTTTTCATATGCAGGCACTACTCACATATGCATTCGCTTCTGCACGCGAGCTCGGCGGGACAGGGCGCGTTGACATTTTAACTTTTTTTTCTTATTTATTTTACTTTTTATTTTTACACTGTTCTTTTGAAAAAAAAATGTGTCAAGTTTTTTCCTATTACAAGGAATGTAAACATCCCTTGTAATAGAAAAAAAGCATGACAGGTCCCCCTAAATATGAGATTACACTAAAATGCAATAACAAATAAATTTAAAAAATGTTGTCGTTTGAAAAAAAAAATGTCCCTTTAAGAGCTATGGGCGGAAGTGACATTTTGACGTCGCTTCCACCCTGCAATGGTATAGAGATGGGTGGGGGCCATCTTCCCCTCAGTCATCTCCATACCTAAAGGGAGAAGAATCCGATCGCCTCCACTGATGCCGGCGGCAGAGGTAAGCGGCGGAGGGCACCGGAGAGCGGCGGGAGGGGGGGCCCTCTCCCGTCGCCGATAAAAGTGATCTTGTAGTGAATCCGCCGCAGGGATACCCTTTTATCAGACCGCTCACTGAAGAAGATGATACCGGGGTTATGGGAGCTAGCTGCTGCCATAACAACGATATCCCTCTTCAAAGTGCCGATGTATATCGACGTGAGCAGGTCCGGAAATTAATAATGTACATATCAAGTTCTTTCACCGACACTTACATCAACACCGTAGAACTAAATAAAGAGAACAAATATGCAGGACAAATCATCAGACATACAGTGAATAACATTTAAAACACACACTTGAAACTCATAACTAGACAGAAATAAATTTACATACCACTTTTGCCTGCTTGTGAGATAAGAGAGGGGGTTTGTATCTTGAAGATTCATAATCAGATGGCCTACTTTACACAGAAAAAACAATACTTTAAACCTTGAGAGAACAGCACTGTACATGACTGTTGTATAACAGATGTGTTTAACCTCAAGAAAACATACCCCACCTAAAATTGCCTTAATTATATTAATCGAGACCACACCAAGGTTTTGGGGTAACAAAGACCGTAGCAGCCTAATTTATTTAAAAAAACAATATAACTCTCTTCAAATAAACATAATAAAATTATGCAAGTAAAAACAACATCTGTTATTAAACCCTAAAACTTCTAGCGTTGGTCTGATCAGGAACTTCGTAACCATCTGTGTTAAATAGCCATATTACACTGCGGTCCCTCTCAAATGTATTAACCCTGCCTCAAGCTGACAAGCTGGCTCAGAGACTATCACTGGCCGCAACGCCCCCATTATCACTTCCCGGCTAACCTCCGTTAACCGGGAACCACCATCAGGACCCATATCAACGATAGTCACAAACTTTTCTTCTACCATTTTCCTTCCCCTGCACAGACCAACGCCCGCCACAGCATACCAGAGTAAACCCTTACTCTTGTATGCCCCTCCACACCCGAAGTGCTCCCTGGATTCCATCCTGAAGGCCCAAGACCCACATATCTATGCCCACATCATTCAAATGTACCCCATCCTTCCTCAAATATCTCCAGGTCTCAAACTCCAACTCCAAATGACGTATAGCTAACCCCCTATTCCTCACCATAAACTTGCTCACGTCCCTGTTAATCTTCTTCCTGGCCCTGTACACATCCTCCATTGACCTGGCCATCCTCCATGCTGTACGTGCCACCATGTCCGACCAAACAATGACCATATCAGGGAATTCCTCCATCAAACGCCGCACATCCAATTTGATGTCCCACGTGATGTCCACCATTGCCCTGACCCCCAAATCATTGCCTCCTATGTGCAAGATTAACTTGTTGGGCAGTCTATCCCGAGCTGCGTAACGCTGCACCTCCGAGACTAACCTGCCCCATAACATTCCTGGGAATCCTAACCATTTGATACAGGCATCCCTCTTGTCAAAACCCAACTGCCTGCCCTCATACCGTACATCCCCTCTCCGTGCCCCCCAGCACACATATGAATGGCCAATTATCCAAACCAATCCTGTCCCCGAACCTAAAATTAAAAGAAAAACAAAAAACAACACACCATGATCACATTATTCACACCCTATATCTGGGCAGACTGAAAAGTCACTACCCACTCTAACACTTTACAAACCCACAACCAGATAAGGCTGAACATATGACCGGAACCTACTAGATTCCCACAGCCCAATGCGTTTTACCGCTTCTCCATCCATCCCTTGTCTGGCTGCCTCTGTAGCTGCCCCTATCCTAAACGAATGAGATGAAAATGCTTTTTCTTCTAAACCCAACACCCTTAGGCATTTTCTAAAGACTGCTACAAACTGAAATCGGGACAAAGGAGCTCCGTCCTCATGTACCAGAAAGGCGCCCTGCCCCGCCGTGCGAACCTCCAAGAAGACCCTTACCGCCCCCACCGGGCACAACGGCGAACCCGGAATAGGATACAACTGTACCAACTTCCCTCTCCCAGCTTGGTCTGTCTTCGATTTCTGTAACCACACTGACACCCCATCATCTCTACAGGCTACCTCCTGACTCCCCAGTCCCCCATGAACTTTCTTGGAGGGACTAATCAATTCCCCAATCCTAAACGCCCCAAAGAACGCCAACAAAAACGCCACTCTAAACAACTTAACTTCATATTCAGAGGAACACACTCCCCCCAACCTGGCTACAATACCTAACATAATCTCAAAGGAAACCAGCCGTCTGGTGTCCTTCCGGACCACCGATCGCCTGTAACCTTTTACAGCCTGCCGTACCCAAAAATCCTTGGTAAGATCTGGCAGCCCTTGTAATTTAAACAAGAAATCTAAACCTGCCAGCTGTGCATTTATTATGGAGGCTGACACACATTCTTCCATCTTCCTCGCAATATAGTATAGAACGAGTAACCGCACCACCTCCCCAGTTGGCTCTTCACCCACCTCTTGCACGAATGCCAGCCACTCCCTCCATACCTTTGCATAGGTTGCCCACGTAGACCCACTTACCGACCTTTTTATCCATCCAGCGATGCATCCAAAGCTATCCCCCACAACTACTCGGGACAAGGTACCCCTTGCTGCTCCGACCCCGGCGCCAACTCTCGGAACTTGTCCCACTGGAAGCGAGATAAAGCATCAGCTATCACATTTTCCACACCCGGCAGGTGTACAGCATGAATGAAAACATTCAGTTGTAAACATCGCAAAACCAAATGTTGAAGTAATCGAATAACTGGAGGAGAAGACGCCGTGTTCCTATTGATCACCTGCACCACCCCCAAATTTTCCCCGTGGAAATGCACCTTCAGATCTCTGAACGATGCTCCCCACAATTCCACCGCCAGTACTACCGGAAACAATTCCAGCAGCACCAGATTCTTAGAGAAACCCGCTTCGATCCATGTCCGTGGCCAAGGACCCGCACTCCATTGTCCCTGGAAAAAAGCCCCATAACCTGTGGACCCCGCTGCATCCATGAAAAGTTCCAGGTCAAAGTTACTAACAGGTCCCGACATCCATAAAGCTCTGCCGTTGAAAGTCTCCAAAAAGGTATGCCATACCCTCAAGTCGTCCCTGTGTGTTTTGACTTTTGACCAATCGCACAAAGTGGCTTGGGGACTTAATGCCGCCCATGCTCGCCACCAGTCTGCGACTGAACACCCTCCCCATAGGCAAGATACGGCACGCGCAGTTAAGCTTGCCCAACACCGATTGCAGCAAACGCAGTTGCACTTTGCGTAATCCGATCAGCCCTGCAATTTTCTTTTTTTAAGTCTGTCAACTTGTCCTCTGGTAACCTGCATTCCATTGCGTCCGAATCCAGGACAATGCCTAGGAACGTGATGACCGTACAAGGTCCCTCCGTTTTTTCAGCCGCCAATGGAATGCCAAACCTATCCGCGATGTGCTCTAGCGTTGCCAAAAGCACCCTGCAAGTTCTGGAAGACGCCGGCCCTATGCACAAGAAATCGTCCAGGTTATGAATTATTGAATTCACCCCCGACACATGCCTTACAACCCATTCTACAAAGGAGCTGAACTGCTCAAATATCGCACACGATATAGATCAACCCATCAGTAAGCACTGGTCGACATAAAACTCGTCATTCCAATGACATCCCAGCAACCTAAAACTGTCAGGGTGAACTGGTAATAACGGAAAAGCCGATTCAACATCCGCCTTGGCCATCAATGCTCCCTTACTGTAGCGGCGGACCCACCCTACGGCAGCATCAAATGACGTATATGTCACCGAGCATGCCTCCTGATCTATAGCATCATTAACCGACCCGCCTTTTGGAAAGGACAGGTACCTGGTGACCCCACAATAGGGATAAAACTTTTTCGCAGAAGAGAGTTTAATAAGACTCGTGGCCACTTATTACAATTAGAAGAAAAGAGGTTTAACCTTAAACTACGTAGAGGGTTCTTTACTGTAATGCCCCGTACACACGGTCGGATTTTCCGATGGAAAATGTCCGATCGGAGCGTGTTGTCGGAAATTCCGACCGTGTGTGGGCTCCATCGGACATTTTCCATCGGATTTTCCGACACACAATGTTGGACAGCAGGAGATAAAATTTTCTGACAACAAAATCCGTTGTCGGAAATTCCGATCGTGTGTACACAAATCCGACGGACAAAGTGCCACGCATGCTCAGAATAAATAAAGAGATGAAAGCTATTGGCCACTGCCCCGTTTATAGTCCCGACGTACGTGTTTTACGTCACCGCGTTTAGAACGATCGGATTTTCCGACAACTTTGTGTGACCGTGTGTATGCAAGACAAGTTTGAGCCAACATCCGACGGAAAAAACACTAGGATTTTGTTGTCGGAATGTCCGAACAAAGTCCGACCGTGTGTACGGGGCATAAGAGCGGCAAGGATGTGGAATTCCCTTCCACAGGTGGTGGTCTCAGCGGGGAGCATTGATAGCTTCAAGAAACTATTAGATAATCACCTGAATGACCGCAACATACAGGGATATGTAATGTAATACTGACACATAATCACACACATAGGTTGGACTTGATGGACTTGTGTCTTTTTTCCTTGTCAAAAGAAGTTTATTGAGTATACAATGTTATAAAGATACATAAAGTAAGTTTACAAGGATCTATAAAGTAAGCTCATTGTTTTACAGTAGGGTTTATATAGGTAAATATCATGAAATTTCAAATATTAAACATTGGGTTCACGTAAACCTAAATTAAAGATATATATCATTTCCTTAGTTACTTTTGTAGGTATTTAAATGATTTATACCTACTATACATATTATTTACAAGTAGAGTGTATATAGGTCAAATAAATTCTGATAATGAGCTTTAATCGTAAGGTGGAGAAAAGGAAAGAGAAAGAAGAAAAAGGGTTGAGAGGTAGAGGTATGGTCCACAAGGTTGTTCCGCTCATCAGTTTATTATTCTTTTTAGTTCTCTTTGAAGCCTTAGAATGGGTGTCTCTGTAAGTCATTTAATCTGTTACCATGGCAACAGGACAGAGTCATTGAAGTTTGACAGGAACTGTTGTTTTATCCAAGGATGCCAAAGTTTTTCAAATTTTGGAATTTGATTTTGATCGATGGCTACCATCTTAGCATGGGACATTGTATTATTCATTCTGTGAATTGTTTCTGCTAGTACCAATGTAGGAGATTTCCATGCCTTGGCCACTGTTTGTTTTGCAGCCGTTATTAGTTGGATCATAAGTTTGAATTGAGAGAGTGTTAACCATTCCAGTTTTAGATTAAGTAAAGTTAAATATGGATCTGGTTGTATTATTTTTTAAATATTTTAGATGCAATCACGAAGACTTCTTTCCAGAAGGTTTGGATTACTGGGCACGTCCACCATATGTGTAAATATGTGCCTATTTCTGGGCATCCTCGAAAACAAAGAGCTGAGGTATTAGGTGAATATTTTGCCACTCTAGCGGGTACAAGGTACCAGCGAGTTAGGACTTTATAATTTGTCTCCAGTGCTAAGATGTTGGGTGAAGATGACTTAGATGTGAGCCATATGTTAGACCAGTCCGTGTCTTCTAAAGTTCGTCCCAGGTCCTCCTCCCACCTCTGAACGTAAGAGGGTCTATTAAGATTTGCTACTCCATATAATTGATTATAAAGTGATGAAATAGTACCTTTAGCAAATGGATCTTTTGTACAGATTGATTCAAAAATGGATAATTGGGATAATGGTGTATCCCCCTTTAGGAATGGTGTATAGAAATTTTTGATTTTGAGATATCTAAATATCTCAGAGTTTGGTAGATCATATTTTTCTCTAAGCGATGGGAATGAAAGGAATGATTTAGATGCTATGAAGTCATTTAGTGTCTGAATGCCTGATGTTGTCCAAGCTTTAAAAGAATTTGGGTAGATCCATGCCGGATAAAAGGCCGGATTTCTGATAAAAGAAAGGAGAGGATTGTGTGGAGATTGTAACTGATATTTGGTTTTTAGTTTATCCCAGAGAGATAAGAAGTGTTTAGTTATGGGATTATGAATTTTAAAGCGGTCTTTAGGATCAAGCCATAATAAATTTGATATTAATAGAGGGTCATTTTCTGAAGCCTCTATAAATACCCACAATGGGATTTCCTGTTTTGCATGGTATTTGGACAGACTGGCCAAATGTGCTGCTCTGTAGTAGTTAGTAAAATTAGGGTATCCCAGGCGTCCTTTATTTTTGGGAAGATGTAGTGTGTGTATAGGTATACGTGGTTTAGAAGAGCCCCATATAAACGAAGTTGCTCTTTTTTGTACTATTCTCAAAAAATAGGAAGGAATTGGAATAGGGAGGACTCTGAATAGATAAAGCAATTTGGGTAGAATAGTCATTTTGATTGCATTAATCTTCCCTATCCAGGATAAAGGAAGTTGCGACCATTGTTTTATTAGATTTGTGATCTGTCTTAATACAGGAGGATAATTGGTTGAGAATAAGTCAGAATGAGATGCTGTTAAATGAATTCCAAGATATGGGATTGATTTTTCTGCCCATGTGAATGGGAGTGCAGCCCTAGCCGGGATCAATTCCATGTTTGTGAGTGAAATATTAAGCACTAGGCATTTCTTAGGATTAATCATAAGGCCGGATAGGGCTGCAAATCCATCAAGAGCTGGTATTAAGTTAGGACCAGAGACCTGTGGTGATGATAGAAAAAGTAATATATCGTCTGCAAATATACATAATTTGTGTGTAATACCTCCTACTTCAATGCCAGTTATAGTTTGGTTTGTTCTGATGTATTGGGCCATGGGTTCGAGTATAAGGGCAAATAATAAGGGAGATAATGGGCAACCCTGTCGGGTACCTCTTTCGATATTAAAGGCTTCAGATTTGTATCCAGCATATTTTATATAGGCTTTGGGTTTATTATATAATGCTTTGATCCATGTTAAAAAGTGGGGTCCAAAACCCTATTTTTGTAATGAATATTGCATATATTGCCTGGATACTGTGTCAAAAGCCCTCTTAATATTGAGAGATAGAAAACATAAAGGGATTTTCCGTTTTTTAGCAATATGTGCCAATAACACTTCCCTGTGTATATTATCGCCTGCCTGTCTATTTGGCATGAAGCCTACTTGATCTCTATGTATTAATTTTCCTATAATGCTATTGAGGCGTTTTGCTATTATTTTTGCTAATAATTTAATATCGAGGTTTAACAGAGAGATAGGCCGATAATTCACACAGGAAGTATCATCAGAAAGGGGTTTTGGGATCATACAAACAATTGCCATTAGTGTTTCTTGCCGAAAAGAATGTCCATCTAGAAGTTTGTTAAAAGTTTCAGTGAGAATGGGAGAGAGTATTTCTGAGAATGTTTTATAGTATAAAGCCGAGTAGCCGTCTGGGCCTGGTTTTTTGTTAAGTTTTAGGTCTTTTATGGCGTTAGCAACTTCATCTATAGTTAAAGGCTCATCCAAACTGCTTTTTTGATTCTGAGATAACTCAGGTAAGGTTATTTTTGAGAAGAAGGATTCAGCCTCTGTAGGATTAAATTCATTGTTTGTCTTGTATAAAGTTGCAAGATGTGAGTGAAATTTATGGACTATTTTAACTGGATTACAAGTATAAACATTTTTTGATAATTTCAAACGTATTGGTTTGAAAGATTTGTTAGTTGAATTTAATGCCCGAGCCAAATATGTACCTGGTTTGTTTGTATTCATGTAGAAATTGTGTTTGGAGCGTTTGAGGGATTTATCAACTGACTCAGTGAGAAATAGATCGTATTCCAATCTAGATTTTTCCAGATGAGATTTTGTACTCTGAGATGGATTATCTTGGAATGATATGTAGGCTGCATTAAAATTGAGTTCTAGTTTTTTTGCTAGATTTTTGCGTTCCCGTTTAAATAGTGCCATTTGTCTTTGTATTGTACCACGCAAGACAGGCTTATGAGCTTCCCACAGTGTTATTAGGGAGATGTCTGTTGTATTATTAATTGATATGTATTCCTTTAAAGCTTGTTCAATGGCCCTCTGATGTAGTGGGTGTTTGAGCATTATGTCCGGTAAGTACCACGTTGGGTCATGCGCTTTTGGTATGGCTGAGGCTATAGTAGTGTATACTGCATTATGGTCAGACCACGGAATCGGAATTATATCTGATGCAATAATTTCTGGTAACATTCCTATTGTTAGAAAAATATGATCTATTCTGGTTAAGGTTTGATGAGGGTGCGAGAAATAAGTGAATTTCTTTTTCATTGGGTTACTTTCTCTCCATGAATCTACCAGATTGTATTTGGAAAGAAGTTGAGAAAAAGGTAATCTAGAGGTTATTTTGGATGGTGTAAAAGGTGATTTATCTAGAAATGGGAGGAGGACCTGGTTCGAATCCCCACACATTATCACTGTTCCTATTTTGTGTGTATTAATCACTTGTAATATATGTGAGAGGAATGGTGTAGGTTGTTAGGAGCGTAGTAGGAAATCACCGTGATTGCTGTATCCATTATATAACCCATGAGTATCAGGTATCTACCTTCTGGGTCTTTAATTTCTGATGATAAGGTGAATGGTGTGGATCGGTGAAATGCAATTAGAGTTCCCCTTTGCTTGGTACAGGCAGAAGCCGTGTAAATTTGTTGATAAAAAGGAGAAATATATTTTGGAGTAGAATCTTTGGTGAAGTGTGTTTCTTGGAGGCATACTATGTGAGCCTTCTTGTTATGGAAAGTACGGAAGGCTTTGGTCCTTTTTTGAGGGACATTTATTCCCTGAACATTCAGGGAAAGTATATTCAGTGGTGCCATGGCAACAGATCAAATAGTTTTGACTTACTTTTTGTTATGCAGAGCTGACTGCGCAGATCAACCTGTGTGGACTGAAGAGATGAAAACATAGAAAAGAAACCAGTGAATTCTGGAGTAGAGAGTAAACAAAAAACATATGAGATTAGATGATACATTGTATAAATTATTTTTTGCAAGTAATCACAATTTACCCGTGAAAGAGAGTAAATATCTCTCTCAGGGGAATAAGTGCCTTCGTCACACTCCCACATAATATGGTTGGGAGAATGAGGAGGGCTAATGGGGGTACACGGATCTTCCGCTTACAGGAGAGAAGTGCTATGTCAAAAGACATCAAAATGATGTTTCATTAATTGGAGTGCAGAATATAGTTTTTGTTGAAATTATTTATTCCAGGGTGGTTGTATATGGTTAGTCTTGCCCTAGGCTAAATAATTCAGTTAGAAAGGTACTGTTAATAACTTTGGTATTGATGAAGATAGTTTGAATTATTTTGGGATTTTAACCCTTTTAGAGTAAACAATTACATATTTTATTCATGTGTAACTGTTTAGATATGTTAACTCATAAAATTGAGGTTGTATTGCTTCAGATTAGAATAAACAAAAACATAATTCTAGGAACTAGTTAGGTAATAATATATTTGTTTTAAGAAAAGAAAGAAAAAGCTTCCATTACTTCTGGATTATTGAACATATTTGTCCTAAAAAGTAATAAATCTATTGTTATTACTTGATAATATATAACTGAACAAGAATTTTCTTATTTCACTTATATATTCTAAGGCTATATGAATCAGAAGTAATAAGAAATATAACTGGAATGCAACATGACTCCACACAGTGTGTGACTATCAGAATGCAGTTACATTCAGTTATAAATACAGGTTTTTTTATAGAGAACCATCTCTTAGTATAATAAATGAAGATATATCAAGAATTAGGATGTCAGTCCATTGAATCTTCTTGGTCCATGGATAATGTGGCATAACGGCCTCTTTTGTGAGAATGATGATTCCCATTTTGTTCTGAAATTTTCTGAGTGCTGCCTGAAGGTGAAGATGATGCCATTCTTCTGCGTGTGGGAGAGTTGCTGCTTGTGGGTTCTGTCAGATTTAATTTTAAAAGGGTCTGTTGTAGTTCATCTGCTGATCTGCTTCTGTAAATTGTACCTTGGTAGTTAAATCTGACTGAAAAGGGGAAGCCCCATTGATACATAATGTTGTGGCGTTGCAGTTCCATTAGTTGGGGTTTCATGGATCGTCTTTTAGTAATAGTAAGTTGGGATAGGTCAGCAAAAATTTGATAATTGTGTCCTTGAAAATTAAGTTTCTTTTTTTCTCTTGCAGCAATTAGTATTTGTTCTTTCGTTCTGTAATAATGAAATTTTGTGATTATATCACGTGGGGGTCCATCTTTCTTTTTGGCTGTGAGGGCTCTGTGTACTCTGTCCAGTTCTAAACGTTCAATAGGGATTTCTGGCTTTAGTTCTTGTAATAGAGCAGTAATAGTAGATTGCAGGTCTGTCACAGTTTCAGGTATTCCCCTTATGCGCAAGTTTGAACGTCTGGCTCTATTTTCGTAATCTTCGAGCTTAGTTTTATATTTATATATAAGTATTAAATTCTCTTCTTTTAATTGTTCCAATTCTGTTATATTTTCTTGGGTTGAAATTTCAATTTCATCTATTTTTATTTCTAAGGCTGAGGTGCGGTTTCCCAGCTCTCTTATTTCTTTGGTTAGGCTTTTTGTTATTTGGTCTGAGGTTTGTTTTAAAGCCTTATGAAGCATCTTTTCAAATTGTAAAAATATTACTGGGGATGCTGAGGAGGCTTGTGGAGAGGTTTGTGAGAGGATTTGTTCTGTATCTGACTCAAATGGAGAGTCTTGCTGTGACATTTTCTGTCTGTGAGAGCACCCTGGTGCTGTATATTGTGAGGTGACTGGAGCTGCTTTAGTTGCAGTGAGTGCCTGTGAGCTCTTTGTGAGGTGATTTTTATTTCTGCCACGGTTTCCTCCCAGTACCATATTTCCTGCCCAAACTTTCACAGTTTGTTCCCTGGGGCAAAAAGGTTCAAATAGATACCTTTTGATCCTGCAGGCTCCGCTTTGTCCTTCTCTTCTCTCCTCAGCGGTGTGGAGCTCTAACAATGCATGTCTGCTCCGCTAGGCTCCACCCATCTCCCCCCGACTTGTGTCTTTTTTCAACCTCACCTACTATGTAACTATGTAACTATGTAGGTGATGAATGAGCCTGAATTTATTGGGCTCTTTTTTAGGCACCACCAGATCCGCCAGAGGCGCCAACGTGAAAGGACCCCCCATCCTCCCCAATGCAACCTCCTTTAGTAGTTTCTTGGAAACCACATCTGGATGTTGTAAGGCTGACCTCAGATTGGGAGATATGGGAGGCACAACCTCCAATGTACATGGAATTCTAAAACTGACCAACAGAAGGGATTTGATTTTCTCAAAAAAGTCCATAAAAGAGGATGCCTCTACAAGGATCATTGTAAGATTTTCCAATGAGCATTTTAAAATCAATAAAATAGTCTCCAAGTATTGGTCTATTCTCACTGATGATCCAAGCCTGAAAGGACTAATTGGCCCTAAACCTCAAATTACCTACAGGAAATCTGGTTCAATAGGGAATGCACTTATTCAAAGTGAATACAAAGGCATGGCAAGAAAGGACCCCTGCAAAACATGGGGCACCTACCCATGTGGAGCCTGTGCCCAATGCAAAGTTATTGGTAGGAGGACTACACTGGCGCTGTCCAATGGGGAGAGCTTCTCCCTGCGTTATTTTGCTAACTGCAGAACTCGGAAAACGAGTCTATAAGCATATGCAGAGCATGCGTATCGGCAACCTGTACCTACCCTTGGGAAGGCATGTTGCCAGATATCATAATTATCGGCTACCCTCTGTGAATTTTACAGTTCTGGATAGGATTCATCTGCCAATTGGGGGGGGGCTGGAACAAGGTCCTTCTCCAGCGGGAAATGGGCTGGATAAGGTAACTTAGGGCCACTACCCCCCCAGGTCTGAATGAGACTGAAAGTTTTAGACCCTTCTTGGAGGGTTTCAGCTCGGGTAAAACTGACTAATGAATAACCCACCATACCTTCTTTTCCGCTTTTTCTTGCTTTTTTGCTTTCTTACAATGGGTGTTACACCCTCAAATTACTTTCATCTAATAGCCTCTGGGTTACCCACATATTGAGATACAAAGGGTTCCATTAACAACACAATAGGCTAATGGTCTTCAAATGGGATTTCCTAGTTGATGGTCATGTGTTTTGAATTGCCAGGATTGTTCTACACCCCACCCAGTCAAATTGTATAGGAGAGTTTTCTTAACTTTACCCAATTTATTAATGTATTTTATTATAACAATTTTCAATTAAAATTGTATATTTATTTTGCATATTATGATTGTTGTTTTGATCGCTGTTATCATAGAGGCATTTGCATGTAGCAAAAAAATGTTTTCTAACTTTGCTTCTCAGTCCTGAGATTACGGGTCAGGGACACCATTGCTCTTCCGCTCTCTTTATCCCTACCCGGCACAGGGGGGTCATGATTTTCTATCATGGCCCACACACCCCGAAGACACTAATTCCTTTGGTGCCAGGGGGCTTCCCACTGTGCCGGTGGTTATAAGCCCTAATATAGGTTTTCTGTCATTTAGGTCATTTATCTGTCATTTAGGTTTAATGCCAGATAAACTGCGGTAAAGGGGTTTGGGCATATCTTAGTTAATACAGAATGCATCTAAGCTCCTATCCATTTCAAACATAATCAGTGACTCTTCAGGTTAAATGGAGTCAATAGAGGCTTGTTTTAAATATACATTTTTCTTCCCCTTTTCCCACGATCTACCAAACTAATGGAGTACAGAAATGTTATCCCCACAGTGATGACGTCATTCATATTTGACGCAATACTGCATATATCGGCATTGTTCAGGTCTCAAAATGCCTCTCCTGGACATCTGACAGGCATCAGGGTCTTTGTGTTCTGACGCTCTGTGTGTCATAGACAAATCAACCAATAGCGCTGTACATATTACACAGCGCTTTCTCTCTCTTCTCTCTCTGAGTGTGTGGACGTCGGAACCATGTGACTCCGACACCACACACGTCAAAACACCTCTCACATTGAAGAGTTGCCCTGGCGACCTGACGCACCTCTCCCTCTTCCCATGAAGCCGCGCCCACACTCCATAGGACACGTAGAGGGAGAAGGGCCTCACGCTGCGGCTGGGGAGGAGGGGGGAAGCGTCTGTCGCCCAGACAACAAGGAGCTACGAGACGCTCTCCTCCAGCTTACTTCAAGCTGGAGGCGTCCGTCGCCCAGACAACAAGGAGCTGTGAGACGCTCTCCTCCAGCTTACCTTAAAAGGAGGCTTTATGGCAGTGACGGCGGCCAATTGAGGCCGCGCCCCTCTCACTGCACCACCAATGAATAGGAGATCACCCTCAGACTGATGCTATGCCCACTACACAACCACGCCCATATCCCCTACATTAGGACGCCAGGGACGGCCAAGGGCAGCACTTCACAACTGGCTTTCAACAGAGAGTAACTTCAGGACCAGAGCTCTCTGTTACCAACAATCTGGAACCTCACCTACACACGTTATACGACCAATTCAAGGTATTTTGACTTGGAATTTTTTACTTTGTGGCCATTCTGGGAAACTTAGTTCCCAAAGAACCACTATTACTCCCATCTTTTATTCTTTTGAATTCTTTTTATCTATTATCTATTTATTTCTTTATCCAAATATTGCTTATGTCTTTCAGCCTTTTGCTTTTTATGGCTGCCGAATATTGGTTGTTTTTTTTCTAAGTATACCAGGCCGCCCCCGTAGAGGATAGTGAGCGGTTTAGACAATCGGTGATTATGGCCCCTGCCAGCACTGGGAAAGCATTTTTTGCAGCTACATGCTTCAATGTAAGTCGCATTTGTTATTCCTTAGTTGAAATGCGGTCTTTTTAGATACAGGCGATATGTATGTATATACACTATTAGTAACCATGCTGTTTTTTGAACTCCTAGAATGTGATGCAATCCTTCCCTGAGGAAGACTTTGCTTTGACAATAAAAAGTTGAATTGCGTTGGAAATCTGCTATCGGATGCCATCGTATCAACTTGGGTAGTGTTTGCATTTAGCAGTAGGATGCATCATTTGTTTTCATGTACCTGGTGCCTCTTTTAATTATCTAGTATTACAAAATATACTCATTTGTACGTTTACTTGGATTCTATTCGTTTTCGTACTAATAAAAATTCATTTTAACTTAACAATCTTTTGATCATTACATTGCCTTAAAAATCCCATATTGAGGTATATATTTGTTTTTTTGAGGAATTCTAAAACCTACTGTAAAACCTTCTTCCAGTAACTGCGCTGCCTTCCTATCCGGATACCTACCGAGAAACGGCCGCATCCTTTCCACCTTCACCGGGGTCCTCCCTCTTGTTTCCAGCTTCCCTGGCTCGGCCTTTTCCCTGCTTAAAACATCTTGACGCCGGATGAGCTCCACCACACCCTGAACACTCATTTTTGTACTTATATGTACCTCCGAACTTGCATGTCTCTGTGTTGTACTGCCAACAGACCCCTTTCTTGTTTCCAGCCGATTGTCCCTGGGCCGAAGGTCCACCGGCCCCCCCTGAAAAAACTGATTCGGTGCCCGCATAGTCGTCATCAGGCGCATCCATAAGCTTATGTCCTTGTGATCCCATCGTAGTTCTGGACGAACCGCTCTCCGCTGACGGAATTGCTTGTCATATCTCAGCCATGCCGTACCACCATAAACCCCGTAAGCCTCCCCGATCAAATCCTGATAACAAAAAAGCACCGAACAGTGTTCGGGATGCTTCTCCCCAATAACACTTGCCACAATGGCAAACGCCTGCAGCCAATTGGCAAATGTCCTCGGGATCAATCGGTATCTTCTCTTCTCCTCATCCTCCTTCTTTGAATCATCAGGTTTCACCCTGTCTAAATTGAACTTTTCCAATGGTAGTAGAGAAAAAATCTCCACATACTCACCTTTCCATAGCGTCTCTCGAACTTCCTGTTTCAGGTGAACACCCAATGGCCCCTCGTAGCAAACATAGACCTCGCATTTTGCTGCATCAGCTATCCTAATTATATCCTGCCGCACTACAGTCTCACTGACCACCGCCGGCTTACCCGTCCCCTGCTGAACATTGGTCACCGTTGCTTCTGCGCCTGACAAATTAACAGCCGCCACAACCGTCGGTGCTACCGCACCTACTCCCACTGCAGTGCCCTCCCCAGACCCCCCGCTGGTGGGACCCAAGCCACCGCGACAGCCTTTTCTGCATTTTCGAATTTTTTTTTTTACCAGCTTTTTACCAGCTCCTTTATACCCCCCAAGAAACCCAATAAACCCCCAACACCCCCCGGCGGCCTCCCTGGCCCCACCACTGGCTGTTAAAAACTTCGACCTACCCTCAGGCCCTGTGCTGCCTGGCAGACCCAAATCAAGTACAAATGCAAGTGACTTACCGGGCGACACAGCCGACCGTCTGCTTTCCACCGCTGCCATCCTCCCGGGAAGGGGGGCCGCCTCTTCTTCAGACCTAGAGAAGTCCCCTGTCACACTCAGACCCAGATCTTCCTCCTCCTCAGATGAAAGCCTGCCAGGCCTGATGGCCGTGGTTGCCGCCGACATCCTCTCCCTCCTCCGTGCAGCATGTCCACTCATAGATTTTTGGACAGCCTTACCAGGACCGGTGCGGGGTACCTCAGTCCTGCCAGCTTCCGCTCTCCCTGTCACCGTCTCTTCACACCCCCGCTCGATCTGTTGTTGGTCCCTTGCCGAGGCAATGGAAACCCCGGGGACACCATCAGCCGCACTCCTCCGCATGAACGCTCTCTCCCTTGCTGACTTCTTGGGGGCAGGGCCTGCCCTCACTGTATCTCCGCACCTGCTAGGCCTCAACTCAGCCCTGTCTCTCTCCTGCTGACCCCTGACCGATCTCGTTTGGCAGGCAGATGTGCGTCCCGGACTGCCGGGGGTACATCCTGGCTCCCCCCCGGCTGCCGCTGAGTCCCCGCCTGATGTTCTGGAGAATAATGCTCCCGTGGCCTCGACCTGCGTGCCCTGGTTCTGCTCCCCCCACCCGTGCTTGTCTCTGACACAGGGCGCCGCAAAGGTGAACCCAATGTGTCCTGTAGCCACGCCAAACTCCTTACTGCCACCTCCTCCCTAAGCTGGGCCAGGATTCTCTCCACCTCAGACATGCTGCTGTGCTGTAAACTTTCCCCCTCGCTTTGGTGACTTATCCCCAAGGCGGAGTCACTTTTATTACCTCTTCCAACCCCTCCCCCTCGGCTCCATAATACCACCCCTCTGCTTAGTTCCTGTAGGTGAGGGGCAGATATTTACAAGAAGGGGCAGATTTTTCAATGATTGGCAGTGCTGTGGGTGGAATTTTTATCGATTGGCAAAGAAATCTGCAAAATAAATCTTTATCTGCTATTGATTTTGAACGCTTGCGGGGCGTGTTTAGTCATTATAATATATTAGATTCGATTCTATATTAGATTAGATTTCTTTGGTAGATTTATTTGGCCATCGATAAAAATTCCACCCCCAGCACTGCCCATCATGTAAATATCCACCCCTCTCCTACATGAACGTGCATCGGCAACGCGAGACAACAGCTGATCGTAAACTCAGCTGTTCTGAGGGTCCGTTCTGCGCATGCACTGCGCATTCCCAATTCCGGCCAGGCAATTTTCAATAGGGGGGCATTTCTCGACAGGACAACGGTACACTCTGCATTCAGGATGTGACAAGGCAGAGTCAAGGCTGAGCACTACAGGGAACTGACTCACTATGGCAGATGCTGTAATGTGTTACCTTACAATGCAGGCAATTTTAAGCAGCTCCTGGCTACATTCAACCCCCCCCCCACTTGAAATTATTGGTCCTCCTTTGCTGCTCCAAAGTACTATCTAACTAGCAATTAGTGATAACATTGAAACATAAATTATAACCACATCAACCATAACTTAAAGTTAACAGGTATTTGCATACTTCTGGATTTTTTTTACAACTATTTATATACATTTTCAGTTAGCTCAGAATTGGTCTGCTTACAGGCCAGGGCTATTGCTGTGGCCCAGCCAGTTGTGTCAGAGGGCGGGTCAAGATCACCCCCTACCCAATGGAGTTCTGTCTTTGGATAGTAGGTATCAGTTCATCAGAGTTTTCTCTTAGGGCGTCATAAGTTAGTCTCTTAGGAGCGTTTATGTTTCGTCTCAGTCTAATAGGCAGAAAATCTTCAGACACAAAAGTGGGGTCTATGCCCACATTCCAAGCACTAACGGAACTTGGGGGTTCCAAGAAGGGACCAGCATAGTCTAACTCAAGAAGGGGAAGATCTGTGACTTCAGTATTGATGGGTGTGTGCGAGTGGCTTTTAAGAGGTTCCACATCTGATAGTGGGACTCCAACTTCAGAGGATCAGTCTGGTTCAGTCTGGTTCTCTTCATCTTCACTGTCTTCATCTTCCACCATCAAAGGTGGACTCGGATGCCGCTGGTGCAGCCGGGTTCTAGGGGGGTGTCAGTTCACTACTCAAGGAAGTCGGTGTCTCCAACGGCATTGAAGAGTGTAAGCAAATAGTTCCGATGCCACAAATTCAAAGGGCCCACTTTTCCTTCTGGGGGATTTGATAGGCCAGGAAGTTGCAGATAATGTAAGCTTGAGGTTGCCAATGATTTGGTAACTTATGCTTCCCAGGCACCCCTAAGTTCCTCAGCAAAACATGATCCCCAGGCTGGAGATCCTGCACCTTCAAGTAAAAATTGTTTTTATTTCTTTGCTCTCGAGTGGTAGCATTCCTTCACAAGTAGTGTCCTTCTTGGCTTAGAATCCATCTATGGGAGGTGTGGCCTGGACATGGCTGGCTGAAGACACGTTTTTTGTGAGCTCCTGGCCTCCCCTTGCCTATCTCGACAAAACCAGCCATATGCAGCCTCTTCTAACGGCATGCTAACTGCAAAACCGTACCGCACAAGATCGTCGACACGGGGACATCGCCCCCGCACCGCACAGGGTGAGATTCACCTTTTCTTTCAGAACGCTACCCATACCTCCCTAGGCTCCATAGTTGCGGCTCCATGTGGCCTCCGCCTTGATAGACAATCTTCAATAGAGACAACAATCTCGCCCAGCCCGTCTCCTGACACAGCCTCCCTCGGAGGAACCCCCGCTCTACTCTGCACAGGAATGTCGGTAATAGCAGATTCTCCACCCCGGCACGAACCGGCCCACATTGACGGGGAACTTAGAGCACTCCTTCAGGCTTTACCCACAAAGCAGGAGGTTGAGGCCCTGATACTGAGAGTGGAAGAAGCACACCATAGAGATATTCAGGAGGTGAGAACGGAGATCCGCTCACTATCGAATAGAGTGAACACTGGAGAGGCTTCCATCTCCTCACTAGAAGCCAGAATGGGAGCCTTAGAGCAATCACAGGCAGACCAGGCCGAGTCATCAATCGCACTCCAAATACATATGGAAGATATGGAAGATTTGGAAGACAGAAGCCGCAGGAACAACCTGCGGCTTCGAGGCATCCTGGAAGCCACAGGCATTGAACATCTGTCAGAAACGGTGACAGCCATCTTCCAGTAAGTCCTAGCCTCCCCACAGACCGTCATTGAGATGGACAGGGTCCATAGATCTCTGGGGCCAAAATCTTTACCCACAAAGCAGGAGATTGAGGCCCTGATACTGAGAGTGGAAGAAGCACACCATAGAGATATTCAGGAGGTGAGAACGGAGATCCGCTCACTATCGAATAGAGTGAACACTGGAGAGGCCTCCATCTCCTCACTAGAAGCCAGAATGGGAGCCTTAGAGCAATCACAGGCAGACCAGGCCGAGTCATCAATCGCACTCCAAATACATATGGAAGATATGGAAGATTTGGAAGACAGAAGCCGCAGGAACAACCTGCGGCTTCGAGGCATCCTGGAAGCCACAGGCATTGAACATCTGTCAGAAACGGTGACAGCCATCTTCCAGTAAGTCCTAGCCTCCCCACAGACCGTCATTGAGATGGACAGGGTCCATAGATCTCTGGGGCCAAAATCTTCAGATCCCAGCTGGCCCAGAGACGTGATATGCTACCTCCATAAATATTCTCTGAAAGATCTGATATCCCGGAAAGCATTGGAACACGGGGAGGTTGACTTCAATGGTGCGGCCATCAAGATTCTCCCGGACCTCTCCCGGGCTACCCTACAACACAGAGCCCGCCCCCGCCCACTTCTAGATCTGGCTAGAGAACAGGGAAGCACGTACAGATGGGGATACCCGTTGTCAGTTACCTTTAGAAAGGAGTCTGCTTCCTTCACTCTCCGCACACATGCTGATCTGCCGGACCTGTTCTCCTTCCTCGAGGCGACACCCATCCAGGTTCCTAATTGGCTTCTGTTCCTGACGAGTCCCGTAAACCACCTAGGCCCTGCAGGATCCAGGGGCCCCCTCCCAGCACGTCCTCAGAGACCACGAAGGAGAAAGCGGGCCACATCCGGAGAAAGATCCCGGGAATCGTGAGTTCCTTACCTGAGCTCCTATCGCAGCATGTTTTCTTTCCTTTGACTGCTAGAGTTTAAAGTGGACGTTCTGAGTAGTCCCCGCTAATCGTTCTGTTCTGTAGTGATCTAAGATTCCGCCGTTGTCGGAGGAGACTTTCTCGAATATCTCCTCAGAGTCAGGGGACATTAGAACATGAATAATGTACCCCTCAGACGTCAACACGCTGTAGTACTATGTTAAGTGATAGGAGACGTTCTGAGATGTCCCTGCCGCTGGGAATCTGTTGCAAGTCTGACATTATGCCTGCACATATCGCCGCAAGTAGATCAGAGGAGATGTCAGAGCCACTTCCGTACACCATTCTGGATCGGACAACAGAACCCACTGGTTATGCCTACAATTTTAGTAAGATATCCTAAGTTATGAGGGGCTTTGTGCCTTAATGTTTATATGCTCCACGGGATACGTGGGGCAGCAGTTCCAGTTTGATGTTACAATCCTATAGACTAGGTCTTAGTGCCTCAATGTTTACCCCGGTATGATCGTTCATATATTAAAATGTCCCAGGCTTATAGCTCCCTCATAGTTTCCATCACTAGAACAACATCCACTCCCCCCTTTCCCCCCTTCCTCCCGCCTAATCCCCTCCTTACCCCTTTCCTTCCTCTCCACCTTCCTCCCACCTCCCTTCCACCCTCATCTCCTTCCTCTTCCTTCCACATCTCCACCCCTTCTTCCCCCCCCTCCCCCCCCCCCCCCGACTTCTTACTGACCCGTCTTACCATCATCCTTTCCAACCCTCTCCCCATCTGTGGGGGACATGTGACAACCAAACTCTTACGGGTTCCAAGACAGGACAGATACAGGAGTTTTCCTTAGCTTACAGGGGTACAAGCAATCAATCTACATTGCATTTCAACATGAGGAACATTAGTAGGACCCAGTAGGACTCTTGTACTAGCAATCTAATGTTTATACTGCTGTTTGGGTAGGTTCCCATTCTATGTTAAATATACTTTTATACTTATGTTTTGTCTCAACCATTTTCAATCTGTGAAGTTAATTGCATACTTGATGTTGTATCATTATTTAATAAGGTCGGGATGGGTAGGAGCGGTCGGAGCCCTATCTCCGGCTGTGTCTAACCGTTCCTCCGCATAGGCCTACGCTCAATCGTCAGAATATCTCTGGCGAGCGTTCTAGCATAATTGCTAAACTTTAGTGTCTTATCTTTTTCTTGTTTCTAACTCCATTTCTTTCTCTAATCTCTTCTTTTTCTCGTATCCTTCCCCCCTTCCCTCCCTTCTTCTCTCCTTCCTTTGCTGATATTATGGAGGTTCTTAATGTGATATCGCTGAACACCAAAGGTCTAAACATTCCAGAAAAGAGACGCATGCTGTTAAAGGACCTTCACCGCCTTAAAGCAGACATAGCCCTCCTACAGGAGACCCACTTTAGAGGCGACAAATTGCCTATACTTAGGAATCCAACACTCCCATTAGCCTACCACTCAACAAATTCAGATGCGAAGTCAAAGGGAGTATCTATATTGATCTCCAGCAAGGTACCGTGTACCTGCCTGGACACTGTGGTGGACCCAGCAGGTCGTTTCTTATTTCTAAAAGGCAGGATTGGAGATGTCAAGGTGACTTTGGCTAATTTATACGCCCCTAATTCTCACCAGGACGTTTTTATTGGAAGGACTATCGAAAAGTTATTGAACTTTTCTGAAGGACAACTGATAGTAGGAGGTGACCTAAATGTTCCTATGATCCCCTCGGAAGATTCTTCCTCGAGACTCTTGGCCATTCCTCCTGGCTCTCGTAAACGCATTGACCAGGCCCTACATAAAGCCCAACTAGTGGACGTTTGGCGTATCCTCCACCCTACAGAAAGGGACTATACCTTTTACTTAACACCCCACAAGGTATATTCTCGCATCGACTACTTCCTTATACCACATGCACAGTTGCACTCTGTCAGAACATCCACCATAGGCTCCATCACGTGGTCTGACCACGCGCCAATCTCCCTATCATATGCCCTCACTGACACTCTCACCTCAAGGACTAAATGTTGGAGGCTAAATGAAAGCCTTTTACAAGACAATGAAGTGCTATCAGAGGTCACTAAGGAACTGCAGTTCTACTTCCACACCAATGACATGGCAGACTGCAACCCCGGCATTGTCTGGGAAGCACACAAAGCAGTCATAAGAGGAGTGCTCATTAAGCATGGCTCGAGACTTAGAAAACAACGTGCCCAACAACTGAACTCTCTGTTAGACGACCTAAGACAGTTAGAAACGCGTCATAAACAGGCACCACCCTCCTCCTTAGAGACTGACCTCCTAACCGGACGATCGCAAATTAATGACCTGCTACAGTTCAAAGCCAAAGCGTCACTGCAGATATGTAGAAAAATTTAATATGAATTGGGTGACAAATGCGGTAAAATGCTAGCGACATCCCTGCAAGACCAGAGACTGGCGACATACATACCTCACATATTACCATCAAAAGGAACCAGAGTCTCCAAACCTCACAACATTGCCCGGGAATTTCAGAAATTTTATTCTGCCCTATATAACATAGATAGGGTACCCCCCCATGCAAGAAAATATACAATCATACTTAACTTCTTTCCAGATGTCAAAATTGCCTGAATCGGCTAGGGAAGCTCTAGAAGACCCTATCATGATTGAAGAAGTACAGGGAGCGATAGCGGCATCCAAACCTGGGAAGGCCCCTGGCCCAGATGGACTTACCATCTTATATTATAAAACCTTTATGCTGTCTCTAAGTCCGTATATGGTTAAACTATTTAACACGGTAGGCCCCACCTCACCCTTTGCTATGGAATTATTGCAAGCCCACATTGCGGTTATTCCAAAGGAAGGGAAAGATCCAATCTCTTGCGGGAACTATAGGCCGATCTCCCTGCTCAATATCGACCTCAAGCTGTTTACCAAGGTTCTTGCAAATAGAATCCAACAACATTTACCACATCTGATTCATCTAGATCAAGTAGGGTTTGTTCCCGCTAGAGAGGCTAGGGACAACACCACCAAGGTGCTTAACTTACTACACATGGTGAATAAATCCCAAACCCCTTGTGTGTTTCTGGGCACGGACGCGGAGAAGGCCTTTGACAGGGTGAATTGGAACTTCATGCTCGCAGTACTTCGGTACGCCGGATTCGGAGATCATATGACTCAATGGATCTCATCAATATACTGTAAACCCACAGCCCGAGTCCGAGCAAATGGAGTCTTATCAGATCCCTTTCCAATCTCCAACGGGACACGTCAGGGATGCCCAATGTCTCCCCTCCTCTTCGCCCTGTCACTGGAACCCTTTCTTTGCGCCGTGCGTAAGAACCCAGATATTAATGGCATAAAGGTAGGGAACACTCAACATAAAATTTCGGCTTATGCTGACGACATGTTGTTTTCCCTTATCAACCCTGTGATATCCCTCCCAAATCTCTTTAAGGAAATCCAATCTTAAAATAAATTTTCAAAAATCAGAGGTGATGGGCATTAATCTTACACAGTCTCTTAAGGTACAACTGCAGATGAACTTTAAGCTAAAATGGAACAACACGGCTTTGACATATTTAGGCACAATTATTCTGGCCCACATATCAAAGGTGTTTGACCTGAATTTCCCCTCCGCTACTTTCAAAGGTACGGTCACTTCTAAAAAAATGGTCCTTCGGCTTACATTCGTACTTGGGTCGCTGCAATATCCTAAAAATTAGCATATTGCCTAAATTCATACATCTCCTACAGGCTATACCTGTACATATCCCCTCCACCTATTTCCAACACATACGGCAGATGTTTTTTCGAATTTATTTGGGCCCACAAGCACCCCCGATTGAAGAGATCACAACTCACACTGCCAAAACAATATGGGGGCCTGGCAGTGCCGGACGTTCCTAAGTACTACCAGGCAGTTCACCTTGGTAGATTGGTTGACTGGAATAGACATGGCTCCCTCAAGCTGTGGATCCAGCTTGAACAAGGTCAGAGCCCTATCCCCTTGAATAGAGCGCCTTGGTGCTACGAATCCTTACCCAAGGAAGTGAAATCCCACCCGCTTATAGGCCAAACGACGAAAGTATGCTTTCTTTTGTTCAAGAAGGGGTCTATGTCATCCAGAAATTCGCCACTCTTCCCGATTCTGGGAAATCCCTGTTTTACTCTGGGTTACCAAGATGATCCATTCAAACAACTAATATCTATGGGTTGTATCCAGGCCTCAGACTTCCTAATACAGAAAAAATGGCCCTTGTTAAAAGAACTCATAAACCTGTCGGGTCCATTCCGCCTAGAGAACGCATCTAGCGCCTTAAGGAGATTCAGTTCGCATTTGCAGCATTTTACAAATCATTCATTCATTCATTTCATTCATTCATACAGTTTTGGAATGCTCTCCAAATCACCCATTTCTTTAGATCACTTCCTCCACCGAGCAATTTTGACCAACCCCTCACAACCCTAGAGGAAATCTGCTCAAATGAAGTGACTCTACCACACACACTCATGTATAACCTTCTGATCACTCCCCCAGACTCTTACTCACTAAAATACATCGCTGACTGGGAACGAGACTTGAATTGTACATTTAGCCCACAACAGAAACAACGTATTATTCAATTTACATACAAATCTTCCATCTGCACAAAAACGCAAGAAACTAATTTTAAAATCTTGACCAGGTGGTACAGAACACCTGCGAAGTTAAATAAAATATTCCCTGCATCCTCGGATAAATATGGAGATGCCAGCAGGAACGAGGTACATTGCTCCACGTGTTTTGGACCTGCCCCGAAATAACACGATTCTGGTCAGAGGTCAAAAATATTGCACAGAAATTCACAGATCGGCAAATACCAGATGACCCGGCCTTTTTCCTTCTTCACGTTTCAGACGCTCCGGTGAAGATCTCCTTGACACCGCCAAGTCATGCATTCCGCTTAAGCGGAAATCCCCACAGTCCCCGACGGTTGGGATGTGGCTCAGAAAGGTAAAGGAAATCAATCAATTTGAAGACCTTATCCTTACAGCACGAAACCAACAAGAGCGATACTCCAAGACGTGGTCACTCTGGAACACGTTTGTCTATTTGGAGGAAGGTCAGACCTTACTTGGAGGCCCAAATGTAGAATAGGGGGGGAAAAGATAGACCCCTGAGGTAATGCGGTTCTCCCTCAGTATTATATATAATTCTAAGTGTAACTTGGACGTGATAGTTTGCGATGTCTCACTCCCCTCCACCAACCCCCCCTCCCCCCTAACCTTACCCCTTCGCCCCACTCTATCTACTCTACTTTCTGTTCTCAGCTTTCTATAATAATTTTCCTTCTTCTTGTCTAACTTTACTGGGCAACTAAGTTCTAGCCAGTGGTCTATTCTCATAAAACTGTAACCCAGTGGATCTTCTACTGGAAAGCTCTCCACGTTTGTTTTCGTCCCTAGATAATCTCCCACCATATGATGCAGATGCTGCTGATAGGATGTGTAAGCTGACAGCCCTGGCCGCTGAGGACTAAAAAAAATTTGAAATGCATCACTGTGGCGGCCCCCTTCTCCATCACTCCTCTCTTGACCAACAGAAGCCTCAAAACTATCTTTTCCATGACACTGTAACCTAGCAGTGTCTGAAAAGGCGTTACATACACTTCTCTTTAAGGTGTCCTAAAGATATTTCATCCTCTGCTCCCTCTGTGGGGACGGGATGAGTTCTGAGACTTTCCCCTTGTAACGATGGTCAAGAAGGGTTGCCAACCAATAGTGATCCTTTTCCTTGATGCCACAAATTCTCTGGTCCTTTTTCAGGCTTTGAAGCATAAGGGAGCCCATGCACCGCAAGTTGGCGAAGGCATGAGAAGCAGAGTCCCCGGGGGCAGTGAGGATTACAGTATCTGGAACTGCCTCCTCCCAGCCACATACTACTCCAAAGGGTTCTGGGGACATTAAGCCATCTCTTAAGGTTTGACATATGTCTGCCTCTGCTTCAATGCCTCCAAAACTGCCACATCCTTCCCCTCCCTTTCTTCTTGTGTGTTCTGGGGCGTTGCAAGAATGGTGTCTGCATAAAGCGGACCTTGAGGGTAAAGGAAGTGCTCCTCTTCCTCCCGCTGCTCTGCCTTGAGTGCCGTTTCCATAATGCCACGCAGAGTCTGCTCCAGCAGGAACACAACAGCGAGAGGAATAGTGCCCCATCATTGGTGTCAATGGAAGGAATAGTGCCTCATCATTGTTATCCGTGGAAGGAATAGTGCCCCATCATTGGTGTCAGTCAGAGGAATAGTGCCCCATCATTGGTGTCAATGGGAGGAATAGTGCCCCATCATTGGTGTCCATGGAAGGAATAGTGCCCCATCATTGGTGTCAGTCAGAGGAAATTTTCCCCTTTATTGGTTTCAGTGGAAGGAATAGTGCCCCATCATTAGTGTCAGTGGGAGGTATAGTGTTGCATCAATGGAATTGTGGGAGGAATGGTGCCCCAAGGGCTAGATAAGGACAAGAAAAGGGGCCACTACTTTAAACCAATGACCTGTAGGGTCATTTAAAGTGTCGCCTATGGAAAAAAAGGCTTGTTTGGCTGGGCTTCTCCTATGGATCACAGGAGTGCAATTCATTTTGCACTCCTGTGACCCATTTTCAGCAGAGAGTGGACTGAAGTTCGCTCTCTGCTGACGTCACCAATATCAGTCCAGGCACCGCATCCTCCCTACTCTGGGAGTCTGGATCCGCCAGGTGCCTGGACTGATAGCCATCTCCGCCTCTCAGTGAGCCGCTGGAACGCTGAAACGGCCGCTTCCCGCCCCTCTACAGCTCAGCGCTCCAGTGAGCGTGGAGGAGCAGAGCAGGAGAGCTGCTGATTGACAGGTGGCAGCTCTCTGCTCGGGGAGCAGAGAGAACCGAGCCATCAGCAATGTTCGATCACTCAGTTCTCAGTGTAGAAGCGGGACAGATGCAGCATCGCACCAATGTTGCATCCACCTAGGCAAGTATGAATCTGCAATAACCCCCAAATCCATACTTCTCTTTTAAGGCTTTACATATCTATTAAGGCAGAGCAACCTCATCTTTTATATTTGCACCCAAAAATGGGGTAATATTTTTTTTTTTACATTTTTTTTACATTTGTGTACACTAAAAAATTTTTTTGTATTTTTTACTGGAAATTTGTGTTTGATAAACTGTCACGCTAATATAACTACCACAATTTTTTTCTCCAGGGTCTCTACTTTTAGAATATAGAGTGCTTGAGGGCTTTAACTAATCTTCAGGCCTAAAAGGTGCATTTTAATGTGTTTAAAATAGGCTCAAACACAGCGGCGGCCTATCCATTAGGGTCGCCAGGGCGCTGCCCTCTCTCTACATGCCACTCCCTATATGACTAATGAATAGATTCATGCATAGCATGAATCTATCCACAGCCGCCACTGCCACCCCCTATTTAGGCATCTGGAGGAAAGCACGCCAGCCGACTGACTGGGGGGGTACTGTTTGCTGCCCCCCCAAAGAGAATTACCACTGGCTGCCACTGCTCAGACGGCAAAATGGTTAAACTATCAGTTTATATGTACAAACTGTGGTATATTTGTAATTGTCTCTGTGTTGTAGTATATACAAAAACCATAGTAATAAAAGCATGCTGTAACATGTTTGCCATCTGTAAACCCAAGATGTGTTTGATGTTTTCCAGTGATCGGGATAGAAGACCTGAAGTCTGTCTTTTAATCCAGATGGAATTGTGTAAAATGTCCTTGGAGGATTGGATCTGGAAGCGCAATGACAACCCAACAGAGAATGTTAACAAGCATCAGAGTCTGCAGATCTTTATCCAAATCATTGATGGAGTAAGCTTCATTCATTTCAAAGGCTTTATGCACAGAGACCTGAAGGTGAGAAGATTGCATGAAATAAAACTACACAGCAGTTGAATTGCATACACTTGAGCTGTTCTACCTGCCAAATGATTGATTATTGCATTTAGCCAGTTTTGTGATCCAGACAAACATACAGCTTAGGCAGATCCTGAATCTCCTTTGACTCCACATTGCAGAATGATACTGTAACAGAACCCTATCGCACTCCGCTTGAGTGCATTCGTCAGTATACAGTCTCCTCCAGTCTGAACATCAGATATCAGATATTATAGCCCATATATTGTAACTAAAAAGCCAGGTGAGACTAGCTCAGTTTCACAGCTTGAACATGGAATGATTTATTTGACAAGTATACAGCCTTTTTATACACTTCAAAAGTATGTCAGTCCCCACATACACAATAACCCAAATATTTAGCCAAAACATCACACAATGGTTTAGCTAACAAGGTAGGGCTGACCCATCGCTAATCCCATCCACCTAGATGTCACATTGCAGACCAGCCTTGCCGACTTCAGGCTAACTGCAGACAATACACATGACATTGTAGGACTTAAAGCGGGGGTCCACCTATCTATCGTTTTTTTTTTTTGGAGTTCATTCACAAACTTTAATTCTCATGATTATCTACTCACATGTTCTGTGTAATAAGTTCGCCTGTGTCCGATTTTGTTGTAAAGAATAACTTATAAAATTCACTGAAGGCGGTTTCCATCTTCATTGTGGGCATTTGAAGCCCACAAGCATGTATTTCCTGGATGCGGTGAATGCTGTGCTCCCAGCATTCACCGAGATGTTGTGATGACGCTGTTGCACAATGCATGCTGGGAAGCCTGAGACTAGCTCCCAGGGGACTGTGGGAGGTCTGGGAGAGGCTAGAAACACGCCTACTTACATGGGAGGAAAATCAGGAAGTGCTAAGAAGATTAGAAAAAAAAGGTAATTACGGCAATTTAAATTTTTTTACACAGCATGTCAGCATCTAGGCAAGGAAGAGATTGCATAGAGATAATGTTCAAAATTTGGGTGGAACCCCGCTTTAAGCCCAGCTTCCTAATACTCTCCCATTTACCACACATTACCCTCCCTCCAAAAAACATCATTAATGATTCAAACTAGTTCTTGGAGTAAATGGCCTAACGGCCTTATTTATTAAATTATAAATTACCATAAATATAACATAAATAACCGTAAACTTTAATAATAACTATATTGGGGTAAATGTAAGAGCAAACAACTATCACCATGGTCACTGTAAACAAATTCTTTTAGTTTGAACCTACCAGTCGGCAACCCCTGACTCAGAGGCATTACCCCAACTTCCCAGTGACCTAAAACTTTTACCTCCTCCAGGTTAACCCTTCATAGCCTGAAAGTACCCAACATCAATCCCCATCCTTCCATGGATGGGTACCAGCAAAACCCCCCATTCGATGGATGGGTACCATAACACAACCCCCATCCCCTGGATGGGTACAACATGTTTCATACATGTAACGTAACTTATCCTATTCCAGGAAACCAAAAAACTGCCAATCCCAGGGCGGGTGGGTGGGAATCTTCTACTCCACCGCTCTTCGACTGACGTCACTTCCCGCCTGCTTCACTTCTCCCAACTCTGACCTGCATCAGCCCCTCCCCTTCTCTAAAAGGGGAAATCTTCTTAAAACGGCAACTGTGCCATTCCAGCACTGTCATGCCGTCCCTGCGCCCATGGTTGCACCTTAGCTCCGGGACTCTCTTTATCATAAGCATAAACACAGCAAACCTTCAAACAATAGCAGAAGACCTAATTACAATTAACAGTATAAACAGTGATCTTCCCCCTCCTTGGCCTAGTAGGAAACAGACAATAGCAGAAGTCCCTAGTAGCAGACTGTACGGCTACAGAGGCCAAGGTGACCAGCTCTTTCAATCAACATGTATGGTTCATAAGCAAACAAACCAAGAATAGTCTTTGTATATTTCCTTGGAAATATTGTGGATAAATATTACTGTTCCATTTTAAGTAATCCAGGCCACATTCTTAATGTCCATTATTTTCTTGGTCACCCTGTGCCCCTAATAGACACAGGGTAACTTAGACATAGGAGGTGCATGGGGAGCTGAAGCAAGGGTTTCCTAACTTCCCCAAGGGATTCTGGGTTCCACCAGCCCCCCGCTTAAAGTGACTCCCATCACAGATACAGCGATGCAGCTTGTTTCAGAACTCATCCCTTTGTGATTGGACAGGGAAGCAAGAGCAGCACAAGCTTCTCTGTCTGCTTTCCTCTTGTAATCACGTGTGTGGTGTTAGACTGACAGCACTGTGCAAAGCTGAAGAGCTTTTAATGACTCAGAGTGCTTCCCTCTTGCTCCCAGCATCAGCTTTGCTGTTTAACGTAGGAGACCTAAATGTACCCCCGTAGGGGCAACTGAATGATGTGGTCCACCTTTTGTTGAATCAAATATATGATCAATGGGAAATTCTATGTACACATTACAGATCCAGTCTCTTCCAACACATCACTTGCTTGCAGACTGATACTCTCTCTCTCCTGCACAACACCTCACTTCCAGATACAGCTAGCACATGGTTAGGCCTAACACTGAATCAGTCAGGCCTTAGCAACCTCAGTCAGGCCTTAGGCCTTAGCAACTGCCATTTGCAGGCAGGGACCATGGGCCCCTTTGATGCAGCAAAAATAGAATAGGAAGTCTCTCTAGTGCTAGCTGTCCTATGGTGGACTACTGCTCCCGGTAAGCCCTCTTCAGGCCCTGCCAGCCCTCCTGGCTGCAGCTGCCCGACTCCACCGCCCATGACACCACAGTCCTTACTGCTGGCTCTGCATCCATCCCAGACTGCACACTCCCAGTCCTCATAGGCGTGCCTCCCCAGTCCTCCCGACCGTGCCTGTCACTCACCAGCCCTCCTGGCTGCGGCCGGTGGTTCCCTCCTGAAGACTTTCCCGGCAACACTATCTCCTGCTGTCCTCCTTGGTTCCTTTCTGTGCCTCCTGACCAGATCCTTCTTGCTTTCCAGAAGGGCTTCATCCTGCACTCAAACCCCAGGCCCAAGGTCACCCCCCTAGACTGGGGAGCTCCCTCAAAGGCCCCAACAACCTAGTGCTCCATCTCCAGTTCATCCACCCGACAACTCCTGCCCAGCTGGGCTGACCCAGGGTATTTCAAGGAAGCCTTCCCCCTGCCAATCCTAGTTGGGAATTGGTCAGGGCTCCCTGAGACACCCCATGCCACTCCACCCCTCTTCCCCACCTCTCTTCTAAAATCCTCTAGAAGCAAGAGGGAGGTGGCAGAGGAATGATGCTGTATGTAAGTCACCAGCTGCTACTCTGGGCCACTCCCAGCCCGCAAAAATCAAAACAAACAGGCCTAGCTGGAAGCTAAGCCTGCCTAAATTTGCCTATACTCACAAAAACCTAACTCTAGCACCTACATAAGTAGACTGTGCTACATACATTTTTTCTGTACTGCAATTAAGGTGGTTGTTAAAGGGGTTTAAAACCTCAGTGTTTTTCACCTTAATGCATTCTATGCATTAAGGTGAAAAACCTTCTTTAGTGCAGCAGCACCCCCGAGCCCCCCTTATACTCACCTGAGCCCTGTAATTCCCGCTACAGGAACGAGCACACCAGCTCTGGCTGGTGTCTTGTGTCCTGATTGGATAGATTGATAGCAGCGCTGCCATTGGCTCCCGCTGCTATCAATCAAATCCAATGACATGGGCACTGGGGGGCAGAGCCGAGTCCTGCTGTCTGTGTCAACAGACGGGGCACTCGAGAAGAGAAGGAGCCAGGAGTGCCGCTGAGGAACCCCAGAAGAGGAGGATTGGGGCCACTCTGTGTAAAACCAACTGCACAGTGGAGGTAAGTATGATATGTTTGTATTAAAAAAAGGAACCTTTACAACCCCTTTAAGCCTTAAGATTTTTAACCTTAATGCATTTTTACATTAAGATGAAAATCCTTCTGTGCTGCAGCTCCCCCCAGACGCCCCTTTTTCCTACCTGAGCCCGATATGATCCAGCCGCTGTTTCTCTCCTCATTAGACAGATTAATAGCAGCATGAGCCATTGGCTTCCGCTACTGTCAATCAAATCACGCGGGGGAGGGGGGGGGGCAGAGTCCTGCTGTCTATACCAATGGACGCAGCAGCGGGATTTGGGAGCGAGCACACACTGGTGCCCCCCTGGAAAGCGGCTTTCCGTGGGGGCACCTAATGAAGAGGAGGGGCATGGAGCACCGGTGGGGAGCCTGAGTAGAAGAGATTCGGGGCTGCTCTGTGCGGTACGTTTAGGCATGTTTTTGGGGTTTTTTTTTACATTGAAGATTTACAAACACTTTAAATATCTCATAGGTCTTGTAAATAGCTTGAAAATGATTTTTCATCCTCACTCCACTTGCCTCACTGCAGTGTGCACACATCTGTCATTTTCACTCGCCCTATTGTGCAAACCTTGATCATCATCACACCACCTGCTCCACCCCACTCTGTGCTCTTTCATCTCCACTCCACCTACTCCACCTCACTCTGCCCTCTCCACTTTACCCCACACTGTCCTCTGTCATCTCCACTCCACCTGCTCCATCCCTCTCTGTCCTCTGTCATCTCCACTCCACTTGCTTCACCCCAGTCTGTCATTCCCACTCCACCTGCTTCACCCCACTCTGCCTTCTCTCCTCTCCACTCCAAATTATTTTCCCCACTCTCTCCTCTGTCATCTCCACTCCACCTACTCCACCTCACTCTGCCCTCTCAACTTCACCCCACACTGTCCTCTCCACTCCACCTGCTCCATCCCACTCTGTCCTCTGTCATCTCCACTCGCTTCATACCAAGTCTGTCATTCCCACTCCACCTGCTTCACGCTACTCTGCCTTCTGTCCTCTCCACTCCAAATTATTTCCCCCACTCTCTCCTCTGTCCTCTCCACTCCACCTGCCCCACTCCACGGTGCCCTTTGTCCTCTCCACTCCACTTGCTCCACCCACTATGTCCTCTGTTATTTCCACTACACCCCATTCTGTATTCTGTCATCTCCACTCCAACTGCTGCGCATAATTCTATCCTCTGTCATCTCTACTCCACCTTCTCCACCTCACCCCGTCCTCCGTCATCTCCACTCCACCTGCTTCACACTGCTCTGTCCTCTGTCATCTCTACTCCACCCAACTCTGCCCTCTGTCATATCCACTTCACCTACTTCAACCCACTCTGTCTTCTCCACCCCACCCTGTCCTCTGTCATCTCCATTCCACCTGCTCCACCCAACTATGTCCTCTGTCATCTCCACTCCAACTGCTCCACCCAACTCTGTTCTCTGTCATCTCCACTTTATCTGCTCCACCCCATTTTGTCCTATGTCATCTTCACTCCACTTGCTACTCTCCAGCCTGTTCTTACTTCTCCACCTGCTTCACCCCACTCTGTCATCTACAGTCCATCTACTGCACCCCACTCTGTCATCTCCACTCAACCTGCTCCACCCCACTCTGTCCTCTGTCATCTCCACTCCATCTGCTCCACCCCATTTTGTCCTATGTCTTCTTCACTCCACCTGCTTCACCCCACTCTGTCATCTCCACTCCACCTGCTTCACCCCACTCTGTCATTTCCAGTCCACCTGCTACACCCCATTCTGTATTCTGTCATCTCCACTCCACCTTCTCCACCTCACTCTGTCCTCTGTCATATCCACTCCACCTCTTCCACTCAACTCTGTTTTCTCCACTCCACTTGCTTCACCCCACTCTATTCTCTCCACTCCATCTTTTCCACCCCACTCTGTTCTCTGTCATTTCCACTCCACCTACTCCACCCACATTTTGTTCTATGTCTTCTCCACTCCACTTGCTTCACCCCAGTTTGTCATCTCCACTCCACCTGCATCATCCCAGTCTGTCATCTCCACTCCATGTGCTTCATCCCACTCTGTCCTCTGTCACCTCCACTCCACCATCTTCGCCCCACACTATTCTCTGTTCTCTCCACTCCACCTGCTTCACCCAACTCTGTTCTCTGTCATCTCCAGTCCATCTCCAGTCCACCCCATTTTGTCCTATGTCATCTCTGCTCCACTTGCGTCACCCCAGTCTGTCATCTCCACTCCATCTGCTTCACCCCACTCTTACCTCTATCATCTCTACTCCACCTGCTTCACTCCACTTTGTTCTCGCCACTCCACACTGTCATCTCCACTCCACCTGCTTCATCCCACTCCGTCATCTCCACTCCACCTGCTTCATACCACTCTGTCATCTCCAGTCCACCTGCTTCACCCCACTCTGTCATCTCCACTCCACCTGCTTCACACCACTCTGCTCTCTGTCCTTTCCACTCTACCTGCCCCACAACACTCTCTCCTCTGTCTCCACTCCACCTGCCCCACTCCACTCTGCCCTCTGTCCTCTCCACTCCACCTGCCCCACACTACTCTCTCCTCTGTCGTCTCCACTCCACCTGCCCCCCTCCACTCTGCCCTCTGTCATCTCCAGTCCACCTGCTTCACCCCACTCTGTCCTCTGTCATCCCCACTCCACCTGCTTCACCCCACTCTGTCCTCTCCACTCCACCTGCTCCACCCAACTTTGTTCTCTGTCATCTCCACTCCACCTGCTCCACCCAACTCTGTTCTCTGTCATCTCCCCTCCATCTGCTCCATCCCATTTTGTCCTATGTCATCTCCACTCCACCTGCATCACCCCACTCTGCATGTTGTTATCTCCACTCCACCTGTTCCACCCAACTCTGTCCTCTGTCATTTCCACTCCACCTTCTTCATCCCACTCTGTCCTCTCCACTCCACTTGCTCCACACACACTATGTCCTCTGTTATTTCCACTCCACTTGCTACACCCCATTCTGTATTCTGTCATCTCCACTCCAACTGCTGCTCATCATTCTATCCTCTGTCATGTCCACTCCACCTGCTTCACCCCACTCTGTCCTCTATCCTCTCCACTCGCCTGCTTCATCCCACTCCGTCATCTCCACTCCACCTGCTTCACACCACTCTGTCCTCTGTCATCTTTACTCCACCCAACTCTGCCCTCTGTCATTTCCACTTCACCTACTTCAACCCACTCTGTCTTCTCCACCTCACCTGCTCCACCCAACTCTGTTCTCTGTCATCTCCACTCCATCTGCTCCACCCCATTTTGTCCTATGTCATCTCCACTCCACTTGCTTCTCTCCAGCCTGTCATTTCCTCTCCACCTGCTTCACTCCACTTTGTTCTTACCTCTCCACCTGCTTCACCCCACTCTGTCATCTCCACACCAACCTGCTTCACCCCACTCTGTCCTCTATCATATCCACTCTACCTGCTTCACCCCACTCTGTCCTCTCCACTCCACCTGCTCCACCCAACTTTGTTCTCTGTCATCTACACTCCACCTGCTCCACCCAACTCTGTTCTCTGTCATCTCCACTTTATCTGCTCCACCCCATTTTGTCCTATGTCATCTCCACAACACTTGCTTCACCCCAGCCTGTCATTTCCAGTCCACCTGCTCCACCCCACTATGTCCTATGTAATCTCCAGTCCTCCTGCTTCACCCCACTCGGTCATCTCCACTCCACCTGCTTCACACCACTCTGCCCTCTGTCATCTCCACTCCACCTGCCCCACTCCACTCTGTTGTTTGTCATCTCCACTCCACCTACTTCACCCCACTCTGTCCTCTGTTATCTCCACTCCATCTGCTCCACTCCATTTTGTCCTATGTCATCTCCACTCCACCTGCATCACCCCATTCTGCACTCTGTTATCTCCACTCCACCTGTTCCACCCAACTCTGTTCTCTCCACTCCATCTTTTCCACCCCACTCTGTTCTCTGTCATTTCCACTCCATCTGCTCCACCTCCATTTTGTCCTATGTCCTCCACTCCACTTGCTTCACTCCAGTCTGTCATCTCCACTCCATGTGTTTCACCCCACTCTGTCCTCTGTCATCTCCTCTCCACCTGCTTCACTCCACTCTGCCCTTTGTCCTCTCCACTCCAACTGATTTACCCAACTCTGTCCTCTATCACCTCCACTCCACCATCTTCGCCCCACTCTATCCTCTGTCTTCTCCACTCCACCTGCTCCACCCAACCCTGTTCTCTGTCATCTCCACTCCATCTGTTCCATCCCATTTTGTTCTCACCACTCTCCACTGTCATCTCCACTCCACCTGCTTCATCCCACTCCGTCATCTCCACTCCACCAGCTTCATACCACTCTGTCATCTCCACTCCACCTGCTCCACCCAACTTTGTTCTCTGTCATCTCCACTCCACCTGCTCCACCCAACTCTGTTCTCTGTCATCTCCACTCCATCTGCTCCTCCTTATTTTTTCCTATATCATCTCCACTGCACCTGTTTCTCCCCACTCTGTCATCTCAACTCCACCTGCTTCACCCCATTCTGTCATCTCCACTCCACCTGCTTCACACCACTCTGCCCTCTGTCCTCTCCACTCCACCTGCCCCACACCACTCTTTCCTCTGTTATCTCTACTCCATTCCACCTGCTTCACCACAGCCTGTCATCTCCAGTCCACCTGCTCCACCCCACTCTGTCCTCTGTTATCTCTACTCCACTCCACCTTCTTCTCCCCACTCTGTCATCTCCACTCCACCTGCTTCACCCCACTCTGTCATCTACACTCCACCTGCTTCACCCCACTCTGTCATCTCCACTCCACCTGCCCCACTCCACTCTGTCCTCTGTCATCTTCACTCCCCCTGCTCCACTCAACTCTGTTCTCTGTCATCTCCACTCAATCTGCTCCACCCCATTTTGTGCTATGTTATCTCCACTCCACTCTCTCCTCTGTCCTCTCCACTCCACCTGCCCCACTCCACTCTGTCCTCTGTCATCTCCACTCCACTTGCTTCACCCCACTCTGTCATTTCCACTCCACCTGCTCCACCCTACTCTGTCCTCTGTTATCTCCACTGCACCTGCTTCATCCCACTCCGTCATCTCCACTCCACCTGCTTCACACCACTCTGTCCTCTCCACTCCACCTGCCCCACTCCACTCTGTCCTCTGTCATCTCCACTCCACCTGCTCCACCCAACTCTGTTCTCTGTCATCTCCACTCCATCTGCTCCACCCCATTTTGTGCTATGTAATCTCCACCCACTCTCTCCTCTGTCCTCTCCACTCCACCTGCCCCACTCCACTCTGTCCTCTGTCATCTCCACTCCACTTGCTTCACCCCAGCCTGTCATCTCCACTCCACCTGCTTCACACCACTCTGCCCTCTGTCCTCTCCACTCCACCTGTTCTACCCAAATATGTTCTCTGTCATCTCCACTCCACCTGCTCCACCCCACTCTGTCCTCCGTTATTTCCACTCCACTCCACCTGCTTCACCCCACTCGGTCATCTCCAGGCTACCTGCTTCACCCCAGTCTGTCATCTCCACTGCACCTGATTCATACCACTCTGTCATCTCCACTCCACCTGCTTCACACCACTCTGCCCTCTATCCTCTCCACTTCACTCCAGCTGATTTACCTCAATCTCTCCTCTGTCATCTCCACTCCACCTGCTCCATCCCACTCTGTTTTCTGTCATCTCCACTCCATCTGCTCCACCCCATTTTGTGCTATGTAATCTCCACCCACTCTCTCCTCTGTCCTCTCCACTCCACCTGCCCCACTCCACTCTGTCCTCTGTCATCTCCACTCCACCTGCTTCACACCACTCTGCCCTCTGTCCTCTCCACTCCAACTGATTTACCCCACCATCCCACTCTGTTCTCTGTCATCTCCACTCCATCTGCTCCTCCTTATTTTTTCCTATGTCATCCCCACTCCACCTGCTTCACACCACTCTGCCCTCTGTCCTCTCCACTCCACCTGCCCCATACCACTTTCTCCTCTCCACTCCACCTGCCCCACTCCACTCTGTCCTCTGTCATCTCCACTCCATCTCCACTCCATCTGCTCCACCAAACTTTGTTCTCTGTCATCTCTACTCCACCTGCTCCACCCAACTCTGTTCTCTGTCATCTCCACTCCACCTGCTCCACCCCTTTTTGTCCTATGTCATCTCCACTCCAGTTGCTTCACCCCAGCCTGTCATCTCCAGTCCACCTGCTCCACCCCAATCTGTCCTCTGTTATCTCCACTCCACTCCACCTGCTTCACCCCACTCCGTCATCTCTACTCCACCTGCTTCATACCACTCTGTCATCTCCACTCCACCTGTTCTACCCAGATATGTTCTCTGTCATCTCCACTCCACCTGCTCCACCCCACTCTGTCCTCCGTTATTTCCACTCCACTCCACCTGCTTCACCCCACTCGGTCATCTCCAGTCTACCTGCTTCACCCCAGTCTGTCATCTCCACTGCACCTGATTCATACCACTCTGTCATCTCCACTCCACCTGCTCCATCCCACTCTGTTTTCTGTCATCTCCACTCCATCTGCTCCACCCTATTTTGTCCTATGTCATCTCCACTCCACTTGCTTCACCCCAGTCTGTCATCTCCACTGCACCTGCTTCTCCCCACTCTGTCATCTCCAGTCTACCTGCTTCACCCCACTCTGTCATCTCCACTCCACCTGCTTCATACCACCTTGTCATCTCCACTCCACCTGCTTCACACCACTCTGTAATGTCCACTCCACCTGCCCCATACCACTCTCCCCTCTGTCCTCTCCACTCCACCTGCCCCACTCCACTCTGTCATCTCCACTCCACCTGCTTCACCCCACTCTGTCCTCTGTCATCTCCACTCCACCTGCCCCACCCAACTTTGTTTTCTGTCATCTCCACTCCACCTGCTCCACCCAACTCTGTTCTCTGTCATCTCCCCTCCATCTGCTCCACCCCATTTTGTCCTATGTCATCTCCACTCCACTTGCTTCACCCCACTCTGTCATCTCCAGTCCACCTGCTTCACCCCACTCTGTTCTCTACACTCTACCTTTTCCACCCCACTCTGTCCTCTGTCATTTCCACTCTACCTGCCTCACCGCACTCTGTCCTCTGTTCTCTCCACTCCATTCTGTATTCTGTCATCTCCACTCCACCTGCTCTACCCCACTCTGTCATCTCTGTCATTAAAGATCTAATGAAACAAAAGGTCAACTCAAAGTAATTCTTACAGTCCAATCAGCTAAATTAATATTGTGCTGGAGTTTGGATTACTGGCAAAGTGTATTCCTGAGAACTTCAGGTGTTGTATTGTATTTGAGCAAAGGATAATAGATATTGTCATTGTGTGTGTTAATAGATTCAATAAACAAACGACTTTCCTGTCACAGAACGTCCCACACTCCGCTTGAGTGCTTCCGTCTGTATACCGCTTCCTAAGTTCTGGAACACAAGTCCAATGGATCTGGCTATAGGAACCCCCAAGAACTAGACAACACCAGTCTTGGAGTACATCAGGACTAACTTTATTTAGAATCAAAATTACAAGACTTTATATGCCGTTGGAACCTCCTCTAACAATACAACTGTAACCTAATTAACATGAGCTAATTATCTAATCCTTTATACAGCCTAGGTGGCTGAGACATGACCTTTCGCCCAGACTTGTGGGCACCGAGCTTCACACAGTAGTATAAACACAATAGCTGGAGCTAATTACAATTAACAATACAAACAAAACCTAATTAACCTAATTAACATGAGCTCCAATAGGAGTCGTCCCGTCTCCTACATTGTATAGAAGACAATGTGATCAGCTCATTCAATTAACAGGTTGCGTTCAGAATCAACCAAACCAATAATAGTCTCTACATACATCCTGGGAGATATTATGGACAAATATTACTGTCCCATTTTAAGTAGTCCAAGATATATTTTCTCACTCACCCTATGCCAGGATGGCACAGGGTGACTTAGACATAAGATGTATTCTGAGTTCCACGGGCCCTCCCGTCACATCTCTCCCCTTTCGGCAGGAGACTAACACAGGAGGAGACCCCAGACGGGTTGACTCCGAAGTTAGTAAGTAGTTCCAGTGCTCTAATGCCTGTACCCACACAGTACCCCAAACAAATTGTTCCAAACAGAGTATTACTCACCCAGCCAACCTCTGCCTGTATTACTCACCCAGCCAACCTCTCTCAGAGAACATATCTGCCACTGGGGAGAGGCCTGGACTGGCCCTTCTTCCTGGAATCCTTTCTGCTGCTGGAGAGAAGACAGGGTGTCTGGGCTCACTCTGTCATGCTGTTGGGGATCGGGGCCCACTGCCCAGCATCCCTGGGGTATACAGGTGGAGACTGAAGTCCCATCCACCTTCACAGGAAATCCATCCTCTGTTAGTTGAGGGCAGAGTCCAGCAGTCCTCGGCCCTGTTGCCAGCTCTTCTGCTGGAAACCCCATACCATCTGTTTCGGCTAACTGTTGGAGAGGGAGACCAACTGCCCCGCCTCCCTGGAACTCTGTAGTTGTTGCCGGTGCTGGGCAGAGGTTGGTAACACTCTGCCCTGTTGCCAGAACTTCTGCTGGGGACTCCGCATCCTCCGCTCCGGCTAACCGTTGGGGCAGGAGGCTGGCTTCCTCCATTCCCAAACTGTGTAGCTGCCATTGGGGAGGTGAGCCGGCTGCTTCCTTTTCTATTCCCTCATCTGGCTGCTGGGACGACATGTCGATGGTACTGTCTCCCCGGTACACGGATCTTTGCTGGGGAGGAAAGCCCGCTTCCTCCACCCTGGCCAACTGTTGGGGAGGGACAACACACACCTCCTCTCCCTTCTCCCCCTGTATCTGCTGCTGGGAAGTGATTGCCATCTTCTCACCCTGAGCCTCCACAATTGCTGCAGGTATGGGGCAGAGGTCTTGGACCCTCTGTCCGGTTGCCAGCACTTCTGCTGGGGGTTTGCCAGGTGGTTCCTCCTCTACAGAAACATCTATTAAATCCCCAGTCTCTGGAATTGGTAAAAGGGTGGGACAGAGGTCTTGGACCCTCTGTTCAGTTACCAGATCTTCAGCTGGAGAAGTTTGTTTTAACTCCATAGATGCTGCTGGCAGAAAATCACATGTCCCTGTCAGTGTTGTGGGAGAAAGGCCGACTACCTCTTCTCTCAGGAAGGCCGAAGCCACTGTTGGTGCTGGGCAGAACACAGTGAACTTTGGCCCTGATAGCAGCTCTTCTGCTGGAGGCTCATCAGGTTGTTCTTCCTCAGCAGAAAAGTCTATCAAATCCCATGTCTCTGCAACTGATGTCTGGGGATAGAGGTTCACCATCTCCTGTCCATGGAACCCAGAAGATGCTATCATTTCTGGGCAGAGGTTAGCAGAGCTCTGCCCTGTTGTCAGCACTTCAGGTTTGGGGACGGCAATCTCCGGATTTTCCACTGCCGATTCTCTGGCATGCTGCTGAACTTGTTCTAGCAGTTTCCTGTATGCCCTTTCCAGATGCTGTTCCTTCCTTAGCAAATGGTCCAGATCAGGTTTGAGCTCTGAGACCCCTGCAAGACCGAGCATAGACTTTCTATATTCTCACAGGTCCTCAAGGTCAGGCTCCCCTTCCTCGCCAAACATAAAAAGATCTGTAAGGCTCTCCCACAGAAATCCAGGGCCGCCAAAGTCATATCCTTTCGGAGAGCATTCTGTTGTCTCCCCTAAATATCCCTCCTCTGCGTGCCATTGCAGAGCCCGATAACGATCTCCTGCTGGACCAACTTGTCCAACTCAGTCACCCATTGCTCCTGGGGCCGCTCTCCCAGGAATGCCATCCGCAATGCCCGTTGGTCACTGGCCCGTTGCTCTTGGGTTGGAAAGTCCTTGCCCTGTTTTATACCAGAGAGACGGAGGGCTGCAATCCAGAGCTCCACCCAAATTTGCTGCCTAAGCTCCAGGTATTCATCCTCAGACACAGTCCTGGTATATGTTGAAAGGATGATCCGCAGCAGCCCCGGGAATTCTGATGCCAGGTCCATATCTCCGCTGGGATGACTGAAGTCTGCTATCCTGATCTTGGATCCAGTTGGAGGTTTAGATTTCCCAGACTGCAGGAAGCTTTCCCGCTGCTTGCCACCAATGTCACGGAACGTCCCACACTCTGCTTGAGTGCTTCCGTCTGTATACCGCTTCCTAAGTTCTGGAACACAAGTCCAATGGATCTGGCTATAGGAACCCCCAAGAACTAGACAACACCAGTCTTGGAGTACATCAGGACTAACTTTATTTAGAATCAAAATTACAAGACTTTATATGCTGTTGGAACCTCCTCTAACAATACAACTGTAACCTAATTAACATGAGCTAATTATCTAATCCTTTATACAGCCTCGGTGAGTGCGACATGACCTTTCGCCCAGACTTGTGGGCACCGAGCTTCACACAGGAATATAAACACAATAGCTGGAGCTAATTACAATTAACAATACAAACAAAACCTAATTAACCTAATTAACATGAGCTCCAATAGGAGTCGTCCCGTCTCCTACATTGTATAGAGGACAATGTGATCAGCTCATTCAATTAACAGGTTGCGTTCAGAATCAACCAAACAAATAATAGTCTCTACATACATCCTGGGAGATATTGTGGACAAATATTACTGTCCCATTTTAAGTAGTCCAAGATATATTTTTTCACTCACCCTGTGCCAGGATGGCACAGGGTGACTTAGACATAAGATGTATTCTGAGTTCCACGGGCCCTCCCGTCACATTTCCAAACTACAAATCATTATCACGAATATATATACATACATAAATATCGAATTTCAACGAATGCAAAAGAAATTATAGCGGATATAATGAATTAATTCAACATGATTAGAGATTCAGTATAACGAATATCGACACTCTACAGAAATAACGAATTATCCAAAAACAAATTAACGTAACAAAACGAATATAACAGAACGAAATTATGTATTTCAGGAATGACAACGAACCAAAAACTAAACAAAATTTTCCGTTGTGCACAAATCTAGTCATTTCCACTCCATCTGCTCCACCCTACTTTGCTCACTTTTGTCTTTTACATCCTCCTGCCCTTAATCTCCACTCCACGTACTTTACCCACTATGCTCCTCTTTGTCATTTCCACTCCACCTTCCTGACCCCTCTGTCCTCCTCTACCATCTCATTTATTCTACATTCTCCACCTCACAGAGGTGTAACTTCTCAGGTTTATATTTCTGTCTGTGTCCTTACTAGATACATTAACCCTCATCTCCAGTGTAGACAATAGAACACAAAGTAAATGAAATACCAAAATCTGATAGTTGTTATCAGATAAGTGAGCAGAAATCCCATCTCACAATGCAGAAACCCGTTCCAGCAACAGCAATCAAAGATGGAATTTCCCATAATTTCGGAAGAATTCCTCCCTATGTCTCCAGAATTAAAAGTGAGAACAAAATCTACTCAAGGGCGGGATTTCACTTTAACCTTCACACAGCCCAAATATTGGTAATATCACTTGTAAATATTGGGCCATGTGAAGTGGTATATAATTGTGTTTTTTATTGGATGTGGGTAGAAAGTCATTTGTACGTTCTTCTCTGACCAAATACATGCTTTTCTGTCATTTTTTTGTAGCCTGCAAATATATTGTTAACGGATGACATGACTGTAAAAATTGGAGATTTTGGTTTGGTGACTCGAGTGACCGGAGAAGATGAAAGTCATCAACAGCAGAGGACTCTAAACATTGGTACCCTCTCCTATATGGCTCCAGAGCAGGTGAATATTTTGCTTCATCTACATTATATTTCTTGGAAACTAAAATAAATGTCTTTGCTTTTCAGATTGTCTGAACTTTGTCTACTTTCACAGAAAACACTTATCCTTTTTGCCCCTATCTCCTGTCCTAAATTATACTCCTCCCCAAATATACACTTACTTGTATTCTCCTGGTCGTGGCCTGCTCCACTGCTAACACCCTTCCAGAAAAAAGGCCCCTTTAGAAGTCTTCAAGATCTCTGGAGCAGGAATGGCTAGAACATTTTAAAAAAGCTGCAGTGCATCAGATTTGGTGGTCAGTGGAAAAAATAGCTCCTGTGGTCAGTGAGAAAAGAAAGGATACCCCATCCCTACTGTCAGTGAAATAATAATTTGATCAGTATTGGTATCAGTGGTAGCAATAGTGCCCCATCATTGGTGTTATTGGGAAGAATAGTACCCCATAATTGGTGTCAGTGGGAGGAATAGTTCCCCATCGTTGGTCTTAGTGGAAGGAATAATATCCCTTTACTGGTGACAGTGGGAGGAATAGTGCCCTATGATTGGTGTCAGTGGGAGAAATAAGTGCCCCATTTTTGGTATCAGTGGGAGGAATAGAGCCCCATTATTGGTGACGGACCCCCCGTACTCAACAGGACTATGAGCGCCGTAAATGCTTCCTTTGTCCAGAACCAGCACTATCCAAGACCCCTTAGCTCACCCAGTCATTAGGCAACAACATCAAACTGTTTATTCAAACACAGGTATACACTCAGCAAACAACTCATCCATCCCTTTGATTCAGGGAGGGGTAAACTGTCCAATCAGCAGGGAGATTTGTTGGAGGAATTTGCCCCTCTCCTCTCCACCCTGCCCCCAGTCTACTTGCCAGGAATACAAATACGAAACATCCATCCCATAATACATTTCTCCTAAGGCAGACAGACAAAACAGAACAATGGGACACAGCCACACCCCAAACGATCCCAGCAAACAGTCCACAACAGCATGAGACAGCACACAATTTATACAATATTCCAGTGTGGCTGTACAGCGAGTCCAACTAGCACAGATCAGACTGGGGTTCTTGGTCACCCTGTGCCCCTAATGGACCCCTAATGGGTGATTTACACATAGGAGGGGCTGGGGGAGCTGGACACTGAGTTTCCATAGCTCTCCAAGGTAAGCTGGGTTCCAAAAGCCCCCAACACAAAGTGACTCACGTCACACATCTCTCCTTTCAGCAGGGGACTAACAAAGGAGAAGACCCCAGACGAGTTAACTCCAAAGTTTAGTCAGTAGTTCCAGTCCCCCAATGCCAGTATCCACACAGTACCTCAAATAAATTGTTCCAAACGGAGCATTACTCACCCAGCCAACCTCTGCCTCTCTCAGAAAACATATCCGCCGCTGGGGAGAGGCGTGGACTGGCCCTTCTCCCTGGAGTCCTTTCAGTCATTGGAGAGAAGACAGGGTGACTGGGCTCCCTCCGTCATGCTGTTGGGGATCTGGGCTGACTGCCCAGCATCCCTGGGGTATACAAGATGAGACTGAAGTCCCATCCACTTTTGGTAGGTGAAAATCCCCCAGTGCTTGCAAAGCATGGCTGACATGCTCCTGTCTCAGTGCCGCACCAATTTTTGGGGTTGTATCAGTGGAGACCGAAGTCCCATCCACTACCACTGGAACTCCCTCTTCTGTTAGATGAGGGCAGAGGCCAGCAGCACTCTGCTCTGTTGTCAGCTCTTCTGCTGGGTTGGTGTCAGTGGAGACCACAGTCCCATCCACCGATATCAGCTCAAGCTGTAGTTGTGTGCAGAGGCCAGTAGCATTCTGCCCTGTTAGCACTTCAGCTGAGGACCCCACATCATCCACTCTGGCTAACTGTTGGGGAGTGACCATCACCTTCTCACCATGGGCCCCTGGAACTGCCGCAGATGCGGGCTCTGGAGGAGTCTCTTGTAACTCCACAGATGCTGCTGTGGATGCTGGTCAGAGCACAGTGAAGTTTGGCCCTGATACCAGCTCTTCTGCTGGAGGCTTACCAGGTTGTTCTTCCTCAGCAGAAAAGTCTATCAAATCCCCAGTCTCTGCAACTGGTGTCTGGGGATAGAGGTTTACCATCTCCTGTCCATGGAACCCAGAAGATGCTATCGGTGCTTGGCAGAGGTCAGCAGAGTTCTGCCCTGTTGTCAGCACTTCTGCTTTGGGGATGGCATTCTCTGGAGTTTCCACTGCTGATTCTCTGGCAAGCTGCTGGACAGGCACATTCCTCCATCCAACCTCGTCTTGTGCAGAGACAGGTTCGTCAAGGTCAGTCAGCACTTGCTGCATCCACCATAAGACCTCCGTGTCCAAAGCTGCGGGGCAGGTGGGCTAAGCACACTGTTACCATGCCACATTGCTGACTTTTCAGCCAGGATTTCAGAGCTGTCAGTTAAAACTTCTGGATAGTCCCAGGCAACGGGAGCCCCACCCTGATGCTGAGCAGATTCTAGCAGCTGTCTGTAGGCGATCTCCAGCTCCCATTTCTGAAAGGCAAGAAACTCCAAATCTTCCTGTGCACAGAGCACTTCCCAGACATTCAGTCTTCTCTCTTTGTTCCATTATTTCCTCCATACACCACTCCAGATCACTCCTCAAATCAGGGTTCTTGGACAGCCTCCAGTACAACAATCCCAGGCCACCATATTCAATGCCTTCCATGGGGCTGTCATCTGCTGTCCACGGTCACACTTGGGCTACATACCACTGGAGGGCTCTGTAGCTCTCGTTCAACCGCATGTCTGCCCAGATCAGCCTGCTTAACTCAGCTGTCCATTCCTGGTTCAGTTGTTCCCCCCAATAACAGCATTCACACTTCATACTGCGACCAATACTTTACATGGATGGAGGGGAGATTTTTTCCCTGGTGGTGCTGCTCGCAAGCTAGCGCTTTCTTCCAGAGTTGTAGGCGGATAGAATCAGACCATCCCAGCAGGACCTGCACTGATACTGGTCCCCTTTGCTGTATCCACATCTATCCGCAACCTCCTTTGGAATTCCTCTTCCATTACAGCTGGTATCTGTACCTTTCCTCTTCTGCTTTCCAGACCTTGACTCCTGGTGGTGGTTTGGACGTGTTCACAGCCAGGAAGCACAATCCCACTGCTGCCAACCAATTGCGACAGGACTATGTCCGCTGTAAATGCTTCCTTTGTCTAGAACCAGCACTATCCATGACCCCTTAGCTCACCAAGTCATTAGCCGTAACTCAATGTAGGGTGAAAAACATCAAACTGTTTATTCAAACACAGGTATACACTCAGGAATCAACTCCCCCTTCCTTTGATTCAGAGCGGGGTAAACTGTCCAATTAGCAGGGAGAGTTGTTGGAGGAATTCGCCCCTCCCCTCACCACCCTGCCCCCAGTCCACATGCCAGGAACAGAAATACAAAACATCCATCCCATAATACATTTCTCCTAAGGCAGACAGACACAACAGAACAATGGGCCACACCTCAAACGATCCCAGCAAACAGTCTACAACAGCATAAGACAGTACACAATTTATACAATATTCCAGTGTGGCTGTACAGCGAGTCCAACTAGCACAGATCAGACTGGGGTTCTCAGTCACCTTGTGCCCTTAATGGACACAGGATGATTTACACATGGGGGGGGGGCAGGGGAGCTGGACACTGAGTTTCCGGAGCTCTCCAAGGTAAGCTGGGTTCCACAAGCCCCCCACCCAAAGTGACTACCGTCACAGTGTCATTGGAAGAAATAGTGTACCATTATTGGTGTCAATGGGGGGAATAGTGTCCATCACTGATGTCAGTGGGAGGAATAGTGCCCCATCATTGGTGTCAATGGGAGGAATAGTGCCCCATCATTGGTGTCAGTGGGAGGAATAGTGCCCCATCATTGGTGTCAGTGGAAGGAATAGTGCCCCATCATTGGTGTCAATAGGGGGGATAGTGTCCCATCACTGATGTCAGTGGGAGGAATAGTGCCCCATAATTGGTGTCAGTAGAAGGAATAGTGCCCCATCATTGGTGTCAAGGGGGGGAAATAGTGCCCCATCATTGGTGTCAATGGGAGGAATAGTACACCATCATTGGTGTCCATGGGGTGAATTGTACCCCATCACTGGTGTCAGTGGAAGGAATAGTGCCCCATCATTGGTGCCAGTGGGAGGAATAGTGCCCCATTGTTGGTATCAGTGGGAAAAATAGTACCCCATCATTGGTGTCCATGGGAGGGAATTGTGCCCCATCATTGGTGTCAGTGGAAGGAATAGTGTTCCAATGGCCTATTAAATGCAATCAGAGGGCCACATCCATCCCTTAGCAGATTGGAGACCACTGTGCTATATTATCTGTGTTCATTGCTGTTTCTGTCATGATGTGATCTGCAAAGTGGCAACATGGCAAGATAGGCAGAGGCAAGGCCTCACATCACTTCATAAGCGCTATTTAGTAACAAATGTCTCTTCTAAAAGTAATTGTTTTCCACCTGCCATAGCAGCACATTTTCTCACTCCACAGGCCTCCCTTGTGGTTTTCCCATCACTTCACATATCTGAGTAAACTCTGGCTGTTGGGTTCTATCTAGCAGGTTGTCTGGCAGAAAAGAGAGTGAACATAGGGAATCCTAGCGATGGGATGGAAACCCATCGCTAT